>OX336395.1:108975778-109593278 GCA_946902985.2 Meconema thalassinum | reverse complement strand
TTTTTACGTGGAATCCGAACCACAGGACATGGCATTTCACTTCGAAGATCTCACATGCATTGACCGGGAATCGAACCCGGCCGCCCTGGTGAGAGGCCTACAGCTAGACATGAATATGCGTTAATGTACACGGTGGTGTTGTACATAATGATATCATTGTACATGACATAGTGGACATACATGATATCGTTGTACATGGTTTTGAAGTTTAACGTTGCTCCATGTTGCCACTTATATTCTCTGTCTAGACATATCCCAATCGCATGTTATCTACTCCATATTGGCAGTCATTTCAAAGACGAAATATATCATGTCTTCATTGTTCATAATTGCTGTCATAATATCTTGAATGTAGTAATATGTTTCATGTAACACTATAATGTTCTCTTACTCACACTTGCTGTAGAATGTATATCAGCGATCACGACTGTCTAGTTGAACTGCTCTGCTTGTCTGCTGAAAAGCGTCTCATTCCTACTGCAGAAATGAAGTGTATGCCACTCGCTATAATTACGATATCTGCGACGTAATTATTTCGATAAATATTCCTAAATACTCGAGCGCATATACTGTATTACTATGCACTGTAATATTCACGAAGAATAGCTCATAAGACCTTTAAATGAGCTTCGACTCAGCTTCTTAACTTGCACTAAGTATCGCAAGCAAGGCTGTGCATTAACCATGCCCGAGACGGCACTGCACTTGAGGGTGGACAATCCCCGCACTCGATATCTGGTCGCCAGGAATCACTCACCCGGACCCACAAGTCTGTCGTCAATCAACTTCAGAGACAAAAGGCTCCTTCTTCTTGCTCTAATATCGCATCTGAACACTGGCTCGCGCCATTTTGAGACTTCGCGGGATAAATACGCGCGTACACAATAAATACATTTATCACTGTACTGCGTATCTCCAGCGTCTTTTAAAGTACTGATAATATCTTCAAATCGTTTTATACAGGATTCCATTTCATAAACGGTCTGGTTGGTTCTTAAGTTTAGGGGCTGCCACAATGCGGCGATGTAGCCCCGTGTGCTATGGGTGTGTAGAATCTGTCTGATAACCGGTGTTAATTGTGATGACTGTATTAGTGTGTGTTAACTGTTTTTTTTTAAATTCAAGTAAGGACTGCAGACTTTTGAATTTTTCAAATAGTTCCTACTTTTGCCGCCAAACGCCACCGTCAACGACTACTAGTTCAGAACTTAGCTACCAGATGCCACCGCAGTCGGCTCTTGGCAAAGAACGTAGGAACCTACTAGAGCGTTGTTTACATTCTTAACCTATACAATTTAGCTTCACACAGGTGTAATTAGTGGAAGGTCCTTTAACATGCCATAAATCTATCACATGGGACCGCTGGCTTTACTTCCCCTCCGAAGGAAGGCATACTGAGGGATTTTTAACGCAGTTAAAAAATCCGACGACTTCGGCTGGATTTGAACCCGCGATCTCATAAAAGGTCTTTCTTCTTGCTTAAAAGTAATTATATACTGTAATTATATAAATTATATTCGTGAAGTTTCGGTAAGCCTTCCTTCCATAAAACCTCTCCTCATTGGCTGTCTTGATATACCCAATGGCGTAATTTATAACAATAAATTGCTAATATTTGCGGCAAATCTCTGTTGCTATGAGACATTTAACCTTGGCACGTGGCTACTAGCTTCACAAATCACGTGACTAAGCTCCAAATCACGCGTATCTTGCAAACAACCCCTTTCTTGGTTGTCATTCCAGCTCCCTTATTTCAGTGTTAAATTTAACATAGGCATGTAAAAATCCCATCATTTTATCTCGAAATAATTCATAATCAGGGTGCAGTACCGTTAACAACTTGTCCTTAACTGCCAAGACTGAGGAACTTATTGCTTTTATGAAGGAGAGGGAGATTGTTATCCTCGGACTGAGTGAGACAAAATGGAAAAGCGGCTTCGTTGGTGTAGTTGGTAGCATTCTGAGCTCCTTCGCCCAAGATCGCGGGTTCAAACCCGGCTGAAGTCGTCGGATTTTTAAGAGCTTTAAAATCCCTCAGTATCCCTTCCTTCGGAGGGGAAGTAAAGCCGGCGGTCCCATGTCATAGATTTATGGCATGAAAACGAACCTTCCACTAACTACACCTGTTTAAAGCCAAAATTTGTAGGTTAGGTTTGATTAATGCTCTTAAGTTTTAACATTCGTCACCGGGCACTGGTTGCGATGGCATCTAGTAGTAGCGATGTTCACAGCTAGGAGTCGTGGACGGTAGCATTTGGTAGCGAACGGAGGAACTACTTGAAATTATCGGCTGCAGTCCTTACTTGAATTAAAAACAGATAACACACTCTAATACAGCCATCACAATCAACACAGGTTATCAGACAGATTCTACACACACCCAAAGTACACGGGGCCACATGACCGCATTGTCGCTGCCCCTAAACTAAGGAGCCAACCGACAAAATGGTAAGATAAAGGAGAAAGAACCCTGACAGGTGGATACGGGCTGTTTTACAGTGGAGGAATAGAAGCATGAAATGGAGTTGGAATAATTGTGATGAAAGACATCCTAAGGAGGCGGAGAAAGTAAGTGATAGGATTATTGTAATGAGACCCCAGTTTGAGACACGAACAAAGGACTTGATTCAAGACATAGAAAGTTTCCATGAAGAAGTAGAGAAGTGTATTGAAGACAAGGTAGTAATAATAATGGAAGACATAAATGCTTAAGTCAGAAGAGACAGATTATGGAAGGAAGGAATAGTGGGACCATACAGATATGTGAATAAAATCCCAGAAGGGATATATTAATTGGTTTCTGCCAGAGAAATCAGCTAATGGTACGGAATACATGGTTCAGTAGGAAGAACAGCCAGAAGATTACCAGATTAGGATATGGAGAAAGAAGAACAAAAGCCTTGATAGATTACGGTACATTCTGGTAGGAACAGGACAATACAAACAGCCATGCCTGAGGAGAATTTGAGGGAGATCATAGAGCAGTAATAGCCAATTGTGATAGTTGCCAGTGCTCGAGTGTTCGAAGGTACAAGTCCCATGCAAGTATGCAGTTGCCTGGGATGTGGCAAGATTGTATACCTAATAGTTTTCTTAGACAGGTTTGTTTATTTGTCTCTGTAAAATACCATGTCACCGCGGAGTCCCAGGTTCGATTCCCGGCTCTGCCACGAAATTAAATTCTGGTCTGAGGGCTGGAACGGGGTTCACCCAGCCTCGTGGGGCACACGAACTGGGTAGAGGCGGGTTTGCTACCTTTGCTGCCTTTTCCTTAAAGTTCGTGGTCATCTGGGTGATTGACTTGTCACCATCTCCAGTTGTATCAGCTGACAAGATGTGTTCTGCTCCGAGACACCGTCCTGGAAAGCGACGGTAGAGGACTGGACCCTCGCTGAGTTCGAGGGCAAAGCCGAGCTTGGAGGGTAAGCGATCAAATGAAATGACCGCATGCATCGTTGCATAAGCTATGGTGTTGGGTTGAACGTGGATGAGGAGGTGATTGTCTGTGGCTAGGGCACAGGCAACCAGTTAGATACGTCGTAGGCTATATGTTCCAAGCTTCGTATACCACAGGTAGGGCAAAGTGTGCCCCATTGGAACGATAACAACAGGCGATGGGTGGTCAGTACTACCCTACCAGGGAATTGTTACCGCTAGACGTGGGGCGCGGCTGTTGTGTATACATTACGTCAGCACGCCTCGTTATGGCTGTCGCGCGCGGTTGCGGAGCAAGAGAGGGAATGCATGTACAGGCATACAATTAGAACACACCGCACAGCGCACGACCCAGCACGAAGCATGCAAACAAATGACAGCGATCAGGTTTCGCCGGCGACGACTGCACGTCTATCGCAGGCGTGTGGCTGGGCGGAGTGCACTAGTTCCGATTTGTGCCGCTGGTACCATTTCGCTGGTAGGGTAGTATGCAGCTGCGCGAACTCCCATACTTCGAAGCAATTCACAACACAAAGCTCATTCACTGCCTCGAGATGTATTCCAGCGACGAGCATGTGAATATGTTACTTATCTATGGAAAGGCATACCAAGCACAACGCCTGTACCAAGAACGCTATCCGGGTGGACGATAACCGACAGGCATAGAATGTGCAGTGTGAGCTACTGAGACGCTTGACCTGCAGCGTGCACTTCACAGTCGATACAATACCTGCTCTCGGTCTGTGCGTGCACCTCCTGTGTGAAAGTATGTGTTCTGCGTAACAAAACTCGTTTAACGGGTTTACTCGTGGTACCCATACTAAATTAATAGTGGCGTTCACGATTTCTGCTGTCTTCCAGCCTGTGAACACACATCTCGTTATATTACCCCAGTTTAGGGAGAGGGACAGTCTTTCAGACTTGAATATGACGTGACGGGATGCTTACTACTGGATCGTAAGGGAGTAGGGGGATGATTATGGTTCTAGGCCAGGGGCAACTAAATAGGCTACCCGCAATACTTGTAGTTTAAAATAATTAATATCTCGCGAACCCATGGTCGGATTTTGAAAAATGTGGTGTCGTAGGACTCAGACTGACGCCCTCTTTCCTATGGAGAACTTATTTCCACCCCAAAATAAAACCTACCGTTACTACGTGTGAAATAGTAATTATTTTAGTAAACATTGCTTTGCACGTACGACATGCATGAGTCTTGATACTATGATGAATTAAACGTTGTTCTACATGAAAGACATGAATGAGGCATTACCCTATTAAGAATTAACATTTTTGTTTTTTGTTTTGTACGCATGGGCACTTCTTTTTTAAAATAATTATTTATGGATGATTTTTTTAAAATTTATCCAAAATATCCAAAACTAATAGGTCATTGGCTTTTTAATATCTCGTGAACCAATAAGGCTAGGGACTTGTATGTGTTGTCGTAGGACTTGAGGTGACGCCCCGTATTTGAATGTATTATTATTTTTTGTCAAAAGGGCCTTGTTTGTGTGTTGACGATGGATTGAGGAACAGACTGCTACTGTCGCTTGAAGTCAGAACAGGAAAAATCCTGATCTGCTAGCCAGCCCCAGTCTCTCCCACCACTACCCGGACTTGATCACCCTATCTCAGGAATGTGCGGAGGCGTGTGAACATGTGTGAGAGACAGAGAACAGTTCAAGGTCAAAGGATGAGAAAATGCAGACTCTCTCTGTTGCTAAGCTGACTGATAAAGACTGTGTTAGATAGTAATGCACTTACTGTTTTAGCAAACAGACGTATACTGTAGAGCTCTGTATTGTGAACTAAACAGAACTTTGGAGAAAATCCTTTTTTTTTCGGTAAGTTCATATTAATAACTATTTTAATGATGTAAATTTGTAGTTATTGATAAGGTAATTAATTATTTTTTATTTATTTGTCTGAGAGAGAGACCATGCACTCTTGAGCCCACGAGAAGGAAACAGCAAGACATTACAACTAAAGATGAGATTTCTTTCTTTAATAGCCTGTTTGATCTTTGTTTGATGTTATATTTTTTATGAAAAGCATGTATTAACCTGTGTTTAGGTAATTATGGTGGTTTATTTTATTATTTTTCTAGAAAGTTGGAAAGAAAAGGTTTACCGCTACAGTGGGTGAAAACCCGAGACGCTCTAGAGTGGATCCATTGCCGGGTAGTGAACTATTCAAAACTCAGGTAAGACTAACTTAAAATGCTATCCCATTTTACCACTTTTGAAACCCCTAGACAAAATTCATTACCTGTGCATGGCAGGGACGATGACTGATTTCTTGGTTAATGACTTTGTATTGGCAACCGGCACAAGACCATAATGGATGTCGACCGGGAAAGTGCGAGGCCATGTTTGATTTTTTTAAACAAAAATTTTAAATCTACTTACGTGTTGTTCCCTATGGACTTAACTGATATCCACAGATTTCAACGAGATAATCTGGACTACTCTTTTAGGTTTATGACCCTTAACAGCGATGAAATGATGAATCCTCTTTATGCTATGAAAGAACCAAAACGACATGACATATTTGTTTGTTTATATATTGGTTAATGGGAGATGTGAATGTTTGCAGCTTTATTAAACATTTTAGTAGATGGGTTACTGTTAGTTTGAATGGTGTTTTGATCTTTCAATGCTAATTAACGTTAAAGTTTTATTTACAGGTATTGATTGATAGGTTATTTTGTTTGTTTTAGGTGCGGTAATGCTTCACTAAAATAGTGTACAGACAGTTAACAAGCATACATTATGCTTTAAAGCACTGTGCTCTTGTGCAACGTTAGTAATTTACAATATTTTTTTAAAATTAAAACACATGGCTTTAATATCAAATACAAGAAGTGAACAAGTCGGTTTACCACTCACGTTAAATTTAAAATAAGAAACAATCGTTGGTTGACATTTGAATCTTTGCCTGTACGCTTTCTGTCAGCACATAAACTTGCTGCAGTGGGTTTTTATTATTTGAACCGAGATGATGTGCGATGTGTGTTTTTAGTGTTGAAATTTCTCACTGGGAAAGAGGGGACGATCCCCTTCGAGACCATTTTTGGTGGTCTCCTCGTCGTCCTTACATGCTTAGAAAGAAAGTGGGTACCATACCAGTGTATCCATTTTACCAAACCACAAGTCCATCCGCTACTACTTACTTTGCTCAATCACATATAAATACAGTAGTGTTGATGTATATCGTCTATATGCAATATAGCGTGTTGAATTGGCATGTGCTTTTGAAAAATTGTGTCTGTTGTAAAACGTTTAGAATCTTAAAAATGTTTGGCCATTAATATTAAAACACCTTACAAAAGAGCTAAATGAAGCTGGATTTATTTTATACTGGTGAAGGGGACAAAACAATATGTTTTCATTTCGGATTTCCTTTAAAGGATTGGCTGATGACAGATCACCCTTTTGTGGAACACGCTCGTTGGTTACCTAACTGTAGATACTTAATGCTGCTTAAATGTGGAATTTGTGAACACTATTTGTGAAGGAAACGTGATTGCTACACAAGACATAAAAGTGCCTTCAGAGCTAGAACACACTGAAATGGTTCTTTATTATAGGAGTATATATATGGTTCGGGGCATGGCTGCTTCTTTCTGGTGGGCCGTTGTAAGGAATATAGAGCGTGAGCTATGGATTCTTTGCAGTGGTCTGGCAGTGAGGTAGGAGGGGGGTGGTGCATTCTTGGAATACACGGTACCTGAGATTATAATTTTCAATGTTTTTGCATGTTCTTCCTTCCTCTTTGTCAAACACCAACAGTGATCATCTGTTTTCTCCTTGTTGGGCATATCTCTTATGTCTTCATAAGTCTGTTCTAGATATATAACTTCTGTGACCCACCTAGCGTCACCTCGCAGCGAATCTCTGAAGCTCCTCAACTCTCCCTGGTGCTAGAGGACTTACTTATCCATTTGGCCACCAGATCCTGTTACCATCGCCAGCTATTTTCTCTTGGAGCAAGAGGACTACGTCTACTTCTTTACTCACCATGCTGCGCTAGTATCATCTGTTATCAACTCTTAGAAGATCAGCTCAGCAAGAGATTAATTTTCTGTTTTAAAGTTGGTAATGTTTATATGTTCTCCTTTTGTCTCCTACCCCCCACTCTTTTCCCCTTCCTCGGTCCCTCCGTGCTCCGTTGAGCTGCTCTCACTTCTCAGTCTGCAGTTGACTCGGTCAGTCAAAGCTCCGCTCGAGCTTGCCTCCTCAAACCAAGAGGCTCACCCTCTTCTACGCCATGTTGGCTAAGTAGTCATCAACGGAAACTTCGACTTCAACATGAAATCAAGATAAGTACCATTTTAAAAGTTTTAACCTCATCTTCATGGTTTTAACTTCCACGTGCTTTTAATTATAATTTATAGACAGTGTGAAATTATTTACTTTGGGGCAAAAATCATTCTTCGTGGGATTTGCCATGTTGAGCTTTTGCTTGTATAAGCCAACCTTACTAAAAAAGAGCTTTTCTTAAGCTATTCAAACGAGAAATCCTCTCGCTACGTGGGATATTATCTAATACCCGCTGTCTATAATTATAAAGCTAGTTCCTCCGTTGGATTTTCTCAACCCCATTTTCTGCTAAGGTCGTTCTGGAACCTTCGAGATCTTGAACTCTATCTGCGAGTCTTGCCGTCAAGTGTTTTTCGCTCACTTGTGAAAATGCTAGTTAAAATGAGGAATCTTCCTTAAATTACTGCAATAGCGAACTTTCTTCCCCCGTTGGAACATTCTATGGCGCATTTAATTGTAAATCACAACTTTTTCAAGAAATAGACTCTCACCTATATAGTGCAATCAGTTATTTCCATAATTGCAATAACTTTCTTTCTCATAAACTTCAGTGTTTCTATAGTGAACTTTGCATCCATCTTTATAGACTACAGTGATAACCAGTGCTTGCTCCACATTTCTACCGCGTCGCGCTCGTCCGTTTACATTAAATACGGCCATGAACATTGATCCTATATCCCAATGATCTTTCCTCAACCTTCTACTAACAACCATTATTAATAAAATTGTAACTTTCTATAAGGCGTCACTCACGAAGTGCCCTTCCAACTTTGCTAGTTTAACATTAATTAAATTCTGCATAATTGCTTGTGTGATACAAGTTTTAAATTACATTGTTCCTTTCCTATAATCAGGGAAAACATTTCTTTAAACTCTTGAGCGAGTCATGTTCAGGTTTCACGAAATGGAAACTGTCCCATTTGGCTAGTGATTCCTGCTCAAACTTGGGAAGTCTAAAACCTTCCTTTTCACTTTCTCCAGGTTTCACAGTAAGTGACCTGCCCTCTTTTGTATAATTCTCATAAAGTAATTCTGTTTAAATATAAGAAGTTGTAGGAACTTCTATCTTATTTTTCATGTTTTTATTATTGTTATTTTCGAAGTTGTCACTTTCTCTAGAATATTCTTTCAAGAATTTCTTAAGGTACACTCTTTGTACTCCAATTCACGTTCAAACTTTAATTGCTTCATTGTTTATTTGTTTAAATCTTATAAAGATTTTAGAAACATGTAAGGTTTGAAACCTTGTAAATTGTCAATTGCCTGGAGCAAACATTTAATGTTGAGAGGTCTGCGACCCCATTTGTTAAAAAGTTCAAATGAACTATGTTTGTCCAAATTATATTACACGCTTGTTAATTTCCTCAAACTTCCTTAAATTGTTAAATAAATTAAATATTTGTTTTTGGATTCATCATTTCTCTGATACTACAGTTAGGCAAGATCCTGGCTTTCCTAGCTCTTCCTAGGTTTATGCCCTCGTTCATACTCAATAAAGCTTTTACTATCTGTCTAGCCAGACCATCACCCTTCCCTATAGTACTTTTATTCGTGCTTGGGAGGAAATACACTAAAGCCTTTCTCTGGCAAACTGCCCAAGTCTTAGCTGCGGTTCCCGTCAGCTTCGACCAAGCTCGTACCCACTTTAGTTATCCGAGCACAGATTTGCGGTGGCAACCGCTTCTAAATGTATTGAAAGTTAAATTCATAAATTTTGTGGGACTCTCCTCCTATTTTTCTATCCTTCTTTTCCAATCCCAAATCTACTTCCTTCTCTTAATCATCTTCCCTTGGTGGGTGGGTTATTCCTCAGTCAATAAACTACCCAAAATTTGGTACCAGAAACCCGGGAGAGTCCATTTCTTATTTCTATTGTTTGTCAAGTGTCATTTGACAATACTTTGCAAATTATTAATATCTGCTTTGGATTTTTCAGCTATAACTACATCATGCAAAGCCTGTGAACGGGAAAGAGGCCGCTCCTGTCTCCTTTGGGGTGTCCTGTTCTTTCTACCCATTCGCTGCTGCAAACTTGACAGCATCTTCAAGGTTCTACAGTTTCGTGAGTTGTATTTCAATTTATTCTCTTTGTCATGGCCCCTACTGAAAAAGATGAAACTCTCATTGCCAGACGTTCTTCCTATAAAGGGCAACTCACTAGATTCAGAAATTTTATCAACAAGTTAAATCCCGCCGAGTGTGATTTAGATATCTTGACACATCGCCTTAAGTTGTACGAACGGTCTTATGATTATTACGATCAAATTCAAACCGAGATTGAATCCGCTTGCCCAGAACTTCAATCGGATCGGGACGAGGTCGAACCCTTGTACTTTGAAGGGATTGCCAAGGCCCACCAATTGATCCGCAATATCTCAGAACCGGACACTAGGGTCATCAATCCGGCCCAGTTCGCACCCGCTTCAGTTCACGAGAACAAACCGAAACCGTTACTTCCTAAGATAAGCCTACCGCACTTCTCAGGCAAGGAAGGTGAATGGTATTCTTTTTACGAACTTTACTGCTCCCTAATTCATGAAAATATCGAAATCCCCGACATACATAAATTTTACTTCCTCCGTACTTCTTTGGAATGTGAGGCCTTAGCCTTAGTGGAGTCACTGCCTTTAAGCGCAGACAACTACCACATCGCCTTTAATCTCCTTAAAGAGAGATATGGCAATTTACGTTTGAGTGTAGCTCGCCACATACGTTGTCTCTTCAACCTACCAGCCGTCAAACCTAATGACGTCACCTCTTTAAGAGACCTCTTAGATTCTATACAGTTGAATGTCAGAGCATTATACCAACTCAAGCAGCCTGTCCAAACATGGGACACCATACTCATTCATCTGGCTACATCAAGATTCGATTTTTCAACTTTAAAGGCTTGGGAGATCGAACTCGCTCGCAAGGAAGAATTTTCCTTCGAACACTTAATCTCGTTTCTTAACAGCCGATGCCAAGTCCTAACAGCACTCGCATTTCAGTGCGAAAAGGTTGAAACGAATCATCAGTCTCACATTTTTGAGAAAAACCTTGCTTTTTCAAAGGGACATCAGCCCCCATCTGTCGAGAACAAGCAACCCCGTTCTTCTTTCAATCATTCAACAGAACATATCAGGCCGCTTAACAAATCGTTAAAATGCACGCTCTGTAAAAAGCTTCACACATTGTATTCGTGCAAATCCTTTAAAGAATTGTCTGTCGAAGATCGAAGGAAGTTTGTCTTGAATAGCAAACATTGTTTCAATTGCTTGTCACCTAAGCATTCTTCTTCAAACTGTACGTCATCAAATCTCTGTTTCCATTGTAAAAAAACCGCATCATTCTTTATTGCACGTTCACGATAAATCGAGGTCATCAGTACCTGCCTCTTCAAGCTCCATGCAGAGCAGCTCCGAACAAACTAATGCTTCTTCCTGCATTTCTAATGCCGAACCTTCCCACAGTGCGCAAACCCTTTTGACCACTGTACAATTCGAAATCCAAGATAAATTTGGAAATTGGTTTAGAACCCGTGGTCTTCTCGATTCTGCTTCAACGCATAACTTTGTTTCGCAATCGTTGATTAAAAAACTAGGTCTTTCGTCATCGCCTACTTCTATCAATGTGACCGGCATTGACAATTTGAAAACTCAAGTTTTGCAGTCTTCAAAATTGAAAATCAGAGACGTTTGCCAAAGAAACACCAATCTTAATTTAAACTGTCTCATTCTTACCAGTATTGGCAAGGACACTCCAAGTCACTCTATTAATACTTCCGGTTTAAACATTCCCTCGCACTTAAGGTTAGCTGATTCTCAGTTTAATGTTCAAGGTCCCATTGATGTACTTTTCAGTGCCAATGTTTTTTGGAATTGCATTCGCAAACAAACGCGCAAGTTATCTTCAACCGTGGTCGCTAGAGACACCGATTTTGGTTGGGTTATTACTGGTGAAATCCAACAACCCAGTCTTCAAACCAAAGCGCAATGTCATTTCGTCACAGCTGACATAAATCCCATTTCTGAAAAAGAGAACGCTCATGTTTCAGATCTCAATAATTTTGAAAAACACTTGCCGAAACGATGTCTTATCGTGAACAACTACGCTACCTCTGTAAGTTGTTCAAATGGTTTTTCCTTCTTCCCGCACAAGATAGCAATTCAAGTTCGCCTTGCTTTGTGTTACTTCGTCTACCTTCTTATGTCATTTTTTATAGCAGGTAATTGCTTAAACTCTTTCTCGAAAACTATCTTCCCCTGGTGTAAAACCATGGCTATCAGTCACCATCACTTTGCTGTAAGCCATGTTTCACTTCTTTCCTTATTTAGAAGGATGGCCACGGTCGGCTCCTCCCCCCTTCCTCACAATTGGAAGTCTCTTTTGAAACCGCTTGAAAATCTGAATTCTATAGCATCTAGAATAACTATTCTTATGCATAAACTGCTTCTCAAAGTCCCAGCTTTTCTTCTCTGTTCGGAAGAATTAAGCTTCTTTCTGTTGAAAATTGTCCGATTTCGTGATCCTCTCAATTATGCGAAATTGATTTCCTACTTTATTTCTTATATCTTTAAATTGCTTTTTCACGTCCAAGTTACGATTGACTGCATGCCGTTCAACCTGAATATCTGCTTTAAGTTACATCTGATTCAACAAATGTTGTTTGTGTACTTTGAACTGCTTGTTTGTCAGACTTGTTTGTATACAAGCCTGAGGAAGGTCAAGTCACTGTTTATTTCCTGTACGCTTGACACAGTTCAGAGCAAGTTTCTCTTATCTCAACTTTGGCTGATTGCCAAGCATTGTCTAGTGAGCCACTCCTGCAAGTACAGAAGCCGTTCACCTACTTCCCAAAATAAACTTGTTCCAGTTAAGGACTCTTTCAGCTATTTATATGTCTTATCTCGTTGTACTATGTGGGTCAAGGCCGCACTTGCTTTTGTATTCCACTTACTCATGCTCGTATTATATAACTGCTTCGATCCTTGCTTCAAAACTTCGTTGCGTATTTCTCACGCGCTCATGTATTTCACTTTGCTTACATATTTTGAAATCTTATTGTTCATTGATGAACAAACTTGTTTTTTCTCGTCGTCACATTCGATGTGTTTTTGCATTTATACTTGTCACGTCACGTTTCTCGCTGACTTAAGTATTTTTCTGAGTAACTCCTTTGATACTAATTATGACTTAAGGTCATTGTTTATGGCTACTAGTTTGTTACCTATGGCGTTCTTGCTTTCTACTCGCATAGTTTCTTTGTTTATTTGGTATATTCTTATCCTTAATAGATGTACTTGTCTCTATACGTTTTGTTTAAACTTGTCAATTCTTCTTTTGCATTGTATCGTAATCTTTACTAGTGCTTTATTTCTCTCAGCTTCCAGCTATTTCGTGATTGAAAGTGTCGTTAATTCTCGCCTTTTAACTCCGCTTTCTAATGACCCTGATGACCTCCTTCCACTCACACCTGGTCACTGTCTTACACGCACTTCTCTCTCTGCCCATCCTCCCCTTCCTAATTCTTTCAGGGATTCTGATTTACCTATTGTTTGGCGTAAACTTGAAGCCCTCCGCAATTCCTTTTGGAAGAGGTGGAACTTGGAATATTTAACTTCCTTGCAAGGGAGACAGAAGTGGTTTCTTTCCAGTCCCGACATTAAAGTGGGAGACTTGGTCTTAGTTAGGGATGTTTCACCCCCCCCTAGTCTGGCCTTTTGGAAAAGTGACCGAGTGTTACCCTGGAAGAGATAGGAGAGTCAGGGTATTCAGAGTCTTGACCACTAATGGTCAGATCACAAGACTACTTCTCCGCAATTGCTTATTACTGTACTTGTTTTTCTTGTTCGCTGTTGGTGTCTGCCCCTCCCAGTATGGTGCATTCTTGGAATACACGGTACCTGAGATTATAATTTTCAATGTTTTTGCATGTTCTTCCTTCCTCTTTGTCAAACACCGACAGTGATCATCTGTTTTCTCCTTGTTGGGCATATCTCTTATGTCTTCATAAGTCTGTTCTAGATATATAACTTCTGTGACCCACCTAGCGTCACCTCGCAGCGAATCTCTGAAGCTCCTCAACTCTCCCTGGTGCTAGAGGACTTACTTATCCATTTGGCCACCAGATCCTGTTACCATCGCCAGCTATTTTCTCTTGGAGCAAGAGGACTACGTCTACTTCTTTACTCACCATGCTGCGCTAGTATCATCTGTTATCAACTCTTAGAAGATCAGCTCAGCAAGAGATTAATTTTCTGTTTTAAAGTTGGTAATGTTTATATGTTCTCCTTTTGTCTCCTACCCCCCACTCTTTTCCCCTTCCTCGGTCCCTCCGTGCTCCGTTGAGCTGCTCTCACTTCTCAGTCTGCAGTTGACTCGGTCAGTCAAAGCTCCGCTCGAGCTTGCCACCTCAAACCAAGAGGCTCACCCTCTTCTACGCCATGTTGGCTAAGTAGTCATCAACGGAAACTTCGACTTCAACATGAAATCAAGATAAGTACCATTTTAAAAGTTTTAACCTCATCTTCATGGTTTTAACTTCCACGTGCTTTTAATTATAATTTATAGACAGTGTGAAATTATTTACTTTGGGGCAAAAATCATTCTTCGTGGGATTTGCCATGTTGAGCTTTTGCTTGTATAAGCCAACCGTACTAAAAAAGAGCTTTTCTTAAGCTATTCAAACGAGAAATCCTCTCGCTACGTGGGATATTATCTAATACCCGCTGTCTATAATTATAAAGCTAGTTCCTCCGTTGGATTTTCTCAACCCCATTTTCTGCTAAGGTCGTTCTGGAACCTTCGAGATCTTGTACTCTATCTGCGAGTCTTGCCGTCAAGTGTTTTTCGCTCACTTGTGAAAATGCTAGTTAAAATGAGGAATCTTCCTTAAATTACTGCAATAGCGAACTTTCTTCCCCCGTTGGAACATTCTATGGCGCATTTAATTGTAAATCACAACTTTTTCAAGAAATAGACTCTCACCTATATAGTGCAATCAGTTATTTCCATAATTGCAATAACTTTCTTTCTCATAAACTTCAGTGTTTCTATAGTGAACTTTGCATCCATCTTTATAGACTACAGTGATAACCAGTGCTTGCTCCACATTTCTACCGCGTCGCGCTCGTCCGTTTACATTAAATACGGCCATGAACATTGATCCTATATCCCAATGATCTTTCCTCAACCTTCTACTAACAACCATTATTAATAAAATTGTAACTTTCTATAAGGCGTCACTCACGAAGTGCCCTTCCAACTTTGCTAGTTTAACATTAATTAAATTCTGCATAATTGCTTGTGTGATACAAGTTTTAAATTACATTGTTCCTTTCCTATAATCAGGGAAAACATTTCTTTAAACTCTTGAGCGAGTCATGTTCAGGTTTCACGAAATGGAAACTGTCCCATTTGGCTAGTGATTCCTGCTCAAACTTGGGAAGTCTAAAACCTTCCTTTTCACTTTCTCCAGGTTTCACAGTAAGTGACCTGCCCTCTTTTGTATAATTCTCATAAAGTAATTCTGTTTAAATATAAGAAGTTGTAGGAACTTCTATCTTATTTTTCATGTTTTTATTATTGTTATTTTCGAAGTTGTCACTTTCTCTAGAATATTCTCTCAAGAATTTCTTAAGGTACACTCTTTGTACTCCAATTCACGTTCAAACTTTAATTGCTTCATTGTTTATTTGTTTAAATCTTATAAAGATTTTAGAAACATGTAAGGTTTGAAACCTTGTAAATTGTCAATTGCCTGGAGCAAACATTTAATGTTGAGAGGTCTGCGACCCCATTTGTTAAAAAGTTCAAATGAACTATGTTTGTCCAAATTATATTACACGCTTGTTAATTTCCTCAAACTTCCTTAAATTGTTAAATAAATTAAATATTTGTTTTTGGATTCATCATTTCTCTGATACTACAGTTAGGCAAGATCCTGGCTTTCCTAGCTCTTCCTAGGTTTATGCCCTCGTTCATACTCAATAAAGCTTTTACTATCTGTCTAGCCAGACCATCACCCTTCCCTATAGTACTTTTATTCGTGTTTGGGAGGAAATACACTAAAGCCTTTCTCTGGCAAACTGCCCAAGTCTTAGCTGCGGTTCCCGTCAGCTTCGACCAAGCTCGTACCCACTTTAGGTATCCGAGCACAGATTTGCGGTGGCAACCGCTTCTAAATGTATTGAAAGTTAAATTCATAAATTTTGTGGGGCTCTCCTCCTATTTTTCTATCCTTCTTTTCCAATCCCAAATCTACTTCCTTCTCTTAATCATCTTCCCTTGGAGGGTGGGTTATTCCTCAGTCAATAAACTACCCAGGGGGCCTTGCCTTATTGAGTTCCATATCTATATGGATATTTCTTTTTTTGATGGTGTGTTGTTTCATCTTTTATCTCTGTGACTGTATATTATAGTGTTAGGCCTGTTATGTCTGATTATTGGTTTATTGGGGCTACGGAAATGGTAAATGTGAAAAGTACTGAATGTATAAATTAAGAAGATTAGTAGACTTATTTGAGGAGAGTGAGAAAATGTTAGTTGTTCTTACTCTCTTTGCTAATGGAAAATATTTGTTATGTGAGATGATGATTGGGAATTAGATGTGAAAAGAATGATATATGAAGAGATATTAAAGAAAGAGAATTTCTTAAGAAATTAAATGTTTACTTGTGTCACTTGGGAAGAAAGCAAGTTATTCTATGTTTAGATTGATGGAGAAAAGAGTCATGACTGGATATGAGATGATTAGCACATATAGCAGGTATGAGGGGTGTTTGTCCTATCAGCTGTGAAATTAAAAGTTCCCCAATGTGTTTTAACAACCACAACCCGGAAAATGGAAAAGTACAGTTACAACACGGTACAAATACATGAGGCTGAAAAAAAGACGTGTCTCACCAACAGATACAAAAGTGTAACCAACAATTATGTACCATCTGTTATGAAGAAGAACTAGGTGTTGTATTTTTGCCTTGTGGACACTTGATAGCATGTGTCAAGTGTGCATTAGCACTCAACTCTTGTGCTAATTGCAGACAAGTAGTATCTGCTACAGTTAGGGCATTTCTTGCGTAAATAGTATAATTTATTAACAATGCATGGTGCAAAATACCTATATCTACATTATTATTACAAGCTGTTCTAGAGTGTTATTGATATGCTTTTCATTTGTTTATAGACTACTACAATGAATGTTCTGAATGCTATGGGGCAAGCATGTGGCGTAGAGACAAAGGAGCTCAGTGAATTGCCAACGCATATTCCATTCCGTGTTATGAAGATTCGGAAATTGAAAACAGCATATGGTGATCGTGTACTTTGTGTATGTGAGAATTTTGAGACATTTCTTCCTACACGGTTTAATGATATGTCGGAGAGTGTTTTTGATGATGTGAATAATGCTATACATCATGTACACCTAATTTATGAAGATTTTAAAAACAATAGGTGTATGGTCTGTCTTAATTAAATAAAAAACAAATGTCAAATAGTAATGAAAATATAAGTGATGTCAACAGACTAAAAACGAAACTATGTCTATAGAACAATAATGTATTAGTTTTTAGTATTGTCTTTTAAAAGTATTATCATGAAACAAAAATTGTATACAAAGTTTGTAAATAAATGTAGATGATGTTACAATGCTGTTTTTTATACAAAGTTAGAATATTTAACATTGTAGAATATGCATGATTATGACAATAGATGCCACTGAATACAACTCCTTCTCTTTACGATAGTCTGTTATAGTTTTTAAGCACAAGGCTTGATGTAGATCATTTTATAACAATGTCCATTCACTGTTGTTTTAAAAAACTGGGGAAGCCGCAATGGTTTTATAGACGTAAAAACCTCATTCTCTTTTTTCATCATGATCATAAGCATCATCATCATCATCATCATCATCATCATCATCATCTTTATCACTATCATTATAATCACCATCATCGTAATCAACATCATCCTCAACATCTCTAGAACTATCCAATTCCTCTTGTTCGTTTTCCACAGGGGCCTCTTGTAGAGTCTGCGTTGCTTTTGATAGTGTTTAGTTTTTTTGAACGTTGAACTATCTTGAGCAATAATATCGTTTTCTTGAACTAGCTTTTCCGCATTTTCATGATTTTTTGTTTACAGCAAGAGTCACGCAGTACACCACATTGATGATCACTGACACTTAAAACCTCACTATTTTTACTTTTTAGGTCACCGCGACACCGTTTTGAACAACGCCAAAAAGCAGTTCCATGTTTATTGGTTCGTTTCACAATATAGGAATATCCTTTATAGTATGCATAAGGCTTACCATACCTAGTCGCTAATACTTCCATATCAACTGTCAAACTTGAACTGATCTCTAGTAAAGACAACTTGGTAATAAGAATAATAGTTTAATGTAAGAGCATATATGGGAGTAAAAGTGGGAGAAAATGTGGGAGCATATATGAGTGCAAAAGCGGGTGCAAATATGTAAGCAAAAGAGGGAGCAAAAAGAGGGAACAAAATGTGGGAGCAAATGTGAGAGCAAAAAGTGGAAGCAAAAGTGGTGGCAAAAGCGGGAGCAAATAGTGCGAGCAAATATGAGAACAAATATGGGAGCAAAATTGAATACACAAGTGAAGGTAGTTTAAAGTGCAAAGAAAATATGGAATCAAATAGGAGAGCAAAAGTGGTGTTTTACTAAAACAACTGGGAATAACAAACGTTTTTATAACTCAATCTAACCTAACCTAACCTAACCTAATCTAACATAACCTAACTTTACCTAACCTAACTTCATTAACCTAACCTAACCTAACTTTATCTAACCTCACCTTCAAACCCTCAGACCAAAATTAAATTCTTGGCATAGTTGAGTTGGAACCCAAGACCTCAGGGGTAAGAACGAAGTATACTGGCCACTACACTGCAAGATGGTCAGAAGACAAAATAAAAGTTTCCTCTAATGTAACTCATTGGTTGAGGTCCATAGTAGACATTTAAACCCAGAACCTCATAATCTCTGTTTTATCCATCGTTAAATAACAGTTCCATTTCTATTGGTTGCTTTTTAAAATGTATGTATATCCTTTATAGTAGGCACATGGCTTAGCAAATGTGGGAGCAAAAAGTGGGAGGAAATATGGGAGCAAAAGTGGGAGCAAATATGTAAGCAAATGTGAGAGCAAATGTGGGAGCAAATGTAGGAGCAAAAGTGGGAGCAAATATGTAAGCAATATATATATTTCGTACGGCATGAAGATGCAATATACAATTATTTACATTCTACAGTGTTTACAGTACAAATGTATACAGATTGAGACCTTGATTTGCAAGTAGCTTCAGTTTTGTTAGAGCTGGATATCTAATTTCTCTAACCATTCTAAAGCTTCATCACTAGATTGATGAATCTCCTTCATTTGACCATTGAACCTTCGGAGAGGGCAATCCATAGCGATGTGACTGATGGTCTGAGGCACATCTGCACAGTTGCAGAAAGGATTCTCGGCCATTTTCCATTTGTGCTTCCAGAACTGACACCTACCGTGTTGAGTTCTTATACGGTTCAGCGACGTCCATATTTTCCTGGGAAGGTCGAAGCCAGGGGGCTGCTTAACTGGATCCGAGATAAGACTTAATCTGACAGGAGTTGAAGTCAGCCACTCATTGCGCCAAGCTTCATTCACTTGAAACTGCTCTTGGACCAACTTCCTTCCTTGTCTCCAAGAAGGATTCCGGGATTTCAGCCTGAGATCATTAGGTGAGCAGTCTAGATGAATTGGCAGAAGAGGGTTGTCACAACATTTAAGCCATTCTCTCTTCAGTGCCATTTGTCTTCGAAGATGAGGAGGCGGGATGTTGGAGAGTACTGGTAACCATTCCAAAGGTGTAGATTGGATGGTTCCTGATACAGTCCTCATTGTGTCGTTCAGCTGTACGTCTATCTTCTTTGCATGGGCGCTGTTAAGCCATACTGGGCAGCAATATTCTGCTACTGGATACACTAGGGCAAGTGCTGAAGTTCTGAGGGTGGATGCTGTTGGGCCCCAGCCCGTTCCTGTGAGTTTGTGCAGGATGTTGTTGCGGGTTTTGATCTTAGCAGATGTTTTGCCTAGATGTTCACTGTAAGTCAAGGATCGATCCAAGATGACGCCTAAATATTTAGGATGAGGATTGAATTTCAGTAGAAGACCCTTGTATTGAACCCTAGGAATGTAGTTGGCTTGTTTGTTGCTCAGATGAAAGGAGCTGACCTCTGTTTTTGCTATATTTGGTTTTAGTCTCCAGGTTTTGAAGGACTTGTCGAGTCTGCAGAGATCTTCCGTAAGTATGGTTTCTGCTGTTGCTAAGACGTTGGACTGAGCTGTCAATGCAAGATCGTAAGCGTATATGAACTTCCTAGCACTAGTAGGAGCTAAGTCTGCGGTGTAAATATTGAACAGCAATGGGGCAAGGACCGATCCTTGAGGTAAGCCATCATTTAGTTTGTGATATCTGCTTACGTTGCCATTTAGGTGAACCTCAATCACTCTGTTGACCAGCATATTATTCAGTGGGATGGCAAGTTTCTTGCAAGGGATTATTTTCAGGAATTTTAGGATCATTCCTTTTCGCCAAACTGTATCGTATGCTGCTGTGAGATCCACAAACACAGATACGGTCTTATTTAGATCTTGAAATCCTCTCTCTATGTGAGTGGTTAGGGCCAACACCTGGTCGGTACAACTGCGCTTTGGTCTGAAGCCAGCTTGCTCATTTGGTATGTGCTCAAGAACTGTAATTGAGATTCTATTATATATTATTCTTTCCAGCAGCTTGTAACAGACGCTCAGGAGGGCAATAGGCCTGTAATATTCTGCACTATCTCCACTTTTCCCAGGTTTGAGTACAGCAACTACTTTAGTTCTTTTGAGTGCTGGTGGAAGTTGACCATCGCGTAAGATGTTGCTATAAAATTTAGCAAGCCATTCAATTGTTCGAGGACCACAACGTTGTAGGAATTCTGGGTAAAGACCATCCAACCCAGCTGCTTTTCCTGATTTTAGCGCAGTTGAAACTTCAGCAGCCGTGATATCAGCTGTAAACTGAGATGTTGTTTCTGCATGGAACATCTTAGATTTTAGTTCTAACTGCATTCCTTTTGCCTCTTTCTTGTCAGTATCGGCAGGTTTTCTTGTCAGACTAACTAATCTGCTTGCTATCGCATCTGGCTTTATCTTGGTGCACTTGGAACTGAATTTTGGAGTGCTGCTACCAAGTTTCCTTAAAAGAGACCATGCTTTTCGACTGGAGTGTTGAAAATTCGTATTTTCCATTAGGTTGGTCCATTTTTCTCTTCTAAAGACTGTAGTAGTTCGTTGGCAACTTCAGGATCACTGGCGAGTATATACTCCTCATATAGCTCATTGCATTTTGGACTCCAGCCAGGAATATAGGTCCTTCTGTATCCTCTTGGGATATGTTTCCTTGCAATAGCACAAATTAGTCCAGCGAAGCGCTCGTAATTACCTATTTTAGGTGGGATCCACTGTATATTATGTTCCAATTCGCTGGTGAATTTTGACCAGTTGGCTTTGGTGAAATTCCAACGTGGCAGTGGAACTGATCTGACGACTGGCATTTCTAGGCCAACTTTGACAAGTGCTGGTCTGTGCTGACTTCGGGGGAAGTTGTCTAGAATATTCCTGCTGCACTTTAGGGGTTTACCATACGAGTCCTTTGAGACAAAGCACAGATCAGGGTTATAGTCCTTTTTCCATCTGGCAGAGTGGAAGGAGCCCTTTTCTTCGGCATCATGCATTAGAAAAAGGTCTTCTGCATCAGCCCATTCCGACACACCTTGGCCCTCTTTGTTGGTATAATTATAACCCTAGTTAGTATTCTTGCTGTTAAAATCTCCGAGGATTACAGCTGGGTGGTGAATGTTCTGGATGGTCTTACTCAAGATCCAAGGTTGACAGGGAGGCTTATAGATGTTTATAATTTCAGTACCTGCAGTTTTCATTTTGGAGGCAAACATATTGTTGTCCACATTTGTGCTTATTATGTCAATTTTCTTTATGTTGCTCTTTGCATAAGTTGCAGTGCCATAACTTTTGTGAAATGTTGCGTTAAGCAGAGTATATCCCGGAATCTTACATCTAGCATAAAGCTGATCCTGGTTTTCACAGTGGGTCTCTTGCAGTAGAACAACATCCACCTTGTGGTTGGTCAGTACTTTTGTTAGGTAATCACTTTTTGATCGGCTTACTCCTTCAATGTTGAGTTGTAGTATCCTTAGTGTGGGGTGAAAGTCTTCAATGGGTCTCTGAAAAGAGCCATTTCCATGAGTCATATTGCTGTATCTTCTAATTGCTGGGATATCCTGAAAGCGTAGCTTTAGGTCCAGCAGCCAACGTTGTTGCTTTTTTTGCACCACCCAGGGGTCACGTGTAGGGCACTTTAAGGTTATTCCTGCGGACGTGGAGCAACGTCAACCCCGTTTAGTTGATATCTTCTCACATAACCCTAACCTGCGTGCCGTATGAATCAGAACAACGGTTCACAATAATTTGTCGGACAGATGATACAATTGGACAGTATATAGATTAACGGCGTATCAATACACAACACAAAAATCTCAATTTAACTATTCAAAGGAATATTTCCATGAAGATGTAGTATAACCTAACCTGGTTCAAGTTATTCCTAAGAAACAGATCTCGCGTAATAAATTTATCAAATATCGCTATAAGAGCTCTCACAACACCGTAAAACACTAAATACCAACAGTAAATCACCCAAAATCAACGTATAAATCATTAAAAAAGCAATTAAACGTGAAGGAACTAAATAAACTATACAAATATCAGGAGCCTCAATTTGACTAGCCTCACTATGTCACTGCCTCCTAGATAATAAAAAAAATGTGGGAGCATGTCACATGACATGTTCTACAAGTTTAGATTTGCTTTGAGACTGGCGATGACATCACAGATGAATGGCGGTGGGAGGCTTGCAAAAAGGAAAATGTTTTTGTTTAATAAAAGGTCATGTCCAGTCATTTTCAGTTCGTTAAGTTGTTCTTCTGCCATATCAATGCAATCTGAAAAGATCACTAGATCACCTGCAAAAGCTTGACTGTCGATTGTATGATTCATATACTTGTACCCTAGCCTTACCCCATTTCCTACCCTTGAATTTTTCATTTTCTTCCGCCATTCTCGGATGACCTTTTCTAAAACACAGTTGAAGAGAAGAGGCGATAGTCCATCTCCGTGCCTCACTGCTCCTAATTTCAAAGGCATCGGACATCCCTCCTCTGAACTTCACTTTGGAGGAGGTGTTGGTCCGGGTTTGCTGGATAATTGATTGTGTCTTGTTATCTAAGCCAAACTCTTCAAGGATTTGCAATTATTATTTCAATCGCTTATCCTCAAAGCTCGGCTTTCACCCACGGTCTCTGCGAGGAATCAATCCACCACGAGGACAGTATCTTAAGCTAGACACATCTAAGCAGCAGATACAACTGTGATTATATTAGTGACAGGTCGATTGCCCAGGCGATCGCAAAAAATGTAAACAGTGCATAAACTTATAAAGTAAATATTACATGCTCTTAAAACATATTTTTAAAATATTTTCCACTTTTTATTATTCAAAAACAAAATAGAGGTCCTGTTTTGGACACTATGCTCCAATATTATATCTACATCTAATGGGTTGGGGTATTAATCAAACATACATCTTATTTTTTAATTTTTGGTTATGAAAATTTAACATAAGATAGGGAAGGAGGCGGCCGTGGCTTATGGATTACAGATATACTAGCGTTTGTCTAGGGTGTAAATAAAAAGAGTACAAGGATAATAGAAGAATGCTAAAAATTAGCTGGACAGAAAAAATAACGAATGCTGAAGTATTTAAAAAGGTGGAGGAAAATTATACCTTATGGAAAAGCATAAAGAGGAGGAGGACTAGACTGATAGGACATATTTTGAGACACGATAGCTTGCTGAAAACGGTATTGGAGGGATAGGTTGAAGGCAAAAGATGTCGAGGAAGACCACGCCTACAATATGTACAGCAAATCATGTCTGATGTAGGTTGCAGAAACTATGAACAGATGAAGAGGAAAGCTATAAATAGAGCCGACTGGAGAACTGCCGCAGACCAATCCATGGATTGAATACTTAAGAAGAAGTTGCATACCTGGGGTAGGCCACCCCCTACATCCCTTGTATTTCAGGCATTATAGCCATACAGATAAAACTCCCAAACGACTTCTACAAATTCACTACAAATCCAAAGGCCTAGAACTTCAAATAACCTTCAGTAACCCCATACTTGTCCTCCAGCGACCCCGGCCAGCAACTCACTTCCTAAGGAATACGCAACTTTGCAAACTCAACAGGCGGCTTCTATAAAACAGCCGAGGTGAGGTGACTAGAGGTCAGTCTTTCACAGTGCAACCAGGTGCCGGGACGCTGCCCAAAGTCGTCACGTCCAGATTGGTGAGTGTCCAGCGAGCTGACACACTAAAACACAAACACTTACACTCTCATCCCCTTATTTATTGTAAAGGCAACAAGCATCTGAGATAATAGTATCTGTTCTGCAAAGTTCTATAGTACTCCACATTGGGAGTACGCATTAAACCTTAAAATCTAACAGCTAACTGGTCATTTGGTTTATTTATTTATCTAGTTGATAAGATCCTACCCCTTAAACCAACTCCCGGTAGGATCCTAATAGCTCTTAGTTAATTGTTTATTGGCTACCGTAGTCAGCCACTTGCGTCACGTCGCATTGCTTGCGTGCGTGCTATTCATTAGTAGCGCGGCCAGTCAGTCCACATCAGCAGGAACCCGAGCGGCAGCCTAGCTGCTCCGACACTCATTTAGTAAACCACCCCTTGCCAACATCCCTTTGAACTACCCAAGCAGACTGTACAATTGGGAGTTCTCCCGTCGAGCTGCGTTCACGCCCGAACCGCTCAAACCTACACTTTTTACACTAGAGCCCCGAGCAGCCTTCAGCTACTCTCCTTTCATCCCCCTTTTAACACACATTGTAGAGGCTATCCTCTCAGGTACCCTACAATTGGTGGAGCCGCTGAGCACCGTGACGTTGTTCTTAAAACAACGCCTAAAGGGGGTACAGACAACATACCTCTGCGGAAACGATCCCTAAATTTAACCTCTTACTAGCCAAGCTAACGCCACCCTAAAATTGGGATTTTTTTTGAACTACGGGTCCGGTTATATTTTAGTACCCACCCAAGCCCGCCCCAATAAATCTTACATTTTTAAACGCCACCCTAACAGAATACTAAGCCATTTACGACCCCCAAATTAGCTACGCCCACCCCACACAGTACAAGGGGCCACTTTATTTAGTTGCCCACCCAATTTGGTCCCCAGTACCTTACATAGGTTAGAAACAGTGATATTTAATTCACCACCCCGTAGAATAGAAGGGATTACATATACCTGGGAAACATACCGCCATAGCGCCGATCGCCTATATACATTTGTACCATTACCCTTTAAGAGGACTTAGCATACCGTAATGATTAGCAAACACCTCAGCCCCCTTAACCGGACCAAGGGCATACCCAAGCTTTCAACAATTCTGTGCATCCTATTTTTTTATCGCTAACAGCGGCATAAGTATGCAGGCTGATGATCTGTCGCCGGAAGGACCCAGGGTTAAGATTACAACAGGGGTTCACTGGAAGCAACTGCACGGCCAAACCATCTACCAGGGTAGTATCCCTCTCACTTACAATGTACCCATAGCCCAACAACACATCCCCCTACCGCCGATCGTGGGGACCAACGACCTTAGATCCCAGTTGCACCACATATGGGAGGCCATTGACCACTCCCTACACACTGACGACTACATCACCGGGAATAACGGAATTTATAATAATACACAGCCCCCGCCGCGTAGAGCGAAAAGAGAGTTAAAATTCATTGGCAATTTCCTGCAATATTGTTGCGGGGTCGCTACCAGTGAAGATACAAAGACCCTACATATGACGGAGCAACAGATGGCAACTTACATTAATAGGATCAGCGACATGATTCACGCTAACCACCGGGATTTAACGTCGACAACAGTTAAACTTAATAACTGGACGCATACGATGCACACAGCTATCGCTGCGATGACACAGCAAATTGCCATCCTAGCCAATGTTACACAGAACAATGAGGACGCACAATAGGTTTTATTCGCCTCTACGGCCCACATGGCCATTGGCAATGCCATCGCTATATATAATACGATGATGTACAATCAGCGACAACATGACAGAATACTATGTAAACAGCGGTGCATTCCTGCAAACACCGTACATACAGACAACCTTCGAGGGGATTTATTACCATTGGCCGCCAAATTACACCAACACAACCACCAACTGGCCACCCCCGTGGACCACATTGGTTGGTATTATACCAAACCTATATGCACATGTACCTACTACGCCAATAATATACACATTAAATCAATATACCCATTATTGACCTTCATGCCCAATGGGAACTATTTCAGTACATACCCATACCGTACAAATGGCTAGATACTACTTGTACGTTGACACACATTGATAGCCGCTTCCTTCCACATCCTTGCCCAGTTTAATTCATCTTCATCCATTCCATCTCTCATCCCGACCCGCAGGTCGCCCAGTGGCGTCGAATAGAAAGACCTGCACACGGCCTCCCAGGAAGCCACACGAAAAAAAACACAAAAAAACGATCGGGATATCCGTGTCCTCACGGGCAATTTATTACAGGATTGCATAGCCCCAATCAATGCATTATGTTATATCCCACGGTTTCAGGAGATGGCAACTATTCAGCCCGCCTGTGCCATCCATTTATATCGTAATGCACCTACCAATCGAATTCTCGAATCATGCGCTTACAAATGCGATCAAGGGCTACAACGAACGCTCATTACGCAAATTTATATCGACGCGTTTATTATTACCAATCCCACCCCACAAATGGATATCCAGTGTGCTAACAAACAAACGAACTTATTACACCCACTCACGGCTGCGCCACCAGGGGCTATCGAAGTCAAACTCCCCTGCGATTGCCAGTTCATGGAAAAAGGGGATATTCTCATCCCACGCACATTTCCATGCGATGTAAAATTCACGCAAGAGCTTGCGCTTACGCATACTTTGCCCGCTACGTGGACACAGCAAATACCCCTACAGGTTCATAACTTCGGCCATTTACACGCACAAGCGACCCTATATGATAATCTAACGGTCATAATCAATGCCAATTGGTCGGCAGTTATCCCCACGTTTACGGTTACAGACACCCCATTTAGACACCACGACCGTCCCCTACAGGTCCCACAGGCGCCCGTATCATGGTACAATATAGACGCATCTACGACGGCTACCGTGGCGTGGAACGGCGCCATCACAATAATCATAATCTACATGTTAGCAAAACAAATTGCTCTCGCTAGGGCGATCCAGCAGATGACCGCTTATAGACCAACCCCCTAGGACGCTGTCCCTATAGCCGACGAGCAACGTTGCTCTGTCCCACTGAATTCCCGTACCTTCAACCGTCTCACGATATATATTGGAGTTTAAATAACTCGCCTTCAAGGCCAATTTTCCTTTTAAACACATCATTTATGTATCAATAGAGAGTAAGACATGTCGAGGCACGCTGCGCGTGTAGCAGCTCCACGTGTCTCAACGTATACCCAGTCCCCATGGCCAAGAAGCGAAAACGTTAGGTAACCCGAATAAGGCATTGAATTATATTTATATCCCACACATATCAAACCCAGGACCACACGAGTCACATGTGCCCCATACGTGCTATGGCATCTGGTAGCCATGCTCACGGCTACATGTCGACGCCAGTTCCCCACAGTGCCTAGACACGATTCCTAGTTTTAAGATTGCATGTTAAGTTATAACCAATATAATACTATGTACCGTATTATGTTTCTTATATCTTATGTATTTATATGACACTTCGTTCTGGTAGCAAACAGTAGTTTAAGGAGTGTCTGAGCAATGTAACACATGTATCCGTATCAGCTGACAACGTAGGTCAATCACACTCGACCGGATGCACTTAGCCGGCACAGCACATTGAGTCAGCAAGTTACACGTCCATAGCGACAGATGTACGAGGCCGACACGTGCCACCGTACATGCCTGCATAGCCAGGCGTGCTCCAATACATTCACAAGGAGGCCACGCGTGAGAACGCGGCAAGACTTACTTATAGTAAGTGCCCACACATACCACACTAATCGCAAATTAGTTAAACGAGGGGCCTAGCCCAATCACATATTTCCACTCCTTTAATTGACCGACGATAGATTAATTCCCTTACAGTAGGATACGTGGAGTACACATACTTTAACACAATACCTATATACTTATGGAGTTGCACATGCGACACTATACACTAGTGAGTTGATCAATTGAAGATTAAAATAACATAGGCTCATAATTACTGGCACCGCGCTACATAGCAACAGCCACTTTTCGGCAAACACACATCTACACTAGAGTTACCACGAAAGATGGTAGGATGCATAGCCATTCTTTCCACACATGACCACTGTTCACGAATTTCGAACGCCACCTTCAGCTTAGGAGAGGTTGCGACCTCCTTTTATTTCATTTTCGCCAAGTACGGTGATCCTCTGATAAGATTTCTACCATACACCGTCTTTACATAATATACCAAACGCCGTTTACAATTCAATCCAAGGACAATACACTAACACAGGTTAGCGGCCTTCAGCACAGGCAGAGGCTTATTATCCACACTAACACAGGTTGGTTGCCTTCCGCTCATGCAAAGGCGTACTAGTACAAATAACACAGTGTAGCGACATTCAGTACAATTCCGCACATAATCTCACATTAACACAGGTTGGTTGCCACCGCCACGACCGGCTATAATTTAATTCAATTACACAAATTATTATACACTCCGCAGGTCGGACTCCATAGGTCATCAGGACCACACACTCATAGGAACATTGGGATAAGGATATACTTACATATATCACATCATAGAATACACTGTAAATCCATTATACTTTATTCAGTACATTCCACTAGTTCCGTAAACACGGGACTGCACGCTCCACAGACGCGACCGGATGCAGACTTGCACATACAACAGCGCGACCTGCCACGAGCAGGGCGTCCCATACGGACAGGCCAAATGTGGCACTATTAATATCCACACTACCCATCTTATATATTTTTTAAAAATATGGAATCCTTAACTTTTATTTTCTGTTCAACGGTGGCATTGCCCACACCATACCGTCATAGGGACAGACCTGATAAACAGTTCTCCAACGAGGCGTCATCATAATTAGCCAACGTTCAGGGAAAAGCACTCACAATTTAATTCTATCATCCATACTTAGCCGACGAAGCCAGGACTTGCGGCAAAACAACCGCTTGCTTGGGGCAATTCCTCTAACTGGCTGCCCAGGGCCCCATTTTATCATCCCTATGATGAGTTATGAACTGTTGGTCATAGTCTACCATATGCCGAACTTATATTCAATAATCACTTAACGGAATAACTAAAGTTAAGCCACAAGGCTACTGTGGGACCCACAAGTCCTTCTACAGATCCCTTTCAATTTATATACACCCCTTAGTTACACACATTTGTCATCATGATCATAGGTTGGCCACATTTCAATTTTCTATTTTCATTTTTTGGCGTCGTTGCACAACGTGGTACATATCACCATATGTCCATCAGTGTCACATTAACGCCATGGCCCATAAATGTCCTAAGTGTTCCTAGACGAGTTACGCCCAGGGTAAATTAATTTCTACCTTCCTAGGCCCACAATCTAGGATACATATCAGCCATGAGCGCATAGGTGTATTCAGGCAGCCACTCCATCCATGGTCCATAGCTGTCCTACGTGTCCCTAGGCGAGTTACGCCCAGGGTAAATTAATTTCTACCCTCTTAGGTCCACGATATAGAATAGGTATCGACCATGGGCATAGGAATGCCGAATTTTGTAGAAAACGGTTAACAAAGGCCCCATGATGTTATTTCCTATCAACACTAAATGGCCACTTGTATATGCGAACATGTTATACACACTAGGAGTACATACCCCACTTCAATACATTGCCTTAAGGTGCTACGACATTCAGCTGTCACTTCTATACAGCAGATTGTCCGACAGACATAGATCCTTAAAATCCCACGCGGCATTCCGACATTTGCGGAATACAATCCACGTCCGGAAGGAATTATTACACAGCCACACAGATTTTTTTTTAAAATTTTCCCGAAGTAAGTGGGATTAGACCACAGAAAGTCTTGTCCTACAAGGTGCCACACAACAAGCTTTACACGCGCACAGAGTCGCAACAGACCTCAGTACACTACCAGTACATTCTCAGAACACTACCAGTACACTACAGGCATTAGGCACAAAGCCCAGAGTTTTACCTAGCATTTGCCATATTTAATCACGATATGATGATAGCATAGTCCTACAAATATTCCCCCCGTGAGGGAAATGCTTTGCTTTCCCACTACACAGACGGGAATTCATTGACTCCCACCCACGTTATGTCATAAACAGGCTGTCTTACATATGACAGTGACTACATGACACATACTCCGGCCGACGGCCGACACGTGCGTTTGACATTTCAATCACCGCATGTCAACAAACCGTCCTGTGCTACAATCATTCACAGCGCTCTTGCGCAATCAGCATTGCGCGCGGGCAGACACTACCTCTAAGGAACGCAGCCACCAATCAGCGCCGCGTACCTAGCTACTACACCGCCCAGCGTCAAACGTTATCTCACACTCCGCACACACGTCTTATCTCAGACGTCACTCATCCTCGTATTTTATCAACACCAAGCAGCCATTAAATTGCCACACACCGTCCAATCACATCCACGCGCGAGATTCAAACGCCACTGCACTCAGGACACGCACTGCCTATTAGGGTGCTCCCACCCTTGTGATGGAATTCCTCTCCTCACGCACCCCTTACCTGACACAGTGAGTGCCTTTTTCACGGCAAACTGCCATTGTTTTCGGTGCCAAATACGGAGCGCATACGTCCGCTATTACCCTTATATTTTTGGGACGTTATCAAACAACACTTGATCTTTCCTACACCATTGTACAGGCAACGCCCTCCGCTATAAGCCACCACGCGCGTTCCCCCATATACTTCACTAGATAGAAATCCGCACCGATTGGTTTTTTTTTTCGACGCATAACTAATATTGCTAATACCAATTTATTACAGTCAGGATCGAGCAGAATCCGTCACTACAGTGATCCAGCCATGTGCCCCGACACAAACATCTTACCCCCTCACCGATAAGTGGTTTACACACTTACATCTTTGTTTTTTTTTCTCCCATTGCAACATGTGTCGCATTTATATTCACCCCCCCCCCAGATTCGGGTGGTTAAACACACTTTTATTCCCCCACACATGTCCACATAGCGACTGATAATAGTTTTGAACACTATCTCCCCCCCCCTAATGGTGACTATAACCCACGGAGAGCGGTACTCAATAGAGCCCGCAGAGGCGGCAATTTAGATGCCTTCTACATAGATGTTACGATTTGCTAGGAGCGACCCGGCGCACAGAAGTGCGCTGGGCACCAGAGTTCCCCTCTGTCCATACCCCCGAGGACTATCCCCTGCGACTAACGACGTGCCTCCGATTATCTCCCTGGCCGAGGTAACGATCACCGTTGGTCACTCTGATCGTGAACCAGGGAGGGGAACACATTTGTCTTGCCTTGACGATGAGACATGATATGCGATAAGCCATAGTGCTACTATGGTCCAAATTGGATTGCACAGTGGTTTCACGATAATGGTAGCGTTACCAATGCGAGGGGGAGGTCACTCGGTACGGAGGTAACACCTAAAAAGGCTATGTAAGAGTAAACCACATTACTATACTGAACCCTTATTGATCTTCGATAAATAAGTATTCATATTTATTATTATTATTACTACGGCCCAGGCAGCACATAAGGAAGTCGACTTGGATATTAGGGAGGCCAGCATTTCGTAATGATTGCAACAGAAGCTGAGTTGGTAGCTATTCCTGGGGGACGGCCAGAATTAGTCGAGTTCAAGGCCAAATTGTGCAACTACTGTACCAAAATTGGAGACATAAAGGAAGAATCACGAGGTCCTCTCAACGAACATACGATTGAATCAGCCAATCGCAAGAGACCAAGCCGTGACCACGAGGTGGACGGCGTCAGTAGTAAAAAGCGCGCGGAAGTGTATATCTAAGGAACCGCCGAACGGATTAATCTCCGCTCGAGTAATTTGAGACGTTGGATTTATTTGGAGAAGAATGACACTAGCCCCATCTTTGTGAGACAAAAACTCTGGAAGTTTTTATCCGACTCCACCCCACTCCTCCGCCCTTGTCAGTTTCTCATAAATAGTCTGGCCTGACGCCAATCTAAGTACTATTCTTGTGGAGCCTTCAGAGGTATACTCCACGCCAGTTCAAAAATGTGATTTTTACGCTCTAAAATCAGTGAAGCTAATTTATTTTCTGAGCTCTGGGAAGCTAAAGTCGCAGCGTTTGCAATATTGAATTTTAAAAGCTATTATACATTTTGTTCTAAAATCAACTAAGTTGTGTGATCTAAATATTTCACGCCAGCGCGTGATAAACTGTAACATTCTTTTAAAGACGACGAGTTCAACTTTAAGGGGGAAGTATCGTATCACCCTAATTAGCGCTTACCAGAACCGAAGTCCACAAGACGGGACGGAAATACCGGACGAGATAGCGACTGCGAGTGCAGCCAGGATTTTGAACTTGTTAACGAGCCAGTGGCGCGGACTCGAGATGTATATTTTATGTATAAATTGTGTGTATTGTATGTGTGTTTTTATAGTGCGTATGTGCGATATAATTAGGGCCAGTCTTCGCTATTAATCGCAGTAGGACAATTGTGGGTGAACTGAGTAGCCTGCAAGCGATTATAGATAGGCAAATATTTAACATTGAACTTTTCTGCCAAGGAGTCGAGACCAAGATGATCAGCACGTGGTTTGAAGTTGGGATGAGCTTCAAGAAATCAACGCAGACGACTACTATGGAGTGCTAAATTGTCCATAGGGCAATGGGTTGAGGAGGATGTCCTTAGTCCTACATGCAGAAGCGGTGATGTACTAAAATTGGATTATTTCAATTATGTAGTTAGATTTGGCCGGGGAACTTTGTAAATAGTCATGTTTTTCTTTCTTGTTTTATAGCTGTTTTTCTTGTACCGACACTATATGTTTAAATGTCCGTTGGCGCGTGACCAAAGTGTTTGTTGATATTTTGATTTTTTTTCTTGAGTCATGTGTAATGTACGCGGCGTGCGTGCGTGATTTTTATCCTTGCAATTGCGGAACCCGTTACATTCGATAAATGGTGCTTTATTAACGTTAATATTTGAAATAGGAATGGGAGGAAATGATTGTAAAACATTTTGCTGAACAGGTTATTATTCATGTTAGGGTAGCCGTGTGCACCAACTTAAAAGTAATTGTAGAACACCTTCGTTCTAATTTTGATAGATTTTTCTTGAGTCCTTTTCAGGTGACTAGTCACGGCATAGGACGATGGCGCCAGCATGTGGATATTATTTGTGTCTTTATTTCAGGGTCTGTCACAACCCATACGTGTGATTAAGTGTGTGTTGATGTGTCTTGTGTGTGTTGATTCTACGTGAGGAGGGGGTAGTTGTCCTACCGTCCTTATATATATTTTTGCTGCTGTTGTATTTTAGATGGAAAGACAGAGTGCTCTTGGGAGACTGCTGATTCTTGTCCATATGTTTTTCTGACACACACGTATTATTGTGCTTTGGGGCACATTTCTTCGAGGTTCGACCCCATGTCCAGGGAGGTCGAGGTTATTGACACGTGGGTTCACAGACATGCAGAGTTCCACAAACCGCCCGTTTTGCCTGTGACTTATTTTGATAGGCAGTCCTATTTGTCCGACTGAACCCTGTAAGCTTTCATGTAGCAAACTTGTTCGTTGTGATGGCTAATTTTTAAGCCATAATTAATTGGGGAGTTCGCCATGTGTGTAACGGATTGTTGTACCTTGTATGGGTAAGAATATTGTGATTAACGTAAATGTTGGCTGTTTGCCTATTGCTTTGTTGATGACTCGATTTCATGTAATTTTGTTTGTCACACCCGTGTGGTGTAGTGGTAGAGTATTTGTAAATTTTGACAGCGGTCATTTGAGTATTTTTCTATTGGTCACGTGTTAAGGTACTTGTGTTGATTTGTGTGAGAAGTCCTAAGATTTTAGGCAGTAAATGTTGCTACGGCAATTCAAGTCCAATTTCACACGGAAATTTTTGTGTTTGTTTATAGTAGATTTAGGAAGTGTCGGTTTAATTTAATGTATTGTAGTTGTGTTCCCTTGTGTCGGTCTAGCTCTAGGAAATGCGGATTCGTTGTCTGAAGGGTCATTCTGGATGATAACGAATCACGCATTCAAAGTACACATCGTGGTGCATGTAGAACGGCATACGCATTTATATGGTCACTTTTGCATCTTTTATTTAAGGACGCTTGGTCCAGGTAATTAATCTCTCCAGAGATATCGCCTAAGTTTTTGGCATTTTATTAAGCGGGAGTCAGTTGGGAGTTTTTGTTGTTAATTGTTTATGTGTAAATATGGTGATTTGTTATTAAATTCAGTTGTTTTAACCCTGGCTTCACTCTTTCCTGCATGTTATTTTGTTATATGTTACCCTGCAAGTTAATGAAGCGCCCTGACAGCAACTTACGAATATGACCTGTTACGCCCCGAATCTGAGTCTCATATGCTTCTTTGCAAGGGTTCAATACGTATCCATAGTATGGGTAAATCCTTTTAGGCAGAAAACTCGCAGTTTCCCAAACCACAATCTGCATTCGTTGCTCACTCGGGCCCCAAGCCCTCTAGGGTACTAGTCATTCCGATACCACATTGCACATTGGACGAAGGTCAATAGGATACTGTACGTACTTTAAGGTGCCATCCCATGTTACGTATTTAGCCGGTCCACAGGTAAAAGAAGTCCTCCTGGCTCTTTTAGTTCCGATACCACCCTGCGTATTGGACAAAATATGAATGTTACGAGATAACATCATCCACACACCCTTGAGAGACAGGAGTACACTATGACGATGTTAGACAGGAGCATACGTACAAATGGACATTTTAATGATTATATGTGCTTACTTTGCAGCAGAGAGTTCCAACATAGGACACCCGATCCCAATATAGGGTGATCCATATTCATGGATGTTTATTTTTGTCTGCATAGAGAGTGGCGCAAATATGGGCCCTCTCCAGATTTTATATGGCAATGTGATCATTATTATCGTCTGCTTACGTATTGTGTTATATTTTCTTGTACCCCTCCAGGTATAGGTCCAGCACCGACAACCGCCCATAGGGTGCATGCAATCCCTATCATGAATCAACCTATTGTTGATCACCATGCTCATACTATCATGTTTTGCAGGCCAATACGCAGGATGACAAGAGTGAACACCCTATACATACATATATGTTCAGTGATTTCTTTTCTTTACCAACAGGTGGCGACATTGTATATAGCCCTTTGTAAATATTTTGCCCACGCCCATACACGTCTCCTACCCCTACTTACATACACAATTTCCCCCTCTACACGCCTCACAAATTTGTTCTTACAGATAATAAATCCACACCACGGGGGTGATATGCCTGTGGGATATACCCCACCGCAGGTCGGATCAACATTTAATGGATATTTCACCTAATATGAGAGGTGACCTACTGTCACACAACGCGGACTCCTAATGTAAAGGACGGGTTGTGCCGCCACGATAGTCGCGCCCACCCACAGGGGGCAACGCTATTTAGAATAAGTTCTTGTGGAAATAATGACGACGAGGTACCTCATAGACTAGGTTAACAGATATTTAGCGCGCTTAGTTAGTCCATAAGAAGGTTGTAAATTTGCACGTAGTAATGCGCCCACGGGCATTTGTTCTTCCATTAATGTATAGATGGTACTTCGCACCCCCACATTGTCTGCGAAGGGGATAAATGGTGTTCACTGATATTATTATATGCGCGTATCGAAATTACATATTACACTGTATAATCTCTACATAATATATCACTTGTATACGTTACTTTGCACACGTTGCTTTTCCTTTCCTCTCTTTTAACGTCCACAATTGTACAAATGTCTCGTTTTTTCCCACATAAATAAACTATTTACATATATATATATATATATATATATATACCCCTAACGTACACCCCGAGACATTTATTTTTATCTGTTTCTCCATTCTATCCCTATTTTTCACGTGCATGGCACTCGGGAGCAGTTTTTAATCCGTCACAGTTATATATTGACACAATGCATATTTTTGCCAAATCAGGATGTTTTTTTTCCTTCCGAGAGGACCATGTACCCTTCATATTAATTGTTGTTTTATATATCCCAATCATGTATGTTAAATGTTAATGTTTTCATACCATGTGTTATTTTTATATGTATGAAACAGGAGTAGCAGTTTGCTCAATTAATTCTGTTAATTTATGTACACATGCCACTGTGTTTTATGTTGTACTATTGTTATCTTCATGAGTATGTATATTACCACTGTTTTTGTTGTGAATTCAAGACGAAGAAAGATATAATGTAATCACCATTGTTCCCATAACCCACACATATACACTTGCTCGCTGCACACGATCCAAGAGGTACGTCTACATCTACGCACCCTACGCCTTGGACGCTGGATTCCACGTTACACCCTCTCTATCTCACAAATTACTCACCCTTCTACGACTCGCCTACCACGAGGCTTCTTCCACACTCCCGACGATACTACCAACATATTTCCAACTAAACATCAAAGAAGAGCAGAAGAGAGAAGATTATCAAGAAAGAAGAAGAAGAAACATATTTTTCAAAAAACCGCCCCCACGTCTTCGTCCAGTTATCGAGGACGATAACTAGCTCCAAAAGGGGAGTTGTTGCATACCTGGGGTAGGCCACCCCCTACATCCCTTATATTTCATGCATTATAGCCATACAGATAAAACTCCCAAACCACTACAAATCCAAAGGCCTTCAGTAACCCCATACTTGTCCTGCAGTGACCTCGGCCAGCAACTCACTTCCTAAGGAATCCGCAACTTTGCAAACTCAACAGGCGGCCTCTATAAAACAGCAGAAGTGAAGTGACTAGAGGTCAGTCTTTCACAGTGCAACCAGGTGCCGGGACGCTGCCCAAAGTCGTCACGTCCAGATTGGTGAGTGTCCAGCGAGCTAACACACTAACACACAAACACTTACACCCTCATCCCCTTATTTATTGTAAAGACAACAAGCATCCGAGATAATAGTATCTGCTCTGCAAAGTTCTATAGTACTCCACATTGGGAGTACGCATTAAACCTTAAAATCTAAAAGCTAACTGGTCATTTGGTTTATTTATTTATCTAGTTGATAAGATCCTACCCCTTAAACCAACTCCCGGTAGGATCCTAATAGCTCTTAGTTAATTGTTTATTGGCTACCGTAGTCAGCCACTTGCATCACGTCACATTGCTTGCGTGCGCGCTATTCATTAGTAGCGCGGCCAGTCAGTCCACATCAGAAGGAACCCGAGCGGCAGCCTAGCTGTTCCGACCTTCATTTAGTAAACCACCCCTTGCCAACATCCCTTTGAACTACCCAAGCAGACTGTACAATTGGGAGTTCTCCCGTCGAGCTGCGTTCACGCCCGAACCGCTCAAAACCTACACTTTTTACACTAGAGCCCCGAGCAGCCTTCACTACTCTCCTTTCATCCCCCTTTTAACACACATTGTAGAGGCTACCCTCTCAGGTACCCTACAGTATTGACAGTTGCTAATGTAGAACCTGTCCAACTTTTTCGTAACATCCCTCCAGACTGTAAACCAATCGCTGTTAAATCTCGATGTCACACAACTTCAGATGCCAAGTTCATTGATCAAGAAATTCAACGACTCTTAAAGGAAAAGCCATATCATTCACCCCCACCTAACTGATAAGTATAGTCCTTGAGGTAAAGGGGAGGACGACGGATTCCAGTGCTCCACCTAGGTTGTTGGCTTGGAGGAAGTGTAAATGGACTCTCTGTCGTCCCCTGATATTCTGGAGAAGTCAGGAATCTGGTGCATCGCCTAGGTTGCTGGTCAGGAGGAGAAGTCGCAAATGGATTTCCTAACGACCTCTGGGATTCTGGAGAAATCAGGACGTGGGGAACCAGAGTCGAAGATTCCGATGGTCGAGGAGGGACCATTGATGTAGAAGGCCAGTGATGTCCAAGAGATCTGTTGGAATGCTGCTCTTCTGTTACCTCCCTTTCTTCTTCCAATTCTTAAGAACTGTTGCCCGGAGAAGGTACTGGAGCCAAGTCTCTAGTTGAAACGGTAGTCTCCCGTCGTTCAGCAAGTTTTACGTGAGCATACTCAGGGTTTGCTTCAACAAGAGTGACCTCTTGGACAAATGGTTCATACTTTGAATGCCTGATATGCTTCCGCAGAAATACAGGTCCTGGAGTCAATAACCATGAAGGGGTTGCTTGTCCATAAGTCGATCTCCGTTGGTGTTTAAACATACACTCATGGGGAGTTTCGTTTGATGCGGTACAAAGTAATGATCTGATAGAATCGAGGGTATCATCTAAAACTTTTTCCCACTGTCGGATATCCAATTGTCTTGATGTTATGGCAAGCTGTATAGTTTTCCAGACAATGCCTACGTATTTTTCTGCCTGACCATTGCCTCTGGGATTATACGGTGTTGTTCTGCTCGTCGCTACCCCAACAGTCGTGAGATATGACTTCAATTCTTGGGACATGAAGGCAGAACCTCGATCTGAATGAATATAGGAAGGAAATTCAAAAATTGAAGAAAGGATTTTAAGTTTTGATATAACGGTGGAGGAAGTAACATCCGTACAGGGAAAAGCAAAAGGATATCTGGAATATTCATCTACTAAGACGAGAAGGTATCGGTTTCTGGAAGTGGATGGAGGAGGTCCCTTGAAATCCAAGTGTATTCGTTCAAATGGATGGATAGGTTTGATGAGACTTCCCTCGTGTTGGATAAATCTGGGTTTAAGCTCAGCACAGACTTCACACGCTGATAAAACCTTCTTTATATCCTCCAACGAATAGGGCAAATTCTTTGACTTAACGAAGTGATTCATTCTCGTCAATCCCGGATGACATAAGGCTTCATGAATGTTCTTAAGTCGTAATCCATAACACTGGGTAGCCGAACAGATTCTGGATAAAGCATCAGCTGCTTCGTTGTGTTGTCCAAGTCAGTAGATGATTTCACAGTCAAAACATGAAAGTTCCAATCTCCATCTTCTCATTCTTTACCTTGCCATGACGCCTGCTGTCGAACATGAAGGCCACTGACTTCTGATCGGCGATGAGGCGGAAATGACTTCCTAGTAAATAATGCCTCCATTTCTTGACAGCTTCGATAATAGCCTGAGCTTCCTTCTCCACAGATGAATGTCTTTTGTTCAGACTTGTTGAGGGTTTGTGAAAAAAAAGCTACAGGCCGCCCATTTTGTGACAGGGTGGCTCCAATAGAATGTTCTGAAGCATCAGTCTCCACGGTGAACATAACCTTCTCATCTATAGCTGAGACGAGTGCGTTTTCCACATCTTCTTTCAGAGTATTGAACGCTTCAACAGCCTTTTCGTTTAATGGAAAGTGATCACTCGAAAGGATATGTATTTTCTCTGAAAATCTGGGAATGAAGTTTGAAAAATGTGCGAACATGCCCATTGCTCTTCGAAGAGAAGCAGTATCAGATGGAACTGGAAGTTCTCTCAAGGATGTGAATCTGTTAGGATCTGGACGAATTTCATGATTGGAGATTATATAACCCAACAGTTTTATTGTATGAGCTGATAAGACACTCTTCTTATCATTAATTGTCAGATTCCTGACTTCTCCAGAATCTCAGGGTTCGACAGAGAGTCCAGTTACACTTCCTCCAGGCCAACAACCTAGGCGGAGAATTAGAATCCGTCGCCCTCCCCCTTACCTCAAGGACTATACTTATCAGTTAGGAGGGGGTGAATGATATGCCTTTCCTTTTTATAGACTCCTTGATCTCTATGGATCAGCCATAGTTAATTGTTTTTGTTTCTTCTGTATTCTTTGGTAGATGTCTGATACGCATCGCGTACCGGTATGTGTTAAGTTAAGATTAATAAAACCTAACAAACAAGTTTATCAAAGTGTTCATATTTATTACCGGAAGGTTATTAGAGATTCAGGAATCAGCACGAGAGGAACCATCTTATATAAATCAGTTTAAATTTCGGCATACGCAGATGATATCGATATAATTGCAAGAACACCAATATCAATGAGAGAAGCTTTCACTAGCATTGAAAAAGCAGCAAGAACGATGAATCAAGAGATAAATGAAGAGAAAACTAAGTATATGCCCGTGAACAAGAAAGAATACCCTAGTGGCTCTACATACATAGAAATTGATTCGTATATGTTTGATGTTGTGCGTAGCTTTACCTATCTTGGATTAGAAGTTAACTCCAATAACAATGTTATCTCTGAAATCCAGAAGCATATACTGCCTTCTTACAAGTGTTATCATGGTCTCAGAAAGCATCTGAAGTCCACGCTGTTGTTCATGAAAACTAAAGTCCTAATGTATAAAGTTTTAGTAAAGCCTGTATTAACATATGGTGCTGAGACCTGGACACATTCAAAATCTAATGAAAGACAACTTGGTATATTTGAAAGAAAGATTTTGAGGAAAATTTTTGGGCCAGTGGAGGAAAACTGTGAATGGAGAAGAAGATATAACCATGAACTCCATGATTTATATAATGAACCAGATATTGTAAAATGTATAAAGATCAGAAGGATGGAGTGGCCAGGACAAGTGCTGCGTGCTAATGACAGAATGATATAGATGATATTGAATGCAATCCAGAAGGAACCAGGAAAGTAGGAAGACCAAAACTAAGGTGGGAAGATGGAGTGAGAGAGGATGTAAAGACAATTGGAATCAAGAATTGTAGCAGCTCAGCACTTAACAGGAAAGAAAGGGGAAAACTTCTTCAGAAGGCCAAGGCCCACAGAGGGCTGTCCTGGCAGTGAGATGATTATGATGTGTTTCGATGAAAGCAAATATTCCCGAAAGGCCATTTAGAATTAAGTCGGAACCACTTTTATCGGTTGACGACAAATGCCTGGTATCATCATCATCATCATCATCATCGAAGTCCCAGTTCAGTCACCCGGGTGTGGTTTACAAGCCTCCTCCACTCCTTCCTGTCCTTCCAGTTTTCCTCTTCCAACCCTTCTGCCACATCCAATTCAGCTTCTCCAATGTCCTTAATTTGGTCCAACCACCTCTTCGGTCTTCCAACTGGTTTCTTTCCCTTGACTTCTCATTCTAATTCCCTTCTTGCTACTCTTTCCTTACCTATTCTTTTTCCATGTCCGAACCAACGTAACCTTGCTTTCTGTATCTTGTGATTTAACGGTTCCATATTGAGCACTTCTCTGATTTTAATATTTTGAATACTATCCATTCTTGTCTTTTTAACTGAAATTTTTAAAAATTTCATTTCTACTGCTTGTTCCTTACCATTTTGCCTTTTATTCGTTACCAGTGTTTCCAGTCCATATGTTACAATAGGTATGAAATACTGCTTATATAATGTTAATTTCGTTCTCTTGGGTACTTGGTCATCCCATAAAAGTTCTCAGACGTGATGATAAAATGTGGTACCTTTGCTTAGACTGTTATTAATTTCAATGTTGATGTCATTACCTGTACTTCCATTGCCTGGTATGCGACACAATAATTACCTGAGATAATCGTCTATTGAAAGACACTACAACAGAGTGCAATCGGAAAAATTTGGTGAATTCATAGAGGACGCCAGAGAGGATGAATTAAGGAAGTTGAGAAATCTTAGCGAAAAGCGTTCTGTATCCTGGAATGTATCTAGTAGCAAAACGTCGATGAAGGTAAGGAAGGGGGAGACAGGTGGTTTGTACTGTGATCTATTTTCTGCACCCTGAGAGACCTTCATTTTCTCCGAATGAGCGTAATAGCAGATCAAATTTGAAAGATTTCGGATAATTATCCGGTTAGCTGAATTTGGTATTGCCAGAGTTTCAACCCAGTGTACCATTGGGATCGTCTGTTGGTATGGTACACTTCACCAAATCTGTTAGGGTCCTGGACCCACGTAGAGAATATCATGTCAGTCCTGAGGCCTTTAGAGCTATATCTAATGCGATAGACGGGAAGAAGTTGGGTCATTACCATTGGTGCACAGAGAATATATACAGACGGTGAAAGAGAGTAGTTTATCGCTATAGTATCGTAGTACTTACAGATATGAAGGACCTATTTAATTAGAATCCGCAGTCGCTTATGACGGCGACTGGTGGCCTGGTAATCACCCAACCTGTTTGAGACGATTGGTAGATCTTTGTTTCTCATGGTACCGTACCGATTTTCTGGATGGTTCATAATTCGTGTGGTTATCATGGGAAACTGGTGAATAGAGTGTAATTGAGCGTTACGTACGTACCACTCAGCTCTTGATATCGTACGTAACGCATTGTTCTGAATAACTTGCAATTCGTTTATTGTAGATGGGGCAGCGTAACCCCAGACGGAACTGGGATAATCCACAACAGTGCTGTACGCTAAACGTTTGCTGAAGTCAGGTTGGTTGGTTCCTCAATTTAGGGGCTGCGACAACGCGGTCATGTAGCCCAGTGTACCTTGGGTGTGTGTAGAATCTGTCTGATAACCGGTGTTAATTGTGATGGCTGTATTAGTGTGTGTTATCTGTTTTTAATTCAAGTAAGGACTGCAGACATACAATTTTCAAGTAGTTCCTACTTTTGCTACCAAACGCCACCGTAAACGATAACTAGTTGGTGAACTTGGTTACTAGATGCCACCGCAGTTGGCTCCTGGCGACGATCATCGGAACCTTAGAGCTCTAGTCAAATCTAAACTATAATTTAGCTTCACACAAGAGTAATTAAGGGAAGGTTCATTTGCATGCCATAAAACTATGACATGGGACCAGTGGCTTTACTTCCCCTCCGTAGGAAGGCATACTGAGGGATTTTAACGCTCTTAAAAAATTCGACGACTTCGGCCGGGTTTGACCCCGCGTTCTTGGGCAACCAACTACACCACCGTAGCCACCTTGCTGAAGTCACCAAGTGCGTTCTGGGTCCCGTGTAGAGAGAGCTACGCCTGTCAGTCAGTCAGCACCCAAGCTTCTCAACCCATCTATGGGGCCTTTCGACCTTTATCAAGGGTAGGAACTTGTTTATAGGAACTTAATGGGTTAGGAATGGTTTTGGGATTGTTGCATTAAGTCAAACTGGGCAGAATATGACCTGAGGGTAGGGTGGTGGGAAAGGAATAGGAATTTTGGAAATGGGTAAGCCCTGTGGCTCGTAGCGTACTTAATTAGGCAGTAGACAAGAATAAGAAAAAGTAAGGGCAGTTTACTACAAGCCAGAGGCATCGTGCAGAGGGCCCGCGGCCCACTGAGCACCATCCCAGAAGGGGTCGGCCGTGGCCGACCCTCCGAGCAGATGCGCAGCGGAACAGCGGGGCAAGAGGGGTTATGATTGAGTACCTGGAGTGTTGGGGAGCTAATTAACAGGTAATTCGCTGCTGGAGGATGTGTAAAATGCTTGTGAGGGCAGTGTTATTGAGTTTACTTGGGCTTGGAGGAGAGATGGGCATGGAGAGTAGAGAGGGAATGTTACTGGGCATGTATGTGCGTTGCCGCTGCCAGTGTTGTTGTTTTAGCGCGTCCTTGATGTATTTACATCCAGAATAAGACGCGGCATGCGCCCCCCCCCCCCCCCCCGCAGTTTACACACGCGGGGGAGTCCCTGGGCACTTGACCTTCACTATGACGGAGGGGCCACCCGCAGCGGTTACACCTAGCGTCATATTTGCAATCGTGTGCAGAGTGATTGAGCCTTTGGCAGCGGTAACATTGGATTATGAGAGTGGAGCGTTGTCTAGGAGGTGGGCGTCGCGACGCTGGTGTTAGTGAGGGGGTAGAGAGAGGGGACGCTGGGGCAGCAGCTGTAGCAGCGCTATCTGAAGGAATAGCGACTGCTGTAGTGACTGAATGTATGGGCTTATCCAGAGAGGTTTCAATGCTCTTATTCTTTCTCCTAGGTTTGCTAGGAGGTTGAATAAGAGCCTTAGAAGTTTGAGTCCAGTGCTCGCTAGTATCCGGGACTGTCTGGGTGGACTCATGCTGCAATTCCTCATGCTGGAGTTCCGGCTCTAACTCAGGAGTGTCGTCTGTTTGGGAGAGTGAATCGTGAGTGTCTGAATCTGAATCTGGGTATGGGGTAATAATCATGGATGGGGGAATGTATGGATGTTCTTTGAGAACACTTTCTAAGAAGTTAATATGTACATTGTCAATAGGAATGACAGTGACATAATGCTGAGCTTTTTCCTCAATGCAGGCTATGAGGTTTGAATGGGGAGCAAGTGTCTGGCAGATGGCCTGTCTGAATGTTAGGAGCGCCAGTTCATGGCTGGATGGATCATAAGCATCTCATTCAGAGCGGGAACAGTCTTGCGCCGGGTAGCGTAGATTTGTTCCGTTGTATCAATTTGCTCTATCCAGTTCTGGCGCTAGTCTGAAGGTGCAGTGTTTTCTGTGGCAGATTTCATGTTGAAGGTGTAGTAATTGTGAGTGGGGAAGCGAGATTGCAATTTCTAGTTCACTTTTAGCATTGGAGAAGGACACGGCTTCCTAATTGGTTATTCTGACAAAACACGACAGCAGAAAGGACTGTGATTAGTCAGCGAAGTTATAGGATGGAGCCTATTAGCGATGTCGTTCCAGGTTTGAAAAAAATATGTAGAACTCCCGCTGTTTTAACTTCGTATTCTTAGGTACCCATATACATTGTAATGCGCCATGTGATAGTTGCATTATCATTGTTCCAAGCCATAAGTGCTTCCGTATCATCTTAAGTCAAGAATCATTACCAGAATGTTCTTCATCGACTAGCTCATTTACTCCGTACGAACGCGAAAGTAGCTTATCATCCTCTCACGATCAAGAATTGTATGTACAGTACATGGGAGGTGGCTCAAAATATTTGATTTCCGACGGCCTGATTGGCATGAATGGCAACCACGGGGCCGAAAGATGAGTTTGCCATTCACCACACTTCTTGACTTAAGAAGAAACACTTGTGGCCTAGGAACAATGATCATGCAACTATTGCTAGGCTCATTATAATTTATGAAGGTACCAAAAAATACGAAGTTAAAACAGTGGGAGTTCTACATATTTAGTTCAAACCTGGAACTCTATTGGCAACTCAAACTAACACTTGGGGCGCTGCGGTCGGTCTGGATAAGTAGGGTAAAAATACTCAATAACATACGTTTGATATGGAACACTTTTTATTTTTCGGTTATAATCAGTAAATGTCGTCCATAAAATAACGACAGTGTTATTTTTGGTTGTATATATGTATAACAGTGCGATACACGTGATCTAATTTGTGTGTTCCACTGGATTTTATGTGTCAATTGCATATTACCAAGCATCGGTTGTCTGCTGGTATTTGTTTTTGAGCAGTTCGAGTCATGGCGCTGTTACGTTTAAAAGCTATATTTGAGTTTGCTCACTGTACCATAGACTGTAGAAATTATTTGCTGCTTGGTAGGGCCAAGGGATGAGTTTAACTTGTATTAAAGCTCGGGGGACACAGGAATTGTTTGATTTTTGATGGTTAGCTGGTGGGTTTGGTGTTGAATATCGGACTGGTAGCAGCTTCTCGCAGAGTAGATATTTATCCTGCGAAGTCAAATTAGGCCTATATGACTTGTAGTGGAGGCTTGGATATCGCAGCGCGAGGTGATGGCGGTTGGTAGGATAATTGGAAATGAACTAGGGAGGAGGAAGGATACCTGACTGATGAAGCTTGGCTGTACTCGGCTGGTGTAGGCTTGGCTCGGCGTAACAGTGAACAACCCGTCCTGTCGTCAGTGAGTGCATCGGTGAGTGGTCCAACCCGCTCCTGTTGCCCGTATTTATTTGGTATCGTCACATTTCGGCTATTGCTATTTACATCTTTTGGAAAGAGATGAAAACTTATATCCGCAGCCCTCCTATGCATCGACTTACAGCCGTAAACTGAGCAATATACTTTGCTTTTACTCATTTTACACTCCATCAACGAGTAAAACTTATTACTTATGTATAAAGACACGAAGAATTTACCTCGATCTGCTTACGAATACAAGAAACCATATACAAACAGTCACCACGTGACAAATGTACCCTACTTGGTAAGTTTCTCATTTTTACCGCTAGATGTCATATCAGATAGCTGGAGTTGCCAATAACTACGCTGACTAATCACAGCCCTTGCTGCAGTCGTGTTTCGTTCGAACAGTCAATCAAGAAGCCATATCGCTCTCTAATGCTAAAAGTGAACTAGAAAATGCAATCTCGCAGTGGGGAAGGCAGTTTACCTTGGTAGACCGGTGAAATGAAAAAGAAAAGGAAACAAAAGTATCAGTCACTCAAAGTTACCAGATTAAACAATTGGAGCTGTGACTATGAGTGAACAGATAAGTTTGGTTTAATTAAAATAATTAATTAATTATTGGCTGCTTGATAGGGAGGAGGGATGAGTATAACTTGGATTATAACTCGAGGGCGAAGAAGTTGCTTGATTGGGAAGGTAAGAAGGTAGGATTATTACTTAACAATGGGTAACGGCTGGATTGGGTATTGTTGACTTGAATTAGGGAGCGAGGAAGGGAATGATGGTTTAGGAGAGCTGGGCTGAGCGACTGGAAGATCGACGGTCAAGCATCAGTTGACGAAAGCGGCAGGAGCTTGGAGAGACAGCGTCTAGCTTATTCGGTGTCTGTGTGGATGAAGTATGTGTATCTATGAGAGATACGCCTGAACTGCCTTCGCTTGATTTAAACGCGCTGTAACTTCACCAAGCCGACTCGAATCGAAGTTAACTTATTTCATTCCCATTTCACCAAGCCACTGCAACATGACACGTAACTTGTTGAGAGCTAGAACTTCGCGCTGCACAGTTTCGCCATCTAGGAGGAAAAATGAAAACCTCGTATCTTTCGCGCCCTTTCGTTTGTGCTGAAGACCTCGTAACTCCAGTTAGCTCCATTGAGTGTGCATTGAGAAGAAACGTGGTGTGATATTTTAGTGTCTTCTCTACGACTGTGACCTCGTTGTGTTATAAATGCAACACTAATTCGTAACTTAAGGTACGTGTGCATTGCTAATAATAATAATTTATTATAATACAACTATTCATGCTTAAAAATGATACTGTTTAAATGCATGTGGAGTTGCGTGTTTTTCACTGCACATGGCAGTGTTCACGAGTGTACTTACGAGGTTTACAATGTCTGAATTTAATGAAATATTTAGGTTTAACATAACTATATCTGCTTTCAGATGAGCGAGAGAACAACACTTATCCTTAAACTTGTAAAACAAGGAAGGGTGCACAGCACTTACACGATAAAACCACCAGAAACGTGTTCAAGTGAGGTGCTTATCCGTGATACACCGATTGTTGGAATACCAAATGAAGGTAAAATAATGTCACTAAGTTGTATTTTGCTATTTACAATTTTTGAAAAATACCGTCCACGGTGGCCGAGAGCGCTAACCCACTACCTCGTACTTCACTGGCGTCTGGAGAGCGTGGGTTGGAATCCCACCTCGACCGTCCTGAAAATAGTTTTCGTAGTTTCCCATTTTAACACCAGGCAAATGCCGGCACGGTTCCTTTCAATAGGTTCATGGCCGATTTCCTTCCAAAATCCCTTCCCTGACCCGTCCTGAAAATACATGGCCATTGGCTGCATAAATAAAATTAATTTTTCAAATTTTGTTATTTATTGACAATAACTGTATTGTTATAGATGATGTGGAAAATAATTCATCAATAACAAGAGAAAATGGAGTTTCAAAGAGTTCTGTTGAAGTAGATAGTGAAAGCGAAGATTTGTCTAGCGGCAGCAGTGATAATTATACCCCAGAGTTGGATAAAGATGAATGTAGCAGCAGTTTGAGTGATGACGATGATGATGAAGGAAGGAAATCTACAGTACTCAAGCAAAGGTAAAATAGGCGTCCAGGGCGATTCAAAATTTTAGTACACCTAATAAATGAATGGTCCTTTAATGTTTACGATCATTTAAATATCTCACAAATTTTAGTATTATTAATTAAGTCAATTATTTATCATTTCAGGTTCGTGCTATATCAAGTAAAGAAGACAGTCCCATAAAACATAAAAAAGGAAGGGGTCAGTCACAACAGTACGTAAATAAAGAGAAACGTATGAGGGGGAAAGATTATTCAGGCATGCGAAAAGACGAATCTGGAAAGAAGAGACCCATAGTACCCCAGAATAAAAGAATAATGAAAGCACGGTGTACATGTAAACACGCTGCCCTAAATAAGAAAAGAAATTGCAGTGTGATTTCAGAACAGCAGAGGGAACTTATATTTTATAATTTCTGGAATGAAATGTCATGGAGCAACAGAAAAACCTTCATTAGATGTCATGTAGAAAGTCTTCCTGTTAAACGCCGAAGAAATCAGACAATTCACATCGCTCAAACACATTGTGTTACTATTTTGTCATTGAAGGAAAATGATTATCTATCTGTAAGACCATGTTTCTTAATACCTTGTGCTTAGGAGAATGGAGTGTCAGAAACTGGGTTCATAAGGGACCAAACAGAAAGAAGCTGAAGGATGATGACTCCTCAAAGAAGGTTTCAGGGGGGAGGAAATCAGTATCTCTGTTTCTAACCAAGTTACCGAAACTTGAATCGCATTATTGTCGCAGTTCTTCCCAGAAATTATATCTGGAACCAAATTGGCAAAGCAAAGCAGAACTACATAGGGAATATAAGAAATTTTGCAACTCTGAAGATCTCACTCCCGCTGCTTATAAACAGTTTTGTGAAGAATTTTCTGAAAGGAATTTCAGTTTGTTTTTACCAAAAAAAAAAAGATCAGTGTGATATCTGTTGTTCATATGAGGCAGGCAATCTTCCAGAGAGTGAATATTTGTTGCACTTGGACCGAAAAATGAGGCAAGAGATGCCAAAAGCCTTGATAAATCAGGGTCAGCTAGGGTATTTGCCATGGACCTCCAAGCCGTTTTGCTATCTCCCAGACTACAGGCATCGGAATTATACTGCAAAAGTAAATTAAAGGTCCACAACTTTACAATCTACGATCTGCAAAGGAATGATGGCTATTGCTTCCTGTGGCTCGAGTGTGAAGGAGGCATGAATGCTTCAGAGTTTGCCAGCATAGTCGTGTATTTTATTCAAACCTACATCCAAGATGAATCAGAAATTGTTTTCTATAGCGATGGATGCACTTATCAAAATCGCAATTCAACCATGAGTAATGCACTGGTCCATTTGGCAAAACAGAAGGACATGACTATTACTCAGAAGTTCTTAGAAAAAGGTCACACTCAAATGGAGTGTGACTCCATGCATGCCGTAATAGAAAGGCGATTGAGAAACAGACAGATATACACTCCTGCTGGATATGTTGAAGTTTGTGCTACTGCAAGGCATAATCCCAAACTCTATGTTGTGAAATACTTGGACCATACATTTTTCAAGGCTTTTCACAAAATGACAATATATTCGTCTATTCGACCTGGGTCACGAGCTGGGGACCCTACTGTGACTGATATCCGATGTTTGAAGCATGATCCCTCAGGTGGAATTCAGTACAAATTGAAATATAGTGACGAATGGCAGGCACTTCCAAGAAGAATGTCCAATATTGACAACTCGTTTGAAGTTCCTGCTCTGTACAGTTCTCCACTGAAGATCAAAGCAGAAAAGTTTGCTCATTTGCAGCAGCTGAATGAAGTTATTCCAAAGGTTTATCATTCTTTTTATGATAATTTGCCAGTTTGCAACAGTTGAAGTTAAATGACAAGCTGATGTCTTGCTGCCCGGTGTATAAACATAGAACTTGTGTAACAGTGCTTTCTAATGTAACTGTAGGAATTTCATTTTATCTCAATCCATACCAAAATTTGTTATTTTGTCTTCACTAGCCAATCAAAAAGTGTTCAGTTATCATATTATTGAACTAAATATAATTTAAATTAAATTAATTTCACTTTTTGTGTCACCGTATAAAGCTCGTATCTCCAGTTTTAATCCAGAATTTCACAGTGAAAACCTCGTAACTCCTTTATCACGGAGAGATTTGAAAGTGCATGGATGTCTCTAATCTACCAATAACTAGGCTTGTACTGTGTAGTAATACATGTAGCAACCATATCTGTATCACTTCATACATTCTTTTTAAACATATTTTTGCCTCTCCTGTAAAATTTAACAAAATGGAGTTACGAGGTTTTCATTGCCTACCATCGAACTGCAATTTCAAACGAAAAGGGATAATGTTTCTATAGAAACACATGTGTGAAAAATAATTTATATATCAATAAAATCCTGCCCCTTACATCCAACTCTCCTTTTATTTTCATCCATTCCTAACATCCATATCCTTGGAGTAACTATACAGCACCAGGACGCAGTACCAGCCAATGAGGAAACCGAGAATAATGAAGACCAAATGTCTTATACCAGATTTCGTGTTGCCATCGTTCAGCTCTATGCCGCCGGATACCAAGCCCAACACGAGGAAGAGTAACAGTGCTATCATAAGAAGTAATGAACAAACTTTAAGAAGGAAAGCAAATTCCTGGAGTACACTAATGAGAATGAACACTGCGAGAGTCACAAATATTACCGCAAATGTAAAAGAATGAATTTCAACGAATTTAGATGTTTCTGCATATAATTGTGAGCCAGTGATGACCTCGTAGATGCTAAACGCAAGAAACACGACGGAGATGATGAAGCTTCCTAACCGCAGTGAAATACAGTAACAGCAAGCCTTTAACGTGTAACACATATTGATATGGTCCAATTGATACCACTCAAACTGTAGTAAACACACAGAGCTCGTTAGTGTCTAAACCACTGCCAGCTGGATCACATCCCTCCTGGCTGCTTTAGACTGCCTGCCCATTCAACGATTACAGCATAGGTTTATGCGTAAAACCTCGTTTCCAAATATAGACGCTAAGAGCAGTACCAACCCGCTGTGATCGCCACGTTTTCAAGTCACTGTTGCAGAAATTTTTTTTCTTGTTGGATTTCATGGCCCCGCCTTCCTAACGAGGACCACGCCTCCAAAGAATAATGAACCCGAACGGTAACTAAATACAATTAAAATTCGGTAACCATGCCTGTAGCCTTCAGGGGCCGATAACCTCATCGTTCCGCCCTTTAAAACAACAACCTCCAGTAGCCTTCGTGTTATGTTCTCGTGATCTGAATATAAACCACTATCGGATCCAAGCAGCATCCCCTACTTGCCAGCTCAAAGAAGGAGCGCCTGGTTCAGCTGACGAAAATCAATAGAAAGGACAAGGACACCCACATAATAAATATATAACATAATAGTCAAAAAAGTCAACCCCTGGCACTATCCAGCCCATGACGGGCTAAGGCCGACCAAGCGACCACTGCCCAGCCATTCGGCCTGCAGATATTGGGGTGACGCGTGATCAGCGCGTCGGGTCCCCTCGGCCGTTAATCTTGGTTTTCGTGATCGGGGCGCTGTCTCACTGTCAGACAGCTACTCAATTGTCCTCACGAGGCTGAGTGCACCCCGTTCCAACCCTCACGTCAGTTTTAAAATCCATGACGGAGCCGGGGATCGAACCCGGGGCCTCCGGGTGATAGGCAGGCGCGCTACCCCAACACCACGGGGCCGGCATATATAACATAATACTAACTTAAATAACTGACCTTGCTGATCACGTGAGCAAAGAGGTTGCCCGATTGCCCACTCCCCTGTTATTCAGGGGCGTATATAAGGGGGGAGGTGGGGAGGTTCTGGGGGGGGGGGCGAAATTTTGGTCACATATAATATTTGTTTATGAATTAAAACATTAAAAACTAGCATTGTCTACTTATCATGTACTATTGTTACTACGCGACGTATGGCAACGTTGCAAAGCAACGCGACGGTAGAGCGATGTAAACATTGTGACAATCAGTTTGCTCGGATCTTATGTGAAACAACATAACCTCTTATTACCCTCCAGTGCCTTCGCTCTTATGAACCTACGAAGAACAGCAACAAGTGCCCTTGAAGCGTGTGACAAAAGTTTTTTCCCTAACTTTTATACCCTTATCAAACTTTTGGCAAATTTGCCTCGCTCTGTAGCTACTGGTACTGCCGAACGGAGTTTGAGTTGGTTGATAACATACTTTAGAAATTCTACTTCTGAAAACAGACTCAACGGTCTAGTATTGTTACACATCACTGACGATGAAGTTATACACCGACTGGGTAATGCTTCAAGAAACCTTGACTTTATATTATAGTGTAAGTTGTAAATCAAGAGAGTAATGGTAATTATTCTTTCCATGTAAACACTATCAAATAAACAAGATGATTGTATTAATAACACGTAACATCAAATGGTCTTAGTTGTGTTTGACATTAACAAGACATAAAACATCACAACAAATTGGTTGAAAAGGTGATGCAAGATAGCCTTAAAACTCATCATTTTGCACCAAATTATATAAAAGTTTCCCGGGGAGAACTCCGGATCCCCTATTCTTTGGGGTCTATACCATGCCCGCTAACTACCGGTTGGGCACCCCGCAAAATAAAACTCTATATACGCCCCTGCTGTTATTACAAGGTACAATTTACATGTATTGTAAACACCTAGGTTCGTAATATCCAACCAACAGCAGGCCACGTTTTTTATTCCAAAGTTCGCACTTCATCCTTCAATAGCAAGTTCATATATTTACGTAAAAGACGGGAGGCATTGGCCAAATAATAATATTAAAATACATAGAGCTGTGCACACTGCGTTTCATGAAACTGCTTTTCCGAGTTCCACGAAACGCAGTTTCACGAAACCAATGCAACTACAGTTTCATGAAACGCAGTTTGCACAGCCCTGTGTTAATCTTATCTATCTGTTGCAAGCAACTTGAGTTTCACGTTTCACGAAACCAGTTTCACGAAACGGGTTTCTCCAGTGTGCACTGCGCCTATTAGATTTTAGAATGCCGTACTGCTGCATGCTCTTTTGTAAATCAGAAATGAAATCTGCAATTAATATATCTTGTACGCCTACAAGTGTTGAATGGGCAGGCAATTAAAGCAGCCAGGAGGGACGCGATGAAGCTGGCAGTGAAAAAGCCGCGGTGATCACAAAGGGTTGGTGCTGCAACCTATCTTGTACGCCTCTGAGCGTTGAATGGGCAGGCAGTCTAAAGCAGCCAGGAGGGATGCGATCCAGCTGGCAGTGGTTTAAACAAATATCTTATGATCTTGCCAATTCCAACGAGAAGTAGCCTACTGTCATGGAACAATAACACTAGGAAGTGAAGCTCCCATAAGACCAATGGTTATCACATTCTAATTTCGATCTTCGGCTGTTACTCCTTACTGCACTCTGCTGGGAGTAGGTAACTTCATTATTGCAATATAATAATAAACATTCATTCATCGCGGCCAATGGCCAGGGTAGATATACAACTACATATGGTACCACTCTTCAGCTCAGAATTGTTTGTTGTTGTTGTTGTTACCAGATAAACGAAAGCATCAAGGCCGAAAACGCCTTATGACTCGTCAGTAGAAAGAGGAGTACCTAAGTTGGATGAGCTCGCGTGGTAATTACACATAGGAGGGAAGAAATCAATCTGGTTGTACTGCGAGGGCGAAGCCCGAGTTGTGTACAATCAGAGCTGATACCCTCAAGATGATATAACGGAAAAGAAGAATTAAAGATAACATAAGGCATCTGCCAGCCTAACTTGAACTATGTTAGCAATTAAAATTTGGAAATAATCTATATATATAAAAGAAAGTCGTGTTAGTTACACTATTTATAACTCAAGAACGGCTGAACCGATTTGGCTGAAAATTGGTGTGGAGGTAGCTTAGAACCAGGAGACGGACATAGGATACTTTTTATCCCCTGACGTGACATAAAACGACAAAGAGAATAAAAGTCACTATAAAACATAACGCTAATGACAGCTAAGGCAAGTCGTTTCCAGGCAACAGTAGCTCTTGACGAGACACGGCCGATTGGATGCGAGTAGCACTCACCACTACCGGTACCGGTATAGAAAATGAGGCTCTTAACCTGTAATCCCGTTAGTTACTCAACGTAATTTGTTTAGGGGTAGTAAATCCAATTTACAATAGATGGCGCGAGTAGCTTCAACAAAATGGCGTGCGTTTGTTTCAAGAAAGTCCCACATGCGTTCATATTCCATTCATCCCATTGCGATGAAACATGGGTGAGATGTTCTGTACACTTCAGGTAAAGGTACGGTTTGGCTACAGCGATGATCGCCGGCGCACAAACTCACAAAAGCGGTTTCCCTAGCCGGCGATCATCGTCCTTCGTCCACTGCCTCCTACAACAGGATAACTTTCACTTCTCAACAGCTCAGTAGCCTACTCTTTGCTTATACAGGTTTGTGGGGTAAATAATAATCAGCTGATTATAGTCTGAAGTAATATAACGTTGCCAGAATGACCTTAAGCACAATTACATCAGCGTCAATATTGCTTCTTTTAGAGGAGGAACAAGAGATGATGATCGAATTAAGTATGTGTTCATGGAGCAAAAGGGAATCAAACTAATAGTGGTGAGCGATGTTTGTAAAGGGTAGTCCCCCCCCCCCCTTGTGCTACATTATGTACCCAATAAATAAATAACATGTACAAAACTAGGCGTACCGAACATAAGGATGTGTCTGGCTGCGTGGCTCAGGGGTAACGTTGTCGCTTGCTGAGCCCAAGGTTGCAGGTTCGAAACCTGGCGCAGTCAGCTGGCATTTGAGGGTGCGCAAATGCGAGGGAGCCGTGTCAGTACATTTACTGGCACGTTAAAGATCCCCTTCGGGGCAAAATTCCGGCACCCCGGCGTCTCTAAAAGCCAGGGTTGTTAAAAGGGACGTAAAACCAATAACATTATTATTGTCATTACATAAGGATGTTTTAATGCACTGATTCATAGACATCTGCTTAATGACCAAATAAAATTTAAGAAATACTTAAGGTCAGTGGCGTAACTATGGGAGGCGGGTGGGGGGTGATCAGGGGGAACAATTCCCCCCCCCCCCCGAGCCAACTAATGAAACTACTAAACTTATGAAAACTTTGAATAACCTTTGGATTGATGACATCTATGAATAAGGGCTGTGAAATCATCATACCCTGTGGTACCGTGTGTCGGTCCTAAATAGCATGTGTTAAAATACATTTAGCCACGTTGCTGTGACAAGCAACATAATTCATTAAAAAATCATCAGTTTATTTAGAGAAATTAAAAAATACTGTCTGTATGGAAGCCATGATACTGTTTCCCAAAGTGATGAGAGCTTTATAAAGGTCTACGCACACCGGCGCGGGATGCGGGAACGGGAACGGGAGCGGGATTGACACGATACCCGCAGTCGCTGCGAAATCGTCTTTGTATTCTGACCAGCGCGGGAAACAGTTCCGAAATGAATTCGTCTGATGAAGTGCAACATAAGGAAAATATATACCAATTATCGGGAAGCTATCTCGCCTTGCTATTGCTATTAGATTTTTGGCTACTGGGGATTCTTTCTCGACAATTGGCCACAGTTTTCGTGTTGGATTCACAACTGTTGGAGCTATCGTGAGAGAGGTTTGCCAAGCTATCTGCGATACGATGCGATAGTGCAGTTTATATTTAGTTTTAGGGTGGTTCCGTTCGGTTTTCTTTAGGTTTATCACCACGTGACAAATGAACACAGAAACAAAGAGTGATATTATTTAAATTGGTTCTAACCAGGTACTTGCAGTTCCTTTCCTATTTCGTCCCTGAGCTTATCTTTTATTCCTTATATTTCTTAATCTTCATTACTCATGTTATTAATATAAGGCAGGATATTTCCTGACACACTCTATTAACAGTTCCGTCGCCATTGCTAAATGGATGCGGGACGCGGGAAAACGCAGCAAGCTGCGTACTCCTGCAGTAACGCAGCAATCCCGCCATCTGTGCGGGATTGTGACGCAGCTGTCTGAGTGGATCAGGACCTTCTATACTACCGGACCTGACACTGGCGGCGGGTAAGAGCCAAGATGGCTGACGTAGTTGGTTGTTGTTTATAAATGTGTGGTTTTGTTTACGATGTGATAGTGTCGTGATAGCCTAGTGGTGTGAATAATCCCTTTATCGCTTAGCAATCGTCTCACTTGATTTGCTGAGCTTAGTGTTTATTGCTTTCGTGTAAATAAATGCCTGCATTATCATAGTGCTTCATAAAATCGAGATACCCGGTACCTTCTGATTCCATCAATTCTACTAGTGGGTAAGTTGGTCTATTTATTATTCTATTTAGGGTTTATAAATTATTAGTAATGGTAATCCATTATGAGCAAGCATAATAATAATTAACATATTCCATTTTTAGGTCTGAGAAGATCTGAAAATTGATTACGAAGAAACATAACCTGCTTTTTAAATTGGATGCAGTGTCCACTAATCCAGTTTTAAGCCTGCTAGTTCAAGGATCTTATCACGTACTTGGTGTGGATTCCTGTTTTTTATAAACTATCACTAGGCTTACCCGTGGAGATATGCCTCGGAACTGTTGTGTGCCTGGATGCAAATCCAATTATCATAAAGATAAACCATTGGTGCCTACTTTCCAATTTCCCAAAGAAAATGAACTTAGGGATAAATGGACAAGAAGCATTCATCGTGATGCTTTTTCTCCGACAGCTAACTCAGTTGTTTGTGTCAAACATTTTGTCCCTGAATTAGTTATTACAGAAGACAAATTCCCTTGTGCAGATGGCTCAGTTGTAACTGTTCCTAGAAAAAGAACAAAACTACAAGAAGGTGCATATCCTACCATCTTTGAAAACCAGCCATCATATTTAGCAAAACAAATAATAATAATAATAATGTTATTGGGTTTACGTCCCTTTTAACTACTCAGGCTTTTAGAGACGCCGGGGTTCCGGAATTTTGCACCGAAGGGGATCTTTAACGTGCCAGTAAATCTACTGACACGGCTCCCTCGCATTTGCGCACCCTCAAATGCCAGCTGACTGCGCCAGGATACGAACAGTTGCCTCCAAAAAGAACGGATCCAAAGGAACGCATGAAGCAAGTTCTTGCCCGTGATGAGCAATAGTATAGTGAGTGGACTGAAAGAGATACAATATTAGGGTTTGAAGAATATAAAAATGAAGTAGGCACTAGATATGTGGGGCCTTTCACATTATTTACCAAAGATAGGCATGTTTTGCTGTGTAAAATTGATGACAGCCCTAATGAAGCACCTAAAATTAATACCTCCATCAGAATTTCACCATCCTTTTCTGTGGAAGTTTTCCACAACAATTTGCATCTCCCCAGCAGTCAGTTTCAGTGGTGTCTTGGCGATAACTTGCTTTGTGATAAATGGACCAAGTTTGATTGTCTACTGAGTCACCTAGCAGGTTTCCAGCTAGAAGATTTAGATTGTAAACATAAACTTAATCTCTTACTTGGTTGGTTCCTACGTGTTAATATTGACAACTTCGACATTACCACTAAAAAGAAATTGAAATTCCTACAGGAACACTTTCAACTTTCCCTGTCCACTCAGCCAAGATATTCTGCAGACACTCTCCTGTGGGCTTCAATATTATTTTATTCTTTTCCTGGGGCTTATCATTTTGTTCACTCCAGCCATGTGTTAGCAGTACCTGATCCATCTTATTTAAGAAGACTGTTGTATAAAATGGGAACAAACTGGGCAGGGATCAGCGTTTCACAGGAATCATACTTACGGGAGAAATGCAAGCTTCTGAGTGACCATAAAAAAGTTGTGTGTATCTTGTTAGATGAGATTTATGTTGCCCCTAAACTAAGTTACGAGGGTGGAAAAATTGAAGGAGTTGCTTTGAACAGACCAAATGAAATTCATTGTGCGACTACAATACAGGCATTCATGATAACGTCACCTTTGTGTAGATTTTCAGATGTTGTTGCTCTATTTCCTGTGAAGAACTTAAACAGTGACATGCTGTATAAAATGACATTAGAAGTACTCACTGTATTGGAAAAGAGTGGGTATGTTTCCCTTTGTCTTATATCAGTCAATAATAAGTAAACAAAGGCTACGGTAGTCATATTCAAATAATTAAATATCATACTGCCGAATGAATCGATACAAAATATACTGGTACCAGTAGACAAAAAGGCATATTTTATGCACATCTAACACAAAAATAATAATTAAGCCTACTGTACATGATACAAGAAATAACTTTATGTGAATTCATAAACATGAGTGGACAGGGAAATTTGTAACTGTTCCTGTAGGAATTTCGATTTCTTTTTAGTACATATTATTCTTAAACTTGAATCAGATTTCTTGACAGTCAGGAATCAAACATGGACCTCAGAAGTGACAACCAAGAACTACAACACCTGGTTGGTCACATTTATTTTTAAGAGTAATATGTACTAAAAAGAAGCCTCCGTGGCTTAGGCGGCAGCACGCCGGCCTCTCACCGCTGGGTCCGTGGTTCAAATCCCGGTCACTCCATGTGAGATCTGTGCTGGACAAAACGGAGGCGGACAGGTTTTTATCCGGGTACTCTGGTTTTCCCTGTCAAAAATTTCATTCCAGCAACACTCTCCACTATCATTTCATTTCATATGTCATTCATTTAATCATTGCCCCGGAGGAGTGCGTCAGGCCTCGGCAGCCGGCACAGTCCATATCCTCGCCGCTAGATGGGGGCTTCATTCATTCCATTCCTGACCCGGTCGGAGACTGGATGCAGGCTGTGGATTTTCATTTTTCATGTACTAAAAAGAAATTGAAATTCCTACAGGAACAGTTGCAACTTTCCCTGTCCAGTCATGTTTATGAATTCACATGGAAATTATTTCTTGTATCATGTACTGTAGGCTTAATTATTATTTTTGTGTTAGATGTGCATACAATATGCCTTTTTTGTCTACTGGTTCCAGTATATTTTGTATCGATTCATTCGGCAGTGTGATATTTAATTATTTGAATATGACTACCGTAGCTTACATGTTTAAGTATTTATATGGAGGAACATTTTTGTATGTAGTCTTAATTTATATTCTCAGATGTTCATCAAATAGGCCTTCATTGTCTACTGGTAGCCTATATTTTGTATTTAACAGAGTGCCATAGGAATGAATAGGACTAGCCTATTTGTTTATGGATATTCAGGAGGCAGTCGTGACCTTATGATAGGAATTAACTAGACATTTACCTTCAGTATGTGTGGGAACCCATGGTAAACCACTTGCTGGGTGGCTAAGGGGAGAATCGAACCCAACATTTCCCGGTTTACCTTACTAGCCCTCTTACCCTCAAACTTCAATCATATTTCTTGACAGTCAGGAATCAAACATGGACCTCAGAAGTGACAACCAAGAACTACACCACCTGGTTGGTCACATTTATTTTTAAGATTAATATGTACTAAAAAGAAATTGAAATTCCTACAGGAACAGTTACAACTTTCCCTGGACACTCATGTTTATGAATTCACATAGAAGTTATTTCTTGTATCATGTACAGTAGGCTTAATTATTATTTTTGTGTTAGATGTGCATACAATATGCTTTTTTGTCTACTGGTACCAGTATATTTTGTATCGATTCATTCGGCAGTGTGATATTTAATTATTTGAATATGACTACCGTAGCTTACATGTTTAAGTATTGATATGGAGGAACATTTTTGTATGTAGTCTTAATTTATATTCTCAGATGTTCATCAAATAGGCCTTCATTGTCTACTGGTAGCCTATATTTTGTATTTTACAGAGTGCCATAGGAATGAATAGGACTAGCCTATTTGTTTATGGATATTCAGGAGGCAGTCGTGACCTTATGATAGGAATTAACTAGACATTTACCTTCAGTATGTGTGGGAACCCATGGTAAACCACTTGCTGGGTGGCCAAGGGGAGAATCGAACCCAACATTTCCCGGTTTAACTTACTAGCCCTCTTACCCTCAAATTTGAATCAGATTTCTTGACAGTCAGGAATCAAACATGGACCTCAGAAGTGACAACCAAGAACTATACCACCTGGTTGGTCACATTTAATTTTAAGAATAATATGTACTAAAAAGAAATTGAAATTCCTACAGGAACAGTTATTACTTTCCATGTCCACTCAGCCAAGATATTCTGCAGATCTCTCATTATTTTATTTGATTATTTTTCTGATGGAACTCCGGTATTTCAACTCCTGGGGCACCTCCCCACGCCTGTCCCTTATACAGCTACACACACTACTACATTCATCACGTAATCGGAGGAATTCCTCCCACACCCAAATGCACAGGGCTGATGACCAAGATGTCCCAAGCCCATAAAATGAATTAACAGCAGACAAAATCACGTCATGATGTTATTTTTTGTTATGTTGGATTCTGACACACGTCATGCGTTTGATGACCAATCACCAACTACGGCGGCCATCTTGGATTGCAGTGTCAGGTCCGGTAGTATAGAAGGTCCTGAGTGGATGCATATCCCGCCATGTGCGCAAATGTTCGCGACATTCCCGCTCCCTCTCCCGTTCCCGCATCCCGCGCCGATGTGCGCAGACCTTTATCGTTATTCTTTTGTTCACGAAATGGCCAGCGATTATCGCTGGCTTCCATACAGACAGTATTTTGTAATTTCTCAAAATAAACTGATATTTTTTAAATCTTTTAATAAATTATGTTGCCTGTCACAGCAACGTGGCACCGTAGTAAGTGTGCTAATTTGTTCACCTGAATTTTAATACATGCTATTTAGGACAGACACACGGTAACATAGGTTATCATGTAACATATGGCATGATGATTTCATAGCCCTTATTCATAGATGTCATCAATCCAAAGGTTGGTTCTATTCAAACTTAAAAACTTTTAACGTGATGGCGGTGATGCATGAGCTAAAGTAATGCTTAGGATTTTAATGAGTTCAGATTAAGAGAAATACGCACGCAGTTTACTTCTCAAGAAGTACAATTCCAGAAACAGCAGAAAGAATTTATTATCAGGTATTAGAATAATTAAACAAGTACTTCGGGTATTATAAAGGGACAGACATTGATACGGGATTCCTATTTCGAGGTTAGGTTCAACACGGGTCATAGATTATACCAACATCTATAAGGTGAGAGAAATTCACGGCTTGTCTGATCATGCCTGACAACGAACAACAAACCGAAACTATTTTGTAATGACGACTGCCCCATCTGTGGGAGAAAGGTAGTAGAAAAGGATTCAGCCGTCGAATGCGATGGGATTTGTCAAAGATGGCATCACATTGCATGTGCCTAGCTACAGCAAGGCCAATTCAATGCACTAAGATCCAGCAACAAGGAAAAAATCTAAGGTTATGTGGCTATGCCACGGTTGTCAACAGGATTATGGTCTCTACAAGGCGGGCAAGACCGTTCAAAGGGAGATAGAATCCCTAAGGGAGGAAATGAACTTAAAGTTAAAGGATCTAACAGATATAATATACTCTGTAACATTAAAATACAAGGCACCCATTCCGCCAGAGCCAAAAATGGTCGATCCGCCCAAAGACAGACCACCCAAAGGTACAAAAGCGTCCAGGAAACACTCGGATGGTAATCATGGAGATTACATACAGGAAATATACACTCAAGGTACGTCCGTAGAATCAGTGCAGACCACTATTCCTATGACTAGAAATGACACTTCCATTGGATTGGACAATACGGTCGATCCGTCCAAAGACAGACCACTCAAGAATACAAAAGCGTCCAGGAAACACTCGCATGGTAATCATGGAGAATATAGACAGGAAATGACCACTCAAGGTCCGTCAGTACAGACGACTACTATTCCTATGATTAGAAATTACACTTCTATTAGATCGGACAATGCCTCAACAAGGGACATGCTAGTCCTATCTAAAACGGTAAGTTTTACCCCTACCCACAATGATACGGATAACACGGCTGAACGTGAGGAAGGATTTCGTTTCTTATCTCAACAACATTCGGATGATGACGACACTCGATGGACAACCGTTGCGAAACGAGGAAGAGGAAACAAATTTTCTTCCCCACATACACCAACAATTATTGGGACGAAACGCATTCACTCAGACAATGAAGATGCGGTACAATCCAATGAACTTCAGGCAATATCACCTAGAGCGTGGCTATATATAGGCCGATTACTTACGACCGCTAACACAGAGAAGATTGAGAGACATTTGAAGAATCTGCACGTTACCGAGATATATGATTGTGAACAATTACAAACGCAAGGAAATCTCAAAACCTTCAAAGTTGGCATTCCTATGACAGATCTTCACAAAGTCATATTACCGGAACTTTGGCCAAAAGGGGCTCTCGTCAGACGATATCGTCTTTTTCGTTCCCAAAGACGAGGGGCGAGGTTCGAATATGAATCTTCTTCTATGGAACGTGGAAGGGTTGAGGAGCGTTCTAGATCTATCTCAGAGTGATCTTCTAGATAAGCAGGATTTCCTAATTCTCACTGAGACTTTCGCAACAAAGGCAATAAACATTAATGGATTTTATTCGGAACACGTCTTCGCCACTCAAGGACCAAGGGGTCGACCCGTCAGGGGTATATCTTGTTATTTTAAACCTACCCTAGGGAGTTTTTCAACACGGTACAAAGACGAGGACACCATAATCCTCCAATCAGCTAGCTTAACAATAATAGGCATATACATCGATCCATCAACACTCCCAGAAGATATTATAGCAACAATTATGATTTCACTGGGAAAAACGCACCCCGGGAGTAATATTATTATTGCAGGGGATTTCAACTGCAGAGTAGATACTGACAATCATAGGAAACATGTACTACTGCAGGTGATGGCGGAAGAAGGATACACTCTTGTTAACAAAGCGGCGGACAGAACATATTTCGCATGCAACGGCTCAAGTACGATAGACTTAATTTTCTTCAAGGGTGCTGGGATCGAGTTGTCCGAATATAAGGTGTGTTATTCCAGCTCCGAAGCTCCACTTAAAAAGCATTGCCCTGTTGTAGCGCACTTTACTGTGGCTGCTCGTATTCCACTCAAGATAGAGTCAAAACGCGTCCTGAACATTTCACGTAAACTGAATGAAAGCCTACTGACTCAAAATACCAACAAGTTAATTCACTTTAACAATAGAATTGAAGCAAGTGATCTTGACTCTGCCGCCTCTGCCCTTGAGGACATTATTAAATCATCAGTTCCACTATTTCGCGAACGAAAATCACAGAACTGGTTTAACCACACCTGCTATTTCGATAGAAAACGAGTATTACAGGCCCTTCACGTAGCGCGAGCAAGCAATAGACATGAGGACCTAGATATATACGGAACTTTGAGGAAGAATTATAAGGAATTACTCAAGAAGTCACGAAAGGACTTTATTGAACTTGAGGTGGCCAAAATGGTGGAGAATGCGAAAGCGAACCCTTACATAGCATTAACACCAAGGAAAACGCAAATGGTTGGGAAAATTGACATGAGTATTTGGGAGCAACACTTCACTGCCATATTAAATCAGAAGGGAACCTTAACAGCATTCCAAATGAAACCATCTGACCAAGATGGCACTGCTATCCCCTTGTTCACACCAGATGAGGTTCGTAGTACTCTAATGACTCTGAAGGACGGAAAAGCGTCTGGGCCAGATGGCATCTTTAATGAGCACATTAAAACAGCAGGTACCGTGCTATTACCGGTATTTACAAATTTAATGAATCTTTGTTTGAGATCAGGAGACGTTCCTTCCACGTGGAAATTGTCAACATTGAAGATGCTCTATAAGGGGAAAGGAGACCTGAAGAAGTATAAATTCTGTCCTAAAACTTCCCCATACGGGAGAACGAAACGCGTCAGGCGAAAGCCTGGCCAAATAACTACTGTGGTCAAGGAAATTAGACTGAAACGGTGCGGGGGTATTGGGCATGAAATACGTGACTAGAAAACCAATATAGGGAGCAATGCATTAACAATTTTTATTCCTAATAATAAATTTATAATAAACAAAGAAATTGCACTTAAGTGCTTATTACAGAAATTAACAATTATAAATGTAGCAAAGTGTGAGGGCCTGATTACAGAACCCAGATTATAGAAAGGTCCATGAAAAGCTTGCTTGATTGGAGAAAGGTTGAGCTTAATATATAAAAATGCAGTTTATAAAAAGAGAGAACCATAAAAAATAATTAAGAGTGTAATAACTGGTATGATATAAGCTCTTTATAAAATTAAACTTATCTTTGAAGAGAGTTGAAGAGAGTTGAAGAGCCAGCTCCTTAAAAAGTTCCAGCTAGCACACGTTGATTTAAAAGTCTTCACGGTTTTCTTGGAAGGAGGCGTACATGGCCTAGAGTTATGTGCACCATCGATAAAATGTCAACTTTCTTTTCTTGCGCAGGAATGACATTTATAGTTTCCAAGAGCTGATCCAGAGATATTTTGAAGGACGATTCCAAGTATCCCCTCTAAGGTGAAGTTGAAGAGTACAGCGGCTGGCAATTATTCTTGCCATCTTGAGCAATACGTCATGGTGCAGATCTTGTGTCGTAACTGCTCGCTAGCGTAGATATCAGCGATGGTGTCATGAGATGTAGCGGTGACCAGCGGGTTGAAGTGATCAGCAGCGGTGAATCAGAAGTATTGAAGTGGTTCAGAAGTGGCGGTTGATCCGAAGTGATGAAGAACGCCAGCAAGCGGCGTCTTAAATAGGGACCAGAGAACTCTCTCGAAGTTTGGAGATCGCCCGACCAGACAAAGACCTGCCATTGGTCGAACGAAAGTCAGGGTGACGTCAGTCGACACTACTCAGCAGACAGTGGATCAACCAGTAGATGTCTGGTATGTCATGAGTGAGGACGCCTGAGATAGCGAGACTGAAACACTCGAGGTGAGAACTATAATATCTATGAATAAGTGATTGATAACAAGATTATGCATATGGTTTAAGCAATTAACAATTGTAAATAAATAATTACCATTCGGGGATCTCAGTAACAATAAATAAAATTTGACCGACAAATGGACCAAGCTAAACATTGAAAGTATCACAAAAGTGATCATGCTCCGAGAACTCCGAATGAAAACAAACAAAAGAATCAGTCAAAGCAAAACATGGATAACAGACGAGGAGAAACTAAGACTCGAAAGGCAAAACAGAAATAGCAGAGATGGGTCTAGTATAACGACCTTTACTAGTTAAAACATCAACAACTCTGACACGTTTATCACGGCCAAAGTGGCAGTGAATAACTCTACCTAGGTTCCACACGAGAGGCGGAGATGGGTCTCGAAGAAGAACCATGTCCCCCACTCGTACATCTGGTTGAGGAAGCCGCCATTTCTCACGCCTATTTAGCAAGCTGAGATATTCTAACTTCCATCGGCGCCAAAAAGAACAGCGCAAAGATTCTACTTTTCTCCAAAAGATAGGTAAGTTAGGATCACAGCGTCGAACCAGCAAAGGCGGAGTAGCAGCAAGCGAACAGCCAATCAGGAAGTGACTGGGTGTTAAAGGTAAAAGATCCTTAGGATCGTTTGAAAGAGGGGTCAGAGGTCTGGAATTTACAATACCTTCAATTTGAATAATCAAAGAGTTGAATTCCTCATAAGAAAGTATGGTAGGACCAAGAGTTTTCCTAAGCTGTCTTTTAGTAAGTTTGATGCCGGACTCCCATCGGCCCCCATGATGGGGAGCATAAGGCGGGGTGAAATGCCATTTGAAACCTTTAGAATAGGAAAAGTTGGACATTTTTTCTTTAGCAGAAGGGGAGCTTAACACTTTTTTCCAGAGATCAGAAGCGCTTACAAAAATTTTTGCATTATCTGAAAAAACTTCAGATGGAACACCCCTTCTAGCAGCAAATCTAGAAAAGGCGGCCAGAAAGTAGGATACAGAAGCGTTCGTAACCAACTCAAGGTGGATAGCTCCCGTCACCATACATACAAATAACGAGATATAGAGTTTACCTAAGATTTTGCGCTTAGATGAAGAGGGATTGGTCTGATATATGTAAGGACCTGCGTAATCGATCCCAGTAAGAGCAAAGGGCTTACTAGGTTCCGAACGAAATGGAGGTAAATTACCCATAATCTGCGTGGCGGGCCTTGGTTTAACCTTGAAGCAAGGTATACACTTTTTGACAACAGAAGAAACCTCATGAACGCCATTGATGATCCAGTAGAGTTCACGAATTAGACAGAGCAAGGTGCGAGTGCCAGCATGAAGGTGTTTATAATGAAACTTTTTTATTATAAGGGTAGTGATAGGATGCTTTGAAGGAAGGATGATGGGATGCTTTTTCCCATCCTCACAACTAGACATAGCTAATCTTCCACCCACACGTATTATGCCGTCCTGGTCTAGAAAAGGAGTGAGTGGTGAAAGCCTGCTAGACTTGGGTAAATCTTTACCACTTATAAGAGCTTGCTTTTCAGGAGCAAATACTTCCTGCTGAACAAGTAACAAAATCTTGCAAGTAGCAAATTCTAACTCTACTCTGGAAAGAAAGGGTTGAGTCTTCAATGGTTGATCAATTACTAAATATTTCCATCGGAAGATATAAGACACTACACGAATCAATTTATCAAATGAAGAGTATCTATGAAAAAGGCTAGTAGAAGTAGAAGTAAGATGCGACGTGACAGGGTCATTACGGGCATCAGGTATTTCTTCTGCAGATTGATTAGCTAAGCGAGGCCAGCAAGATGATTCCTGACTTAGCCAAGGAGGACCATTCCAGTACAGGTCTGAAGAAATCAATTTTTTAGGCGTGCAACCACGTGATATTATATCCGGGGGGTTTTCACGGCTAGGAACATGTCTCCATTGTTCAGAATGAGAGACTTCATGAATCTTAGAAACGCGATTTGCCACAAAGGTATTCCAATGAGAAGAAGGCTTGGAAATCCAAGCTAATACAATAGAAGAATCGCTCCAAAAAAATGTGCGGGAAAATTTTAACTTTAAACTGACATTTAGTTTAGTAGCTAATTCTGTTGCCATTAAAGCAGAGCATAATTCTAATCTCGGCAATGATACTGTTTTAAGTGGAGCAACCTTAGATTTAGCGCACACTAAATTAGAAAATCCAGGGAAAGTATCTGAGGAACGTCCTACTATGTATGCACAACAGCCATAAGCTCGTTCTGAACTATCAGAAAATACATGCAGGTCATACTGCTGGTATAAGGGATTAGAAATTAAAGGGCGGGGTATAGAAACCTTGGAGAGATCCAGCAAACTGCTGCGATACTCTAACCATTCTTCTACAAGAGGAAGGGGGAGATTTTCATCCCAGTCTGATTTTAATGACCAAAGCTTTTGCAAGAACATTTTTGCAACAATAACTATAGGAGCAATATATTGCAAAGGATCAAAGATCTTTGCGATTTCTGACAGAACTTGTCTCTTAGTTACAGGGGGAGATTCTGACAGATATACTTGATAAGAAAAGGTATCAGAGGAAGGACACCAAAAAACACCCAATGCTTTTACGGCTGCTTCATCAGTAGGAATGGCAACAAATTCATCAACTGGGACCTCTGATGAAAATTTTGATATAAATTCAGTGGAATTTGAAGTCCATTTATAGAGCGGAAAACCACCTCCTAGGAGTAGGGATTTCAAATCTTCGCACACAAGGAGCGCTTCAGAAATATTAGGGAAAGAGCACAAGAAATCGTCGACATAAAATGCCGTTTTTAATGACTCAGAGGCCAAAGGATGATACAGATGACCATCTTGCCCGGCTAACATGTGGAGAGACCGAATCGCAAGAAAGGCTGAAGGCTTCAGGCCATATGTCACAGTCTTCAATCTAAATATCTTTATAGGTTTGGAACTCTCATCGCGCCACAATATTCTTTGCAGATCTTGCTGCTCAGAATTTACGAGAATCTGCCGATACATCTGCTTAATATCTGAGATTACAGCAATAGGAAACCTTCGAAAATTAAGCAAAACAGAGGTGAGATCTGTTTGAATCGCGGGACCACATTGCAAGGTATCATTTAAAGAGATTCCATTGGAATCTGGTGATGAGCCATTGAAAACTACTCTTATATTGTCCTGTGTTAAGGAATTTTTCCATACCGGATGATGATTTAAATAAACTACCGTATTTCATTTAAAGGATGGTCAATTTCTTCTGATTTAGAAATTACCTCCATGTGATTGGATGATTCGTATTCCTCCATAAAGGAAGCATACTGAGTTTTGACAGAAGCATCTTGTTTGAACCGATTTTCAATAGCAAATAGTGCCCTAAGTGCTCTGGAATGCGAGCCCGTAATGGCGGGAGGATTAGGAATACGTGGAAGAGTTACTATAAATCTGCCTTCAGCAGTACGGACAGTGGTTTCCTTATATAACTTTTCACAAATTTCGTTAGAAGAAGAAGAAGAAGAAGAAGTAGCCTGAACATTCTCAAGATCCCAGAACTTGGTTAGCTCTTGGCTCAAATCGGTACCAACAAAATAACAATTCGATACAGTTTGAATAGGATTACGGTATATTTGGCCAGTAGCAATCCAACCAAAATCAGTTTCGCGGAATAAAACATTAGGAGCAATTTTTACTTTATTGGAATGAAGACATTGCCAAAATACGCTTGAGCTGAAAAGAAGCTCTACGGGTGAAGCTCTGTTGAAATGAGGGTCAGCTAGCTGGACAAAATTCGGGATATTCCAACTTTGAATAGGATAAGAAGTGCCAGGATTATTGTTGCCTATAGACTTGATAATCAAACAATCTAATTGCAACTGCGTACCAAGATTATTAGAGTCCTTCAGATCCACTTTAGCAAAGCTTAAGGATTGTGATTTAGAGCAGTTTATTCCTGTAACCTCTATTGAGGTAGGATGTTTTGGAAGGCCTAACTTTTGTACCAACGATTCATTAATAAAATTGTTGGTAGCGGCATTATCCAATAATCCCCTAACAGATACCCATTTTCCGTGAGAATTTTTCAACAGAACCTGCACGGTAGATAATAAAACCTGGACTTTGCCAAGCGAGGTAGAACTTTGAGCATACGACTGCGCACTATTTTGAGAAGTCTCCGAGTTAGACTTGGTATTGGAACTGCTTGGTCCTGATAACCGTGGTCTTTCATGCCTGTGCAAAAGTGAATGGTGTCTTGCCCTACAATGAAAGCATAAACGTTGTGAACGGCAATTGTTTAACATATGCGTTCCTGACAAACAGTTGAAACAATGTTTTTTGTTCGTAATGAACTTTCGTCTTTCATCTACTGATAAAGATTTAAATTCATCACAATTGTATAAATTATGCGATTGCTGACACAGACCGCACGTTTGCATTTGGTTAGGTGACCGAGCATCAACAGGAAGAGCCTGTGATCTTAAAATTCTTTGATTAGAACTGCTAACCTTATGTTTTGAGAAGGCTTTTGAATCTGAACTACTAGTTTTTTGATTAGCTATGGCGGAAAAGACTTGGCTTCTGGCCTTCAAAAAGTTAATAATCGCTGGTGTATTCTTTGAATACACGGTACCTGAGATATAATTTTTATTGCTCTTTGCATGTTCATTTCTTCCTTCCTCTTTGTCAAACACCAACAGTGATCATCTGTTTCCTCCTTGTTGGGCATATCTCTTATGTCTTCATAAGTCTGTTCTAGATATATAACTTCTGTGACCCACCTAGCGTCACCTCGCAGCGAATCTCTGAAGCTCCTCAACTCTTCCTGGTGCTAGAGGACTTACTTATCCATTTGGCCACCAGATCCTGTCACCATCGCCAGCTATTTTCTCCTTGAGCAAGAGGACTACGTCTACTTCTTTACTCACCATGCTGCGCTAGTATCATCTGTTATCAACTCTTAGAAGATCAGCTCAGCAAGAGATTAATTTTTTGTATCAAAGTTGGCAATGCTTATATGTTCTCCTTTTGTCTCCTACCCCCCACTCTTTTCCCCTTCCTTGGTCCCTCCGTGCTCCGTTGAGCAGCTCTCACTTCTCAGTCTGCAGTTGACTCGATCAGTCAAAGCTCCACTCGAGCTAGCTTCCTCAAACCAAGAGGCACACACTCTTCTACGCCATGTTGGCAAAGTAGTAGGAAACTTCAACTTCAACATGAAATCAAGATAAGTACCCTTTTAAAGGTTTTAACCTCATCTTCATCATTTTATCTACATGCTTTTATAGATTATTTTATAGACAGCGTGAGATTACTTGTGGGGCGGTAATCATTCTTCGCGGGATTTGCCATGTTGAGCTTTTGCTTGTATAAGCCAACCTTACTAAAAAGAGCTTTTCTTAAGCTATTCAAACGAGAAATCCTCTCGCTACGTGGGATATTATTTAATACCCGCTGTCTATAATTATAAAGCTAGTTCCTCAGTTGGATTTTCTCAACCCCATTTTTCTGCTAAGGTCGTTCTGGAACCTTCGAGATCTTGTACTCTATCTGCGAGTCTTGCCGTCAAGTAATGTTCACGCACTTGTGAAAATGCTAGTTAAAATGAGGAATCTTCCTTAAATTACTGCGATAGCGAACTTTCTTCCCCCGTTGGAACTTTCTATGGCGCATTTAATTGTAAATCACAACTTTTTCAAGAACTAGACTCTCACCTATATAGTGCAATCAGTTATTTCCATAATTGCAATAACTTTCTTTATCATGAACTTTAGTGTTTCTATAGTGAACTTTGCATCCATCTTCATGGACTACAGTGATAAACAGTGCTTGCTCCACGTTTCTACCGCGTCGCGATCGTCCGGTTATATTAAATACGGCCATGAACATTGATCCTATATCCCAATGATCTTTCCTCAACCTTCTACTAACCACCCATATTAATAAAATTGTAACTTTCTATAAGGTGTCACTCACAAGGTGCCCTTCCAACTTTGCTAGTTTAACATTAATTAAATTTTGCATAATTGCTTGTGTGATACAAGTTTTAAATCACATTGTTCCTTTCCTATATTCAGGGAGAACAATTCTTTAAACTCTTGAGCGAGTCATGTTCAGGTTTCACGAAATGGAAACTGTCCCATTTGGCTAGTGATTCCTTCTCATACTTGGGAAGTCTAGAACTTTCCTTTTCACTTTCTTCAGGTTTCACAGTAAGTGACCTGCCCTCTTTGTATAATTCTCATATATTAATTCTGTTTAAATATAAGAAGTTGTAGGAACTTCTATCTTATTTTTCATGTTTTTATTATTGTCATTTTCGAAGTTGTCACTTTCTCTAGAACATTCTCTCAAGAATTTCTTAAGGTACACTCTTTGTACTCCAATTCACGTTCAAACTTTAATTGTTTCAGTGTTTATTTGTTTAAATCTTATAAAGGTTTTAGAAACATGTAAGGTTTGAAACCTTGTAAATTGTTAATTGCCTGGAGCAACCGTTTAATGTTGAGAGGTCTGCGACCCTATTTGTTAAAAAGTTCATATGAACTATGTTTGTCAAAATTATATTGCATAATTGTTAATTTTCTCAAACTTCTTCTAATTGTAAAATAAATGAATCGTTTCCCTTCGCTTTTTCATTTGCGAATACAAAGTTTAGGCAAAATCCTGTCTTCCTTGACTCTCCTCACTCAATGACATTAAAATCATTAATAGGGCTTTCACCACTTGTTGCATTTGAGCAAGAACTCTTAATTTTCACCTCACTAAAGTTCTTTTTAGCTTTAATAGCTAATTCTAATTGGCCAGTAAGGCAAGTAAAGCTCGCTAAGCCAGCTACCTGCTTGTGGAGATCCTCTCCGAAAACTTATGGTCAGTTTTCTAAAAGATAAGTGTTTCTTTTCGTCTAAACTTTTAGCCGGCTCCTCGCTGAGTAAAAGCTTAGCCATTTTCCAATGCAACCATTGGTTCATTTACCAAGATTACCCAATAAGGCATAATCTTTTATCATTTTCCTTTTTAGAGACACTTGGTCGCCCTTACAGGAACTCCATAATTTTGGAAATTGAAAATACCAAACCTGAGTTAAATCATTGGCATTCTTCGAATTACTTTGTAAAACCTAATTTCTTTGAGAAGACATACAGTAAATTTGTTCCTCTCAGTCTTGCCAGACCATCACTCTTCCCCATAGTAAGTTTTATATATGCTTGAGAGGGATTATACGAAAGCCACTCTCTTGCAAACCGCCCAAGTTCTATCTGTGTTTCTCGTCAGCTTAGACCAAGTCCTTACTCAATTTAGGTATCCGAAAGCGGATTTTCGGTGGCAACCACCTTTAAGTGTGTTAAAAACTAAACTTATTAATTTTGTGGGACTCTCCTCCTATTTTTCTATCCTTCTTCTCCAATCCCAAATCTACTTCCTTTTCTTAATCATCTTCCCTTGGTGGGTGGGTTATTCCTCAGCCAATAAACTACCCAATCGCCTCATAAGTGCATTGCAAATTCTGGGAAAGTTCTGTTTCCCAGGCTTTTAATGTATTTGCATCCAATCTTGCAGAAATGAGGTGAACTAGAAATAAATCCCAGTGATTTACAGGTTGGTTTAAATTGGACAATGCTCTGACGTGTAACTCTGCGGTGTCAATCAACTTACAAAGTGATAAACTGTTATCTGCTTGCACGTTAGGTAACTCGAATAAGCTTTGTATATGGCGTTGAATAGATAAACGAATGTTCCCATATCTATCCTTAAGAAGATTCAGAGCAACTTCATAATTATCACTGGTCAAAGAAAGTGCTTGAATCAGGTTAAGTGCGTTGCCTTGAACTGCCAGACGCAAGTAGTGAAATTTTTGTATTACTGGTATAGAAGTATTCTCATGTACCAAAGAATTGAATAATTCAAAAAATGGTTGCCATTCTATGTCTTTACCAGTAAATTTGGGTATTTCTAATTTGGGTAATATAATGCGTGAAGAAGATGTAGAAGATGCTGCAGAAGTTTGATATTCTTGTTTTTCTTTTAAAGTTAAAGCCCTAATAAGCTGTTTAGCTTCAGCAAATCCCTGATAGTATAATTTTTCAACTTCCAACCTATCACTTTGCTGGTCCGGATGCTGAGTTTCTATACTGCATTGTATCTCATCATATTTCTCAAAGGTTTGTTCATAATTCTTAAGCCTCTGCGAAATTATGTCAAGATTATGCTCTTGGGGTTCGAGTTCCGTTAAGAAAGTACGAAACCGTGTGAGCTTGCCCTTACAAGAGGCTCTGGAGTTGCTAAGTTTTTCATCAACGTTAGGCATATTACAAGTTGTTTGTTACTCACGTCAATATTGTGACTTCGAGTACTGGAAGTCAGAGGATGACAGCTTGCTATGTAGTAAGGTTTAGTCTGATGCGGAAGAAACCGGCTTAGCTTACGTTTCTCTCCTCTGCCGCACATGCGCCTTAAGCTGAAACGTACAATGTGAATTAGTGTTGAAACACAATGAACAAAAATTGTTAATGCAAAATTCACAATATTAAACTTATATAGGGATCCAGGGTGCAACAGATATGTTTCCCGGGGGTGAGGCACCAACAAAATGGAGAAGTATAAGTTCTGTCCTAAAACTTCCCCATACGGGAGAACGAAACGCGTCAGGCGAAAGCCTGGCCAAATAACTACTGTGGTCAAGAAAATTAGACTGAAACGGTGCGGGGGTATTGGGCATGAAATACGTGACTAGAAAACCAATATAGGGAGCAATGCATTAACAATTTTTATTCCTAATAATAAATTTATATTAAACAAAGAAATTGCACTTAAGTGCTTATTACAGAAATTAACAATTATAAATGTAGCAAAGTGTGAGGGCCTGATTACAGAACCCAGATTATAGAAAGGTCCATGAAAAGCTTGCTTGATTGGAGAAAGGTTGAGCTTAATATATAAAAATGCAGTTTATAAAAAGAGAGAACCATAAAAAATAATTAAGAGTGTAATAACTGGTATGATATAAGCTCTTTATAAAATTAAACTTATCTTTGAAGAGAGTTGAAGAGAGTTGAAGAGCCAGCTCCTTAAAAAGTTCCAGCTAGCACACGTTGATTTAAAAGTCTTCACGGTTTTCTTGGAAGGAGGCGTACATGGCCTAGAGTTATGTGCACCATCGATAAAATGTCAACTTTCTTTTCTTGCGCAGGAATGACATTTATAGTTTCCAAGAGCTGATCCAGAGATATTTTGAAGGACGATTCCAAGTATCCCCTCTAAGGTGAAGTTGAAGAGTACAGCGGCTGGCAATTATTCTTGCCATCTTGAGCAATACGTCATGGTGCAGATCTTGTGACGTAACTGCTCGCTAGCGTAGATATCAGCGATGGTGTCATGAGATGTAGCGGTGACCAGCGGGTTGAAGTGATCAGCAGCGGTGAATCAGAAGTATTGAAGTGGTTCAGAAGTGGCGGTTGATCCGAAGTGATGAAGAACGCCAGCAAGCGGCGTCTTAAATAGGGACCATAGAACTCTCTCGAAGTTTGGAGATCGCCCGACCAGACAAAGACCTGCCATTGGTCGAACGAAAGTCAGGGTGACGTCATTCGACACTACTCAGCAGACAGTGGATCAACCAGTAGATGTCTGGTATGTCATGAGTGAGGACGCCTGAGATAGCGAGACTGAAACACTCGAGGTGAGAACTATAATATCTATGAATAAGTGATTGATAACAAGATTATGCATATGGTTTAAGCAATTAACAATTGTAAATAAATAATTACCATTCGGGGATCTCAGTAACAATAAATAAAATTTGACCGACAAATGGGCCAAGCTAAACATTGAAAGTATCACAAAAGTGATCAAGACCAGTTTGACCCCAATTCCTATAGAGGGATCGCGTTAGAAAACAATCTTCTCAAAGTGCTCACCAAACTTGTGGCAAAACGGCTCACCGATGAAATTGATAGTAAGATACCAGAAGAGCAATTTGGATTTAGAAGGGGGAGGAGTACAATTCAGGCCATTAAAAATCTCAAGGATGATGTTGAAAACGCCCTTAAATCACCACGAGGCAAATTTCACGCAGTTTTCAATGATTTTACAAAGGCTTTCGACAACTTAAACCGGGTCATAATTTCCTCGAAACTAGATGAGTTGGAGAAGGACAACAAACCACTCACAATCCTGATCCATAATATATTAAGGAGTAACTTTGTTCAAATTTCTGACAATGTAACAGTATCGAAAGAGATATTGCAAACAAATGGCGTGCTTCAGGGAGACCCCCTGAGTCCCTTTCTTTTTAACGTCGCAACCCACGATGTTGTTCGAGCGATTAAAGAAGACTCACCGGAAATAAAACTGTACGTTTATGCGGATGATATGGTTCTGGGCTCCCGTGATATCAGTGAGCTTCAATCGGCTGTTTCCTCTCTGGAGGTATGGGCGTCTACCAACGATTTGCAGGTTAACGTCGAGAAAACGAAATATATGATCTTCAGGAAAGGCGGACGAGCGTCCAAGGACGACAGTATAATTTTGAAACAAACTCCCCTTCAAATTGTAAACAGCTTCACCTATCTAGGATTGACTCTGCAAACAACCATGCAATCCTTCAGGATTCACATAAAACAGCGGGTGGCATTGGCCACTAAAGCTATTTTCGATATTAGAAACACATCTCGACTTTCACTGAAATCCGCCTTAGCACTCTTTGATGCCAAGATTGTTCCGATCCTCACATGTGGGTTAGACATAGTCTGGGATAATTTAAGCTTGAGCGATCTCAGATCAATTGAAAAAGTCAAAGCGCGATATTTAAAGGCTGCCCTGGGAGTATCAAAATACACGCACTCCCGACTTGTTTATGACTTGCCAAGAAAACTTTTCTTGTTGAAGACTTAAGATCTCGATTGTAGTTGCCTTCTACTGGACAGGAACAGGAATTCCTAAGGATGAGACAAAGAAAGCGAGCGGAAATCGACATAGAATTCTATGGGACTGATGCCATGTCTCAGAGAAATTGGACTGAACCGAACAATGAAATGAGGAGTGCTCTGAATAGACTTGCTGAGCACGGCTTCCATCATAAGCTGTGCGTGCGGCGTGGCTTTCATGGACCTTCTGAGCAGTGTGTGTGCATATTGTGTGCTAAACAGTGTGGTCGATATCATTTTAGTAAATGCTCTGAGAGAACACTGTCCTTATTGGAGTACTCGAAAATGTAATGCACATTTTTCCGCAGTTCCTTTATTATTATGATATCGATCACAGACCAAGGATCATGTAATGTGGGGCGCGCACTGGTCGGTGGGTTGGTGGGATCCGGGTCTCGAGCGCGGTTTGTGGTGGAGGCCGGTGGAAACCATGCACCGCTGGTCTATTTAACTTCTCATCTGACAGTGTTTGTGATATTAGCCTATGATGTATTCATTCCAAATGCACATTCGTGCGCAATTATACTATTAATTAAAAACTTCATAAGTTTAATAATTTATATATTCATTAATTGGTTCTAATCACCTCCAGTAGTTACGCCACTGGTATTGAGTATTCCTTAAATTTTATTTGGTCATTAACCCCTCAAGCGTGATATTGTGAAACTCTGGGCTGCACCCACAACGTGCATTATTTCTAGCCTACTCCCAATGGTAAGCGCGGTGTCATATACATTTCGCTATAATTTCCAAACGCACTGGCAAAAGTTTTCAAAAAACACACACAATAAGAACAACATATAACATAATATTCTAAACTATTGATAACCTGGTTATTCCTGGTCAGTGGCACGTCAATACTGGGACAATATCACAGTTGCCTAATGTGTTTGTATTTCTTGGCGTTCTATCACGAATTACATCGTCAGCGTCACTATCTTCACTGGAAGTTATAGCGAACTCATCCTCTATATCGCTGTCACACTCTGAATCACTTTCGTTGGCACTAATATCGAGCAAATTAGCTATTTCTTTGTCATCAATAACTGTGCCACGACCTGCCATGTTTACAAGCAAACTCACGGTCCGCAAAAGCGGGAACACGTGTGCAGAGATCTGAAAAATAAATGACTGTGAAGATATGCGACACCTCCTGGCAATAATAAGTAGCTCGAAGCGTAGCCAAAAGTTGCCTCTTCCTGCCATCTTACGACCAAATAAATTACTATTACGAAGTCCACGTAGCGGGCGTTTCAAATTCGACGGCGCACCCTTGCGCCGTACACGCTAAGGGGGTTAAGCAGGTGTCTATGAATCAGTGCATTAAATCATCCTTCTGTACGCCCAGTTTCGTACATGTTATTATTAATTGTGTACAGAATGTAGCTTAAGGGGGAACTACCCTATTGAGGGATAGGGAGGCATAAAACTGACAACACGCACTAGTCACTATTCTAAAATCTACAACTTTTATTACATATCACAGAATAAAAAGAGTAACAATGCAAAGAGCAGGGGCGACAGATAAAACACATACACACTGCAGTCCAACATATTGGCAAAGGCTATGGGGCTTGGGAGATGGCACCATCTGTGGCCAAGTTGAAAGTCAATTCCCAACATCCTCCCCACCCTGGTCTACCTCTAGAGGTACGACCAGCTGAACGGGTCGGGCCAGCTGTTTTCCATCTGCTGTGGAAAGGATTACAGTCCTTACAATCCCGTCCCTTCCAGTACGCAGCTCGTGGATCCGGACCTTTCTCCAGAGATGTCTCGGCTGTAGGTCACTTTGAAGGAGCGCGACGTCACCTACCCTCAGCGTGGAGTTCTTCTTGGGCTGCTGGACTTGATGGAAGTTCTGCAGCAACAGTAGGTACTCCTTACTCCAGTGCTTACAGAAGTCGTCTGCCAGTTGTTGACGCAGTCGGAATTCTCGAACAGGAACTCCCGTTGGTGGTTCAGGCCCAGATGGAACTGTTGTGAGTTTCTCTCCAACAAGGAAGTGTGCGGGAGTCAACACATCGCCGGTGTCTCCATTGCGAGTCAAGGGTCTAGAGTTCAGTGCGGCTTCGATGCTGACCAGTACTGTTTGAAGTCCTTCTTCGTCGATGCTGGAGCGTCCAAGTACCTTCCGTAGGCACCGTTTCTTCGATCCAACCATCCTCTCCCACCATCCTCCCCACCAAGCCGCGCGTGGGGCGATGAATTTCCAAGTTATACCGTGCTTGGAGAGGTAGCGGTGAGTCTTCGCCGCAGACGGTGAAGTCCAGCTGTGCCAGCGACTGGTAAGGTCCTGCGGTAGGAGTTCATCCCATGTTATTCCTCTATGCCATGTGTCCTGAAATAGGATTTTCCCCAGTATTGATACCGGCGTCATTAAACCCAATGGGTCGTAGAAACTAGCAGTCGCTTGGAGTAGGTGTCGTTTCGTAGCGGGGCGGTCCTTCAGTCTCGTTGTGATTTCTGTAACATTTATAGTGAGCGAGTCTATTACTGTGTTCTATGGAATGCCAAAAACGTGTGTTTCCGTGGTGATCTCTCTTCCTTCGGCCTTCCATATCTGGATCAGCTGTTGGGAACTCGTGGCCCATTTCGACATGGGTAGACTTATCTTCTTCATGAGAGAGGTGAGTTCATAGTAGAGTGCGATCGCTTCATTTTCTCCTCGAGCACCTGCGATAATGTCGTCCTTGAATGTGTTTTCATCTATGAGTGAAGCCGCGGAAGGAAACTGAGATCTGATTCTAGTGGCTAGTTCTCTCAGCGTAGCTGAAAGGAGAAATGGGCTGCAAGTCAGTCCGAATGGGAGTCTTGTGAAGCGGAAAATTGCTCGCTCGTTGGAAGCCACTTGAGCACCACTCTCATCTTCGACAACACGGTACCACAGGAATCTGGTCAAGTCCCTATCCTCTTCGTGAAGGGACAACTGAAGAAACGCTTGGCTGATGTCTCCTATCACACCGTACGGGAATGAACGGAACCGCAACAATACTGCAAACAGTTCGGGGAGTAGGTTGAGTCCCATTTCCAGGGTCTCGTTGAGTGGGCGCGCGTTTTCTTCGTGTGACGATGCGTCGAAGACTATACGCCACTTAATGGTTCCATGTTTCTCTTTCTTTACTAAGTAATGAGGAAGATAAAACTCATCCGTACGGGTTTCCTCTGGAGGTAGTTCCACGTGGCCTCTCCTTATGTAGTCCATCATGTGGTTCGTTCTTCCGGAATCGGGTTTCCAGTGATTTGAATCGTTTTTCTGCAACGTGATAGTTGTTGGCAAGTTCCATAGTTTCCTTGCGTGGCAATCGTACGACTCTTCTTTGGTCCTCAATACTGTGCGACGCGTGAAATTGTGTTAGAATTGCGGTGTCTTTAGCGCTCATTGCTCGGTCATGTTCAGCTGCAATCCCACCGGACTCCAGATCCCAAAAACTTCGAAGAGAGTCGTCACAGGTTATGGAGTGACATGCATCAATAAAGTTTACAACCGTGTTAATAGCTGATACGCCTGAGCGGTTTCCGGTGAATATCCATCCAAATTTCGATGGAATTAACACAACTGATGAGGAGAGTCGTATCGGGGCGGAGTCACTGACGATTGTCCAATACTGATCTCCTCCGATTAACAGCTCGATTGGAAGGTCAGCTGAATCATCTGTAGGGTCAACCAATTGCAGTTTCCGCGTTTGTCCGGTCATCGTGATATCTCGTGGTACTGCTGGGTGGTGAGAAAAGGAGTGGGTGGTTTCAAATGCCGTCAAGGTTACTAGGGAACTGTCCCAAAATCCTCTCGTCTTCAGGCGAACGAACCTACGTGAATGTGATGTATTGGATGGTGTTTCAAACGCGTGGACCTTTAATGATGCCTCTCCAACGACTTCCAGACCCAGGTCATCGACCAAAGAACTTTTGACGAAACTGGATTGACTACCTCCGTCGAGAACGCACCTCGTCAGCTTACCCGAACCCGTTGGTCCCGAGATCCATATTCTAGCAGTCTGGAGATGGGTAAATCCCGGAGTAGTGACGTTTGTTTTACCAACGGCGGTTGTTTCTGTGCAATTGGCGACAGGGGAATGATTTAAGTTGTTGCAAATCGCTCCATGGTGACCTTTTCCACACTGGTAACACGAAGCTCTTCCTTTCCTGGTACACTCCTTTGTGTGATGGCCTCGTTTAAGACAGAGGAAACAACGCGATGACTGCTTCAATTTCTGAGTTCGAGCGTCAGTCCCGGTTACCTTAGTACAATCCTGAGCCCAGTGTCCTCTTCCCTCACAAAATATGCAAAATGGCTGTGGTCTTTCCTTCTCTCTCTTCTTCCCTTTTTTCGCGTGAGCGTAAATCTGGAACGCTGCTGTTGCTGGGACAGAATCCGGATGCTGATAATATTCCCCCCGAATCTTTTGACTGATAAGGGCGCCTTCAACCTCTTCGTTCAAAAAACACATGAGTTTGATTATGTCACCTTCACTAACGTTGTCTCTCCGCGTGTGGATGATCCAACGCCTGCAGATATCGTCTGGGAACGCTCTTAGTATCTTGGGGGCTAGCACGCGACCGTAGTTGGAAATATTTTCCCCAGAGTCTGCAGTGCTTGAATTCGTCTGTTACACTCAACGTAAGTGTGATTCAAGGACTCTGGGGTGGCGGAGTGTATCGGTGGTATATTTTCCAGATAGTCTAAGTGCGCCTGGATAATTCTATTTTTTATCTCCGTACTTGGAAATGAGAATTTTCTGTATGTCATTATATCTGCCGGCTGTGATGGCAATACCGTCGACGAGATGCTTGGGTTCCCCTTCTAAGTAACCTCTCAGAAAGACGTGTTTGTCGACCTGCAATACTGTAGGATTTTGGTCAGTGGAAGTAGTGAACTGCTCCCAAAAGCGAGACCATTCTTCTATATCTCCCGCGAAGGGACTAAGTTTTATGATGGGTAACTTAATTGGTTGTGACGTGGGCAAGGCAGTGGGAGTGGACCAAGTAGAGGTGACAGAGTAAAGCTTCTTGTCCGCTCCAATGGTAGCTTTCTGTATGGCGCGCTTTGCATTGTCAATATATTCGTCACATACAGTAATGTCAACATTGTATTCTGTGTCAGATAGTAGATCGTGAATAGCATCGTCCAGTTGGGTTAGGCAAGAGAGTGTTTCCTGCAGTCTGTCGCGGTAGAAAGTAAAGTCTTCTAGTGCTGCGTCTTCTGTGAGGCTGTTAATGGCTGTAATGAAGCGTGTGGCATTTGCCCTATCTCGTGTTCTTTTCCTTTTCAAATTGTGTAGGGTCGCTGCAGCAGCGATCTCTTGCTCAGTCGGCATAATGGGTGCAATAAATCTCTAGGTTAACTGATCGGCCTCTCAGTATAGACGTGACGTAGCGAGAGGAGAGGATGACCGGAGTATCTTTAAGAGCTGCCAGATGGTGTGCTAGGTCCTTGGAAACTCTTAAAGACCTTATTAATAGAGTGCGCGGTAATGTTGGTGTAGGCCTGTGCGCTCAGATCGTTAGTGTTGATGTAGGCCTGAGCGCTCAGATTGTTAGTGTTGGTGTAGGCCTGTGCGCTCAGATCGTGCGGAACCGAAAGGAACTACAAATGCGTGGCAGGATCCAAAGTCCAGCGGTGGAAGATATTCTACTTATAGATTAAAGGTACACTGGATTCCTTAATAATTCATGCACAAAAATTCACGCAGGCAATTCATAATACAACATCCGTGCATATAGTTTCGATATGCGATTTACTTTCGTATTAAGTTTACTTATCTGAGAGTGCAGTGTAGGTTAATAAGAGGCACCTCAGCATCTGACGTGGTGTGGTGTTGTGGAGTATCCTTTTTTCCCCTCGTCGTGGAGTTTCCTGTAGTGTAGAAAGCTAGTCTCGTGGAGCTTCCTGTAGTGTAGAACGCTCGTCCGTGGATATACTTCGTTGCAGGAATTAATCCGTTGTCTTCCCGAGTGTTTCGGCACCAAATATTGAGGGATAGGGAGGCATAAAACTGACAACACGCACTAGTCACTATTCTAAAATCTACAACTTTTATTACATATCACATAATTAAAAGAGTAACAATGCAAAGAGCAGGAGCGACAGATAAAACACATACACACTGCACTCCAACATAATGGCAAAGGCTATGGAGCTTGGGAGATGGCACCATCTGTGGCCAAGTTGAAAGTCAATTCCCAACATACTGTGCCCAACATAGTACTCCAGTTTTAGCACAGATTGGCAACCCTGCGTAAATCACGGCCCAAAACACCACATGTTATCGTTGCAGGCCCGACCACAAGGTTGAGTGACGTCACGCGTCTGACGTCACGCATATCTGTATACTATCTCCGGCAGAGCGCGCTGTCTCGGACCACGTGCTCAGCTCTGGTTTTCGGCAACTGGTCACATTGAGAGGCGCAGACACATGCGTTTTGAGCGCGGACTGGACAGTACTCCATTGTGCGGCAAGAGTGATTTTTACATTCGATTGTGATCGTGGAGGGTGGTGTATTCTTGGAATACACGGTACGAGAGAATATAATTTTTAATGCTTTTGCATGTTCATTCCTTCCTTTTCATCAAACACCAACAGTGATCTTCTATTTCTCTTTGATGGTCATGCCTCTTATGTCATTGTGAGTCTGTTCTAGATATATATCTTCCATGACCCACCTAGCGTCATCTAGCAGCGAATCTCTGAAGCTCCTCAATTCTTCCTGGTGCGAGAGGACTTCCTTTTCCATCTGGCCACCAGATCTCGTTGCCATCGCCAGCTATTATCTCCATGAGCAAGAGAACTTCGTCTACTTTTTCACTCACCATGCTGTGCTAGTATCGCCTGCTATCAACTCTTTGAAGACCATTCATCAAGAAGAACATTTATTTTTGATAAGTTGTCTATTCTGATATGTATTCCTTTTGTTTCCTACCCCCACTCCTTTCCCTTCCTTGGACCCTCCGCACTTCGCTGAGCGGGTCTCACTAGTAAGTCGGCAGTTGACTCGATCAGTCAGGGCTCAACTAGAGCCAGTCTCCTCAAACCAAGAGGCACTCTCTACCTAATACGCCATGTTGGCACATTAAGTATCTGTGAAAGGGAACTTCACCTTCGCCATGCAACAAATATAAGTACCTACTTCAAGTTTTAACTTCAGCTTCATCGGTTTTAACTCCTACATGCTTTTAACGATATTTTATAGACAGCGTGAGATTACTTATTTGGGGCAAAAATCATTCTTCGCGGGATTTGCCATGTTGAGCTTTTGTCTGTCTAAGCCAACCTTAATAGAAAGTAGCTTTTCTTAAGCTAATTAATGAGAAATCTTCTCACCACGTGGGATATTATCTAATACCCGCTGTCTATAAATTTCCAAGCTAGTTCCTCCGCGGGATTAACTTTGTCCCCATTCTTCTATTAGGACTGTTCTGGAACCTTCCAGATTCTGCACTATATTTACAAGTCTTGCCGTCATGTATTTTTCACTCACTTGTGGGAATACTATTTAAAATGAGGAATCTTCCTTATAAATTACTGCAATAGCGAATTTTCTTCCACCGTTGGAATGTTCTATGGCTCATTTAATTGTAATTCACAACCTTCTCTAGAAATAGACTCTCGCCTACCTAGTGCAACCAGTTATTTTCATCATTGCAATAACTTTCTTTCCCATAAACTTTCGTGTTTCTACAGTGAACATTTCATCTATTTAACAGACTATAGTGAAAACTAGTGCTTGTCCAACTTTTCTACCGCGTCGCGATCGACCGTTTACATTGAATAAGGCCATGAACATTTATCCTCAATCCCAATTGATCTTTCCTAAACCTTCTACTAACAAACCATATTAATAAAATTGTAACTCTGGATCATTTCCAATAAGGTGTCACTCTAACGAAGTGCCCTTCCATCTTGCTTGTTTATCATTAATTAATTTCTGTATAACTACGTGTTTTATACACGGTTCAAACTTACATTGTTTCTACCTTATAATCAGGGAAAGCAATTCATTCAACTCTTGAGTGAGTTATTTCTAGGTCTCACGAAATGGAAACTGCCCCATTTGGCTCGTGATTCCTACTTAAACATAGGAGGTCGAGAACCTTCCTTTTGATTCTCTCTTCAGGTTTCACAGTAAGTGACCTTCCCTTATTTGTATAATAACCAACAGTAATTCAGCTTAAATATAAGAATTTGTAGGAACTTCTATCTTATTCTTCATGTTTTTCTTATTGTTATTTTCGAAGTTGTCACTCTTTCTAGAATATTCTCTCAGGAGTTTCTTAAAGAACACACCTTGTACTCTATTTATTGTTAAATGTTAATTACTTCATTTGGTTTTTTTTCTTACAAAGATTTTAGAAAATATATAAGGTTCGAAACCTCATAAATTGTTAATTGCTTGGCGCAAACGTTTAATGCTTTCTGAGGTCTGTGACCCCAAAATTGTTAACCAAATTGAAAATATATTTGTTACAGTTATCAACTTCTTTTGCCTTGTTAAATAAATTAAATATTTGTTTTTGGATTTATCATTTCGCAAATACTACAGTTAGGCAAGGTCCTGGCTTTCCTGACTCTTCCTCAGTTCATGCCATCGTTAATACAGAATAAATCTGTTACTATTTGTCTTGCCAGATTATCACCCTTCCCCATAGTAGTCTTAGGCATGCTTGAGAGGGAATACACTAAAGCCTTTCTCTGGCAAACCGCCCAAGTCTTAGCTGCGGTTCCCGTCAGCTTCGACCAGGTCCCTATTCACTTTAGGTATCGGAGAGCTGATTTGCCGTGGCAACCGCCTTTAAGTGTATTTAAAGTTAAATTTATAACTTTTGTGGGACTCTCATCCTATTTGTCTATCCTTTTTCTCCAGTCCGAAACCCACCTCCTTTTCTTAATCATCTTCCCTTGGTGGTTAGGTTATTCCTCAGCCAATAATCTACCTAAAATTTGGTACCAGAAACCCGGGAGAGTCCATTTGCTATTTCTATTCATTGTCAAGTGTCATTTGACAATACCTTCAAATTATTAATATCTGCTTTGAATCTTTCAGCTATAACCACATCGTGCAAAGCCTGTGAAGGGGAAAGAGGCCGCTCCTGTCTTCTTTGATGTGTCCCTTTCTTTCAACTTATTCGCTCCTGCCAGCCTGACAGCATCTCCAAGGTTCCACAGTTTCGTGAGTTACATTTTAATCTATTTTGTTTGTCATGGCTCCTACTGAAAAAGATGAAACTCTCATTGCCAGACGTTCTTCCTATAAAGGGCAACTCACCAGATTCAGAAATTTTATCAACAAATTAAATCCCGCCGAGTGTGATCTAGACATCTTGACACAACGCCTTAAGTTGTACGAACGGTCCTATGATTATTACGATCAAATTCAAACCGAGATTGAATCCGCTTGCCCAGAATTTCAATCGGATCGGGACGAGGTCGAACCCTTGTACTTTGAAGGGATTGCCAAGGCCCACCAACTGATCCGCAGTATCTCAGAACCGGACACTAGGGTCATCAATCCGGCCCAGTTCGCACCCACTTCAGTTCACAAGAACAAACCGAAACCGTTACTTCCTGAGATAAGCCTACCTCACTTCTCAGGCCAGGAAGGTGAATGGTATTCTTTTTATGAACTTTACTGCTCACTCGTTCATGACAATAAGGAAATTCCCGACATTCATAAATTCTACTTCTTACGTACGTCTTTGGAAGGCGAGGCCTTGGCCTTGGTTCAGTCACTGCCTTTAAGCGCAGATAACTACCACATCGCCTTTAACCTCCTTAAAGAGAGATATGGCAATTAACGTTTGAGTGTAGCTCGCCACATCCGCTGCCTGTTCAACCTGCCAGCCGTCAAACCTAATGACGTCACCTCTTTAAGAGACCTGTTAGACTCTATGCAGTTAAATGTTAGAGCATTATATCAACTTAAGCAGCCTGTCCAAACACGGGACACCATACTTATTCATCTAGCTACATCCAGATTCGATTTTTCGACTTTAAAGGCTTGGGAGATCGAACTCGCCCGCAAGGAGGAATACTCGTTCGAACACCTCATCTCGTTTCTCAACAGCCGATGTCAAGTCCTTATAGCACTCTCATTTCAGTGCGTAAATGTCGAAACGAGTCATCAGTGTCACATTTTTGAGAAAAAACTTGCTTCTTCAAATGGTCAACAGCCCCCATCTGTTGAGAACAAGCAAACCCGTTCTGCTTCTTTCAATCATCCAAGAGAACATATCAGGCCGCTCAACATATCTTTAAAATGCACGCTCTGTAAACAGTTTCACACTTTGCACTCGTGCAAATCCTTTAAAGAATTGTCTGTTGAAGACAGAAAGAAGTTTGTCTTCAATAGTAAATATTGCCTCAACTGCTTGTCACCTAAGCATTCTTCTTCAAACTGCACGTCTTCCAACCTCTGTTTCCATTGTAAAAAACCGCACCATTCTTTATTGCACGTTCATGATAAATCGAGGTCATCAGTACCCTCTTCTTCAAACTCCATGCAGAGCAGCTCCGAACAAACTAATGCTTCTTCCTGCATTTCTAACGCCGAAACTTCTCACAGTGCGCAAGTCCTTTTGTCCACTGTACAATTCGAAATCCAAGATAAATTTGGAAATTGGGTTCGAACCCGCGGTCTTCTCGATTCCGCTTCAACTCATAATTTTGTTTCGCAATCATTAATTAAAAAACTAGGTCTTTCGTCAGCGCCTATTTCCATCAATGTATCCGGCATTGACAATTTGAAAACTCAAGTCTTGCAGTCCTCAAAATTGAAAATCAGAGACATTTGTCAAAGAAACACCAATCTTAACTTAAACTGTCTCATTCTTACCAGTATTGGCAAGGAAACTCCTAGCAGCTCTATTAACACTTCCGGTTTAAAGATTCCTTCGCACTTAAGGTTAGCTGATCCTCAGTTTAATGCTCAAGGTCCCATTGATGTACTTTTCAGTGCCAATGTTTTTTGGAATTGCCTCCGTAAACAGGTTCGCAAGTTATCCTCAACCGTGGTCGCCAGAGACACCGATTTTGGTTGGGTTATTACTGGTGAAATCCAACATCCCAGTCTTCAAACCAAATCGCAATGTCATTTCGTTACTGCTGATATAAATCCCTTTTCTGAAAAAGAGAACGCTCATGTTTTCGATCTCGATACTTTTGAAAACCACTTGCCGAAACGATGTCTCATCGTGAACAACTACGCCACCTTTGTAAGTTGTTTAAATGGTTTTGCCTTCTTCCCGCACAAGATGGCAATTCAAGTTCGCCTCGCCTTGTGTTACTTCGTTTACCTTCCCATGTCATTTTTTATAGCAGGTAATTGCTTAAACTCTCTATCGAAAACTATCTTCCCCTTGTGTAAAACCATGGCTATCAGTCACTATCACTTCGCTGTAAGCTATGCTTCACTTCTTTCGCTATTTAGAAGGTTGGCCACGGCCGGCTCCTTCCCCCTTCCTCACAATTGGAAGCCGCTTTTGAAACCGCTTGAAAATCTGAATTCTCTAGCATCTAGAATAACTATTCTTACGCATAAACTCCTTCTCAATGTCCCAGCTTCTCTTCCTATTTCGGAAGAATCAAGCTTTTTTCTGTTGAAAATTGTCGGATTTCGTAATCCTCAAAATTATGCGAAATTGATTTCTTACTTTATTTCATATGTCTCTAAATTGTTTTTTCACGGCCAAGCCACGAATGACTGCATGTCGTGTCACTTGCTTCGCTTTAAGCCACAGCTGATTGTGCTTGTGTTGTTTGTCTATTTCGAACTGCTTGTTTGTCCATTTTGTTTGTATACAAGTTTGGGTAAGGCCAAGTTATCGTTTATTTCCTGTATGCTTGCCAAAGGTCAGAGCAAGTTTCCCTTATCTCAACTCTGGCTGACTGCCAACCATTGTCTTGCGAGTCGCTTCTGTAAGTTCAGAAGCCGTTCACCTCATTACCAAAATAAACGTGTTCCGGTTAAGGACTCTTTCAGATATTTATATTCCTTATCTCGCTGTATTATGTGGGTCAAGGTCGTTCATGCTTATGTCTCCCACTTACTCACGCTCGTATCCTACAACTGCTTCGATTCTTGTTTCATAACATCGTTGCGTATTTTTCACGCGCTCAAGTATTGCTTCTTGCTTACATATTTTGCAATCTTATTGTTCATTGATGAACAAACTTGTTTCTTCTCGTCGTTACATTCGATGTGTTTTTGTATTTATACTTGTTATGTCACGTTTCTCGTTGACTTAAGTATTTTTCTGATTAACCCCTTTGATACTTATTATAACTTAAGGTCATTGTTTATGGCTACTAGATTGTTGTTACCTATGGTATTCTTGCTTTCTATTCGCATAGTTCCTTTGTTTACTTGGTATATTCTTATCCTTAATAGATGTACTTGTTTCTATACGCTTTGTTTAAACTTGTTAATTCTCCTTTCACATTTTATCGCAATCTTAACTAGTGCTTTATTTCCCTCAGCTTCTAGCTATTTTGTGATTGAAGGTGTTGTTAATTCTCGTTTTTTAACTCCGCTTTCCAATGACCCTGATGACCTGCTTCAACTCACACCTGGTCACTTCCTTATCCGCACTTCTCTCTCTGCCGCTCCTCCCCTTCCCAATTCTTACAGGGATTCTAATCTACCTATTGTTTGGCGTAAACTTGAAGCCCTCCGTAATTCTTTTTGGAAGAGGTGGAACTTGGAATATTTAACTTCCTTGCAACGGAGACAGAAGTGGTTTCTTTCCAATCCCGACATTAAAGTGGGGGACTTGGTCTTGGTTAGGGATGTCCCCCCCCCCTAGTTTGGACTTCTGGTAGAGTGACCGAGTGTTATCCTGGAAGGGATGGGAGAGTCAGGGTGGCCAAAATCTTGACCACTAATGGTCCGATCACAAGACCACTGTCTTTGATCGCTCCATTACCTTTAAATGTCTACTTGTTTTTCTTGTTCTCTGTTGGTGTGTCCCTCTCCCAGTATGGTGTATTCTTGGAATACACGGTACGAGAGAATATAATTTTTAATACTTTTGCATGTTCATTCCTTCCTTTTCATCAAACACCAACAGTGATCTTCTATTTTCTCTTTGATGGTCATGCATCTTATGTCATTGTGAGTCTGTTTTAGATATATATCTTCCATGACCCACCTAGCGTCATCTAGCAGCGAATCTCTGAAGCTTCTCAATTCTTCCTGGTGCAAGAGGACTTCCTTTTCCATCTGGCCACCAGATCTCGTTGCCATCGCCAGCTATTATCTCCATGAGCAAGAGAACTTCGTCTACTTTTTCACTCACCATGCTGTGCTAGTATCGCCTGCTATCAACTCTTTGAAGACCATTCATCAAGAAGAACATTTATTTTTGATAAGTTGTCTATTCTGATATGTATTCCTTTTGTTTCCTACCCCCACTCCTTTCCCTTCCTTGGACCCTCCGCGCTTCGCTGAGTGGGTCTCACTAGTAAGTCGGCAGTTGACTCGATCAGTCAGGGCTCAACTAGAGCCAGTCTCCTCAAACCAAGAGGCACTCTCTACCTAATACGCCATGTTGGCACATTAAGTATCTGTGAAAGGGAACTTCACCTTCACCATGCAACAAAGATAAGTACCTACTTCAAGTTTTAACTTCAGCTTCATCGGTTTTAACTCCTACATGCTTTTAACGATATTTTATAGACAGCGTGAGATTACTTATTTGGGGCAAAAATCATTCTTCGCGGGATTTGCCATGTTGAGCTTTTGTCTGTCTAAGCCAACCTTAATAGAAAGTAGCTTTTCTTAAGCTAATTAATGAGAAATCTTCTCACCACGTGGGATATTATCTAATACCCGCTGTCTATAAATTTCCAAGCTAGTTCCTCCGCGGGATTAACTTTGTCCCCATTCTTCTATTAGGACTGTTCTGGAACCTTCCAGATTCTGCACTCTATTTACAAGTCTTGCCGTCATGTATTTTTCACTCACTTGTGGGAATACTATTTAAAATGAGGAATCTTCCTTATAAATTACTGCAATAGCGAATTTTCTTCCACCGTTGGAATGTTCTATGGCTCATTTAATTGTAATTCACAACCTTCTCTAGAAATAGACTCTCGCCTACCTAGTGCAACCAGTTATTTTCATCATTGCAATAACTTTCTTTCCCATAAATTTTCGTGTTTCTACAGTGAACATTTCATCTATTTAACAGACTATAGTGAAAACTAGTGCTTGTCCAACTTTTCTACCGCGTCGCGATCGTCCGTTTACATTGAATAAGGCCATGCACATTTATCCTCAATCCCAATTGATCTTTCCTAAACCTTCTACTAACAAACCATATTAATAAAATTGTAACTCTGGATCATTTCCAATAAGGTGTCACTCTAACGAAGTGCCCTTCCATCTTGCTTGTTTATCATTAATTAATTTCTGTATAACTACGTGTTTTATACACGGTTCAAACTTACATTGTTTCTACCTTATAATCAGGGAAAGCAATTCATTCAACTCTTGAGTGAGTTATTTCTAGGTCTCAAGAAATGGAAACTGCCCCATTTGGCTCGTGATTCCTACTTAAACATAGGAGGTCGAGAACCTTCCTTTTGATTTGCTCTTCAGGTTTCACAGTAAGTGACCTTCCCTTATTTGTATAATAACCAACAGTAATTCAGCTTAAATATAAGAAGTTGTAGGAACTTCTATCTTATTCTTCATGTTTTTCTTATTGTTATTTTCGAAGTTGTCACTCTTTCTAGAATATTCTCTCAGGAGTTTCTTAAAGTACACACCTTGTACTCTATTTATTGTTAAATGTTAATTACTTCATTTGGTTTTTTTTCTTACAAAGGTTTTAGAAAATATATAAGGTTCAAAACCTCATAAATTGTTAATTGCCTGGCGCAAACGTTTAATGCTTTCTGAGGTCTGTGACCCCAAAATTGTTAACCAAATTGAAAATATATTTGTTAAAGTTATCAACTTCTTTTGCCTTGTTAAATAAATTAAATATTTGTTTTTGGATTTATCATTTCGCAAATACTACAGTTACGCAAGATCCTGGCTTTCCTGACTCTTCCTCAGTTCATGCCATCGTTAATACAGAATAAATCTGTTACTATTTGTCTTGCCAGACTATCACCCTTCCCCATAGTAGTCTTATGCATGCTTGAGAGGGAATACACTAAAGCCTTTCTCTGGCAAACCGCCCAAGTCTTAGCTGCGGTTCCCGTCAGCTTCGACCAGGTCCCTATTCACTTTAGGTATCGGAGAGCTGATTTGCCGTGGCAACCGCCTTTAAGTGTATTTAAAGTTAAATTTATAACTTTTGTGGGACTCTCATCCTATTTTTCTATCCTTTTTCTCCAGTCCGAAACCCACCTCCTTTTCTTAATCATCTTCCCTTGGTGGTTAGGTTATTCCTCAGCCAATAATCTACCCAGAGGGCCGTGTGAGCTATGCCACCACAGGTCTAAGTGTCGCTGTGTATCGGGTGTGATTTTATCGGAGTCCTGAGAGACCATATAATTACGAATCACCGCTGTTATGCTGGGCGCGATTGCTATATCAGACGGCCGAGTCCAGCGTGTATAATCCCGGTCGTGCAGGCGCATGTTGGCTTGATAACGAGAGAACTAGCCCTTTGCGACTAGCTTTGGACGTGAGATACAAAACGGAATAGTTTGTGCAGTAAACATTCGAGAATAGACGAGGCTCTTATCATTGATGGAGGACTTGTAGATGCAACTGAACAGCTGTGAATGCTATTGAATTACTGCTTACGTAAAGCCGGTGGCAATTTGCTGAGAGGAAGAATTGTGTCTACATTGTTCGGGGCGCAGGAACTTATGATTTCCAGAATGGAACGAGGACATTTTATAACCTGTGCTGTTGAAGTGTCAATGAAGAATTTTTAAATGGAACTAGTCAGTGAAAATATGTGCCACTAAGCTTATACGTGAGGGGACTGGACGGAGTGACATTTACATCAATATGAGGCCATGATGTTGCCATGACATAACCACACCGTGGGAGTCGATGGACGCAGCCACCATGAAACGTGAAGGTCTCCATTCTGGAATGGGAAGGAGATGGTCCTGAATGAAGATTGGTTCCAGAGGTTCTGCATTCTATGAACATGCTAGGCTTGTACCATATTTTCTTATTTCGGCCAGTTGGTGAGCTAAACATTACTTCAATTTGTAGTCGTGAGTAGTTTGTACTACTCAGTAGTACTAGATGCCATGGAGTTGAACTAATTATTATTTATTTGTTGATTAATAATTTTATTATTATTATTATTATTATTGTTATTATTATTAATGGCCACACTTTTTCCCTTCGTCTATTAGGTAATTAAATGAGGAAGTGATTCACATTGTAGGGTTGTCACACGTGGCAAGGATCAATCCACCATGCTTGGCACCATGATCCAGTTAATATTTTCTTTAGGGAATTTTTGTAAATCCGTCACTACTTCGAATGATAAGATTATTTTTTCTACGATGATAAGATTGGAAATACGACGCGGATACTCAACTGAATTCATGATGGAATAAATGAAGGTGGAAGACTAGCTGTCGAGAGCTAGGGTGGAGTTCATGTTTTGAAATGTTTTTTCTTTCGATTTTGACTTCAGCGTTTGGTGAATCTAATTATGTGAACTCTGAAGGATAATAAATTTAAATATTCCCATTTTTTTCTTCGTCCACATTCATTGATATAGAGAATTTAATTATTAAAAGCATGCTCGTCATTATGCTTCGACACCTACCCATTTGACATTGCTACAGGTCATGCCTGCATTAGATAATTTATGCACACTAGTTATGTGATGAAATGAAAGGTCATGATAATTAAAAGATAATAATGAGTTTATCTACAAAAAAAATGATTGGTGTAGTTGTTTATAAAAAAGAGAGGGGAGAATCGAACGGAATGTAATAAAATAAATTTAGGATGATAGTTCACATATTCTGTAAACGTCTCATGGCAAAATTTCTGAGAATTAATCATGAAGAAACCCTTTGTGAATAAAAAAATAATAATGTAATAATAATTAGTAGTGTAATATCTTTCTAAATAAGCATGACCATGCAAAATGCAGTCAGATGGTGGTGAATTAAGTATTCACAGGAGTAGACAGGCGATAATCTAATCACTATGCAATTGATGGAGTGAAATACCTTGCAAGCATACCATCGAATTGGGAAAGATGGGAACTTTTAGTTGTGATATAATGATCAGCCATGACTTTGAACTTGGCATAAATGTAGGATAATGGGTGCACGTTTGCTTGAAATATTTTGAGTAATTAGACTCTGAAATAACATTGTACGATAAATATAAATACTGATTGCAACTTTAATTGAGTGGTCAAGTAGGACCTATATTGTTGCAGCAATTATTTTAAATTAATAATTGGTGGATATAAGATTTGTTTTCCTCTCTTTAGTTAGAACGGAGATCAATGCTATTATTTTTAGGCAAGCTATTTATTTAACTTCCTTTCATTATAAACTCAAGTGAGTGATAATATTACTAATCTAGAACACTACCTGTTGGACATTTAGCGTGATTATTTGATGTTGATAGTCAAATGTGACTGAATCTTTTTTTTAAATATTTTATTTTATCTTCTTCGAGTATCTCCTAATTTTATTTGTGTCTAAGGATAGGACCAAGGAGATTCGTTGACCCTTAAAACTTAATTATGTTTATTTGGACTCTAAAATTTTTTTTTCTTCGGTCCACATCAATTTTTCATTTATATCGAATCTCCGAGGCAAGATAGGCTTTTTGGGGGTTTCCTATATTTGTATTGGTCAATGAGTTGCCAATAAATGGATGCCTATTTTTATCTTTTTAATTGTGCTTATCTTCTGATTTCTGTTGTGCTATTGCTTTGATTTAGGTTTGGGAGTCGGTTGATTTAACCTGTTACACCTACATCCTGTTAACCACCCCTGAGACTACTTGAGATCTCGTACCCACCGGCGTATTTTTATTTGATATTCGAACCCAGACCTCAATCATTTTTGTTGTTGTTCTTTGTCAGATATATGTCTTGTGTTATCGGCATGAATTGCGATGTTTTCGCCGGGTCATCCGATTCGATGCCGGTTAACGGGGACAATACCCTTTACAAACATCGCTCTCCACTATTAGTTTGGAGTCTCTTTCGCTCCATGTACATATAGGCTACTTAATTCGGTCAGCATCTCTTCATCCTCCTTTAAAAGAAGCAATATTAACGCTGATGTAATTCTGCTTAAGGTCATTCTGGCAACGTTATATTATTTCGGACCAGCTGATTATTATTTACCCCCACGAACCTGTATAAGCAAAGGGTAGGCTACTGAGCTGTTGAGAAGTGAAAGTGATCCTGTTGTAGGAGGCAGTGGACGAAGGGCGATGTTCGCCGGCTAGGGAAACCACTTTTCTGACATTGTGCGCCGAGCGATCATCGCCAGAGATGTGCGCCGGCCTCTAAGGCGCCGGCGATCATCGCTGTAGCCAAACCGTACCTTTAGGTTTCTGGCTGAGTAAATCCACTTGACAATTGTAGCGCACGAGTAGATTCAACAAATGAGCGACGACGGGCGAAGCGTTTCAGCAAAGTCCTGTATGCGTTCACATACCATTCGTCAGATAGCGATGAAACTTGGGCGAGAGGTTGTGTATACAACAGGCAAGGATTCTGGCTTAGTAAATCCATGTTATAATAGGTAGCGCACGAGTAGATTCAACAAATGAGCGACGACGCGCGAAGCGTTTCAACACAATCCCGTATGCGTTCATATACTATTCGTCTGATAGCGATGAAAATTGGGTGAGATGTTGTGTACACTTCAGGGAATGTTTCTGACTTAGTAAATCCAATTAACAATAGGTAGCGCACGAGTAGATTCAACAAATGAGTGACGACGGGCGAAGCGTTTCAACAAAGTCTTGTATGCGTTCACATACCATTCGTCCGATGGCGATGAAACTTGGGTGAGAGGTTGTGTACACTACAGACAAGGTTTCTGGCTTAGTAAATCCATGTTATAATAGGTATCGCACGAGTAAATTCAACTAATGAGCGACGACACGTGAAGCGTTTCAACAAAGTCCCGTATGCGTTCATATACTATTCGTCTGATAGCGACGAAACTTGGGTGAGATGTTGTGTACACTTCAGGGAAGGTTGCTGGCTTACTAAATCCTCTTTATAATAGGTATTGCACAAGTAGATTAAACAAATAAGCGATGACGCGCGAAGTGTTTCAACATAGTCCCGAATGCGTTCATATACCATTCGTCCGATAGCGACTAAACTTAGGTGAGTTGTTGTGTATACTTCAGGGAAGGTTTCTGACTTAGTAAATCAACTTTACAATAGGTTTCGCTCAAGTAGATTCAACAAATGAGTGACGGCAATCCGATTGCTATGAAACTTTGGTGAATTGTTGTGCACCCTACAGGAAAGGTTTCTGACTTAGTAAGTCCTTTTTACAATAGGTAGCGCACGAGTAGATTCAACAAATGAGTAACGGCGCGCGTATCGTTTAAAAAAGTTCCGTTTGCGTTGGTGAAATGTTGTTTCCACTCCCGCGAAGATTTCTGATTTTGTAAATCCATTTTACATTATGGTAGCGCACGAGTAGATTCAACTAATGAGCGACAGCGCATGAATCGTGTCAACCAAGTCCCGTATGCGTTCATATACCATTCATCCGATTGTGATAAAACTTTGGTGAGTTGAGTACAGTCCTGCGAAGGTGTATGAATTAGTAAATCCGTTTTTCAATGGGTGGCGCACAAGTAGATTCAACAAATGAGTAACGGCGCACGAATAGTTTATGCAAAATCACGTATGCGTTCATATACCATTCATTCGATTGTGATGAAACTTTCATGAGTTGTTGTGTACACGCCAGGGAAGGTTTTCGAATTACTAAATCCATTTTACAATAGGTAGCGTACGAGTATATTCAACAAATGGGTGACGGCGCTCGAATCGTTTCAGCAAAGTCCCGTATGCGCTCATATGCCATTCATTTCATTGCGATGAAACTTTGGTGAGTTGTTGAGCACGCTCCCAGGAATTTTTTTGAGATAGTAAATCAATTTTACAATAGTTGCTGGCAAAAGGTAAAGGAAGAAAAAAAAATATTGGGAATCCAAAAGCACTTCAACAAACAAAGTTACAACGCCAAAACTTTCCTTGATTGGCATTGCAACGCATGCCGGGTACAGCTAGTATCAAATAAAAATCTAAAAATTCTGATAATCTGGAAATCTGCGCCTAGTAATTGGTTGCTTAATATTAATGGCCTTGTAGATACTATCAAGGCCTTTAGTACCAGATTGGATATCATAGTGTATTCTTCGTTTGACCAACTTGCAGATCCTTCTGATCTGCTCATCAATGAGAGGAATATTAAGGTCACGTCTAAATTCCGAGTTTCTTTTGATGGGCCTTTTGATCTAAAGGAACTGTCGGAGTGTTTTATTTTGGAATGTTGGCATCTAGTTAATATGAGTTTTAGATATGTGGCCCCAGGCCTCACAGCCATACCGCAGGATAGGGCGGACTAGAGCAAGATATAATTCCTTCTTAATAAATGAGCCCAACTTATTACTAGTGAGAGCGAAACTAGCCTCTTTCGTAGCCTCTGCAAGCTGTAAGACTCGGGCCACATGCAATCGAAAAGTGAGGGATTTGTGTAGCAGTATGCCAAGGTACGTGACACTGCTAGACCAAGGAAGGAGGGTGTGATGCAAACTGAGATGGCCAAACTGGGGGCGACGGCGAGTAAAGAGAATGGCGTGAGTTTTTCCGCGATCCACTGTAATTTTATTAGGAACACACCAACGCAAGAACACAAAAATCCAGCGTTGCAGAGCATTGTTGGCATCGCGTTTCTTATGCTTGGAGGTATAAATTGCAATGTCATCAGCAAACATCTGCAGTTCTGCTCCCTTAGAAGTGGGGAGATCGTTCACATATAGGCTAAACAGCGTTGGCGAGAGGACTCCACCGTGAGGTACACCAGCGCGCAAGGTACGAACCGTGGAACTCTCGCCATCGCTGGTAGCATAAAAAGTCCTGTTCCATCTCCTATAGACAGGACGATCATTCCGATGAATAGAAAAAATTTTGATAGCAAAGTGCTTATTTGCCTGCAACCATGTTCCACCCAGCAGGCAGATGTCATCATTATATTCAGAAATAAAAGCTTCAAGCTCATATTTCTGATTATTAACACTTTTACAATTCCAAGCACAGTCGTTGTGCCATTACTGGTTTGAAAAAGATTTAAGGCTCTGAGTAGTACTGCATGGCAGCACTTACCAGGACCATCACTTTATCAACAGTATTGGTACATGATCTAATCTCGGAAGCAGTGTCCTTGAATAGAGGTATCAGTTTGGAGAAATTGATCTTCCTGTAGAGGTCAATAATGTCACCAAACCTTGTAGGGTCAGGCAGGGGCGTAGCGGTAGAAGATGGGGGCGTGGTTGGGCCTGGTTTAGGTGCGCTAGAACCAGTTGTAGCATCTGAAAAGCTTATTTTCGGATCTACTAGCCTTGATTTTTTAAAAATTGTATCAGTTTAGTGCGCTTGGTCACAGCTTGCTGCTTTTGATCCAACATATCATGGATGAGGGGGCAACCTCTCCGAGATGCAACGTGGTCCGTCATGCAATTAAAGCAAGTGGCTGTCGCATCCGGGGTTAGTGGACTGTGTTCTGTGGCATGACCTTCGCCGCATTTTACGCACCTTAGGGGCATTTTGCAGTATTTGGCGGTGTGCCCAAATCGCTGGCATTTATGACACCGGCTAGGCCCCTGCTTGCTCTTATGTGCCTCTATACTTACCTTCCTACCACACAAGTAGCGAAGGGAATAGACTGTTTTACTAAACTCTGTGTTCGGCAGAGTGACGCTCATGACACTGAATGGTACTGGGCGGTTATTAGATTCCCGCCTCGTAAACTGGTAAACTTCCTGGTGTTCGGAGCCCAGTGCCATGAGGTCCTCTTTGACCCAATCGGTACTTACCGATGAAACAATATTTCGAATTATCACCTTTAAGAGGCGATTACCCATCAGTTAGTGGGTATAAAAAGCAGCATTAGACTGCTCGAAATACTGCCTCACCTTATTGTAGTCCTCGATAATATCGACAAAGAACTACCTCGGTTGTTAATTACACGTATATCGCAAGCACATACCGGCTTAAGATACTTGAGTTAAGTTTGTCGCTTAACAGTCTTCTTTAGTGATGTACTAAGAAGTCGTTGCTACTGCTAAGTCAGTAGGTCTCGTGGTTCTTAATTCTGATGAGTAGTATCTGCTTTCTATGAATGAGAACTCGTTGGTTAGTTTGTAGAAGTATTTATTAATCTTTCACGATCCAATATATACAAGTTAACACCAGAGAGTCAACCTGTTTAGTTGCTGTTGTAACTGGAAGAGACCTTTTGCTTTTTTTATTTCGGGGGGGGGGGGGGCGAAAAGAGTACCCGCACCCCCCGCGTGACACCCGACCTTACTACTGGTGCCTCCACCATGCAATTAATCTACGATAGTAGAAGAGAAAGCATAGGGGATTGGATAAAAGGAATGTCTTTTAGGACTTTGTGCCTGTCCCATCGCGGTCGCGATCTACCAGGCATAATTAGTAGATATTAACATAGGTATATATTATATATGAGCACATATAAATATGTACTCATATATAAGGGTAAGATTGTAGGGCCAGGGAAATCCGCATAGGCAGAAAGGAAAGATTGCCTACACGTAAAACCTGGCGGCTTGGTTATTGCCACATGCAAGGATAATGTGGGTATGGAAATGAGTAGGTATGTTAGTTGGGAGAAGGTATCATGCACCAGATCCATGTCCGTCTTCTCGCCAGTTCGTCTCCGGGGAATCCGTTAGAACTCGGCACTGCTGGGATCAGCGCTGGCCTTGCCGGCTACCGAGCAATGGTGCAAGTATCCGGAGAACCTGCGCCACTACCCGATCTCCATGGGGTCCCTGGTACCGAGCCTCCGTCACCGGAGAGTGGAGGGGGGGGGGCCTCGCCTGCCGAAGCAGGGGCCAAGTGGGCGGTCCATGGGAACGAGCCACCTTCCTCTCTGCTCTTGCCATGGACCTGTAGACAGGGCAACTGCGATGGGATGATGGATGGTCACCCTTGCAGTTGGCGCACACCGGCGCGTCCCGCGGCACCGTGCAGCCGGTGTGGTGGTGGCCACCTGAGCACCGGTTACAACGGACTGGAGAGCCGCAGGATCCCTGGGAGTGGCCCCATCTCAGACAGCGAAAACACTGTAAAAGCTGAGCTGAGCGGGGCTTCATACTACCTGACTGTAGCGGCTGTCCCTGGCTGCGGCTGGTGGCCTCGCGGCGTCCTGGATCCCCCTCCTGGGGGCGCTGCGGGCGACGGTCCTCTGGGCTGCTGCGGTTGACCTTCCGCTGCTTTGGGGCCGTCCTGGTGGCCCCGGCCGTCTCTGTTGTCCCCTTCCTGGCGGTGGCGGCGGGTGCGAGTTGCCCTGCTAAAGGCCCCACCTGGGGCTCTGGTAGTCATTCCTCCTCCTGGTTGGCGGGCGCGAGTTGCCCCGCTAAAGGCACCGCCTGAGGTGCTGGTTGTGGCGCCTGAGTCCTCTTGGAGAAGGTCAGGGAGCCCACCTGGGTTCCAACTTCCACCTGCGTTGCGACGTCCGTCTGGGTTGAGGCCTCAGCCTCACGCCATGAGTGACGCACTCCAGGATCCGATTAGAAGCCCCCGGTTGGAAGCCCGATATCGGCGCGACCTGCCATGCCTGGGACAGCACATCGAGGTGTTGGTTGGCGGACCCCGGCAGGTAAGGCCTGACCATGACTCCTGTCGGAAGGTAGGCCTCGATGTCCTCCTGTTGTCGTGCCGCTCCTCCCGTCAGGTAGTCGTGTGTTTTGTCCACCCACGACGCAATGAGTCTCCGCTCATCTTCCTGGTTGAAGCCTGGCCTGTAATATACAAACAAAGCCCAGGAGCTGGGGTCGTAGCCACATGCTTGCTCGGAGCCTGGGGAAGTGGCCCCAGGGTGCCCATGCTCGGTGTCCGAGCTCACATCGCTCGCCCAGCTGAACCTGGCGTCCAGGCTGCTGCTGCTCTCCTGTCGCGGGGAGCTAGCCGGTCCTGGCGTCCGACTCTTCTCGGACTCGGCTAGCTCAGAGGGCCCACGGGAGGCGTCGGTTGACTCGGACCGCAGGGACACCTGCGTTATGTCCGGGCTACCTGTGCTCCCCGGGCCGGGAGCTACTCCAGCGTTGAGTGCGCCAGCCGGGCTGTGAGGCACCCGCACCTCTTCAACGGCTGGAGGCTTCTGCGCCGCTGGCGTCTTCTCACCAAGGGCCTGCTGGCGTGCCCGCGTGACCGGAGGAGAGGGCCCTGTGGAGGTTAACTCCCCACCCAAGGAGCCTGCCGATCGTGGCCCTCTACCTCTCCGGGCGCGGTTGCGCTTGCCATGGCCCCTGGCTGGCTCGCCGGTCCTCAGCTGCTTCCTCCACTCAATGGTCCCGCTGCTCGTAGTCTCCATCCTGGTGAGCTGTTAGTACAACTTAGACTGGTCTGCTGCTGCCACTGGCAAGGTGTCCTTCCTCTAACGATTCAGAGACAACCTTGACCTTTTGCTTCTTAGCCCAGGTCTTTTATACAAATCCTTTCATAATAATGTGCGTCACAGTAGTGGGGCGCACTCGATAACATGTATGTGGAAATATACATCTTACAGGATATGGACTCATGTCTTTGATAACAGTTCCGTGAATTTGACCACTCATAGCTGTTGGAGTCAACACATTTGAAATAACATATTGAATAAATATATGAGGAAATGTACAGGGTCATTTCCTTAGTTCCTTCTAGGAAGTATTTGACAAATAACAATTTACAGATTGTGAAGTAATTACGTTGACAATAACATGTTGTGAAAGAAGTATGCAATGTCATTTCCTTGTTTCCAAGAATGAACATTCATCAAGTAAACACTTTGTTAATAGCATATTGAGGGATATATTGGGCAATGATGTTCCTTCTACAGGAAGAAGGACCATAACATTTAGGTTAGAATGGGGTCTGGGGTTCGAACCTAGACGGGATACATAACCCCTCCACCCTTTGTTGCTCGTTATCGTCCTCGATAACAATTTTCTTAAATCTATTCTTTACAGATTTAATATATTGATATATTCTTGTTCTAAATATTAACATGATAACACAGAGAATAAGTATTATAATACTTGTGTTCACAAACACAAAAGTTTTCATTTTAGTATTGTATTCTGGAGTGGGTTTTAAATCTAACTTCATTCCTTTCACATCGAGGTGGGATGAATGGAAATTTATTTCGGTTTTAACATATGGATCATTTGGAGTTGATAGGAGTGGAAACAGGTGTACATAATTTGAAGGTTGCTGTTGCAAAGTTATACCCATGCTTGTAATAGGGCCAGACTCATTTGAGTAGATAACATATGATCCTGCTAATTTTATAGTTCTCTGAGATTCAGGGCAGGTTTGCAAGATTATTTGAGGATTTTTACTAGAGAAAAGGCTATGCTTCTTATTTAGTGGTTGAAATAGTTGTACCTCGTTTTTTACAGTGGCAAATTGACATCTGGTAGTGTCCGTTAAATTACATGAAGTTATTCTAGTATTAAAGAGTATACATGCGTAATATTGAGTAATTTTTATACAAGGTGCGTTAGACCATCTTAAGGTAGGTCCTTGCAAGTAATATTTTTCCGGAGGGATTAATATTAGATTATTGCTAGGTACAGGAGAAATTTTATACAATGTATAAGTTTTAGCATCAGTGATTGGCATATATAATATTACAACCATTTCTTCGTTCATCATGAGAACTTGCGTTTTTGACAGTTTAAGGTTCTCAAATTGATGATACTGGTCAGTATGAATTATAGTTTATGTTGGGTAGATTAGTTGTAAATGTTTTACAACATTTGTTAAATCCTTTTGGGAGAACATCTTGATATTTGTCATTTCATTAAATGACAAGCTAATAGTATCTTGCATCACTTGTATCATTTTATCTCATTTGTTCGTACACAAGAGCACATATTGTTGATGTTCCAGAAGGTTAATCTTGAAGTCTTCTTTTTGTAAAATACCTTTAATTACCTTCATATTATAGTTTACATGGTTCATTTCATTATAGAACTTTTGAGCAATGGAGTTACTGAATGATACTAATTTATTAATATGTTTAATTTCCTTGGCGTTACTTTGTTTTAATGCTTCTAATTGCTCTTGTAGGTTGTCTAGATCATCTTGGTCTAGATTACCTGATATGAATTTAATTATACTACCTAAACCATTTATAAGACCTCTCTTACTTCTAGGTGTAGCAGGAAGCAACTTATTTAATTCCTTTTTTGTTTCTTTAATTGATTCTCTTAATTCTGATATTAGATAAGGAAAAGTATTATTGCTTCGTGATACGAGACTTGAGATAGTGTCTTGAATGTTATTATAAGATTCTTTTAAACTCGTTAAATTGAAATGAAATATGAACCGGTGATAATCGTTAATTATTAAGGCTGGTCCTAATGCGTCGGCATTGAATCTTTGTGTCTGGATGGGCTGTGTGATGATGGTGCCATATCCAGGGAGGAATATGGAATAAGAAATTTTCTTTCTGGTTTAATGTCCCGAAAATTCCTTACATGAGTTTTACCGTTTCTCATTTTACAGTATACCCTGTTTTCTTCAATTTTGGTAATGATACCTTCGTTGTACAGGTTTTTTGATTTCTTATTTCTGGTGAGGGGATCTAATACGTAGACAGTTTCATTAATTTGGTAATTATGATTGAAAGTGTCGGTGTTTGGTTTAGTATGACTCTCTTTTACTATTTTCAACTGATTTCCTTGTCTTTCAATGTATTCATTGATTGACATGGCGAGAAGACGTGGTCTAAAGCCTTATAGTATGGTCCATATAGAACGTTGAAAGGAGGTTGTTTAGTAGTGGAATGGATTGAAGAATTGTAATTCGTGATTATGGTGGTCACGAGCTCTGAGAGCGGAGTGAACTTACCGTGATCTCTGGAGATACAAAGTTTCTCTAGAAGGGTTGAATTCAGTCTTTCTACTGGAGAATTAGATGAAGAATTCAAAGGGGGAGTAGCGTGATATTCGATGTTCGTGGCTTTACAATATTCTTTTATGACATTGTTTTCGAACTCTCCTCCTTGGTCATGTGTGATTTTCCTTGCGAATCAATGGTGGGAAAAGTAAACTTGTAATTGGCTTAATGTGGCCAGACCTGTACCATTTGGTAAAATGTAGGCTTGTCCATACTTTGAGAAAATGTCAATTATAGTTAATATGCGGCTCTGCTCGAAGTGAAACGTGTCGATGTGAATTTGAGAGAAAGGGTGATCGGCCGTGATGGGACCTTGGTTCGATACCTCGTTAGGGTGTCTCTCGTATTTGTTTCTTTGACAGAGGTTACATTGATTGATGATTGTCCTAATTTGTTCTCTTAAATGAGGCCAGTAGTATTTTGGTCTTAAGATGTTCGTAAGTTTCTACTCTACCATTGTGGTTTTCAGAATGATAGTGTGAAATCAGCTGTCTCTGAGTTTCGGGGCTTTCAATGTCTTCCAAGAATTTGGATGACCTGATAATGATTAGTTCAGAAGTAAATAGCTTCTGGCATGCCCTGATGAATGGGATCTCGAGAGTGATATCGTCAAAATAAGTAGCGTACTTGTTTGAGGTTACTATTATTTTGAGGAGGTGATTTGCTAAATCTTCCTGAAGATTCTTCTTTGTGACAATCATTATGTGTCTGGTACAATTTTTAAACAGGTTTTGTTTAAGTACCTTGGGATAATTACCATATTTTACAATAATCTGATTGCGGTTTTGGTTTAAGTTCCGTTCAGATATTTTCAATGTGAATATGGGGTCTGCTTGGTTTGAATGGATAGTTTCATTATCCATATCATTTTGGTAGGTGTCATCTCCGGGGATGGCAGTGATTGAAGCTGCTTCATCAGCCATGTTAATCTCTATTTTAGAGAGTGCGTCTGCGACATAGTTGGATTTGCCTTTAACATATTTGATGTCAAAGTCAAACTCTCCAAGCTTTATCTTCCAACGGTAAAGTCTCGAACTAGGATCCTTTAGCGTGAAGAGCCACTGTAACGGGCGGTGATCACATTCTACTTGAAAGTGTCGTCCCCATAAGTAAGGCTTGAAATGTTTGCAGCTTTCTACAATTCCTAATAACTCTCTCTCTATTGTGGAGTAGTTTTTCTCTGCTGGGTTTAGAGTCCTGGAGTAGTATGCTATGGGGTGTCCCTTCTGAGATAGGACGTTTCCCAGAGCAAAATCTGAACTGTCCGTGGTTAACGTGAATGCTTCTTCGAAGTTTGGATAAACTAACACAGGAGCATTTATTAAAAGGGTCTTAAGGTTCATAAAAGCGGACTTGTATTCAGTATTCTCTATATCGACTTTGGATCCTTTCTTTAAGCAGCGAACCATGGGTTGTGCTACTTTTGCGAAATCTTTGATGAATTTTCTGTAAAATCCAGCAAGGCCAAGAAATTGTTTGATTTCTTTGGTAGACTTAGGAATAGGATAGTCCTTGACTACTCTGATCTTTTCGGGGTTTGGTTTGACTCCGTCTTGTGATACAATGTGACCAAGAAAGGCAACTTCTTTGTGAAGAAACTCTGTCTTGTCTAGTTGTATTTTGAGATTTACTTCTCTCAATTTCTGTAGCACAAGGGTTAAATGTTGTACATGTTCGCTTAGCGACTTGCTGAAGATTATTATGTTGTCAATGTACACAAAGCAGAACTTGTAGAGATAAGGACGCAAGACATTGTCCATTACACGTTGAAACGTGGCTGGTGCATTTTTTAGGCCGAAGGGCATTCTTTTGAACATTAGGTGTCTATTGTCGATTGTAAAGGCTGTTTTATCGATAGACCTAGGGTCCATCTCAATTTGGTGAAATCCCTGAGCCAGATCTAAAGTACTGAAGTACTGACATCGACCGAGATTATCTAAGATCTCTGTTATTCTAGGCAGGGGATATTTATCCTCGATAGTTTTTTTTGTTCAACTGTCTGAAATCTATGACTAGTCTCCATTTCTTTTGTCCCGAAGCGTCAAGCTTCTTGGGGACAATCCAGACTGGATTGCAGTATGGAGATTCGCTATGCGTGACTATTGCCTGGTCCAGAAATTTCTCTACTTCGTTGTTTAATATTTGCGTTAGAGGTGGTGGGTACCGATAATTTCTTTGGTGTATTGGGTCTTCATCTGTAGTGCGAATAAAATGCTTTACTGCACTTGAAAATGTCAGATCACATCCTGGGTAATAGAAAACATCTGAGAATTCCGCGCATATGTCTTGAATAGCACTGTTTTCTAGATCGTTCAAGTGTTGTGTTCGGAGGTGTTCATGAATGTTTCTTTCAGAAATGGAATTTATTTCCAGTGGTTGGATTGTTACATTCTCTAAAGGTTCAACTAGTATGGGCTCGGTGAATTCTTGTTTCAACTGAGTGTTTGTGGGATATAGAACCTGGTAGTTCTCTGCATGAAGAATAGCATCTGGAAAACATATTCCTTCGTATTCAAATTTGGAACTATACACATCTCCGTGTTGTATGTTGACAGGTATAGCTAGATGATATGCATTTAATGCAGGTTGAAAGCTTTCTTGCTTATGTGGGGAATGAAAGTGAAACTGTATGTCCGTGTTGTTGAGAGTGACTAGGTTCGAGGCGTAGTTAATCTTTGCACCTAGCTGAGCAAAAGCTGCGCTACCAATTAATGCGTCGAAGTAATTATGCCATTGCATAACTCTGAATGTTATAGGTGAATCTATGTTGTATTCGAAAAAAATAGGGAATTGGATATTATCTTCTCCTATTGTTTGTGAGTGGATTGATTGGATACAAAATGGTTCTTTAAACATATACTCTGCGAACAATGAGTGTGCGAATTCAGGGTTCATAATTGAATTGCAAGCACCGCTATCAATTAAGGTATTTAGTCCAAACAGTGTGATGAATGGTAGTTTGGGAGCATTACCCAAGTTGGTATATTGGCTTTCACGGCCGGTGAATTAAAGCTCAGCAATTCTTCTAGGTTTGTGCCGTGTCTTGTGTGGGGTTTCGCCTAGGACACCAAGCTAGGCTGAGTTTTAATTACCCAAGTTATTTAAGTCTTCGATTTTGATGGCTGGGCCAAGCGAAAATCCTGAGACTGTTCCTCTCTATCGCACTCGTATTCATAGTACTGAGTGTCGTACTCTTGTGGGTAGTTCTGTATGTTGTACTCATCTACATACTCTTGTGTTTGCTGTATGGGACCTAAAGCTTCCTGTTCGATGTCTTCTGAAGGTTCTAAGTGAGCATTCAGACTACCTCTAATGGTAAAAACACCTGACATCGGCTGTGGAAATCTTTGCTGGTTAGTGGGTGTGAAACGTCGGCCAATATTATTGGGAGTTGGGTAAGGACGATTCATGGGGTTTGGTGGCTTGAAAGGCTGAGTGTTCGGAGCTTGAGCGTGTCCGAAAATTGGTTGTGGTTTATCTTTATAGAAGGGTCTGTGGGTCTGATTTTGCATGAAAGGTTGGTTAAATGGGTTCCTTGGTGGAGCTGGGTTAAAATTCGAGAATGGATTGTGTGCTGAGTGGCCTAGAGGTCGAGCTGTTGGTGGAAACTTGCTAGGAGGTAGTTTTCCTCTTAGTTGGTCCATGTAATCTTCATGGGCGCGATCGTTATCGTAAGACCTGCATAACCTGAGGCAATGATTCAGGTCTGTAATCTGTGCATATCTTAAGTATGAACGATAGTGTTCCAAAACTCCTGATTTAAACGTGTTTAGGCTTAACTCTTTAAGTTCTCTTAATTTCAATTCCAAAATTTGATTTTGGTAATTGAGTTTGCATAAGCTTTTGCATTGCAAAGTCAATCCTTCCAATTTATCATGGTATTCATTGTATGATTCGTTTCCTTTTTGGTAGCAATTAGAGATCTCCTGGATGAGAAGTCTCTCGTCTTTGACGTTACCGTATTTTCTTATGAGTTTATCTTTAAAATTTTCATAAGTACTGTTGGCTTCTAAGTCAAGAATGCTACATGCTTCACCTTTTAGTTTTGACTTTATGACGCTAAAGAGGAAATCATTTATTAATACTGAGTTTGTAGCTGACGCTATTCTCTTATGTGTATTTAGAAATGATTCTGTTCTTGCTAAAAAATAGTCAAGACTGCAAGAATTAGTGCCGTTAAATTCAGGCAAAAGCTGTATCTGAGCATATTCGAACTTTGAAAGGAGCTCGGTTTCAGGCATTTTGTTTAAATTTATAAAGACGGTTCCCTAATGTTATTTATAATAAATATTTAATTATTTGATTAATTCCTTTAATAGTGACAAGCGAAAGACCAGTATGGGCTGCACTAACTCACTTTTGTTAAGAAATGATGTTATTTTATTATTATTATTGTTATTATTATTGCTCTTCCTAGTTTGCTACTTGAAATATTGAACCATGCTTCACTAATAATACTCTAGTTCACAAACAAGGTATTATTTGGAGTTTGACTTACAGACAAGAAAAGATGATCAGTGCTGGCTGCATCCTCTTGGAACTGCGGAGTCGGTTGGTTCTCTTGTGTTGTCGTGTGGTCGGAAAGCGCTTCTGGAGCGTTGTCGGCACGTACGGCGATGGCGGTTGGTTGTTGCGAAAGGCGTTACTTGGAGCGTGGGCTTCTTGGAACGTTTGTCGGCGAACTTCCTTCCTTCAAGCTGGCGAAGTTAGTCGTGGATGAAAGGCCTCCCTGAGGTTGTCAGTTCCACTCCTGGCTTGCTGGCTGGTTCATAGAAACGATGACTGCATCTAGTGTTGAAGATAGGTACCTTGGTGTTGCTAGTATAGTGACGAAAGGCCTCCTTGTGAGGTTTGTCAGAACACTGTACTAACTTACTCGTAGATTATCTGGCAAGGATAATCGTTACCTATCCCGGACGGGCCCCCAGTTAAGTTTGTCGCTTAACAGTCTTCTTTAGTGATGTACCAAGAAGTCGTTGCTACTGCTAAGTCAGTAGGTCTCGTGGTTCTTACTTCTGATGAGTAGTATCTGCTTTCTATGAATGAGAACTCGTTGGTTAGTTTGTAGAAGTATTTATTAATCTTTGACGATCCAATATATACAAGTTAACACCAGACAGTCAACCTGTTTAGTTGCTGCTGTAACTGGAAGAGACCTTTTGCTTCTTAGCCCAGGTCTTTTATACAAATCCTTTCATAACAATGTGCGTCACAGTAGTGAGGCGCACTCGAAAACATGTATGTGGAAATATACATCTTACAGGATATGGACTCATGTCTTTGATAACAGTTCCGTGAATTTGACCACTCATAGCTGTTGGAGTCAACACATTTGAAATAACATATTGAATAATTATATGAGGAAATGTACAGGGTCATTTCCTTAGTTCCTTCTAGGACGTATTTGACAAATAACAATTTACAGATTGTGAAGTAATTACGTTGACAATAACATGTTGTGAAAGAAGTATGCAATGTCATTTCCTTGTTTCCAAGAATGAACATTCATCAAGTAAACACTTTGTTAATAGAATATTGAGGGATATATTGGGCAATGATGTTCCTTCTATAGGAAGAAGGACCATAACCTTTAGGTTAGAATGGGGTCTGGGATTCGAATCTAGACGGGATACATAACTCTTGTAGTGGCGCATGAATTCTGACTTGTCCGCCAGTACAATTGGAGGGATCCTCGCTGCTTTGGGAGCAGGGGTGACTTCCATCTCCTCAGTATCACACTGCTGGGACCAAGCTACATTCACTCCCTGGACATGGCCATTGCGGGGAGCTGCGGTGGAACTAGGCCCAGCTGCAGATTTTGAGGCCTAGTTGATACAAGCAGGCCCGACGAGAGGGGCGGGGGGTCAGGCAGAGCTGGTGCCCCGGGGCCCGACCCTCCCAGGCATTGATTTATTATTGCATTTACGTGACTTGAATTTTCTACTGGCAATCATTTAGTGAATGCAATGAACTGTCTGTGAACAACGTTACGAGGATTGAAAAACTTATTCTGTCAAGTGGACAATATTTTCCTTTACAAAGCGCTGGTGGGAAGAACAACTGTCGCGAAGCGGTCAACTTAGGCGATGGGGCTTCGCTATGTATTGTTCTCAGATTCTAAATTTAGCTTATTCGGCTTATGCGCCAATCCTTCAAATAACTTGCTCATCCCTTCAATTATTTCGCCAAGGCCACGAGAGCCTGGGCTGAACCTAGTGTGTTTGGTCAGCTAGCTCAAGAGTTTCTCAAGTTTGATGCGTCACATCGAACTTATGTTAGATATTTAGAGGTAATAGTGTCTGAAATGAATATATTGTCTAGCTAGACGTATCGTATGCCGTGCAGGCAGGCAAGTAAAATAAATTTTAAATTAGCGTCCACACAGTAATTCACTTTATAGTATTGTTGATTTAAGGGGCGGAACAGCAAGGACATCGTTCCCTAGTAATTCACTTTCGCACTATGTGAAAAATTTTCATTGCAGGCTAAATATCTTGCGGAAGGGTGGGATGATTCTGTCATCAAACGTAGATAGAAGAAATGCATGCGAAATTGTTCATCTTCTCGTATACAGAATTGAGAAAACAATGCTACATTTGAATAATCTGTATGATTAGGTGCAGTATAATTATTATTATTACTGGTTCATTCAATACGATCAACAATCCTAGGTACTTGGATTCGTGGTCAAATAATTTCTGATTAAGGGATTTATTGAAAACCTACATTACTATTGGTACTAGAGTTGGGAAATGTATCCAAAGGCTGAAACTAATGTAACATTCGAGTATTTTTCTGTACTGAGTGTTTAATTAACCAGGAGAAAAATGACAATTAAGCTAGGGCACTGAACTTTGTTTTTGAATTCCCCTCATGGAACGTCAGTGGTACGGGCAGATGACCTAGCTGTTCCGCCCTTTAAAACAACAATAAGTAACGTCAGTGGGGTGCATGGCGATGGAGAAATTAATATATTGCATGTAGGCAACCGCAAAAAGCACAACTATAAAAGCGATGAAATTACGGTCCGGTAGGCCTAAATGCATTTTCTTTTCAAATTTGAGTACGACAAACGAGCATATTGCTTTTACGAGTTTCACTGAAGTTCTACAATTATTGATATCAAAGAGGATCTGCAGAACTTTAAATCTGAACACTGTGTATGCTTACAGTTTTACCTCTTTGGGGCAAATTTAGATCTGTCAAACGCCAAAATTAAACAGTATAGTGAATTTAATGAAAATTATTACCTTGTTTTCGATGGCTTTTCTCTGATATTTATTTTTGTTAATTGAAAATAATGCATTGGTACGCACTTGTCAGGTATACACATTGAATTTGCAAATAATTTTGCGTGCATTCCTCCAGTTTCACTGTTGTAAATTTAACATACCAGCATTAACTTATTTATATTGATAGTAATTCACGCTCTGCTTATGTTAATAAATATAGCCTGGATTTAGTGGTGGTATATAATTGAAATATTATTATACAGTAGCCTATTTATTGCAGCCAATGGTCATATCAGGACATTCCAATTGAACAAGTTCAATTTCAAGTACAGTAGTTTCAACTTTGGCTACCAGACGCCACTGTAACTGACACCCAGCGGTGAACGTTGGAAATTGAGAGCGTATCTCAAGGCTAGTAAACTACAGAGGTTGCCTCAATATGGAGCTCTTAGGCGAGGGGATCGCGGAGGGAAGGGAAAGGACGTGACGTCACACGTTTCCTCGTAGCGCGCGAGGCGCGTGATAGGCAATGCAAGGAAAGTCAACTTTTCCACACATTATATTGTATGGATTGCAGTAGTTTAAACACGTGTTTTAAGCCCTTTTGTTTATAATCATGCCAGCCCAAAGATGTGCTGTGGCAGTTTGACACAGTTATTATAAAGTTGGAAATGACGTGTCGTTTTTCACGATACCTAAAGACGCATGCCTTCGCAAAAGACGCATGCCTTCGCAATCAGTGGATTGCTGCATGTAAGCGAAAAGATCATTGCAACCCTCAAACAAGTAGGATATGTTCCCTCCACTTTAAGAGTGAAGACTTCGAATTAGAATTCAGGGCCGAATTGCTTAATATAAAGCCAAAGTTTCCAAGGAATCTAAAACCAAATGGTAAGTGAGCCCAGCTGGCCTACTCTTAAGTTTTAATGACCTGCTAGTATGATTTTAAAGCTGTTAATATTTTTTGACATATTTCGTACATGGTATCAGGGGCGTATATACATTTTTAGAGGGGGGGGGTGACTATCGTGGAAAATTGTGAGTACTTAATGAATTTTCTATTATAGCCTATGGAGTATGAATGGAAAATATCTAAATGGGCTACTTGTCAATTCATTAAGCAGAAAGGTAAACACTCATTTTCTTTTACAAATTGATAATTATTTCTTAAAAGTAGGCTACCGTGAAATACGTTGTATGTTGTACCCAAGTTGGCTTTTTGGTGGGGGGATCAGGAGCCCCCTCAGCTCCAGATATACGCCTTATATACGCGCATGCATGGTATTTTGATTTTGGACAAGATGGAAAATTTCATGAGTAATTCTCTTTGCATTGGTAAAAATTCTTTGCAAATATTCCAGAAAGCAGTCATCATTTCAATAAAATCCCTTCGATTTCTGTCCAGAGATATGGCCCGTAGGCATAATACAAAGTACATTCTCACATATAGGCTAAATCAAGATATACTTGAAAATCTCTTTTCACAATTGCGAACCCGTGGTGGCTTATGCGATCATCATTCTTCCCTTGACTGCATTTACAGACTGAGGATGATTATTTTAGGGAAAAAATCCAGGAGTTGTTCAAAAGCAAGCAAACAAACACTGCTGATCCAGATTCAGATGAATATGTAGTTGCTAAAGCACTAATAAACAAAGCTGGCATAGTGTCTGAATCAAGTAACGTGCTTCCAGAACCAACCTTAGGGAGCAATGTGCAACCAGAGTTCTTCATTGCCAATATCATGGAACAAAGTGAGGAGGATGGCAAGGCTTATGTTGCAGGTTATGTAGCCCACAAGTTCCAAGATAAATTTCCACAACTTGGGAACTTAACCTATGGAATGCAAACTCAACACGATTATGCATTACCAACCTGGATTAAACACTTATCATACAGTGATATGACCGATCCCTCAGAAACTTGGCTAAACCAGTTCCGGCACATTTCAGCAAAATTCGCCACATTTCACGGAAAATACGGATTTCAATGAGGCAGGAACGTTCTAAGAAGAACGACAGATTTTGTCTCGAGAGAAGTTCCTGACGTACCGTCTGCATCTTGCATAAGAAGTGGTTATTGGAAGTCACTAACACCCCCGATACTGCTACCGAGTCTAGGCGAATTTCCAAGAAATTCAAGAAGATCACAACATAACATGTAAGTAGGCTATATTAAGTTATTTTATCACCCATTTACCAATAATTTCATGAGAAAAAACTGTTCTTTGCGTACTCAACAGCTGATGTTGACAGTTTCGTTACGTTCCCCACATGGCGCGTTTGGTATCTTGTGACGTCATCCGCCTTGTGAGCGCTGATTGGTGAGTGAACATTGAGGCAACCTCTGTAGTTTATAAGCCTTGAGCGTATCTAACCAAATAACCTACAAATTTTGGCTACACACTACCAATTGTAGTGGTAGGTTCTTTTACATACCATAAATCTATGACATGGGCCCGCCGGCTTTACTTCCCCTCCGAATAAAGGTATTATGAAGGATTTTAACGCTTTAAAAAATCCGACGACTTCAGCGGGGTTTAAACCCGTGCAGTGCAGCATGCTACTATTATTATTATTATTATTATTATTATTGCTTGCTGGTTTTTTATCTCCTTGTAATTGATTTCGTGATGAACATTTTGTGCAAAAAAGAATGCGCTAAATCAGTTTGTGCAAATTTACGAGGAATATAATTTAAATGTACAGAATTTGGTTGTAGAGGGGGGGGGGGGGGGCGAGAGATTCCAGCCCCAGGGCCCGTCGGCGCTGTCCATGGCTCTGGATACAAGGTCAGAGGGACCTGTATTCCCAGGAATGGGAAGTGAGGAGAGGGTGCTGTAGTGATTACTAACGGGCATAGGCTCCTGAGTCATCTTAGGCTTGGACGACTTTAGTTTAAACTGGCAAGTAAGACGACGTTTACCCTTGGAAGTCTTCCATGGGGCCTGAGAGATATTCAGAACATCCAGATCTGCCTGGAGGGTGGCTTCCGGTATGTCCTCAGGCAGGATACAGATGGAGCTTTAATTGGGATACTGAGGATGAACTGCATGATGAGCCAGGCAGGGATAAGGCCGGGAAGTCTTCTATAGAGGTGCTGGGATGAGCAAGTCCGTTGGGACGGGCAAAGTCATCATTACATTGAGGTCCAGTTGTTTCATTGTTTTCATAGTAATTTCATTAGTATTAGCAGTTGTTAGTTGGTTGTTAGTATTTGCATTCATTTGGATACTCATGCAGGAGTTAATATGAAGGTCCCCACCTCCCGGCGGGGCATGATTTGCCATGGAAATACGGTAGCAGGAGTTGGTTAGGTGCAGTAGGATTTGGTAGGATTTTCAGGAGTAGGTTTGAGTTTTTTTCAGGTCAGTAAGATGTGAATTAGGTGCCACACACACACTCAATATTATATTTCTCCTCTCACAGGAGGGGTTAAAGGTTTTTGTCTTGGAGAGAGCGACACAGATTCAGTGACTGCGTTCACGCTAGCCGTCTTGGAATCCTGTTTATCGATCCAGACGTGGAAGAATGCTTTGGCTATTAAGTGAATTGTATATTTACGAACGGAATTACTTGGAAACTTCGGCGAGGGAAACTACCATACAAAGGATCAGATAGGACTCTTTACTTTAAACTACTTCTAGTCACAGCGATCACTTCAGTGCACAACTACACGCCATGACATTTTGCTCAATAATGCACAGAATTGTAATAAAGATTCTTGCCTATCTGGACAATCAATGGCGTTATATCTGCCACACGTGGTGCTACAACGAACGCACACGCAACTAGATGTCGGCTGATGGTAGGCCTTGGTTTTGTAGGGTTTGAAATGAAACCCGTGCATTGCCATTCGAGTGACCAAGTGCTGCAGTTCGTAGTTCGGCCTCATCCACTCATTTGTCGTCATTGCAACAGTGGTGTAGAAATCTTCACAGATGTCAGCTTTTTTCTTTTGTAGCTCTGCCAAAATTCGATCATAGTTCGATGTGCATGGCAACAATAGCTTGCATCGAAGCTCCTCGATGAAGAACGGCTCTGTTGTTAGGTCGTAAACGAGAAGTGATAGCGTGTACCTAGAAAGGCATAGAATCTTCGTTAAACCCCCAGTGCCACGCGCCGATCAGATCCCCGTATCCCCTTTGTCCTTGTATAGCATTTTGATGTTTGATCTTCTCCAACTATCAGGGATTCTCCCTTGCCTTAAACATTCGTGAAGGAGACCCATGTCTCAATCAACACTGGTGTTGCCTCTTTCAGATGTTCATTATATCTTGTCAGGACTGCAGGCCTTTCCATGACGGTCACTTCTAATGTTTTTTTCTATCTCCTCGACTGTGAAAGGAATGATCTCAGAAATTTGGCCTTAACAACTCTGTTGTGATCGTGTGTCCTTCTAGTCCGGTCAAAAAACCAAAATCCGTGCGTTTTTGGGGGAATATTTCTTTATGATTGCAATTTATTTCTGACATGCTGAGGATGAAATTTAACGAGCATCAATGTAGTAGTTTATAATTCAATCATAGAAGACAGCAACACAAAGGAGGAATTCAGTGATTGACTGCAGGATATGTGACGTGGCTTTCATATGTTCTATGGACACAAAATTGTGATGCCCGTTTCTGTACAGTGAAAAATATTTCTACAGGCAGATGTTTCCTAATAATTTCAGGGACGATTCTCTGATGCGTTGGGCGTATGAACATCATATTAGTGAATATTATAATCTATCTATCGTGCTTCTTCCATTATGAGCTATATAGGTGACCTGGTTCTTCTGGTTAACTAGCTCGAGGCCTTCCTCCTCTAAGTATGCCAATACACTTTTAGTTTTGTGGCCTGGCTCGTCAATTCTACAGTTCAGATCTCCAGCGAGAATCAGTGAGTTGCCCGTGTCCGTCTTGTTTAGCGTGGCTCCGATCTCATCTATAAGAACATCCGTTGTGGTTTCTGGTTGGAAATAGAAACAGGCTATGGTACCCAAAGTGGTGTTAATAAGTAGCGTGTGATCATGACGAATGAAAGAGAAAGTGAGAGAACTCTTGAAGTTCAAGCGCGCCCCGCCCGGCAGCGCTAGAGTGGGCACGTTCCACGCTGCCGGTCGGCTGGTCTTAGGGAAAATGCCAAGGGAAACGAATTACTTTGTAACTGATACTCTTTTAAAAAGTAATTAGCGATTACAATTAAAATAACACGGCAGGGCACAATTGAAAATATAATTCACGGAAATAAGTACTACGGTCTCCATTACATGTTACCAAAAGCACAGATTTCTGGAGTAGGCTATACAGACCGTAACTTTTGTTGTTTCTTGTTGTGGTAATTTAGTTTCCTCAGATTGAGAGACTAAAAGAAGGTGAATTTGTGGGTCTGAATCTAATTAATGAAAACGGGGGAATGGCAGAGCGGCTCTTGAGAGCACTAGTGACAGACAGGGCCGTATTTCTAAATAGGCTAAGTAGGATGCAGCTTAGAGCGGCAAATTTTCGGGGGCGGCAGTTTGGCAATTCATTCAAAAGCTAAAATGAAGTATTTCAGACGTTATTAATATTTTCCGTACGAATTTAAGAATACAATGTTACTTAAAAATATGTTTTAGTCCTTCTACAGTTTTTCCTGCCTTAGAAGAGTTAAGAACTATCTGCGAACTAGTATTTCTGAAATACGGTACGGTTAAACTCACTTTCATTACTTTGTATTGAGGTAAATACAACAAAAACCCTTTCATATGAGGACATTATTAACGAGTTTGCAATTAAGAAATCTCCTAAGAAAGCTATGTAAATTTGAACACGAAGATTACGTGGGGTGAGTTGTTTTAGAGAAGTTTGTATATTTTTCAACAAATAAACCAGTAATTAAGTACATTTTGTGTAATTTCATTTCACCGTGTAAGACAACTTAATTCAAATTGAACACAGTTCTTCAATTACGCAAAAGATAGTTATTAGCATTAAAAAATAAAAATGTGTAAAATAGTGATCACTGATCTCCAAGATCAAAATAATTAACTAAGTTCTAAACCCATTTCATTTTTAACGAATCTTAAAGAAGTAAAAAAAAACAAGTAGATAACTAATTTCATTATAACATTTATTATGTAGCTAAGCCATTATATTTGTAGTTTTATCTGAACTTTATGTTTAAAAAAGATGAAAAAGCCTATGAACTCTATCCTTTTCTTGTATAAAACAAAATGTATTAAGCAAATATGCACTACAGAGGGGGCGGCAAATGGACTTGAGCCTATAGGCGGGATACTCTTAAATCCAGCCCTGGTGACAGAGTTGAGATGGCTATCCTCAGAGGGAGGTGATGTGGTGATTACCTAATTCCTCAATGAGGGAAATAAATTTGGTTATGGGATTGAGCGCATTAATTACTGCTTGTCGGACTGATTTACAAAGGCTAATACCGATAGGTGGGTGGATGAGCACCATAGTGGTCTGAAGGTTACTGCCATTGGGTGAAGCGTACCACAGCCCTTTCTCGAAATCAAATTTCGGGAATGAGACGTGGCTCGGTGAGGGAAAAGGTGAGCTAGAGAGTGAGGAATCTAGTTAGTTAGTTAGTTATTGTTGTTTTAAGGGGCGGAACTACGAGGTCATCTGCCCCTCTTAACACAGATTAAAGAATACAAATTTTGAGTTGAATTTAAAATTTTGAGGTGACATCTAAATTTAAAAAGACCAAAAATTAATAAAACAAAAACAAACAATTCAATAAAAAATAAAAATTATAAAAATAAACAAAAATTACGGAAAAAACAAAACATTATCATTCAAAAACGAACAAGTCGTTGAGTCAAAGTTCACTGGAAAATTTAGATTGCTGGCCCTAACCCACTCTCACTTATAAAGCGGATAACGCGATCAGCAGCCACCGCGTCATCGGCTAATATAAGTTTGAGTGTCGTCTGCAAACCAAGGTTTCTTCGTAAGTCAGCATGATCCACACACTGGGTGAAAATGTGGGCCACGGTGAATACGGCTCCACAGGTACAAAGTGGGGGGTCTTCCCTTCTCATTAGGTACGAGTGGGTGGATCTTGTATGACCTATCCTTAACCTACACAAAATGACGGACTCTCTCCGGGCCCGGAAGGAGCTCCGCCACACGCGAGTAGTTCCCTTGATCGCTCTCAGTTTACTGGGCAGTGGGTCAGCTAGCCACTGACTCTCCCAAAAAACCAGAACTTGTAGGCGTAACTGAGATTGAATATCTCTAGCGGGTACCTCCATTGGTCGAGGTGGTAGTGATACCGCCTCTTTTGCAGCTTGATCTGCTAACTCATTTCCCGCAATTCCCATGTGGCTTGGAAGCCACAGAAAGGTGATTTGAGTGTCAGCGTGGCACAGCCCGGCTAGTAGGTCGTGGATTCGCTGCACTAGGGGGTGTTGCGGGAAACATGTAGCAATTGACTGCAACGAACTCAAAGAGTCGGTACACACGAGAAAGTGGATTCGAGCATCCTGTAGTGCAAACTGCAGAGCTTCATAGATGGCAACGAGCTCTGCAGTAAACACACTACAGTCCTCAGGTAAAGAGATCTTGGTATTTGCACCATCAATAACGTAAGCACAACCCACCTTCTCGTCCACCTTCGAACCATCCGTGTATAGAATGCCAGCGTCCGGAAATTGGTGAACTATGCTGTGGAACTGCCTCCGGTAAACGGTCGCATCCGTGTCCACTTTAGGACCTTGGTGAAGGTCTAACCGAATTTCCGGACGCGGGGCTTGCCACGGAGGCACCTCGCTAGAAGTCCGGATCATACAGGGACCTACAGTCACTCCTATTTCAGTACACGAGCTATCAAGTCTAATACTAACCGGCCGAGTGGCACGAGGCCGGTCGGCGTACCCCTGGTGGTTTTGGGTACGGAGGAGAGCTTGATAGGTTGGGTGTTGCGGCATTTGACGCACATTGGCAGCATATGTTAAAAGCATACGTTGGCGTCTATAATTTAAAGGTGGAACACCCGATTCGGCGAGTAGGCTGGGTATCGGGCTGGTCCGGAAGGCACCGGTAGCCAGCCTAACGCCACTATGGTGGATACTGTCCAGCATTTTCAAGGTTGCCGGCCTTGCTGAACCGTATGCCGCGGAACCATAGTCTAGCCGGGACAGGACGAGGGCTTGGTAGAACCGTAGCAGCACCGCACGGTCAGCCCCCCACGTAGTGCCACTAAGAAACTTGAGCATGTTCAGTTTCCTGAGACATGTCATTTTCAATTGCCGTATATGGTGCTGCCACGTTAACTTGCTGTCAAAATGGAGCCCCAGGAAGCGATAAGTGTCAACCAACGGCAACGCAGCATCCCTGAGATGTAGTTCAGGGTGTAAATGTAGCCTCCGTAGCCGACAAAAATGGACGACGGAGGTTTTCGCTGCTGAAAAACGAAAACCCCGGTCGTGAGCCCACCTGTCGACCCGGTTGATGGCTAGCTGCAATTGCCGTTCCACGACTGCCATACTTCCAGAGCTATAATGCAGAGCTAAATCGTCTACATACAGCGATGGAACTACCGCGGACCCGGCGGCGGCAACAATGCCATTAATGGCAATCGCGAACAAGGTGACACTCAGCACTGAACCCTGAGGAACTCCATTTTCTTGGGTATAGCATTGCGATAATGTCCTACCGACCCTTACACGGAAGAGTCGGACGGACATGAAATTCGCAATGAAAGTCGGTAAGTTACCACGGAGTCCCAACTTGTGAAGGGAGGAAAGGATCCCGTAGCGCCATGTGGTGTCGTAGGCTTTCTCGAGGTCAAAGAAAACCGTGACTAGGTGCTGCTTTCGGAAAAAAGCCTCCTGTATGGCGCTCTCAAGTCGCACCAGATGGTCAGTGGTGGACCTATGAGAGCGAAATCCACATTGGTACTCAGACAGGAGACCTTTATCCTCCAAGAACCACACCAGTCGACGGTTCACCATCTTTTCGAGCAGCTTACATAGGCCATTTGTCAAACAAATGGGCCTATAGCTGCTTACAAACTTGGGATCCTTTCCAGCCTTAGGAATCGGTATCACGATCCCCTCTCGCCATTGAGATGGAAACTCCCCTTCAATCCATATACGATTGAAGAGGATCAACAGTTGTTTTATACTGGCTTCGCACAGATGTTTTAACATTTGATTATGTATGTTATCCGGTCCAGGAGCCGTATCCCTGCACAGTGCAAGCGCACTGCGCAGTTCCCATTCAGAGAATGGTACATTATAGGACTCCGAAGCAGCAGTGGCAAAGGACAAGGGGTGAGTCTCTGCCTCCCGCTTCAGAGTCAGAAATGTAGGATCGTAACTCCCGGAGCAGGATACATCGGAGAAGTGCGAGCCAATGCTGTTGGCAATGGCGAGATGGTCCGTGATGATGTCTCCGTTGATGGACACTCCGGGTATCGACAGTGATGTCGGGAGTCCGGAGATCCGGCGAAGCTTAGTCCACACTTGAGATGAAGGAGTATGTGCCGTCATAGACGACACATACTTTTCCCACGTCGTTTTCTTACTCTCCCGAATCAGATATCGGGCTCTGGCACGCATCCTTCTAAAGGTGATAAGGTTGGCCATAGTGTTTTGCCTCCGATAGCATTTGAAAGCACGTCGACGATCTTTAATGGCTGCTGCAATCTCGGCTGTCCACCAAGGGACAAGCTTCCGGCGTGAGTTTCCGGATGAGGAAGGTATTGTTTCCTCAGCAGCAGCCAAAATACCATTCGTTATGTGAATGGTATGATCGTCGACACTCTCAAAGGTATCTTCGGCAAACACCGCACGTGCCATGAAAGTTGGCCAATCAGCCCGATGGAGAAGCCATCGACTTGGTAACTCGATGGCTCTCTGGTTCGGAAGAGTAACGATAATTGGAAAATGGTCACTATTACAAAGGTCATCGTGTACACCCCACTGTAGCAGGGGAACCAGCGCACGACTGCACAAGGTAATATCGACACTTGAATAAGTGCCGTGTGCAATAGAGAAGTGCGTAGGTTCCCCTGTGTTCAACAAACACAGGTCCAGCCGCCTGATCAGCCTCTCAAAATCTCTCCCTTTACCGCTAGTGGTAGCGGAGCCCCAGATGGTGTTGTGGGCATTAACATCTCCCAGACGGAGAAAAGGAGGGGGGAGCTGAGAGACTAGATCCTCCAGCTGTCCGTAATCCGGTTTAGAATCAGGCGGGATGTACACGTTACATACTGTTGCCATTACTGGCAACGAAGTACGAACTGCAACTGCTTCTAGCTGAGTACGCAACGGCACCTGTTCACTAAAGAGACTAGAGTGGATGAGAGTGCAGACGCCACCGGCGGCCACAGCTCCGTCCACCCGGTCTTTAGAGAAGAGTTTGAAGTGTCGCATTGTTGTCTCATGTCCAGGACGAAACCTGGATTCCTGAAGACAGACAATGTTTGCCGTAAACTGAGAAATCAATTGGCGTACTTCAGCGAGATGTCGAAAATAGCTATTACAGTTCCATTGTAATAGTGCCATAGTGTGGACTTAAGTAGAAGATAGTCGTCTACTTATGCTTAACCATTTGCCAACCATCCCTATCCTTAGGAGTAGGTGATAGGGTAGGAGAGCATTCCTCAATCTCCACATCTCCTTCGGAGGACGAAGAAAACGGAGCGAATGCTCTCTTGGTTGGCGAACGGTTATCGCCGGACTTTTCGGGTCTCGTCCTTGGTGAAGAGCGAGAGCGGTGACGAGGGACTTTCTCCCGGTCCGATGACTGGGAGTCCGTCCCCGGCACGTCCCGACTATTTTTCTTTTTGAACCGGTGTTGACGTCTATTTGGGGAAGTAGTTGGTCCCTTCCCCCCTGACGTCTCCGTCCTGCCAAACAATGCAGCACTTGCTAGCACTGCTCCTCCGGTGGTCGTGGAAGCAGAATTGCCAGCAGGTATTGGAGCTGCCTTTTCAGCAGGAGGGCAAGAGAGACGGCGATGAACAGTCTCTTTCTTACCCGCCGTTCCTGTTCCCTGTTTTGTTTGGCTGGATACGGGTCCAGCCGTGGCCGGCGAAGACTTCCTCCTCGAACGAGTCGGAGATAGCTTCTTCACTGGCCTTATCGGAGGAGTTGCCTTCTCCGATGGCGCCGGTTCAGTTGGAGGCACCTGCGCCTTTTGTTGGATGCCAGAAGAAGATTCGGTAACCTTCTTCTGGCTAACAGGGGTGATAATAGGGCTATTTGTAGCCCCTTTAACAGTGGTAACTCTTTTAGAACTTGTTTCCGTTGTCAAATTTGCCGCTTGATTACTGGATTCTTTTGATACCTTTTGAGCATATGATACTGAGAAAATAGGAGAGGCCATGGAGCGATATTTTCTGCGTGCTTCAGTGTAGGAGAGCTCGTCTAAGGTCTTTATTTCTTGAATTTTCTTCTCCTCTAGGAAGGCAGGACATTCCTTCCAGCGAGGAGAGTGCTCTCCCTTGCAATTTGGACATGCGGGAGGTGGTGTACATTCCGCTCCCTCATGAGTGGCCTTGCCACAGGAAAGACAGATAGGCTTTCCCGAGCAACGAGTTGAGGTATGTCCAAATCGCTGACACTGAAAACACCGCAATGGACATGGAATATACGGTCGCACATCGAGAGTGTACATTGACACTTTGATCCTCTTGGGCAGGCAATCCGACTCAAACGATAAGATGAACGCCCCGGTGTCAACTAGTACACCATTCATCTTACGTTTGATTCGTCTCACCTCGACAACGCCATGCTTTCCAGTTCTTTCCAGGATACGCTCGTCGGTAGTGTTCACCAGGTCCCTATGAAATACTAAACCTTTCTTCAGGTTTAGGGACTGGTGCTTCACTACCTCGACAGGAATACCACCGAAACTTGTCGTCCCAAGAAGACCATCTGTCTGTCCCTTTCCTTGAGTTTTTATCAATAGTGCGCCGTTTCGCAGCTTTTTTACTGTGTCTACATCGCCCCATTTCCCCTCAATTGCATCATGTAAATCAAAAGGATCAACGTTTGTAAAATTTTGCCCATCGGTCCTTGTTACCATAAGGTTCGGAGGGAAAAACGTTGAATCCTTTTCATCAAGCGGTGAAACTAGAGGCATAAACTTCCTCTTCTTAAATTTTAAAGACGGCTTTGTAAGGGAGCCACCCGGTGAAATAATTTACGCTATGTTTGGTCCCACGAGTAGCTAGGGAACTAAAAGTCAACCCCCGGCAGAGCCCCGCTTGCCCGGGGTAAGGCTAAGGTTCTCCAGAGGTCGCCAGGTATCTGGAGGTGGGTCGCTTGTGACTACTCACCCAGTAGCCATTCATCACCTCGCCACGACCACTCAGCTTGTGATTAGGGGAGGATTCCACCTCCTGTCACGCACACACACATTTACACCAAAGAAAGAAAAGATGAGACAAGGGCCAACTAAGGCGGGAAAGTGAAAGACACCCTAGGCCTAGGATACCCTAATACCGTCGGGGTCGGAAAAGAACAAGAGTTGACCAAAAGAGGTCGACAGGAAAGAAGACGGAGAGGAGCCCGGCACGAGTAAGTGGAAGCAATGCCGGACTCAGCTGGGGTCCCGTGGTCAGTGAGGAATCTGATTTTGGTGAAGCTGGTTTAAGTGAAACGAGTATACCATCTCGTTTTTGGGTAGGCCCATTCGGAATTAGTGTTTTTGGATTGACAGGGGTATAATTTGGGCTTTTAGTGTCATCAGGGTCCTGAGTTATCAGGAATGTTATGCCTTGGTACGTTAATGTGCGAGGTTTAGTGTCAGTGCGCGACATGTTTGTGTTCGTGAGTGTATAAGTGCGTGTAATGAGTAAGAGGTGATGAGAGATAGTGGTCAAATACCTTGGTCGACCAGAGAATAAGGAAAAAGAAAAACAAATTTACCATTCACTCAAAGTTATCCAGTTTAAATACAGTTGGAGCTGTGACGTTGAGTGCGCTGATGAAATTTGAAGTTACTTGAAATAATTAATTAAATAATTCATTATTGGCTGCTTGGTAGGGTGAGAGGATGAGCTAAACTTGCATTAAAACTCTAAGGAGACAGGAGTTGCTTGACTAGGATGGTTACAGGGTGGGCATGGTGTTGGATATTTGAATGGTAGAGGGGTGACTTAATCTGCACTGTTACTACGAGGGATGCAAATTAAGCCTTTAGGAACGTAGTGAAATGGCTTGAAATATCGAAGTCGAGGCGATAGCCAGGACTAGGTTTGCTAGAAAGGCTGGCAAGGCTGGCGGATCATCGATTTCGTCAACTGGCATTAGAAGACGGAGCTTGGAGCAGTGGCATGCAGTTTGCTTGGATGCTGGACTCGGAATGATGATGGCCTACACAAAACATAAAACGCTGATGTATACAAGACACAATGAACTGAATTTAAGAACTGAAAGTAAAGAAAATTCAATTTAATTCACACAAATATCTCACACAGTAGCTTTCCCCGCACTTTTCTATGACCCGGTTCGACGGAACAACAGGACACGTGTTGGACATAATCGCTTGCAGTGCCTGTAGCGGCGGGACCTCGAACTATCGTTCTATAATGGCGGAGTCCTCACACTAGGTCCTTCTATTCGTCATGGTTATACGTTACACCCCCATCATGAACAAGGAGCTGCTGCAAGTGTTAAATCCCATACAAGTGGAAGATGGCGTCATGTGCATTGATATGCATTCCTATCAACCTCAAGCATCAGGACTCAATAACAATGACGAGATTCAATTCATCATCAACAATCAAGATATTTTACCCTACCTCATGCAAGTGTCCTTCAAATTGAGGGTAAATTAGTGAAAGCAGATGGCAGCACCCCCACGACATCTACCTTGGCTAATCATGGTTTGGCTTTTCTGTTATCTGAAGTGCGCTATGTGATTAATGATATTGTCATAGATATGAGTCGAAATGTGGGCATGACTTGTCTTATGAAATTATATCCTTCCTATAGCGAGGAAGAAAGTAAAATGCTCTCTATGGCAGGATGGTGCCTGGTTAGTTTATACCGATGGCACCTTTACCGGCTTTCTACCCTTAAAATTACTCCTTGGCTTCGCCGAAGATCACAAGCGTGTTATTTTAAATGCAAGACAAGTTTGTATCTCGTGAGAGACCGTAGAGATTATAATGCACTGAAGGTAGCCACTGACAAAGTGATAGACTCAAAAATTCAACTGCTTCGAATACTATGGAAAGTGCCCCACGTGACGCTATTGGATCGTTAAACGCTAAGCATGTTAAATTTAGTGCAAAAATCTATATAGCCTTTCGAAGTTGGAGACTACATGAGTACCCTTTGCTACCTACCACAGACACTCATAGTTGGAGTGTGAAATCTGCTCGCTATGCCGAGCGACCCCTCTATGTTATTCTTGGTTTTCAAACCAATAGAAAATACCAAAAAAGCAAAGACATCACCATGTTTGATCATATTCACTTGAGAAATATACGACTATTTTTAAATAATGTTTGCTTCCCCTATGAGGGGTTGGAACTCAAATTTTCAAAAAATAAGTTTGGCCCCCTTTATGACATGTTTGCTAAATTTCAATCGTCTCATTATGAAAAAACAGGATTGTCCTATGTTGTCGCCGCAAGGGTTTAAAGCAAAGGAACCACTGGTTGTTTTCGATTGTTCGTATTTAGAAGAATCTATGAAAATCACCACGATTGATTTAAGGGTAGATTTTGAAACACAAGAATATGTACCAGACCATACAAGTGCCTACTGTTTGATTATTCATGCCATACAAGTAAAATATCATCCTTTGTCCAGTTATGTCACCAGCATGTAATCCACCTGTGGTCAGTTGAAAAGAAAATCATCATTCATAGGATTGATGATAAGCACCTGCATGCACACTGCCTGTTGCGTTCTGGCAGTGTGCACACACACACAGATATAGCTTTGACAAACGTCATGTGTCCCTCAATGATCAACAACAACAACAACTTCAATGACGTGGGGGAAATCCATGGAATTTAAAATGTGAATTTAATCGACTGAAAACATTTGAAACTTGGACAGTTTCCTTTATGGATTATGGAGAATTGGCAGCGGCTGGCTTTTATTTCTTAAACCGTCGGGATGTGGTCAAGTGTATTTTTTGCAACATTGAAATTGGAAACTGGGAGATGGGGGATCAACCATTTAGTGATCATCAGCGATGGAGTCCATCCTGTCCTTACCCTGAATCGCTATGATGTGGGAAATATTCCATGGAGTTTGAATTACCCTGCCATTGTACCAGACAGGTGATACTTGTGGACCATATGTGCATACCATTCATTTGAATGTTGTTCCAGATTTAAAAGAACTTTGTAACAAAATTGTAAGTGTTATGAATTAAACCTATGTACCGATGTAAAAAATATTTACCTGTTGTTGAAAGCATTGTTCCTTTTGCCCAACTCGTTGACTAGTGCAGTTAAACCATGAAATGGGTTAGTTGTTGATTAGTCGTCGACGAGGTAACAAGTAAAGAAAACATCATGCGTACTCTCATAGTGGATGGTCAGGGCTTTAAAATTGCAGATAACAAATTTATATTTAAGGAAGTGGCTTTTATCGATTGTAACACGTTTTTGGTGTCACACCCCATCCATTTGGTGTTTAGGACTCCCTATGCTTTCGAGTTGCTTAGTGAAAAAGATAATAAGCAAAGCCAATGGATTGAAAATCATTTGCAATTAGTATGGACAGGGGGTGGTGATATTTCTTACAAGTATCTTGACATAGTCATGAAAGCCCATTTGTCCTCTGCCAATGTTCTATTTGTTAAAGGAGCTGAAAAACGTCAATGGCTTCAACAATTTTTACCTTCTCACTGTCAATGTATTGATCTTTTAGATTTGGGTTGCCCATCCCTGAAAACGCTCATGGATACTTGTTCTTGCGACAATATTGAGAATAAAGCCTTAGCGCATGCGTGGCAATTGTGTCATTGGCTCACCGCCAATGCAGTTTGGGAGTTGTTGAACAAAAGTAAAATTGAAAGTTTATCGTCCAATGATAGCAGTGAGAGTTATACACGTGAGGTGATAACATCAACGTTATAAATATGGACGCCACTACAATGGACAAGGCTATTGGAAAATTCTTTGTGTGCAAGAAAAAATTTATTAAGTTTACTCAACATGAATTATTAGCTCTACCTAAATCATTTATTTTTTATGTTGCTGCCAACGATGTGAAAGAAATTTGGGAAAAGGCGCTTGCCGAGTGGACTACTGACCCTGTATTGAGTGAACTACAGCCATGCAGCCATTTTTCCCATCACAAGCAACTAACCATGGCAAAAATACCCTCCATTCGACAGTGTGCCACATGCTAATTGATGAAATTATATAATGGTCATAAGACTCACAGTAAAGATATTGTATCATCATTCCATGGTTGTCATGCGGAAATCAACTACCTACCATGCTCGTCAGCAGCTGCTGACAAACAACAACAACAACAACAACAACAACAACAAAAACAACAGCAACAAGAACAAGAAGAGGAACAACAACAACAAAAAAGTGTTTTTCACCTATTGAAAACTCCATGCCCCAAGTGTGCTGGCCATGGAATTATTGATAACATCATTAAATACTTACCACTCGATGTTCATCTACCTGCTTACAGCTTTTGCGGCCCTGGTACTCTTCTTGAAGATCGTTTGAGGAGAGGGGATATGGGGATTAATGCTTTGGATCATGCATGTCGTAATCATGATATAGCCTATCAAAACAGTGATCCCACACTAAGACGCATCGCCGACAAAGTCTTGTTAATAATTGCCAAGCAACGATTAACAGCTTCAGATGCCACTCTATCAGAACGAATGGCAGCATTTATGGTCATTGTTGCTATGAAAAGAAAATACCTTTTATCTAAATATGGACTTTACCATGATTAATTTATTTAAAAAAATGCAGAGTATCATTGTTATATTTTCAAAAATAAATAAAAAGACAAGAGACCCAGTTTTTTCCATTATTATTGACTAATAGTTTGATTATGATCATTATAAATATTGTATAAATGGAATTTGTACTAAACCTATTTTTAAATTATAAACAATAAAAAAGGACGACAGTGCATTATTATTGACTAATAGTTTGATTATGATAATTATAAATAGTGTATAAATGGTATTTGTACTAAACCGCTTTTTTTAATTATAAACAATAAAAAAAGGATGACAGTGCATCATTATTGACTAATAGTTTCATTATCATTATAACAAAATTGTACTAAACCTATTTTTAAATCACAAACAAAAAAGAATGAGAGTGCATCATTATTGACTAATAGTTTCATTATCATTATTGTAAAAAATTGTATAAAAATTGCTATAAATGGTATTAGTACTAAATGATAAAATAAGTTGAAACGTCATTGGCTTAAGGGTCGCTTGTTGATCAAACACCCCCTCATGCACTGCAACCACAAGTAAAAAAAAGTAAAAAAAAAATAGAAACATGTTTTAAAAGTAGTAATACTAGCCTATGAAATCATTAACAAGTCTAGGACTATGTTTTTGTAAGACGCTTATTATTATTATTATTATTATTATTATTTAATAAAAAACACGTCATTAAGGTTTTTTGTACAAAAACATGTGACCATTTAAAGCAATGTAACGTTAACTTTAAATTATTTAATTAGTAAATAGTGTTGATTTGTTTTCTTTTTTTAGTTTCTCTCTCTCTCTTCTCTGTTTATTTTTACTTTGTGCTGCATGAGTGGGTGTGCTAAATCAACAAGCTATCCTCAAGCGCATGACGTTTAAACTTATTTTAAAAACTATACATGTACATCAAAAGAAAGTAAAAAAGGTATAATAAACATGCATCATAGGCATTATTCTATTCACGTAGCCTAAGGCTAAAACATTTCTCTCATTAAAGAGAACTTGCAAAAAAATTAGAATTCACATATAGCCATTATAGGCATTATTGTATTGACATAGCTTAAGGCTAAAATCGAACGTAAAAAAGTTAAGAAAATTATTATTATTATTATTATAATTATTATTATTATTATTATTTTCATCTACACGGACCTTTTTGCCATTATAAACTATGAGTAACAATTAATACACGTCAAACTGTTGAGCACCAAAAAATATTTTTGTTATAGTAAGACATCAATAAACAAAGTCATGACTACTGTACAATTATTATTATTATTATCCGTTTTCTATTTATACAAAACGAATGATGCAACGATTATTTTTTCACCCTAATAGATTAAATAGATAGGGTGAATACTTGAATTGACGTCATCCATAACATCATCAGGTAGATTATTAAAACGCGTAGGAAGAAATGATTCAAAGTCTTCTCAAATGCAAAGAGCTCGTTCACCAAATTTGGTTTTTAATTTTTGTATTTTATGTACGCGTAAGGGTGTTTGCTTAGGGAATTCACTAATTTTCTTGTGTACAAGGCCACAGGCTTGACCAATTGCGTTCAGGGCATCCATGCTTGGCTATAAAGGAAGAAAAGAGTGTTATTTTATAACACTCTCATCCTTATATAACAACAACAACAATAACAACAATAACATTGTCAATACATTAAAGCGTGTTGTTTTTTGAGCCTGAGCGTTTAATGCCTAAAGTTGTAGATAGTATTGGATAAATTTACAAAAATATAATAATGTTTGTAGGAGGTATGCGATAACTGTTGAACCAACATTAACAGCCATTTTTTTGTTTCATGGTCCGCATGACGTAAATAGGTATACTGTTGTAAATGACAATCATCATCGATAAGAAAAATTTGTGTTTTAGTGCGTATTGTCATAATCCCTTGGTTGGGGGTAGTTGGGATAAAACACGGTTGTGTCAGTGTGCTAATTTAGAAGGCTATTTCTGGATGAGAGTAGCTTCCCGTGGTTGGGAGAGACTACTAGTGTAGTGTGTTGGTGTTAGTGTTTAATCTCTTGGGGGCGTCCCTGCAAGATGCAAGTATCTGCTAGGGGATGAATGTTTAAGTGCAAGCTACTAAACTGGCCTGCCAGCTGAGCGGAATGAATAATTCAATAAATGTGCCGATTCAGCGGCTCGACGCTCTGCGGTCGAGTCGCGTGCTGTGAGTACAATGGAGTCTGACGAAGCAATTACTGACCGCTACGGTCAGGGGCACTTATGGCTAAGGTCAGGTGGGGTATGAGGATGTGAAGTGGAGTGTAATCAGTAATGCAAGTGTAGCTTACTGACCAAGTATTTAATGGCCAGTTGATGTAATGGTATGTCCCTCTTGGGGAGTTTGAGCAAATATAAATGTGGTACAATTTGTAAAGTGTCAGGGTAGGTGTTTTACAAAATAAAGGATTCTGAGCACAAGTTGAATCTCACCTGGTGATGAATGGACGTCGGGCAAGGCTGCTGGCGAAGAACACTACAGAGCAGATAATCCTTCCCTTCTGGGCTCCGTTCTTATACGTTGCGGCGCTGCTTGGTCAGCATTGCGTCAATGTAGCTGCCCCAGATAGTTGTTAGTGTAAATGTTTGTGTATGTTTTGCAAGTAGTTGGCTAACCTCCTAGGCTTAGGTGGCCGCCGCTTGCTGTGTAGAGATATGTCCTGGAGTTATGGTGTTTCCAGTTGGGGTGGTTTTGGCGAAAGATGGCGGGGTGGCTCTCAGGGGGTACCGCCCCCCGGGCTGTACAAGTCCCCCTCATCGATTAGTTCGCGTCCTCTCGAACGGGAAGTAGAGTAGGCGTGTCGTTGTGATGGTTTCTTCTTGTTTTCTCCTCGTACCTCTTCTTCTTCGTCTTCCGTGTCGGTGTCGTGTAGGCGTATCGATGTCGTGGTGATGTGAGTCTAGCGTGTGCTCAGAGGGGTAGGTTTTGGGTATACATAGTTATACATAGTTATACATAGTATATAGTTCATCTAGAATTAATCATCGTAAAAGTTGACATTTGAAATAAGTACATAAAAAATTCTTGAAGTTGTTGCTGATTAACGAAATCAGGGAGAAAAAACATAGATATATGTATGTATTAGTGCTATGCAGGAAGGAAAAAAAACATGGTTGGACGGGTGGTTGTGCCATCCGGCGCTGTGTGAAAAAAAATTGCTCCCTGCAAGGCATTGTATAAAAGATGGAAGAAAATAGAAAAAGCAGGTGCCCCAGGGTATAAGTTAAAGGAATATATATTAAATGGTTTATTGTGTTGGGGTGAAACGGGACACCTTCACAAATTTTGTCGTTATTAGGATGGAAAGGAAAGAAACGAAAGTGTTTTACAGTGTGGATGGTGTTAGAATGTTGCAGTATTTTGTGTGTAGTCTCCATATTTCTCATGCTGTGATGGTTTTATAATTTGTTACAATTTTTATTACAATCCTTATGTTCTAGCCTTATATATATACACCGCGGACAGGCCAACAAGGACCACGCAAATATCACTTCTTTATAGGTCTAGTTTCCTTCTTTCTCTTCCAGAAGTCTTTCATCCTGGTCGACTGTGCAGCTCTTCTTTCAGCAGTCCATTCTCCTCTGTTGAGATTTTTCTTCTCCCCGACAAGAATTTTGAGACCAAAAATTTTTTTTCTGTACTCTATTCGATTTAGACAATCTTCTTCAGTAATTTTGAATTTTTGAAGTTCTTCTTTCATTTGTTTTACATAGCCTCCTTGTCCTTTATAGTTCCAGATTTTATCAAAAATTTGTTTGTTTAACCTTGAGCAATCCATGCGGACCATATGTCCGTAGAACTGAAGTCGCCGTTTTCTGATCATCACTTCAAGGTTGTCGATTTTACTATAAATTTCTGCATTCGATCTCAGTCTATAACCTTCCTGTGTTTTCCTAGGACCATAAATCCTTCTTAAAATTCTTCTTTCTATCTTGAGCAAATTCTCCATTCCGGTTATATTTGTAGTTTCCATGCCGTACAAGATGACTGGTCTAACAACAGTATTAAAATGTCGTAATTTTGCATTGATAGACAGGTTCTTTTTATTGTATATATTTTTTGTACAAAAATTTAATCTTTCCAATTTCCCTTTTTTGTTCTCGATTGCCAATTTATCCGTCCCATTGCTACTAATTATTTCTCCAAGATATTTAAATCGGTCAGTGACCCTGGTGCTCCCATAATTTGTTTTTATCATTTTCTTAGTGTATTTCTGATCACTTGTCATCATCTCTGTTTTTACCAACGAAATCTGTAAGCCCGCTTTTTCCGCCGTTTCTTTTAACTGATCAATTTGGTTAATAGCTTCTTGTTCTGATTCAGCAAACAACGCTACGTCGTCAGCAAATGCTAAACCTTTGACTCTGAGGTTCTTATTCTTTGTACCAATTTTAGCACTTGAATCGTTCTTCTCCCAAAACGTCCTCATGACTTTATCCAAGACCAAATTGAAAAGCAGTGGTGATAGACTGTCCCCTTGTCTTAGCCCAGTTTTTACCTCGAAGGGCTCGCTAACTTCATTTAAAAATTTGACTCTGGAAATCGTATTAGTTAATGTAAGTTTTATTAAATTTATGGTTTTTTGATCAACTTGGTATTCCTTCAATGTGCCAAAAACAGTATCCCTATCCACTGAATCATACGCTTTCTGAAAATCAACGAATGAGATAAAGATATTCTTTGGCCTGTTGTTGTAATATTTTAATATCAATTTTAAACTAAGAATTTGTTCTGCACACGATCTATTCCTTCTGAAACCTCCTTGGAACTCGCCAAGCTGTGGTTCGATCTGTGGTTCAAGTCTGTTTAAAAGTAGTTTGGCAAATATTTTATATGTGACAGACAACAATGAGATCCCCCTATAACTATTGACATCAATTTTTGAGCCTTTTTTATGTAGTGGATGAATTAAGGCGATTAACCAGTCTTCTGGAATTGCTTCCTCAATCCAAATTTTCTGGAATAGATTTGTCGTCGCTATTAAAAATTCATCATCTACAAGCTTCCACATTTCTGCAATTATTCCATCTTTGCCTGAGGCTTTATTGTTTTTAAGTGAGTTGATAATACATTTAACTTCATTTACATCTGGGGGCGTAGAGTCAAAATTTTGTGTTGTAAATTTGAAACTCAACTTGTCTGTCGGTTTTGGACAATTTAACAACTTCTCAAAATACGCAGCCAAGATATCACAATTTTCCTTGTTGTTTAATGCTAGCGTACCATCTTCCCTTTTGAAATTTAAACTCGGCGCTGAATATCCAGTGATTTCATTCTTAAATGCTCTATAAAACAATCGGGTGTCATTTTTCTTAAAATTGTCGTCCATTTCCATTATTTGGTCCTTCATATATTTTCTTCGAATCGTTCTTAAAGTCTGGTGGGCCATTTTCCTTAATCTTTGTACTTCCTCTAAATTTTCTGGAGTCTTGTTCCCGTTCCACTTGTGCCAAGCACAATGTCTTTCTTTGATCACTCTTTCACATTGTTCATTCCACCAAGCATGTTTCCTATAAAAGTTCAACGGTGCAATTTCCTGAGCTGGTTCAAGAAGGTTATTAGTAACATCATTCCAATTGGTTGGTATTTTAAGTTTTCCTTGAAATTCTATCCTTTTTTCATTTGTAAGAACCTCTCTATTAATTTTCGGAATTTTAATTCTAGTTGTATTTTGTTTGCGTGTAAAAGGTATGAAATTCATCTTGATTTGAGAAAGGTAATGATCTGAAGTTACATTAATGGATTTTCTGACCTTGACATTTTGAATTTCTTTGAAACAATTTCGAGAGATAGCTACATGATCTAGTTGAAACTCACCCAGCAACGCATTTGGGGAGACCCATGTTTTCTTTTTACTTGGTTTTGCTTTAAAATGTGTGGACATAATCTTTAAGTTTAGATGTTCACAGAGTTTAACCAATCTCTCACCATTCCTGTTGGTTCTATTGTGAGCGGGATATTTACCTATTATATCAGAAAATTTTCTCTCAGATCCAAGCTGAGCATTGAAATCTCCAAGTAAAATTTTTACATGATTAGAAGGAATTTTGAGAATTTCGGCTTCTAACTCGTCCCAAAATTCATCAACTTTCTCTGGATTCGTTTTATTATCCTTATTTATAGGAGCATGGGCGTTGATTAGCGTGTATCTCTTATTGAGAGATTTTATAGTTAGAAAAGATAGTCTGGCATTCACACTTCTAAAAGCGATAACTGCGTCCAAAAATTTCTTGTTGACCATAAAAGCTGTTCCAAGATGTGGCATGTTCTTCATCACTCTCTTCCCAACTTTTCCTTTGAAAATTCGGAAGTTGTCAGATTCAAAGGTGTCCTCATCCAAGAACCTGGTCTCTTGAAGGGCTAATATTGTAATGTGATGTCTATGAAGTTCTGTTGTTAGTTGTTTTAATTTTCCAACCTGAATTAAGGAATTCACATTGTATGTTCCAAAAAAATATTTTCTCATTTTCTTGAATCTTGAACTGTTCTTGTGGTGCTCCGATTCACCATAATGTAACCCTAAACTGCTAGGCACCCTGGAATCCGATTTACGCCTAGCATTGTCTTCAGGGTAATCATGACCAATAGAAGCTAAATCCATGATATTAAAGTAAATGTGGGTTGGACAAAGTCCAACGTTATACAACTAAGATTGTGAGTCCTAGAGGTTGCCTCAAGATGTGTTCTGGCTCTTATTTTACGGCTTAAGCCAACCCTCCTCCTTTCTCCGGGCTTGGGACCGGCAACAGAAACTACTGAGCTACTCAATCCACCCAGCCTTAATTATATTATTATTATTACTAAACCTCATGAGTATCTTTTTCCTGTGTATATGGCCATAGCGCTGTTCCTTCTTGGCCACCTTCACTTTGTGCCACTCATCTGTGGCCTTTGACCTGCCACTGTGGTTTAGTGGCTAAACCGTTCACCTGTTGTCGTGAATTTCCCTCCGTGGGTGGAAGAATTCACATTGAGGGCTAGATTTGGCACTTACAAGATTGTACCATTCCTGGCCATCGTGTGTCGCTCATTATTTAAGCGGTTTAATATCTGTAATTGCGTCAACATCGCTCGGTGCCCCCACGGTCCCCTTACGTTGCTGGCCGCGGAGTCGTCACCTTTAGGGGTGCGACTGAAAAAATGACGAGGTTCTTTGGGTTTGTGTGTGAGAGATAAATAGTGTAATTCATTGTTGGAAATATATTTACAATAGACATGTTTATGCTCCTCGTCCTCTGTAAAATAAAATGCATTAATGGCCATTTCATATGTGGTTCTGTGCATGCCATTGCTTCCTGGTTTTCCTGCATTCCTGAAAGTGGATTATGTTATTATGATTACAGTACATGTATATATATATATATATATCAGTTCCCTCGCTGCGCTTATTATATAGACTAAGTGTAACGCCCCTTAAGTCTAATTTAGTCTAGTTTAGCCTAATCTTAGTCTAGCTTAGCCTGAGCCGACTGGATCTTACCATCCTGTCTGTATCTTTCCTATTTTCTCCGTGTATTTGTGTGTGTAGCCCGCTATAGGGCGGTGTAGTGTATCAAATCTGTTACAACTGTGACCATGGTCTTTGACGATCTCTGCCGTATCGATGGAGCTCTTTCTCTGAGATTCAAATACATATTTTATGAAATACCCTTGGCCATAAATTTTCTCTCACACCGCTGTGGCCAGTCAGCCTTGGTTGCTGTGCCGAGCTGTCGCATATATCGCTTTTGTATGGGTTGGCTGGCTCCTGTGCCACCGCCCTTGGTGCGCCTATAATCCTATTTATCCTATGTATTGTCGGGCTTACCCTGGTAACGGATTTCAGTTGCCAGGTCCGAACGCTCTATCTTAACTAGAACAGTGCTTAGCCTAAAATATATAAAAAAAAAGAAATATATATATTGTATTTACAAGCCGAAATGGTCCTTAGTCTAGTGCCAAAATGTACTGTAGCTATTGTTTCACAACAATGCTTATTAAATTTGCATAAGTCTAAGTTGCCTTTTGAATGCAACTGTATCTTATATACTAGAATTTTGATCGGAGGCTCGTCCGGTCGATTTCTCTTCCGGGGGCCCTTGTAACCTATTGCTGAGACCGGAACCCAGCAATGGCTCGTAGTCCCCTCCCTTAATACTAATTGTCGACATCGCTCTCTTAATAATTAGTATAGGCCTGCGCGAGGGCGTTGCGAAGGAGCAGACGCCTCGCTCGGATATAATTTTCGTCGTTGTTATATCTGCCTGTGTTGGCATTATTCGCCATTTATCATCTGTTTATATTTATTGCTGGGTTGCCCATGAAACCCCTTTTGGCAGCCCGTTGCATACCTATTTAATATCTCTGGCCGCCCGGTGCGTGACCATTTAAGCTCTGGAGACTCGGTGTCATCCATTTATGTGGGCAAGGAACCGAATGATCGCATTCATTCCATCTGAATTATTTATTATTCATTTGTTATTATATATATGGTCGTCTTCACCTCGTCTCGCGGGACGAGGACTTGGCGGATCTAGGATTGGTCCCACTGAATCCTGAGATCCTTCTTCACTTCCGCGAGTGGAAGGCTAACTTCCCGCCATAGAAGCTCTACTTAGGTTACATACTACTAGAAGTCTAGTCCTAGTGTGGTCGTCTCTAGGTTCGTCAGTCAGTCATTCAGTCAACTGGGTCAGGCCTCATCATCGCCTTCTCCAGCTCTGTTCTTGTGTGGCGCCTCTGCCTTCCATTTACACTCTCATCACCATCCAGTGTGATATCAGATTCCTTTAAAAAAAGTAAGTGTGATATGTAAATAATTTACCATGTAATTATGTAAAATTTTAAGTGTTCTGGGGTTGTAGGATCTTCTAAATGCTTTGTCTCCTTTAGGCTTGTAATTGCCATGTCGGATTTCCAGCGGTAATGCCTTGGTAATTTCCTGGAGGCGTTAGTGGGTTTGTAGGGCGTTGGGTCCCTGTTATTAGGATCCGGGGGTGTTATTTTCTGAATGGGCTTAAAGCGTGGTAGGAGAGGGTCGTGCATCGTTGGTCTCCATGTTAATGGTGGCCGGGAGCCGGTGATGCTGCTAGGAGGTATTTACAGTGAGTGGATGGGGTAGGTTTTTCCCACGTGTGCAAAAATTTTTAAAAGTGCCATGCAGGTGTAATAATAATAAACCCTGGTATGTGGATGGGACATTCCATGCATGGGGATGGATATGAGGCGTATCCGCTCTCACTTGAGGATAAAGCATGGGTCGAGGTATAATAATTCTATGTGCCTTGCATGCGGGATTATTTAATAAAAAAATAGTTGTTAGTATAAATGTGGCCTCATCTCTTTACATAGAGATGTGCATTACGCTTGATATTGTTTCCGACTCACCCCTAATACTCGGGTGTAGGCATTTGGGGCCAAGGTGTAGCATACCTGAATTTGTTTAGACGCATGAAGTCTATCAACCCCGATGTATATTTTGGAATGTAGTCTAGCTGTTTTTATGTGTCTGTATGTTTGTGTTGGATAGTGTTGTAGGTGACAGGTTATGTAGGGAGAAGGGTGCTGGAATGGTGCCCTTAGTTGGTACCTCGGCCTTCCTGATGGCACTATCCATCTCTGCTCTTGTCGTGGTGTGTCATCCTCTCTTGCTCACGATGTGCTCTCTATCTTTCCTTGGGATGTACACTGGAGGAATTGAGATGCCATAAACATCTACCAGTCTGTGGAATGCCTGTGGGTCTGTGATACCCACGTTGTGTAGAAATTTTTGTGTCTGTTGGCACTGCCCTCGGGCTGCCCTTAGGATGTTGGGGAGCAGTGACGCTGTGACGTCACGGCCTAATCTGGTTTCGTGTTTATAACGTTAGAGTAGCAAGTGACTGTAAGTATGAATTGTCATGGCCTGATTGCCTATAATGGTTAAAAAACCAAGGAAATAAGTTATTACGGGGGGGGGTTGTTCCCTCATGGAATCTGTCTGCATCCGCCCCTGATTGTTGGGCGCGCGTAGGAAGGGAGTTTCCGTGGCTACAATTAGCGCGGCTGCGTGTGTGAGGTCGCGTACCGCTGCCGCACGCTGGCGCGTGGGACGTTATCGGATAAGTCTTATCTTGTGTCGCGTGCTGAGTGTTATCACCCTTGTAGGCATGTTCCTGTACTCGTGAGATGAATCCGGCCCATAGTATTTGTGTGTTAGTGGATGCAAGGCCTATTGTAATGGCGCTGAATCCTGTGTCAACATCCTTGTCACTGTATGTTATTATTGTTGTTGATTTTTGTTCCGTGTCATCATGTTTGCGCGTCCTTGCCACGTCTGGTTATGAAAAAAATGTCTACCGGCAACAGTGTTGCAAGGCGCTGGAATTCGCAACTCGGTGTTTTGTTGTATTTGTTTTTGGGTCCTGGTATACAGAAAGTCTCTAATGTTATGTATGGCGGCTGACGGAACGTGACTTTCGCCATTGTCCGTATGTTGACATTGTTTTACATTCTAGGAGGGCCAATGTGTTAACCTGTCGTGTTTTCGCTACCAATGTTGTGTGGACTTTTCTTCCGCAAATTGTCTATAATTTGTGTCTAGCAAGTCTATTGCCTGTGTACGGGGTAATCCATGTTTGCCATGATTTTTGGCCCAATATGCGGTGTTACCTCTTTTGTGTGGGAAATTGTCTGTGAGAGTGGTGTCCCCCGTATTCAGGTGTCGGGCACTATGGTTCAAAAAGAAAATGTCTTGTGTTCCCCGTAGAAGCCTGGCGTTCTCGGTACGCCCCCTATTGGTAGTCCCGGGGTCGCTAATGCCCTGAGCAGGCTGTTGTAGCGAGTACCTTGGAACGAATCTACGCTCCCGTATGTATGCTAAAGAACCTTCCTGTGTTCATGATTGTGTGGCTCAATCGTTTATGTGCTTGTATAGGGCGTTAGTGCAATGCATCTGCTTTAGGCTAATGCCTGGGCTAATGCCTTGGGACCATATTTTCTGGGTTTTATGTACCGTGGCGTATATTGTGTGTTTGTAACACGCATGCGAAGATGTACGTTAGTGTGCGTGTCTTGTGTGTTTCGGATCGTCCCTCGTATTTCACTTCGGGAGTTATCCGGCTTTGAAAGTGGCGTGAATGATTGTGTACCTTCCAAAGCGAAAGCGCTTCTGGGCTGTCTGCTTTTTGCGAAGGTCGCCTGTCCCATTACGTCTTATCGCTGACTGCGATAGTGTCAAGTTTCACTGACGTGGGCATTACCTGCTACTGGTCTGGCGGCCTGCATGTGTTAAGCACGTGTGTGTGGGTTTGGTGACACGCTCTTCTACTGTGAGCATATATGATGTGCCTTCGGCTTCCCGTCATGGAAAAGAACCTACCTCTGTTCATATATTGTGTCCCCAAATTTTGTGATATTGTATACCTGATGCGAATATATTCCTGTTAGTGTGACTGTCTCTTATCGCTGTATCCTTCAATTGGATGGCTACCCGACCTTGCGCTCCTGGTATTCAGAAGGTCGCGGGTTTGAGAACGTCTTTGTGCAGGATACTCATTCCTGTTGCCCTTTGGGCCTGTGTCTTTGGGACAGTTTTGTCAGTGTTAGGTACGTATCCCGGTGAGATCCTCGGGGTTCGAGGCCTATCTTTTGGCTTTCTTTTCGCGCCCGCCAGAGGAATCATTCCCTTTCCTTTTGGCAGTGTTCCCGCCCTTACGTGTAGGTGTTGTTTTCAAGGTGTGATATGCCTTCATACGGCGGGCGTGTATAGTGTCCTTGATGAGTTTGCGTCCATGGCGCACGTTTACTATATAGTTTAGGTCAGATACCTTCCTGCAGACTTTGAAGGGACATGTCCAACGTGGTAGGAGGAACTCGGACACGTTTTTCTTGCGGGCGGAATTGGAAACCATAACCAATTGCCCGGGTGTGTATTCTACGGTCTTCCTTTGCCGATCGTACCGTTCTTTTTGTTTTTTCTGTGCCGCGGCTATGTTCTTTCTGGCGTCCATGCGAGTTATCTGCAAGTGCTCTAGCCGGGCTGCGTTGTCTGGGAGAGTGTCCTGTGGGATGCATATGCTATCTATGGGACTTCTAGGTGTATATCCGTGCAACAGGAAGTGTGGAGAATGTTTTGTGGCCGTGGATATAGAAGTATTGTAGCTGAATGTAATGGGCTGCAAATAAATATCCCAGTCTGTCCCTGTGTCCCCCGTGAACTTGGCTAACGCTATTCCAATTATTTTGTTCATACTTTCCGTGAGTCCATTGGTTTGTGGGGAAAACCTCGTGGTCGTGTATGCCCTTATCCTTAGTAGCTCCAAAAACTGTTGGAGCACTCTCGAGGTGAAAATAGTCCCTCTATCGGATAGTAGGGTTCGGAATAGGCCATATCGCGTGACTATGTCAAATAGGAATTCGACTATGCTGTTAGTGTCTGCTTTGGGAACAGCCTTTGTAATCATATACCGGGTGAGATACTCTGTGGCCACAAGTATATATTTATTACCTTTTTCAGATGTAGTGATGGGGCCTTTCACATCTATCCCGACTCTATGGAATAGCTCTCCTACCGGAATAGAGTTGAGTAAACCATGAGGCTTTCCAGGCCTTGCTTTAAATCGCTGGCAAGTGTGACATGTCTTTACGAAGGTGTCTATGTCATCCTTCATGTTTACCCAGTAATACTTGTCCCGGATTCTATGGTATGTTTTATGCGTACCCAAATGTGCCCCTGCCATTGGGCTATTATGGTGTCCGGTCATGATAGTCTCTTTCAATGAATCCGGAACCGCTATAGGTGCATTATCGTGCATGGCTGTGGGTTTAAATTTCAGTACCCCGTCTTTGTCTAGAAAAAATCGCCTAGACAGCCGTGCCGTCTTGGAATCCACATTTTCCAAGGTTTCTAGTGCCATTAGAATCTGTTTCAAGTATGGGTCACGCTCTTGCTCCTGCCTGATGTTAACCACCGTCAGAGAAAAAGTGGGCATGTCGTCCCATTCGTGGTCCTTACTGTCATCTGGGGGATCGGCTACTGGCAGCCTAGACAACCCATCTGCATCTAGGTGTGTGGCGCCTTTCTTGTGCTTGACCACGAATTTATATTCATACAGGTGGAATATAAACCTATTGAGTCGCGAATTTGGGTTTTTGAATTTGTCCCAAAAAAGCAGGCTCGCGTGGTCAGTTACTACCGTGAACTGGGTACCATAGAGATATACCCGGAAATAGTTCACTACCCATGAAAATGCCAGCATTTCCCGCTCTGTGGCCGAGTATCTAGTTTCGACGGCCGTTAATTTTCTGCTAGCATAAGCTATTGGCCGTATGCGCCCTTCTGTATCTTCCTGTAATAGGGCCGCTCCCAGCCCGTACTGGCTTGCGTCCACGTGTAAAAATGTGGGCATATCACTATGGAAGTGTCGCAGTAATGGTGGGGTGGTCAATAGTTGCTTCAGTGTGTTGAAGGCATCTATATGTTCCTGTTTAATGTTGAAGGGCGTCTTCTCACGTGTGAGTTCGGTTAGGGGGTGGGCGATGTGCGCGAACCTGTGGATGTACTTTCTGTAATAAGAGGCGAGACCAATGAAGCTGCGCAATTGTTTCAGATTTGTGGGCATTGGGATGCCCGTTATTGCGTCCGTATTCGCTGGGTCGGGAATAATGCCCTCTTTGTTGACAATATGGCCCAATATGTTAATCTGCTGTCTGGCGAATTGACACTTCGCAGGTTTAAGCCTTAATTTGGCCTCTCTGATCCTTGCGAAAGCCTCCTCCAAGTGTACGAGATGCTCGTCAAAGGTGTTGGAGAAGACCGTTATGTCGTCCACGTAGACTAGCACTGATCGCCATTTTAGCCCTGAAAATGTCTTATCCACTAGTTTTTGGAAGGTCTGGCTGGCGTTACGGAGGCCCATTGTTAACCTTGTAAAGGTATAGAGGCCGTTTTCTGTAACGAACGCCAGCTTGTGCCTGTCCGGTTCATAAACGAGGATTGAATAGAATCCACTATAACAATCCATCGAACTGAACCAGCTAGCCCCACCGAGGGCATCCAAATAGGTGTCGGCCCGTGGTAGTGGATAACTGTCATTTTCGACTAACTTATTGAGCCTACGGTAATCAGTACAGATCCTGTGGGAACCATCCCGCTGCTTGGTCAGCAAGACGGGCGCACTGTAGTTCGAGATCACTGGCACTATGACCCCCGCCTCGAGCATCTCTGTGATCTGAGTGTCGATGGCGTGCCTCTCCTTCTGACTCACCCTGAAGGGGGGCTGGTGGACTGGCCGGTCACTGGTGAGTGTGACATGATGCTCGATACGGTCTGTCACTGCGAGATCCTTCAGTGAATGGGCAAAGATATCCCTATTGGCTTCCAGGAGCTCCGCGAGCCTTCTATTTTGCTCCGGTGCCAGGTCCTGTCTGTGAGTCTGATTGACCGTCTTATCTGTGTGTATATCTAGGACTGCCTCTGTCGTGTGATTGTCTGCCTTAACAGCGGCTGTATCCAGTAACTATGTGATGCGCGCGAGCAGATTATTAGTCTTCTGCTCTGTGATTTGCAGTTGCTGCAGCAATAGGGGGTGGAGTGTTGGCAAGCAATCTGCTTCACTAGCGCTAGCTATTGGTGATTCTTGTCCGTGCGCACTGGCCTGGGATCGTGTAAAATGTGTGACTTGTGCTGCCGCTGCAGGGTGTTGAGCGCGGATTTCTAATGCCTTTAATTCGATTTCCTTAAGGAGTTGTATCGCAGTCTGTTCAGTTATCAAGTCGCTGTTCTTAATTTTTAACTTCGGCAGGAGTGGAGTTGTGCTAGCCGACAAATGGTGCGCAAAGTCCCTTAGTGTGGTTCTAAACGTGGTCATTTAATTTCCACCGACCTTGCACTATGGGGAGGATGGGGGTGGGTGTATTAATACAAAACCCCGTGTGATAAAAGGGGGTAGATAAAAAGAAAAAGTGTGGGACGTATTTTGGGAGAAAAAAATAGTCTCGCATGGCTATTTGCGGTACGGATCGCACTACCACGGGGGCTCGTTGTTTGAGTCCCTACCCTTATTGTGCGTGGTAGCAGCGCCTCCACCAAATATGTTTTAATCCCTTGGTTGGGGGAAGTTGGGATAAAACACGGTTGTGTCAGTGTGCTAATTTAGAAGGCTATTTCTGGATGAGAGTAGCTTCCCGTGGTTGGGAGAGACTACTAGTGTAGTGTGTTGGTGTTAGTGTTTAATCTCTTGGGGGCGTCCCTGCAAGATGCAAGTATCTGCTAGGGGATGAATGTTTAAGTGCAAGCTACTAAACTGGCCTGCCAGCTGAGCGGAATGAGTAATTCAATAAATGTGCCGATTCAGCGGCTCGACGCTCTGCGGTCGAGTCGCGTGCTGTGAGTACAATGGAGTCTGACGAAGCAATTACTGACCGCTACGGTCAGGGGCACTTATGGCTAAGGTCAGGTGGGGTATGAGGATGTGAAGTGGAGTGTAATCAGTAATGCAAGTGTAGCTTACTGACCAAGTATTTAATGGCCAGTTGATGTAATGGTATGTCCCTCTTGGGGAGTTTGAGCAAATATAAATGTGGTACAATTTGTAAAGTGTCAGGGTAGGTGTTTTACAAAATAAAGGATTCTGAGCACAAGCTGAATCTCACCTGGTGATGAACGGACGTCGGGCAAGGCCGCTGGCGAAGAACACTACAAAACAGATAATCCTTCCCTTCTGGGCTCCGTTCTTATACGTTGCGGCGCTGCTTGGTCAGCATTGTGTCAATGAAGCTGCCCCAGATAATTGTTAGTGTAAATGTTTGTGTATGTTTTGCAAGTAGTTGGCTAACCTCCTAGGCTTAGGTGGCTGCCGCTTGCTGTGTAGAGATATGTCCTGGAGTTATGGTGTTTCCAGTTGGGGGTGGTTTTGGCGAAAGATGGCGGGGTGGCTCTCAGGGGGTACTGCCCCCCCCCCCCCGGGCTGTACAGTATGACGTCCATTAATGGTGCTTGATGAATTTCTTGCCACTGATCACGTCCGTAAAAACAAGTAGATTTTAACACTGGAAGAAGCAACAACTGTGTTTGCTGCATATAAACTAGGTTGTCTGCGATATGATGATTCATATTGTGCCCAAATCCAGTTGCCCAGATTTGAGAGCACAGGCCCAGATGCTAAGTCCAGAGCTGAGGTATTGAATAGCGCGTGCCAATCCTTCTAAGACGCATTTAGAAGCTTTATGCAGCCAAGAGATCGCTAAGTGACGTAGCAAGGTTATCAGAGTCGAGGCTATATTTGTATAAAATATTTTCCTGTGGAGTAGAAACATGAGACTAACACCAAATTACTGGCACGGGCAAGGGAAGAAGAACGTGCTATATTTCAAGAAAATTGATCGAGCGGAAGCTGAGTTATGAGATGTTTAATTTTAGCCTAGGTCACACTGTGACGTAGAGAAGTCCGTCCGCTGGGTATGTAAGAGCTGTCAGCCACCACTCAAATATAGTCACTTCTCTGTAGGCGCTCTGTCGCTAGACATATCACGTCGCTCCGTACATCGTTATACTTCAGAATTATCTTCGTGCACATGGTTGCAATACTCTACGTTTTTACTAGCGCAAAGTTGCTAGGACTTAGTGAAATTCTACGACAGTACATGGTTACTGTACTTTGAAAAGTGTTGGAAGTTTTAGTGAAATTCATCGTAAGTTATCACTGAGGTGATAGATATTGTGGCAGAACATTGGTAACTATTACTGCTACACGGACATATGATAGACTTAGTCTATATTTTCCTTTCTACTGCCCACTAAGATTTAAACTTGGATTATTTTCATCCAATGACCAGAACAAGCTTTTTTCTTGATAACACTTTGACCAACCAAGATAAGTCAGTACTGTTCACATACCCGTCTTACACGTCCAGTTCATTTAGCCGACATAGGGAAACCAGCATGCTTAGCATTGTCTGGAGAGTGAGAAACTCTGCCCAGGAAATTGAACATCAGAACTTGGACCAGTGCTGAATAAGATTGTCAGAGTATTGATAGTACTGAATGCATCACAGTTGGGTCAAGTTATTACTGGTAAATTTGCATCATGGATCATTTCTATCTCACCCCTATCAAGAAGATTACTTCAGCTGTTGATGCAGCTAATATTATAGATAGTTTTCATCAAGATATTCAGGCAACGAGTATGAATACCGCTATGTCTGGTTAAGACATTTCGCGGGTATATAATGGAGGCCGATACGAGATCATACGTACGTGTCCAAATGGGGACAGAAGGCTGAAATAATCTGGTTCAGTCCAGATTCTCCACATCAAGATCTACAAGAATGTAAGCTACATTTTGCATTATTCTTATGCGTAATTAGCTGGAATTTCTCATTTTTCGACAGTCTTGCCAACACATATTTTTTCTTCGATATTTTGCTGTTGCAAATATTTTTTCAAGGCATGTGGGAAGCCTTGATCTGAGCAGTTTTTACACTCAGACATAAGAAGTCAATGATTTGAATTAATGGACGAGCAAAACGAGCATTTATTTGTTTTGAAATTATTTTTCTAATCGCGGTCATCAGCTGTCGTAACTGTAAATTTAATAATACATTTAAGTTGAGGAATGGCTTTTATCCATATTTCAAAAGTCGAGGATGATTTTTCCCGAACAGTTTAGCAACGTAAATTCCATTTTAATAATAATAATCATTTTCAATATTTTCAGGAGATGATAATAATAATTATGATTTATATTTCTAATAATCATATCATGCAGTATGATTTATAAAGTTGATATTTATAACAGTTTGCTAGATCGGAGACTTGTTTTTCCGAAGGCTAGTGGTTAACGCATGCCCACATTCAACTAACAGAATAATCCTATGGGAACATTTTACACTTGCATTATGCAGTTAAATCTTTTGAAATACACGGAAAGTAATGATACGGGAAGCATATAGCATGTATAAATTAGGGGTTTACTAGAGTTTGTATAAATATAATATCATTTTCAGCAACGTCTTGTGATAGAACGTTTGGCTAGAAATAGACACGGTGTGGAACAGTTAATGTTTAAACTGATGGTAAAATTACTGTAAACTCATTTAGGCGGTTACTAGATTACGAATCTTCCAGTTTGAGTAACAAGCAAAGGCTTGATTATTATGTATAATTTGGGAAGAAATTTTGTGTGTGTGGAAATAGTTGAATATGCCATTCTGATTGTGCATTTTAAGTCGCAGGAATGAGGTTGTTATAATGGAGCATCAGCCATATCCCCTGCTGATGTGCAAATTCGCACTGCATACTGTTAAATAAAAAAATAGTATCAACAAATACAATAAGCAAACAACTGCATGCTAATGGATGCCTATAAAGGCAAAGTTAACATACCATGCATTTATTAACCATGTCTATATCCAAGAAACAAAAGAAAAAAACCAACACAAATTTAAACCAGGGTGTGTGTGTTTCCATAAACATGAATACACCATAAACTAATAAAATAGCCAAATGTCTTTTCAAAGTAATGTATGCTCCTAAAAGCCGAATCAAACATAAAACATAAGCATCTCATGTTTTTAATGTTGTTAGTTTCTAGCAGACCTCATTCTATGTGGCGAATATTGATTCATAGGTAAAGTAAAATAAAGTTGACGAAATGCTTGTTGGCGATATGAAGTGGTTCGTTCCTCAGCAGGGAATTTATAAAAGTGAAAACAAAACATATTTGATGTTACTGGAAAATAAATATTAAACAGAGGCTTTGTACATAATGTACACCAATAGTCTGGAAAACAATTCTCCTCAGCTAATTTAACAATGACTTGTTTCATCGTTAAACCATACCATGATTTATGAAACACTTGCGTTGATACATTATTTTGAAAAACTAAATTTAGCATACAGGATTTGCATGACCTGGATCATGAAACAAGTCATCATCATCATCATCAATCATGCTGCCATAAAAAGTGGTATCAATGCGTACTTTAGTGTTTCTATATTCTGAAGGATAGGCCACACGTTGCGGATTATGATACACCATTGTGGCATATTCATTGAACGTGGTGTGTTTGGTGACGATAAAAGATCTTCATCATGGCTCATCATTGAATCTGAAAAGTAGTCATAGACATTTACTAAGTAAATAAAAAATAGTATGTACCTATACACTGCCTGTCCCCTAAGTGAATAGCAAAAATAAAATAAAAAATAAGCAAACACAGATAAATAACAATCTGTCTGTTGGCTTCTTTACCTGTAGGCCAGAAGGATAACATGCATCAGGTAAAAAAGCCAACAATATCTGTTCAGATATTCAACTAATGTTTTTTATTCAAATACATTACCACTCATAATACTAGCCATAAAGTGAGTTTATCCACAGTAAAAGCAGCAGATTTTTTTTTGTTCTTGCATGAGGGATATTAGGCCACCACCTAGTGAGGCTTATTAAGCCACATCAATATTGGGGGCGGGTGGATAGTTTTTGTTGAAACATGAGGCCTATTAAGCCACCGCCTAGTGAGGCGAATTAAGCCACCACCTAGTGAGGCCTATTAAGCCACATCAATATTGGGGGTGGGTGGACACTTTTTGCTGAAACATGAGGCGTATTAAGCCACCACCTAGTGAGGCGTATTAAGCCATATCAATATTGGGGCGGGTGGACACTTTTTGCTGAAGCATGAGGCCTATTAAGCTACCACCTAGTGAGGCGTATTAAGCCACCGCCTAGTGAGGTGTATTAAGCCACATCAATATTGTGGGCGGGTGGACACTTTTGCTGAAACATGAGGCCTATGAAGCTACCACCTAGTGAGACGTATTAAGCCACCACCTAGTGCGGCGTATTAAGCCACATCAATATTGAGGGCGAGTGGACACTTTTTTGCTGAAACATGAGGCCTATTAAGCTACCACCTAGTGAGGCGTATTAAGCCACCACCTAGTGAGGCCTATTAAGCGACATGAATAGTGAGGATGAGTGGGTACATGTTTCATCCCTAACCTAAAAAAGGCCAACATGTTTTTAATCTAGCCTGTGCACAGTGAGCCATGCAAAAGTTGATGCGTGACTCTCTTTATGCGTTGACAGGCAAATAGCAAAAGAAATACAGTTTATATACAACTATTTACACACATTCACACATCCTTGCTTAGATCCATGCGCACAGGTTTAAAAAAAATATATGATACACTACAAATTTTTATTTTTATTCCAAGGCTCAAGATGGCATCACGCACTAGATAGCAACGAAACCAAACACACGCCGTGTTGTACAACAACAATAGCAACAATCATTAATGGTCGTAACCAAACGGGACGCTTGTCATCATATCCTGACACCACTGTCTTTCGTCGTCCAACAAAGCGAGTGTTTGTTTTCGCTGTTTCATTAAAAATAAATTATGATTTTTTGATAGAATCCTAAACTGACTATGTCTCATGGTTGTGTGGGTCCGAAGGACATGTAAATAATCATCCACACAGAGGCGTTTAACCACATGCTGGCTAATCTCTTTGGCTCGCGTGGATTCACATCGATCCACCTGCCGAAAACTATACATTTTCGGAGCAAGACCAACAAACTCTAACATCATGGTGTCTGAACACTCATCTTTCATTAAACCAATTTATTTTTTGTTCAGAGGGGGGATATCGAACACGTTCTTCTCACTAAACGAGGACGTGTCAAACCATTTTGAATTTTGTTTGATAACGACGTATGGGTTAGAGTCGCGGATACGGTAAATGAAACTATCCGTGTCTGTATATAACAAGGAAATGGTACCAAATCGCCGCATTGCAAAACCACAATGAAATGTATACATATGCAAAAATCTAAAAAATCTAAAATGACTTGGTCTAAATAGATAGGTTTATTAATGACCACTTTAGTTTTGGCAAGTTTAATAGTGAGTAGATCGTGATCAATAATGTTCAAAAATTTGAAATTTGGTTTTGCAACGTATTTTTGAGTTCCCCATCCGCCATGCCATGTGTTGACCAATTTAATGTGCCGATACTGCCGTACATTTTCCAGACTCTTGCCATAGATACAATTATTCATCAGTTTAAAAAAAACTATTTGAAATGGCTGAGCGGCACTTTGTCTGTGACTGGATTTAAATCCATGTACGGTTTCAACCACGGTTTCTGACAGAAATATATACCTCTATGGATTTTTGAGGGTTAAGGCCTGGGCTAAACATTCTACCAGCATGTCAATGTGCAATACATAGTGATTTTTGTCATGCAAGGTGCCCATCATTTTTTATGATTGCCCTTACAATCGGGCGGCACCATTTTCTCAATGCAAAAGGGGAAAAAAACATGTCGCTGTCTGAGATCGGGGGGATAAACTAAGTCGACGTCAAGAACATATCCTCCGTCCTGTTGCTCGCTTGCGCTATGCACATTAAAATCTTTAACTTCATCCTCAGATTGCCAGACAAAGTTTTTGTACGGCAGCGGTCGGCTCATGGCGGAACCGTATAAATTGTTTATATCAAAATACACCAAGTAAGATTCTGGTTCTTTGGGACAATAATTAGGCATGTAATGATTATTTGCCTTGGCATGTCGCTGATTGAGCGATACGAACCCCCACAAATAGCACTTTCCATCATCAGCACCATATCAGGATCCGTCAATAAATCAAGCTCAATTTGGGCGTATTTGAGAGCAGCGTCCCAACTTAACCCTGGACTGGTATAGAAGTGTGCGGGATCCAGGCCATATATCGTGACATAGCTGACGGAACGTCTCAAATACGTCTGTCAAAAGCAACACGTCTAATTTTAAGTACACTAGTGCATAGCATACTGGCCCATGGTTTCTATGCCAAACGCTCGCCAAACATGGCATGCGTGGGCATATTGCTCTTCAGTGATGGTGCTTTGAGTTAACTGAGAAAATAATGTTTCTCTCGGTGGTAAAGACGATTCGTCTAGCACTTCCCATCCCACGTAATCGCAAGGAAATTCACCTTTGCGAACACACAATTTAAATTTTTCTGCATTGGTTAAGTGGGATTGTGTATGTTTCAACTCATCCTCGCTTAGCCCATTCACGAGAATATCCAGCGAACTATACATCAACTTGAATGAGTCCAGAAAGCGAATGCTCATGCTTCCTTTCCTCCATGAAAGTGAAGTAAATCCCTCATGGTTTTTAGCCAAAAGGGCGAATTTGCTCTTATCTAGATGAGCAAATCGTTTAACAATGAAGTGAAGGTCATACCGAGAGAAATTGTGTGAGAAGGCAGGGAGGAAGCGAGGTGTAGAGTACCTCAAATTGCAATCGCTATGGGCGGCACCTCTAAAATGCCCTGTCCTGTGGCAGTGGTCTCTTACTTTTTTCTCCGCCTAAAATAGGATTTTCATATATGTAGCAGGTGGTGGATTGATCATATTCTTTTTGCTGTACGTCATTCATCTGAATAGGTACAGGGTTGTCCAAAATTTTTTCTACCTTGTCCACTAAAGCCGCCATTTGATCAACAAACCACCGCGCACAATCGGGACCTTTGTGACTTACATACTCACATTGGGATTTATCATAGTGACAGACAACGGAATAGCCAACAGCAAAAGGCTCATGTTTCTGCACTGGATAGGTTGAGCTTGTATGGTGAGATGGTTCTCACCCCTGAATGGGAACGGTGAGGGCCTCAAAATCAGCGTAAACAACAAATGGTACCATGTCTTGTTTATTAGTGGCTTTAAATTTTAAGACTGCGTCAGTCCCTTCGGGCAGCACAAGCTTTACAGCCGGCTGCCCTTCGCAGTCTCCCGTATGTCGTTCCAAAAGTTCAGCAGTTGTAAAATATTGAAGGCAGCGGTCACAAATGTTTTTGCATGCTTCCTCTTGGACGCTTGGCTGCTTACCAATCTACTCAAATTCTTTACCCAGCAATGATGGTTTTTATCTCCATGAGATAGGAAAAGCATATGGATATGATGTTGCTTTCTCTCTTTGCTAGCATACAAGGGACCCACAATATTGGATCCCTCGACGCCATATACCATGAATGAGAAATTTGGGTTGTGTTTCCCAAATACATGAATTTTATCTACAGACATGAGAAATGAAACACGCTCCAGGTTCAGTGTTTGCTTTAAGTGGTTAAACATAGCTTTGTACTTCCCTGGTCTATCACAATGTCTGTCTTGACATGGTTGCAAAAAAAATAGCCACACTCCACAAAAAGCAGTAATCGTCTGTGTTGCATACATTGATCACTGCCTTTTTCGAAGCAATCCAGCTCGCTGTCCAAATATAGCTACTTCCTGCTTTCAATGGATTGTATTTACAAATATTGATTTGCAAATACGCAATGCTATTCAGAGCCAAGCCACTGGGACCCTGTTGCAATTTATCAAATTTTGTGATAAGCCCTTCAGTAGCTTTTTCCTGATACCACATTTCTAAATTATCGGCTATCAGTAATATCTCCATTTTTGTACAAAGGTTGAATTTATGTTTCTCTTCAACATTATTTTTCATCAAGATAGCAGTTCAAAATTTATTTTTAATGCCTGATGCAATCTTAACCCTTGCTTGCTTTCATTCATAAAAATGGGAAAACATGATTCCACAAATTCATTAGGGGACAGAGAGCCATTCGCGTTATAAATTCGACCGGATCATATTCTACTTTTAAAACATTTGTCTAGTGGTTGCCGTACTAATTCTTTACTCATGGGCATAGACATAATTAAGATTAAAATAAATGGATGTTAACTCCACGAACCTACTACGCTGTCGTAGCAGGCGGAGAGGTGATACTCCGACGTGGCGCGTCCCAGGTGGCGGATAGGGGGGTCCTCACCGGCTTGCCGGCGGACTTGAGCGAAATAAAATAGCTCTCGCGGACCAAACACACTTAAGCCAGAGAACACCTAGAGGCACCTCTCGATCTCAACAATCGAGTAGTAATTTCGTGATCTTATCTTAAGATCACCACTAGTTGTATATTCAACTTGTAACTAAGGCATGATGGAACACACACTACTAACGCAACTACCCCAGGCCCCGGACACACGTCCGGTCTTTCCCAATCATCGGATTCTGGGGGATCGGGAACGAAACCATGCTTCAGAGAAGGATCGGAGCTTCTCAAAATCTCCTCGCCCCAAGAAAAAGAACTTCTTGGGTACTATTAACATCAATACCCTGTTGAAAACAGGAAAGCTCAAACAACTGACTGACGTCCTGGACAAATTTGATATTCAAATCCTAGCAATTCAGGAAACACGATTCCAAGATGAGAACCATTTCGACTCTGAAAACTTCAGGATATTTAAGGGTAAACCAGCCATTAATATCACAGGCAATTTATTAATGTTTGGGACGGCTTTAGCAGTGAGGAAAACTATCTTAGATTCAGTTATTGACTTCACATCGCCATGCGAAAGAATTTCAGTGCTCACAGTAAAATCAAGCAACAAAGCATATGCCTTGATAAATGCCCATGCTCCCACTAACATAGACAATAAGAGAAATCCACAGAATGTAGAAGACGTTTGGGAATTACTAGAGGAAACTACCAGTAAAATCCCCAAACATCACGTGAAAATCTTATTAGGGGATTTCAATGCACAGGTTGGCAGAGAGAAGATATACAGATCAATAGTAGGACTCCATCCCGCACATCGGCGGACTAATAAGAATGGAGAGCGTCTAATAAACTTTTGTACATTATTCATGCTGAGACTCATGACCACGCACTTTATGAGACCATTACACAAAAAGAAAACCTGGAGATCACCTAACCCGTTATTAGGGGAATTTCAGATAGATCATGTGGCTATTTCCGCAAAGAATATGCTGGAGATTCAGAATGTTAAGGTACGAAAGGGAGTGGTAGATTCGGATCACTACCTCACGCAAATCAAGGTTCGGTTTCAACCAAACAGATCCAAACCTAAAGGCAACCGGTTTCCAAGAGTTGATCCGGACTGCTTGAGGAAGAACGCCGAGGTTTTCGTACGAGATTTACAGGAAGAAAATCCTAGGGAGTGGCCAGACCTTCGCATAACATTACAGTCATCAGCCATGAAATTAGGACAACCACCTAAGAAAAGAAAGCACAGATGGTGGAACACAACGTGCGATGAAGCCGTCAATGACCGAGTCAAAGCATGGCATCAGTGGAATGGACATCGGACAGTGGAAAGATGGGAGAACTCCCTAAAAACACCAAAACTGACCTCTAAAACAATCCGGCGCGAAAAACGTGCCTACAAAAAATCAGACTCGAAGGGTTAGAACAGGATTTCCAGAAAAACAACACTCGAAATTTTTACAAGACATTCCGTGAGGACTTGTCAGGGTACAAACCACCAACTCTAAGTTTCCGTCGACGTAATGGACGACTAGAAACAAGCAGTTAGGAGAACTGCAAGATACTGGCTGATTATTTCCAAACTCTACTGAACTGTGATCCTCCAGTGGAAAGACTGCTGTTTGAAAAACCTGTACCAAACCCAGACTCACTTCCCCAACAACTCAAGAAATAAAAGAGATAATCCAATCGCTCAAAAATAACAAAGCCCCTGGGAACGATGGAATAACTGCTGAGATGTTGAAAATAGGAGGAGATGACCTCATAAGGAGAATTCATACACTCCTAACAGAAATATGGGAGAGCGAAATAATTCCGAAGGACTGGAAGAATGCCATTATCCATCCGTTGCATAAAAAGGGCGACCGAGCGGACCCCAACAACTACAGAGGTATATCACTTTTACCAATTATATACAAGGTATTATCCAAAGCACTCTTAAACAGAGTAGAACAACAAACTGATCATTTGATTGGTGAATACCAGGCAGGCTTTAGGAAAGGTAGATCGTGTTCGGAGCAGATTTGGAGCCTAAAGACGATATTAAGGATACGCCGCAGCACAAACACATTTGTCACCTTCGTGGATTTTAAGAAGGCTTATGATTCTATTGACAGACAAACTGTTCTGAACACCCTAGAAGAGCTCAGAGTTGACAGGAAAACCAGGGACTTAATCCGCCAGACTCTCACTGACACAACATCTCAAGTGAAGTTCCTAGGTGAACTATCAGAGCCTTTCGAAGTACATACCGGAGTTCGACAAGGTGATGGCCTCTCCCCACTGCTTTTTAACTTAGTGTTAGACAAAGTCATCAGGGAGTGGGAAAACAACATCAAAGGCATAAGCATTGGTACTCTGGAACAGAAAATAAAAGTAAAATGCCTAGCTTTTGCTGATGATCTAGCTATCTTTACCAAGACTAGTGAAGAAACCAAGTATGCCATAGAGAAGTTACATGAGTTAGCATCAAAGACAGGACTCCAAATATCGTATGAGAAGACGCATTTCATAGTAAATGGAGACCAGAATATCCCGAGATCTCCACTACAGACCAACTATGTAATAATTAGACACGTACCTTCCTTCAAATATTTAGGAGAAATTATTGTACCGTCTGGATTGGACAGGAAAGCTAATTTAGAAAGAGCTACCAAACTTCAGAAAGCATACCGAATAACATGGAATCACTATAATAAAAGAGTGATGTCACGAAATGCAAAACTACGGCACTACCAGACAGTTGTTCTTCCGGAAGCATTGTACGCCTCCGAAACTATATCTCTAGGAGGCCACTCTCAAATTGGTGAAATCGAAATCCAGGAACGTAAAATTCTCAGGAAAATATATGGCCCCGTTTATGTTAATGGTATATGGATTAAAAGGAAAACCACAGACTTGTACACAGTAATCAATAAGTTCACTGATACCGTGCGTAAGAGACGATTGAAATTTTATGGTCACATCTGCCGAATGGACAACACCAGATATGCAAAAAAAACTGCTTGATATAATTAATTCAAAGAAGGTCAAAATCAGTTGGTTAGAAAAAATCAAACAGGACTTAAAGGAAATAAACATTACAGAAGATAGCATCATGAATCGCAAGACTTTTGGAACCCGAGTTACAAATCACTCTTTCGCCGAAAAAGCTAAAAAGACCACTGGAAAAAAATGGACGGAGGAACGTAAGAAGGGGCATAGTGAGTTCATGAGGAGATTTTGGGAGGAGAAGAAGAGGAAAGCTCCATCAACCCGAGTCAACAAGTTCAAGCGCGCTCCCTAAGTGGACAAAACGAAGAAAGAAATGGATGTTAACTCACCTTATAATAAATAGGGTAATCCAAAAAAAAAAAAAACAGCAAATACAGATGACAGTCAACACACACACACACACACACACACAAACACTAGTCGTAGCAACTGTTGTTGTTGTTTTTGTTCTTCAACTCTGGGCCTCAAGGAGCAGTCAGCCACGTCGTGGTGATGCTTTCTAAGATATATATGAAAGAAAGCCTTTATTAGTTATGGTTATATTTTGAGTAAACATGTGCATTCATTCATTCATTCATTGATTTGTTCATTCCTTCGTTTGTTCATCAATTCATAGAGTTATAGCACATCATAACCGACAGCAGTGGCTACGCTAGCTAAAGCGCGGCGTTAGGTCATGGGGCCAAGCTCTCTGCTGACTCGGTAGACGCGTGGGTTCGAGCCCCACCGTCGGCCATCCTTGAAATGGTTTTCCGTGGTTTCCCATTTTCAACACCAGGCAACTGCTGGGACGGTACCTTCTGATAGGCCACGGCCGCTTCCTTCCACATCCTTGCCCAATTTCATTCATCTTCATCCATTCCATCTCTCATCCCGACACGCAGGTCGCTTACGGGCGTCGACTTGAAAGACCTGCACTCGGCCTCTCAGGAGGTCACACGACAAAAAAAAAGCACATCATAAAAAGCACAAAAGGTTTAGGGCTGCAACAGGGTTAATCATGCGCGCACACATACAAAAAGACACACTCACTCAGGAATAGTAAGCTAATTTGCACAAAAAAATATCTTCATAGCGTACCTTTTCAATATCACGACCGTAGCTTAGTGGTTATGCTGCTTTTGTGTTGCTGCTGCTGCTACTGCTACTCTCGCTTGACACACGCTTTAATTTTGCAACAGCAACACCAATAAATACATTCCATAAGTTCATGGATTACCATTAAATAAATAGCATTCATTTTAGCGTAAGTCATAAAGAACATGTACACACCTTGCAAATTAATAATATTAATACTTTTTGAAACTGGTCTCCGCAGCTGCTGTATTGTCTCTCTCTCTCTCTCTCTCTCTTATTTGTTTGTTTTATGCTCAAATAGTTGATTATCTGCAACAAAAATACATCGATACCATTAAGTCACTGTATCACCTTCCAATAATGCACAAAATGCCAATAATCCATTCCATAACATTGTTATAAAACAATGGCATACCTTCTCTTACTTGTTCTCGAAGATATACTTTTTAAAATTAATTAATTAATTAATTAATTAATTACTAACACACGCACGCTAATGACCGTCCATCTTCATCAAAGGATACCTTGCGAGTAATGGCTGTGTTGGTCTGCCTCAGTGGGTATATGTCTCGATGAATTGTCAGCCCATCATTTTCTCACACTGTAACAAAATACTTAGCAAGCAATGGCTAGCTTGGAGAACTGCCAACATTAATGGTTCACATACACTTACGTGGGCCCGACAGTGCTCACCATGTGAAGTCCACAATCAGCATTTGAACACAATGCTCTCAGGCCAGAATAACCTTGGACCTTGGGATCAAGCTAATGGCTGACTGCGAACGTAAGCTGTTATCTCGCACGGTATAGACTACGCAGGTGCAGAGTCAACGTTTCCCACGCAATCGGGCCCATGGCATTCTCGTCGTGATAAGAGAGAGAGAGAGACTAGCTCCTCGAGCCATGGTCAGCCTGAAGCCATACAAATTCTCTTTTCGCTATGATTTCAAAGCGAGCAAGCGGCTCACTACTGAAACAGTGGCGTGGCAGCTTTCTGTCACGCAATCGTTCTGTGCAACGGATGATGGTCACGGGCGGAGTAGGCCTACAGTCAAATCTAAAACTAAAACTCTATGAGTTTCGAATTAGTTTTCAGGTCGAATTATTATTTCATCTCACTTACAATGGAAGATATTATTTTTTGTAACTGCTGCGCCCTTTCTCGATAACCCAGTATTTGGGTGAAGTTGAAATACAGTATAATAGATGCTAATGTATGCGTTGGTTCTAATGAAAGGGTCATGGAAATTAATTTTTCAAATTCCTGAAGACTGGAAAAGAGCTACAATAGTTCCAATATTCAAGGGAGGGAACAGATTGGTAATACGAAACTATAGGCCTGTTAGCCTCACATCCATCATATGTAAACTGTAGGAGCACCCTATTTCTGATTACTTGCGGGAACAGTGGGTAAAGTTGCCTTGGCTTAATGGGAGACAATACAGATTTAGACAAGGGTAATCTTGCGAGGGCCAAATGTTATTACTCTTTCAAGATATTAATGACTCGCTAGACAGGGGAGTGCTAGTTGACGCCATAATTATAGACTTAAGGAAGACATTTGATGTCGTCTCACATGACATAGTACAGCGGCAACGAAGATTGGTAAAGGGTAATTTTATGGATTCAAGAGTACTTGACTGGTCGCTTGCAAAGGGCTAAATAGGTAAGGTATTCTCGGAGGACATTTCGATAACGTCAGGTGTCCCTCAGTGTAGTGTGATTTGGTCCCTGTTATTTCTGGCATTTACTTACGACTTACCGAATGGGATTTGATGTGACTGCCGATTGTTTGCGGACGATTGTGTAATATATCGAAAAAATCAGAGCCCACAAGACATCGCTCAGTTACAAACTGACCTCAACCTGGTTCATAAATGGGTGGTTGACAACAAAATGAAGATAAATACGAGTAAATGTAGTCTCATGAGAATAGGAAGAGGGCGAAGGAATGATTTTCAATATAATATCGGCTCGGAAATACCTGTAGAAGAAGAATACTCATCCAAATACTTGGGCATCCACGTAAAGAATTATATGAATTTGAGTACACATGTGGGTTGTGTCGTCTTCAAGGCGTACAAATCACTTCATTTTGTAATGCGGGTATTCAAAGACAGTAGCTTTACCGCAAACGAATTTGGATATTTGACCCTGGTGAGGCCTATCTTGGAATACGGCTCAGCGGTTTGAGGCCCTTATCAGATAGGGCTCATCAATGAACTGGAGATGGTACAATGGAAGGCTGCTAGATTTGTGCACAACGATTTCAATCCTTGAAGAAGTGTACCTCGAATGATAGGAAATCTAGGGTGGGAATCTCTGGTAGATGGAAGGAAGAAATTCAGACTATACGCTATGTTCAACACTTAAACTAATCGGCCAGCATGGGGAGAACTAATCAAACGTCAGGGAAATCCCACATATCTGAGCAGGGTAGATCAAGGGCCGACCGAAGCGTACGAATAATGGTACTTATTCTTTCATTAATCGTGGTATTGATAATTGGAACTCATTATCTACCACAATCTTAGAGCCTTTGCCCAAACATATTGATGTTTTTAAGAGAAGATTGAAATTTTGTGTAAATACTACGATGTAATTACAATACATTTCGATTCCCGGCTCCGTCAGGTTTTAGAAACTGACGTGAGGGCTGGAACGGGGTGCACTCAGCCTCGTGAGGACAATTAAGTAGCTATCTGGCAGTGAGGCAGCACCCCGGTCACGAAAACCAAGATTATCGGTCGAGGGGACCCGACACGCTGACCACGCGTCACCCCAATATCTGCAGGCCAAATGGCTGGGCAGCGGTCGCTTGGTAGACCTAGGCGCTCTTTGCCCTTAATTGCCATCTATATGCGTGTAATTAGGTTGACAACTGCGTATTTATAAATACGTCTAACATTGTATGGGCTGAATTGCCAGGGGTTATTAAAATTACTAAAGATCCCCAATCACGACTTTTGTATTGTGCCCGTCAGAGGAGATTGCCGGGGTACCATCAACCGAAATGGTGGTCCAGACAGTCCCATCCGTCGAACACACAACCTGAGAGGATCGGATGAACTTCTTTTAGGCTAGAGTCTGCACGAGGTCTATGGTTCCAAGGGATCGGGTTTTTACACGGAGTAAATGTCATAGACACCCAAAGAAGTACACCCTCAAACACAAAGCTAAGAAATAAGAACATACAGGCTTAAGTAAAATTTCGTGAACATATTTATTCAGTAAAATAAAACCCCTATCATACTTCGGAGAGGCCCTAACTGAAACTAAGTTAACCCTCTCGAAAGTCCTTTCATAATAAAAGGTAAACAACAACAACAAAGCATGGAACGTGGCACGTAAGGTAATCCCTACACAATTACAAACAAGTGAATGAAATCCAGAAGTTACATTTAACAACCAAGCAAAGTAAGGCCTAGGTTATGATGGTACCTCTTACGTGTTTACATTTAAATTTACTTCATCTAGCTAAGTCCTGACATTTAAAAAAATTACGGCGAGAAGCGTCCGTATGCAAAAAAATACTTCAAAAGCTTATATGACAACCAATTCCTAACCATAAAAACACATAGTTTATGACAACACAAATGTAACAACATGTAAATAATCAGCAACACACAGATTTACTTATTAACAATCCTGCGTACACAGATTAAGGCACTCTTTGCCCTTAATTGTCATCTAAATGCGTGTAATTAGGTTGACAACTGCGTAGTTATAACTACGTCTAACATTGTATAAATCAGCGATCCACCAGTTACGAACTTATACGAGAGATATTCCTACATCTCGCAACTGCTTTGGCATCAAAGACATGCCTACCACACTCCTATTTACAAGTTCATGGATAAATATTGTGTGTCAACACGTCGACACAAATCAAAGTTAAGCTGACAACACTTCACACTCCTGTGCTGTTTAAAATGATACGTTAGTATGTGGATTCGATGCTAGTTCAGTAACATTAATTATTACCCATTATTCATTCCAACCTGGAATTTCGTGGCGTCAGAGTACCACAATGCTTTAACAAGATCTGTTCATAAGGGTGGTGATTAAACTTCAATGCACCAAATGATACGACGACAAAAGTGGGGAAATCAAACAAAGATATTAAACAGGGTGCTTCCTAAATATTTACACGGATGATAATCCATCCTTTGAAGATCAGTCTAAGCTGATAAGAAAATATCTCCACAGGCTGTAACAAATTAATGGGTTCATTGATTACACTTTAATACAACTCAATGAAGATGCACCGTCGGAATAAAACCACTACACGGTGTTTCACGAATGTTTGACCATTCCGAAAATCTAAATTGAAGAAAGAAAATACACTTGATGAAACAAAATCTACATAATCCTGCCTGATTGGTTGCCATTTTAGTTCGGTTGTTAATCTAATATACCACGATAAGACCCTGTACAAGAAAGAGGTACATAACTCACATTGGACCATCCGTAATTCACCTCATCCTTCCTTAGGAAATGAGAGGTATTCATCTCCTCTTGGTAGGAGGGATTATATTTATCCTAGGCCGAAAATCATGGGCTTTTTCCTCTTCTTGACCATTTTCTTTCTCGGGTTTCCTCTTCATCGTTGGGCTTATCTCAGGACACCTCATTCACAGGGTAGCTTAAGCCATAGTAGAGATCACAAATACAGGATTCAACATGTCGTACACGTGGTTAGCAGATAGATGCATTTCTCGAGCAAATATAACACGTGGTTCACAGAATTTATGTTTAAATTTGGTGGGTCTGGCTGCGAGGCTCAGGGGTAACGTTCTCGCTTGCTGAGCCCAAGGTTGCAGGTTCGAAACCTGGCGCAGTCAGCTGGCATTTGAGGGTGCGCAAATGCGAGGGAACCGTGTCAGTACATTTACTGGCACGTTAAAGATCTCCTTTGGGGCAAAATTCCGTCACCCCGGCGTCTCTAAAAGCCAGTGTAGTTAAAAGGGACGTAACACCAATAACATTATTATATTAAATTTGGTGGTATTGGAAAACTCTCACTGGCTCTATGCACAGTTGCAGACAAATACAAGAAATGCCATAAAACGTCTGGTTGGTTGGTTCATAAGTTTAGGTGCTGCGACAACGCGGTCATATAGCCCCGTGTACTTTGGGTGTGTGTAGAATCTGTCTGGTAACCGGTGTTAATTGTGATGACTGTAATAGTGTGTGTTATCTGTTTTTTAATTTAAGTACCGACTGAAACTTAGAATTTTTCAAATAGTTCCTACTTTTGCCTCCAAGCGCCACCGTCAACGACTACTAGGCCATGTTCAGAACTTAACTACTAGACGCCACCGCAGTCGGCTCTTGGCAACGAACGTAGAAACCTAAGAGCGTTGTTTACATTCTTAACCTATCCAATTTAGCTTCACACAGGTGTAATTAGTGGAAGGTTCTTAAACATGCCATAAATCTTTGACATGGAACCGCCGGCTTTACTTCCCCTCCGAAGGAAGGCATACTGAGGGATTTTTAACGCTCTTAAAAAATCCGACGGCTCATAAAACGTCTGCCACAGGTGGGTAGATTATTGGCTGAGGAATAACCCACCCACCAAGGGAAGATGATTAAGAAAAGGAAGTGGGTTTCGGACTGGAGAAAAAGGATAGAGAAATAGGATGAGAGTTCCACAAAAGGTATAAATTTAGCTTTAAATACACTCAGAGGCGGTTGCCACCGCAAATCCGCTCTCGGATACCTAAAGTGGGTAAGGGCTTGGTCCAAGCTGACGGGAAACACAGCTAAGACTTGGGCGGTTTGCCAGAGAAAGGCTTTAGTGTATTTCCTCCCAAGCACGCATAAGACTACTATAGGGAAGGGTGATAGTCTGGCAACACAAATAATAGCAGATTTGTTCTGTATTAACGATGGCATGCACTTGGGAAGAGTCAGGGAAGACAGGATCTTGCTTAACCGTTGTATTTTCGAAATTAGGAATCCAAAAACAAATATTTAATTTATTTAAAAAGGCAAAAGAAGTTTATAACTTTATCAAACATATAATCAATCTTGTTAACAAATTTGTGGTCACAGACCTCAGATAGCATTAAACATTTGCTCCAGGCAATTGACAATTTATTAGGTTTCAAACCTTATATATGTTCTAAAATCTTTGCAAGATTTAAAAAAAGACAAATGAAATGCTTAAAGTTTAAACATCAAATTGTGTACAAGGAGTGTACTTTAAGGAATTTACAAGTAATTATTTTAGAAAAAGTTACAACTTCGAGAATAACAAAAAAAAGGAAGCAAGTAAATGAAAAAGAAGTTCCTATTACTTCTTATGTTTATGCGGAATTACTTCTAGGACAATTATACAAAAGAGGGCAGGTCACTTACTGTGAAACCTGAAGAAAAAATCAACAAGGAAGGTTCTAGACTTCCTGTATTTAGATAGGAATCACTAGATAAATGGGGCAGGTACCCTTTCGTGAGACCTAGAAACAACTCACTAATGAGTTAAAAGAATTGTATTCTCTCGTTATAAAAGAGAAACAATGTGAGCTTGAACCGTGTATAAAACACGTAATTATACAGAAATTAAGTAATGATAAACAGCAAAATGGAAGGGCACTTCGAAGTGTGACACCTTATGGAGAAGTTACAATTTTATTAATATGTTTTGTTAGTAGAAGGTTGAGGAAAGATCATTGGGATTTAGGATCAATGTTCATGGCCTGATTTAATGTAAACGGACGATCGCGACGCGGTAGAAAAGTGGGATAAGCACTAGTTATCACTATAGTCTTTTAAATAGATGAAAAGTTCGCTGTAGAGACACGAACGTTTATGTAAAGAAAGTTATTGCAATGATGAAAATAACTGGTTGCACTAGGTAGGCGAGAGTCTATTTCTTGAGAAAGTTGGGAATTACAATTAAATGCGCCATAGAACATTCCAACGGTGGACGAAAGTTTGCTATTGCAGTAATTTATAAGGAAGATTCCTCATTTTAAATAGTATTTTCACAAGTGAGTGAAAAATACCTGACGGCAAGACTCGCAGATAGAGTACAGGATCTGGAAGGTTCCAGAACGATCTTAATAGAAAAATGGGGCCAAAAATAATCCAACGGTGGAGCGAGCTTAGTATTTTACAGACAGCGGGTATTAGATAATATCCCACGTAGTGAGAAGATCTCTCAGTTGAATAGCTTAAGAAAAGATACTTTCTATTAATGTTGTCTTAGACAGACAAGGCCTAACATGGCAAATCCCACGAAGAATGATTACCGCCCCACAAGTAATCTCACGCTGCCTATAAAATATTCAATAAAAGCATGTAGATAAAATTGATGAAGATGAGGTTAAAACCTTAAGTCTGTACTTACCTTGGTTGCATGTTGAAGGTGAAGTTCCCCTTGACAATATTTAATATGCCAACATGGCGTAGAAAGTAGAGTTTGCCTCTTGGTTTGAGGAGACTGGCTCGAGTTGAGCCTTAAGTGAGTCGACGGCCGGCGCACAAGTGAGAGCTGCTAGACGCAGAAATGCACTAGCCTAGACGGCATGACCAACAGGAAGTTGAGTGCACTTAAGAGAGTGAGTGCGCGGTTGCTCACGACGCAGAGAAGTGTAGAACTGAAGTGACTGAGCGAGCAGGCTGCGCGCGCGGAGAAGAGCAGTAGGGGGAGGGGAGAAGAGGGGGAAGCGGGCGGGAGAGGGGAGGAACAAAGAGGTTGCACATAAACATGAAACAACTTTACAAAAATAAATGTTTTTCTTGATGAATGTTCTTCAAAGAGTTGATAGCTGGCGATGGTGACGAGATCTGATAGCCAGATGGAAAAGGAAGTCCTCTTGCACCAGGAAAAATTGAGGAGCTTCAGAGATTCGCTGCTAGATGACGCTAGGTGGGTCACGGAAGATATATATCTAGAACAGACTCATAAAAGATATAAGCGAAGTGATCACCACAGAGAAAATAGAAGATCACTGTTGGTGTTTGACTAAGAGGAAGGAATGAACAAGCAAAAGCAATAAGAATTATATTCTCTTGTACCGTGTATTCCAAGAATACACCAACAGGCTTGAAAGATACTCGGGTGCTAACCAACACACTGAGTCTAATACTTGGATAGCACAAATCTCACAATATCACTGCAATCGAAAAGTATATAATCACGCACGACTCGTGAGGGATTGATATTTGGCAGTGGCGTATTTGACGCTCATATAATATAGTACTTACTTGTGAATATTTCCACCTCGTAGATTTACAGCAGGGTGGTGTCGAAGATAGTAGACCACGTACCGGGTAGAATAAATATATCAAAAATTCGTAGTTTCATATATGTAGCACTGTCGTAAATTAGACACGCTCGATTAGGCGTTACAATAAATATTGCGCATACTTCAGTGCTTTAAATGCACGATGCTTTCAGATATACTTCTACTTCAATTTCATAAGTGCGCTTCACACAAAGACGTGGGTTCGACAGACCTAAACGTGTTGCGTCCTTCCTGGACGGACTCAATACTTGATGCGTCCTTCCTGGTCGGACTCAAAACTTGATGCGTCCTACTTGGACGAATCCAAACCGTAGTGTGTTCATCTCCGGAATAGTGATCCTGCTTCCAAAGAAGTACTCGAGTCGTACAGTGTTTAGTTAAATCATGTTCAATTATCAGCGAAGGAAATACCTTTACCAAATCGTTACAATGCCAAAGTAACGTGGTAAATTGCACAGAGTTACAAATTATAAAATCCTGGGATGTGTGGTATAAAAATACGTAGCTAAATATGCTCAGAAAAATTATCAGCATGATTCTCCAAAGTCATAAGAGCATCTTGAAGCATGACAAAGCTCAAGCTGGTTTCCGGGTGTGTTCTATGCAGTAGCAAACAATTACACATTTCTCCAAAGAAAATATCACCAGCATAATTAGTTATTGTTGTTTTAAGGGGCGGAACAACGAGGATATCTGCCCCTCTTAACACAGATTAAAGAATACAAATTTGGAATTGAATTTAAAATTTTTAGGAGCACACCTAAATTTAAAAAGATCAAATATTAATAAAACAAAAACAAAAAATTAAATAAAAATAAAACTTATAAAAATAAACAAAAATACGCAAAAAACAAAAAATATCAGTAATAAAACGAACACGTCGTTGAGTCAATTTATACTAGAAAATTTAGATTGCTCGCCCTAACCCACTCCCACTTATAAAGCGGATAACGCGATCAGCAACCACCGCGTCATCGGCTAACATAAGTTTGAGTGTCATCTGCAAACCAAGGTTTCTTCGTACGTTAGCAAGATCCACACACTCGGTTAAAATGTGGGCCATGGTGAAAATGGCTCCAAAGGAAAAAGTGAGGGGTCTTCCCTTCTCATTAGGTAAGAGTGGGTGGATCTTGTATGACCTTTCCTTAGCCTACACAAAATGACGGACTCTCTCCTTGACCGAAAGGAGCTACACAACACGCGAGTAGTTCTCTTGATCGCTCTCAGTTTACTGGGCAGTTGGTCAGCTAGCCACTGACGTTCCAAAAATGCCAGAACTTGTAGGCATAACTGAGATGGAATATCTCTAGCGGGTACCTCCATTGGTCGAGGTGGTAGTGATACCGCCTCTTTTTTTCAGCTTGATCCGCTAATTTTTTCCCGCAATTCCCATGTGGCTTGGAAGCCACAGAAAGGTGATTCGAGTGAATGCGTGGCACAGCACATACGGGCTCAGTATATTGTGATTGATATTATTGTTGGTATTTTTCTTGTTTTGTACTATGTTCCCCCAGAGAATTGCCACCATTTGCAAATAATGTAAATGAATGGATGGGTCACGGAAATCGACAAGGTCGATGACACAGATCAGGTGAGTGTCAGAAACAAGAAAAGGATGAGCCCAATTGAATTGACGAGCTGTCATGCTCCAAGGTGCTAGACCAACACAGGTTGATTAAGATTGACATCATTCGTGATTCAGCATCAACATTCTTACCGTGTAAATAAATGATACAAGAAAAATGTACAGAAGTATATTTATTCAATCGAAACATTTCATGTTATAACTCTTAAAACAAGAACGGTCAGCAGTATTGCCAAGCTTGGAACATTCATAGAGGAATTCAAGTGGTAAGGATAAGGCGTAAGACTTTCACCACCAAAAATAGAGTCGTCATTACATTCCCATGTCCAGCAGGTAGCTCTACGAACGATTTTACCCATGCCTCCAGGATCTAGAGGCTTGATTTTTGGACAATATCGAAGGACAGTATTATTGTCTAGAAACAAAGACGACCATTAGTATTAAAGAACTATGGTGCGGTATCATAGAATCTCTAGAATGTAATTATCACAGAATGGTGTGTATCATAATATCACTAGTGTGTAACTACAACACAATGGTGTGTATCATAATATCACTAGTGTGTAACTACAACAAAATGGTGTGTATCATAATATCACTAGTGTGTAACTACAACACAATGGTGTGTATCATAATATCACTAGACTGTAACTACAACACAATGGTGTGTATCATAATATCACTAGTGTGTAACTACAACACAATGGTGTGTATCATAATATCACTAGAGTGTAACTACAACACAGTGGTGTGTATCATACTATCACTAGTGTGTAACTACAACATAGTGGTGTGTATCATAATATCACTAGTGTGTAACTACAACACAATGGTGTGTATCATAATATCACTAGAGAGTAACTACAACACAGTGGTGTGTATCATAATATCACTAGTGTGTAACTACAACATAGTGGTGTGTATCATAATATCACTAGTGTGTAACTACAACACAATGGTGTGTATCATAATATCACTAGAGAGTAACTACAACACAGTGGTGTGTATCATAATATCACTAGTGTGTAACTACAACATAGTGGTGTGTATCATAATATCACTAGTGTGTAACTACAACACAATGGTGTGTATCAAAATATCACTAGTGTGTAACTACAACATAGTGGTGTGTATCATAATATCACTAGTGTGTAACTACAACACAGTGGTGTGTATCATAATATCACTAGTGTGTAACTACAACATAGTGGTGTGTATCATAATATCACTAGTGTGTAACTACAACACAGTGGTGTGTATCATAATATCACTAGAGTGTAACTACAACATAGTGGTGTGTATCATAATATCACTAGTGTGTAACTACAACATAGTGGTGTGTATCATAATATCACTAGTGTGTAACTACAACATAATGGTGTGTATCTTAATATCACTAGAGTGTAACTACAACACAATGGTGTGTATCATAATATCACTAGAGTGTAACTACAACACAGTGGTGTGTATCATAATATCACTAGTGTGTAACTACAACACAATGGTGTGTATCATAATATCACTAGAGTGTAACTACAACATAATGGTGTATATCATAATATCACTAGTGTGTAATTACAACATAATGTTGTGTATCATAATATCACTAGAGTGTAACTACAACATAGTGGTGTGTATCATAATATCACTAGTGTGTAACTACAACACAGTGGTGTGTATCATAATGTCACTAGTGTGTAACTACAACATAGTGGTGTGTATCATAATATCACTAGTGTGTAACTACAACACAGTGGTGTGTATCATAATATCACTAGTGTGTAACTACAACATAGTGGTGTGTATCATAATATCACTAGTGTGTAACTACAACATAGTGGTGTGTATCATAATATCACTTGTGTGTAACTACAACACAGTGGTGTGTATCATAATATCACTAGTGTGTAACTACAACATAGTGGTGTGTATCATAATATCACTAGTGTGTAACTACAACATAATGGTGTGTATCTTAATATCACTAGAGTGTAACTACAACACAATGGTGTGTATCATAATATCACTAGAGTGTAACTACAACAGAGTGGTGTGTATCATAATATCACTAGTGTGTAACTACAACACAATGGTGTGTATCATAATATCACTAGAGTGTAACTACAACACAATGGTGTGTATCATAATATCACTAGTGTGTAACTACAACACAGTGGTGTGTATCATAATATCACTAGTGTGTAACTACAACATAGTGGTGTGTATCATAATATCACTAGTGTGTAACTACAACACAATGGTGTGTATCATAATATCACTAGTGAGTAATTACAACACAATGGTGTGTATCATAATATCACTAGTTTGTAACTACAGCACAATGGTATTGTAACGTGTTTTTCGAGGGTTTTTATGCCACTGGCATAAGTCAGTAGGAAGACATTCTATATTTATTTACGCGGCAAATTGTTCAGCCAAGAGAATTTTTCATGTTAATTTATTATTATTATTAATTTATTATAATTATTATTAAGGTATTTTCGGAGCATTTTATAAAAATGATAAGCATACAGATAGGTTTTCTATGTCTTAGAAAACGCTATCAAGCAAATTATTACGAACGACAATATCATAGAAAATTATGTGATTACGGAATTTTACGGAGTTTCGTCAGTTAGGATATTATGAGAGACATGACTCACTGGAATTTCAGGTACAGGCTGATTCTTGTCAAAAAGTATTACGCAAGCGGGGTTGCAGCGTCAAGAAAAGGCGGATAGTTGGAACGGAAATCGACTTCATCTTCCGCGCGCCGTGTGTACTGAGCCAGAGAAGGGGAAGTAGAGCGTGGGGAGCAGCCAATCAGTGGAGACCACGTAAGCTGGAAGTCGGTACCGAGTTGGGGAGCCGACAGGGGCATATATCGTCCGATGTTCCGTGGAGCGGGGACAATCTGTGAAAGACTTGACTAGTTCGGTTGCTAGTGTGTGTCGCTCCGATGTTCCTTGGAGTGGAGAACTATCTGCTTAAAAATTAACCAGTGTGGTTGTACGAGGGTATGGCTCCGATATTAGGACCATAAAGTCACCAAATCTACAAGTATATCATCAAATATCGACGGAGATGACGGCGTCCAGGAGACTGTGGGAAGCACACAGCATCATCCAGTACGAGCGAAATGCTTTGGCAATTTCCAGTGGTAAGCGCAAATGACACAGAAGTACGCAATCTCTCGTTTCTCTTTGATTTATATTTCATATTTCAGTAACTTCATAGCTTGGGAATAATAGTAAAATCAATAATTTATCAGACTCGGTTTCCACGTAATTTTCTATCGATAATATTAAAATCGCTACGCTACAATTTAAATTTTAAACTTATTATTATTATTATTATTAATTTTGCAATACTTGTTTTATATAATAAATTCATTTCGTTTACAATGCAATCTTTGCTTTCAGAAGGTAGCATTAGACATAGACCAATTCCTTCTCCTGATACAATTGTTTGATGGGTTAATGATCAAATCATACCACGACCTGAGTGAATAGATTCTTGAAGGTGTTCTAACAGAGCTAGGCGTTGTTAAATACAAATTTAAATTTCAACATTGCGTTGAGGTCTTGGCGCCCATTAAAACAACATAGCTTAGGCAAAGGAAAACAGTTACATTTATCACCCAACAGTTAGGGGCAGTCAAACTGTTACATTTGTCGCTCAACGTGAGGGTCAAACTGTTACACTTGTCGCTACCAACATGGGGCGTTAATTGATGTTACAGTATGTATCATAATATCACTAGTGTGTAACTACAACACAATGGTGTGTATCATAATATCACTAGTGTGTAACTACAACATAATGGTATGTATCATATTATCACTAGTGTGTAACTACAACACTATGGTGTGTATCATAATATCACTAGTGTGTAACTACAACATAACGTTGTGTATCATAATATAACTAGAGTGTAACTACAACATAATGGTGTGTATCATAATATCACTAGAGTGTAACTACAACACAATGGTGTGTATCATAATATCACTAGAGTGTAACTACAACACAATGGTGTGTATCATAATATCACTAGAGTGTAACTACAACACAATGGTGTGTATCATAATATCACTAGAGTGTAACTACAACATAATGGTGTATATCATAATATCACTAGTGTGTAACTACAACACAGTGGTGTGAATCATAATATCACTAGTGTGTAACTACAACACAATGGTGTGTATCATAATATCACTAGTGTGAAACTACAACATAATGTTGTGTATCATAATATCACTAGAGTGTAACTACAACATAATGGTGTATATCATAATATCACTAGTGTGTAATTACAACATAATGTTGTGCATCATAATATCACTAGAGTGTAACTACAACATAATGGTGTATATCATAATATCACTAGAGTGTAACTACAACACTATGGTGTGTATCATAATATCACTAGAGTGTAACTACAACACAATGGTGTGTATCATAATATCACTAGAGTGTAACTACAACACAGTGGTGTGTATCATAATATCACTAGAGTGTAACTACAACATAATGGTGTATATCATAATATCACTAGTGTGTAACTACAACACAATGGTGTGTATCATAATAACACTGGTGTGTAACTACAACACAATGGTGTGTATCATAATATCACTAGAGTGTAACTACAACACAATGGTGTGTATCATAATATCACTAGAGTGTAACTACAACACAATGGTGTGTATCATAATATCACTAGTGTTTAACTACAACACAATGGTATGTATCATAATATCACTAGTGTGTAACTACAACATAATGTTGTGTATCATAATATCACTAGAGTGTAACTACAACATAATGGTGTATATCATAATATCACTAGTGTGTAACTACAACATAATGTTGTGTATCATAATATCACTAGAGTGTAACTACAACATAATGGTGTATATCATAATATCACTGGAGTGTAACTACAACACTATGGTGTGTATCATAATATCACTAGAGTGTAACTACAACACAATGGTGTGTATCATAATATCACTAGAGTGTAACTACAAAACAGTGGTGTGTATCATAATATCACTAAAGTGTAACTACAACATAATGGTGTATATCATAATATCACTAGAGTCTAACTACAACACAATGGTGTGTATCATAATATCACTAGTGTGTAACTACAACACAATGGTGTGTATCATAATATCCCTAGTGTGTAACTACAACATAATGTTGTGTATCATAATAACACTAGTGTGTAACTACAACACAATGGTGTGTATCATAATATCACTAGAGTGTAACTACAACACAGTGGTGTGTATCATAATATCACTAGTGTGTAACTACAACACAATGGTGTGTATCATAATATCACTAGTGTGTAACTACAACATAGTGGTGTGTATCATAATATCACTAGAGTGTAACTACAACACAATGGTGTGTATCATAATATCACTAGTGTGTAACTACAACACAATGGTGTGTATCATAATATCACTAGTTTGTAACTACAGCACAATGGTATTGTAAGGTGTTTTTCGAGGGTTTTTTATGCCACTGGCATAAGTCAGTAGGAAGCCATTCTATATTTATTTACGCGGCAAATTGTTCAGCCAAGAGAATTTTTCATGTTAATTGATTATTATTATTAATTTATTATAATTATTATTATAGTATTTTCGGAGCATTTTATAAAAATTATAAGCTTACAGATAGGTTTTCTATGTGTTAGAAAACGCTATCAAGCAAATTATTACGAACGACAATATCATAGAAAATTATGTGATTACGGAATTTTACGGAGTTTCGTCAGTTAGGATATTATGAGAGACATGACTCACTGGAAATTCAGGTACAGGCTGATTCTTGTCAAAAAGTATTACGCAAGCGGGGTTGCAGCGTCAAGAAAAGGCGGATAGTTGGAACGGAAATCGACTTCATCATCCGCGCGCCGTGTGTACTGATCCAGAGAAGGGGAAGTAGAGCGTGGGGAGCAGCCAATCAGTGGAGACCACGTAAGCTGGAAGTCGGTACCGAGTTGGGGAGCCGACAGGGGCATATATCGTCCGATGTTCCGTGGAGCGGGGACAATCTGTGAAAGACTTGACTAGTTCGGTTGCTAGTGTGTGTCGCTCCGATGTTCCTTGGAGTGGAGAACTATCTGCTTAAAAATTAACCAGTGTGGTTGTACGAGGGTATGGCTCCGATATTAGGACCATAAAGTCACCAAATCTACAAGTATATCATCAAATATCGACGGAGATGACGGCGTCCAGGAGACTGTGGGAAGCACACAGCATCATCCAGTACGAGCGAAATGCTTTGGCAATTTCCAGTGGTAAGCGCAGATGACACAGAAGTACGCAATCTCTCGTTTCTCTTTGATTTATATTTCATATTTCAGTAACTTCATAGCTTGGGAATAAGAGTAAAATCAATAATTTATCAGACTCGGTTTCCACGTAATTTTCTATCGATAATATTAAAATCGCTACGCTACAATTTAAATTTTAAACTTATTATTATTATTATTATTAATTTTGCAATACTTGTTTTATATAATAAATTCATTTCGTTTACAATGCAATCTTTGCTTTCAGTAGGTAGCATTAGACATAGACCAATTCCTTCTCCTGATACAATTGTTTGATGGGTTAATGATCAAATCATACCACGATCTGAGTGAATAGATTCTTGAAGGTGTTCTAACAGAGCTAGACGTTGTTAAATACAAATTTAAATTTCAACATTGCGTTGAGGTCTTGGCGCCCATTAAAACAACATAGCTAAGGCAAAGGAAAACAGTTACATTTATCACCCAACAGTTAGGGGCAGTCAAACTGTTACATTTTTCGCTCAACGTGAGGGTCAAACTGTTACACTTGTCGCTACCAACATGGGGCGTTAATTGATGTTACAGTATGTATCATAATATCACTAGTGTGTAACTACAACACAATGGTGTGTATCATAATATCACTAGTGTGTAACTACAACATAATGGTATGTATCATAATATCACTAGTGTGTAACTACAACACTATGGTGTGTATCATAATATCACCAGTGTGTAACTACAACATAACGTTGTGAATCATAATATAACTAGAGTGTAACTACAACATAATGGTGTGTATCATAATATCACTAGAGTGTAACTACAACACAATGGTGTGTATCATAATATCACTAGAGTGTAACTACAACATAATGGTGTGTATCATAATATCACTAGAGTGTAACTACAACACAATGGTGTGTATCAAATTATCACTAGAGTGTAACTACAACATAATGGTGTATATCATAATATCACTAGTGTGTAACTACAACACAGTGGTGTGTATCATAATATCACTAGTGTGTAACTACAACACAATGGTGTGTATCATAATATCACTAGTGTGAAAATACAACATAATGTTGTGTATCATAATATCACTAGAGTGTAACTACAACATAATGGTGTATATCATAATATCACTAGTGTGTAATTACAACATAATGTTGTGTATCATAATATCACTAGAGTGTAACTACAACATAATGGTGTATATCATAATATCACTAGTGTGTAATTACAACATAATGTTGTGTATCATAATATCACTAGAGTGTAACTACAACATAATGGGGTATATCATAATATCACTAGAGTGTAACTACAACACTATGGTGTGTATCATAATATCACTAGAGTGTAACTACAACACAATGGTGTGTATCATAATATCACTAGAGTGTAACTACAACACAGTGGTGTGTATCATAATATCACTAGAGTGTAACTACAACATAATGGTGTATATCATAATATCACGAGTGTGTAACTACAACACAATGGTGTGTATCATAATAACACTAGTGTGTAACTACAACACAATGGTGTGTATCATAATATCACTAGAGTGTAACTACAACACAATGGTGTGTATCATAATATCACTAGTGTGTAACTACACCACAATGGTATGTATCATAATATCACTAGTGTGTAACTACAACATAATGTTGTGCATCATAATCTCACTAGAGTGTAACTACAACATAATGGTGTATATCATAATATCACTAGTGTGTAACTACAACACAGTGGTGTGTATCATAATATCACTAGTGTGTAACTACAACACAATGGTGTGTATCATAATATCACTAGTGTGAAAATACAACATAATGTTGTGTATCATAATATCACTAGAGTGTAACTACAACATAATGGTGTATATCATAATATCACTAGTGTGTAATTACAACATAATGTTGTGTATCATAATATCACTAGAGTGTAACTACAACATAATGGTGTATATCATAATATCACTAGTGTGTAATTACAACATAATGTTGTGTATCATAATATCACTAGAGTGTAACTACAACATAATGGTGTATATCATAATATCACTAGAGTGTAACTACAACACTATGGTGTGTATCATAATATCACTAGAGTGTAACTACAACACAATGGTGTGTATCATAATATCACTAGAGTGTAACTACAACACAGTGGTGTGTATCATAATATCACTAGAGTGTAACGACAACATAATGGTGTATATCATAATATCACGAGTGTGTAACTACAACACAATGGTGTGTATCATAATAACACTAGTGTGTAACTACAACACAATGGTGTGTATCATAATATCACTAGAGTGTAACTACAACACAATGGTGTGTATCATAATATCACTAGTGTGTAACTACACCACAATGGTATGTATCATAATATCACTAGTGTGTAACTACAACATAATGTTGTGCATCATAATCTCACTAGAGTGTAACTACAACATAATGGTGTATATCATAATATCACTAGTGTGTAACTACAACATAATGTTGTGTATCATAATATCACTAGAGCGTAACTACAACATAATGATGTATATCATAATATCACTAGAGTGTAACTACAGCACTATGGTGTGTATCATAATATCACTAGTGTGTAACTACAACATAATGTTGTGTATCATAATATCACTAGAGTGTAACTTCAACATAATGGTGTATATCATAATATCACTAGTGTGTAACTACAACACAATGGTGTGTATCATAATAACACTAGTGTGTAACTACAACACAATGGTGTGTATCATAATATCACTAGAGTGTAACTACAACACAATGGTGTGTATCATAATATCACTAGTGTGTAACTACAGCACAATGGTATTTATCATTATATCACTAGTGTGAAACTACAACATAATGTTGTGTATCATAATATCACTAGAGTGTAACTATAACATAATGGTGTATATCATAATATCACTAGTGTGTAACTACAACACAATGGTGTGTATCATAATATCACTAGAGTGTAACTACAACACAATGGTGTGTATCTTAATATCACTAGTGTGTAACTACAACACAACGGTATGTATCATAATATCACTAGTGTGTAACTACAACATAATGTTGCGTATCATAATATCACTAGAGTGTAACTACAACGTAATGGTGTATATCATAATATCACTAGTGTGTAACTACAACACAATGGTGTGTATCATAATAACACTAGTGTGTAACTTTAACACAATGGTGTGTATCATAATATCACTAGAGTGTAACTACAACACAATGGTGTGTATCATAATATCACTAGTGTGTAACTACAGCACAATGGTATGTATCATAATATCACTAGTGTGTAACTACAACATAATGTTGTGTATCATAATATCACTAGTGTGTAACTACAACATAATGGTGTGTATCATAATATCACTAGTGTGTAACTACAACATAATGGTGTGTATCATATCACTAGTGTGTAACTACAACACAATGGTGTGTATCATAATATCACGAGTGTGTAACTACAACACAATGGTGTGTATCATAATATCACTAGTGTGTAACTACAACATAATGGTGTGTATCATAATATCACTAGTGTGTAACTACAACACAATGGTGTGTATCATAATATCACTAGTGTGTAACTACAACACAATGGTGTGTATCATAATATCACTAGTGTGTAACTACAACATAATGGTGTGTATCATAATATCACTAGTGAGTAAGTACAACATAATGGTGTGTATAATATCACTAGTGTGTAACTACAACACAATGGTGTGTATCATAATATCACTAGTGCGTAACTACAACATAGTGGTGTGTATCATAATATCACTAGTGTGTAACTACAACACAATGGTGTGTATCATAATATCACTAGTGCGTAACTACAACACAATGGTGTGTATCATAATATCAGTAGTGTGTAACTACAACACAGTGGTGTGTATCATAATATCACTAGTGTGTAACTACAACATAATGGTGTATCATAATATCACTAGAGCGTAACTACAACACAATGGTGTGTATCATAATATCACTAGTGCGTAACTACAACACAATGGTGTGTATCATAATATCACTAGTGTGTAACTACAACACAATGGTGTGTATCATAATATCACTAGTGCGTAACTACAACACAGTGGTGTGTATCATAATATCACTAGAGTGTAACTACAACATAATGGTGTGTATCATAATATCACTAGTGCGTAACTACAACACAGTGGTGTGTATCATAATATCACTAGAGTGTAACTACAGCACAGTGGTGTGTATCATAATATTACTAGTGCGTAACTACAACACAGTGGTGTGTATCATAATATCACTAGAGTGTAACTACAACACAATGGTGTGTATCATAATATCACTAGTGTGTAACTACAACATAATGGTGTGTATCATAATATCACTAGTGTGTAACTACTACACAATGGTCTGTATCATAATATCACTAGTGCGAAACTACAACACAGTGGTGTGTATCATAATATCACTAGAGTGTAACTACAACACAGTGGTGTGTATCATAATATCACTAGTGCGTAACTACAACATAGTGGTGTGTATCATAACATCACTAGAGTGTAACTACAACACAATGGTATGTATCATAATATCACTAGTGTGTAACTACACCACAATGGTATGTATCATAATATCACTAGTGTGTAACTACAACATAATGTTGTGCATCATAATCTCACTAGAGTGTAACTACAACATAATGGTGTATATCATAATATCACTAGTGTGTAACTACAACATAATGTTGTGTATCATAATATCACTAGAGTGTAACTACAACATAATGGTGTATATCATAATATCACTAGAGTGTAACTACAACATAATGGTGTATATCATAATATCACTAGAGTGTAACTACAACACTATGGTGTGTATCATAATATCACTAGTGTAACTACAACACAATGGTGTGTATCATAATATCACTAGAGTGTAACTACAACACAGTGGTGTGTATCATAATATCACTAGAGTGTAACTACAACATAATGGTGTATATCATAATATCTCTAGTGTGTAACTACAACACAATGGTGTGTATCATAATAACACTAGTGTGTAACTACAACACAATGGTGTGTATCATAATATCACTAGAGTGTAACTACAACACAATGGTGTGTATCATAATATCACTAGTGTGTAACTACACCACAATGATATGTATCATAATATCACTAGTGTGTAACTACAACATAATGTTGTGCATCATAATCTCACTAGAGTGTAACTACAACATAATGGTGTATATCATAATATCACTAGTGTGTAACTACAACATAATGTTGTGTATCATAATATCACTAGAGTGTAACTACAACATAATGGTGTATATCATAATATCACTAGAGTGTAACTACAGCACTATGGTGTGCATCATAATATCACTAGTGTGTAACTACAACATAATGTTGTGTATCATAATATCACTAGAGTGTAACTTCAACATAATGGTGTATATCATAATATCACTAGTGTGTAACTACAACACAATGGTGTGTATCATAATAACACTAGTGTGTAACTACAACACAATTGTGTGTATCATAATATCACTAGAGTGTAACTACAACACAATGGTGTGTATCATAATATCACTAGTGTGTAACTACAACACAATGGTATTTATCATTATATCACTAGTGTGAAACTACAACATAATGTTGTGTATCATAATATCACTAGAGTGTAACTACAACATAATGGTGTATATCATAATATCACTAGTGTGTAACTACAACACAATGGTGTGTATCATAATATCACTAGAGTGTAACTACAACACAATGGTGTGTATCATAATATCACTAGTGTGTAACTACAACACAATGGTATGTATCATAATATCACTAGTGTGTAACTACAACATAATGTTGCGTATCATAATATCACTAGAGTGTAACTACAACGTAATGGTGTATATCATAATATCACTAGTGTGTAACTTCAACACAATGGTGTGTATCATAATAACACTAGTGTGTAACTTCAACACAATGGTGTGTATCATAATATCACTAGAGTGTAACTACAACACAATGGTGTGTATCATAATATCACTAGTGTGTAACTACAACACAATGGTATGTATCATAATATCACTATTGTGTAACTACAACATAATGTTGTGTATCATAATATCACTAGTGTGTAACTACAACATAATGGTGTGTATCATAATATCACTAGTGTGTAACTACAACATAATGGTGTGTATCATATCACTAGTGTGTAACTACAACACAATGGTGTGTATCATAATATCACTAGTGTGTAACTACAACACAATGGTGTGTATCATAATATCACTAGTGTGTAACTACAACATAATGGTGTGTATCATAATATCACTAGTGTGTAACTACAACACAATGGTGTGTATCATAATATCACTAGTGTGTAACTACAACACAATGGTGTGTATCATAATATCACTAGTGTGTAACTACAACATAATGGTGTGTATCATAATATCACTAGTGTATAAGTACAACATAACGGTGTGTATCATATCACTAGTGTGTAACTACAACACAATGGTGTGTATCATAATATCACTAGTGTGTAACTACAACACAATGGTGTGTATCATAATATCACTAGTGCGTAACTACAACATAGTGGTGTGTATCATAATATCACTAGTGTGTAACTACAACACAATGGTGTGTATCATAATATCACTAGTGCGTAACTACAACACAATGGTGTGTATCATAATATCAGTAGTGTGTAACTACAACACAGTGGTGTGTATCATAATATCACTAGTGTGTAACTACAACATAATGGTGTGTATCATAATATCACTAGAGCGTAACTACAACACAATGGTGTGTATCATAATATCACTAGTGTGTAACTACAACACAATGGTGTGTATCATAATATCACTAGTGCGTAACTACAACACAGTGGTGTGTATCATAATATCACTAGAGTGTAACTACAACATAATGGTGTGTATCATAATATCACTAGTGCGTAACTACAACACAGTGGTGTGTATCATAATATCACTAGAGTGTAACTACAGCACAGTGGTGTGTATCATAATATCACTAGTGCGTAACTACAACACAGTGGTGTGTATCATAATATCACTAGAGTGTAACTACAACACAATGGTGTGTATCATAATATCACTAGTGTGTAACTACAACATAATGGTGTGTATCATAATATCACTAGTGTGTAACTACAACACAATGGTCTGTATCATAATATCACTAGTGCGTAACTACAACACAGTGGTGTGTATCATAATATCACTAGAGTGTAACTACAACACAGTGGTGTGTATCATAATATCACTAGTGCGTAACTACAACATAGTGGTGTGTATCATAGTATCACTAGAGTGTAACTACAACACTATGGTGTGTATCATAATATCACTAGTGTGTAACTACAACACAGTGGTGTGTATTATAATATCACTAGTGCGTAACTACAACACAATGGTGTGAATCATAATATCACTAGTGTGTAACTACAACACAGTGATGTGTATCATAATATCACTGGAGTGTAACTACAACACAGTGGTGTGTATCATAATATCACTAGAGTGTAACTACAACATAATGGTGTATATCATAATATCACGAGTGTGTAACTACAACACAATGGTGTGTATCATAATAACACTAGTGTGTAACTACAACACAATGGTGTGTATCATAATATCACTAGAGTGTAACTACAACACAATGGTGTGTATCATAATATCACTAGTGTGTAACTACACCACAATGGTATGTATCATAATATCACTAGTGTGTAACTACAACATAATGTTGTGCATCATAATCTCACTAGAGTGTAACTACAACATAATGGTGTATATCATAATATCACTAGTGTGTAACTACAACACAGTGGTGTGTATCATAATATCACTAGTGTGTAACTACAACACAATGGTGTGTATCATAATATCACTAGTGTGAAAATACAACATAATGTTGTGTATCATAATATCACTAGAGTGTAACTACAACATAATGGTGTATATCATAATATCACTAGTGTGTAATTACAACATAATGTTGTGTATCATAATATCACTAGAGTGTAACTACAACATAATGGTGTATATCATAATATCACTAGTGTGTAATTACAACATAATGTTGTGTATCATAATATCACTAGAGTGTAACTACAACATAATGGTGTATATCATAATATCACTAGAGTGTAACTACAACACTATGGTGTGTATCATAATATCACTAGAGTGTAACTACAACACAATGGTGTGTATCATAATATCACTAGAGTGTAACTACAACACAGTGGTGTGTATCATAATATCACTAGAGTGTAACGACAACATAATGGTGTATATCATAATATCACGAGTGTGTAACTACAACACAATGGTGTGTATCATAATAACACTAGTGTGTAACTACAACACAATGGTGTGTATCATAATATCACTAGAGTGTAACTACAACACAATGGTGTGTATCATAATATCACTAGTGTGTAACTACACCACAATGGTATGTATCATAATATCACTAGTGTGTAACTACAACATAATGTTGTGCATCATAATCTCACTAGAGTGTAACTACAACATAATGGTGTATATCATAATATCACTAGTGTGTAACTACAACATAATGTTGTGTATCATAATATCACTAGAGCGTAACTACAACATAATGGTGTATATCATAATATCACTAGAGTGTAACTACAGCACTATGGTGTGTATCATAATATCACTAGTGTGTAACTACAACATAATGTTGTGTATCATAATATCACTAGAGTGTAACTTCAACATAATGGTGTATATCATAATATCACTAGTGTGTAACTACAACACAATGGTGTGTATCATAATAACACTAGTGTGTAACTACAACACAATGGTGTGTATCATAATATCACTAGAGTGTAACTACAACACAATGGTGTGTATCATAATATCACTAGTGTGTAACTACAACACAATGGTATTTATCATTATATCACTAGTGTGAAACTACAACATAATGTTGTGTATCATAATATCACTAGAGTGTAACTACAACATAATGGTGTATATCATAATATCACTAGTGTGTAACTACAACACAATGGTGTGTATCATAATATCACTAGAGTGTAACTACAACACAATGGTGTGTATCATAATATCACTAGTGTGTAACTACAACACAACGGTATGTATCATAATATCACTAGTGTGTAACTACAACATAATGTTGCGTATCATAATATCACTAGAGTGTAACTACAACGTAATGGTGTATATCATAATATCACTAGTGTGTAACTACAACACAATGGTGTGTATCATAATAACACTAGTGTGTAACTTTAACACAATGGTGTGTATCATAATATCACTAGAGTGTAACTACAACACAATGGTGTGTATCATAATATCACTAGTGTGTAACTACAGCACAATGGTATGTATCATAATATCACTAGTGTGTAACTACAACATAATGTTGTGTATCATAATATCACTAGTGTGTAACTAAAACATAATGGTGTGTATCATAATATCACTAGTGTGTAACTACAACATAATGGTGTGTATCATATCACTAGTGTGTAACTACAACACAATGGTGTGTATCATAATATCACTAGTGTGTAACTACAACACAATGGTGTGTATCATAATATCACTAGTGTGTAACTACAACATAATGGTGTGTATCATAATATCACTAGTGTGTAACTACAACACAATGGTGTGTATCATAATATCACTAGTGTGTAACTACAACACAATGGTGTGTATCATAATATCACTAGTGTGTAACTACAACATAATGGTGTGTATCATAATATCACTAGTGAGTAAGTACAACATAATGGTGTGTATAATATCACTAGTGTGTAACTACAACACAATGGTGTGTATCATAATATCACTAGTGTGTAACTACAACACAATGGTGTGTATCATAATATCACTAGTGCGTAACTACAACATAGTGGTGTGTATCATAATATCACTAGTGTGTAACTACAACACAATGGTGTGTATCATAATATCACTAGTGCGTAACTACAACACAATGGTGTGTATCATAATATCAGTAGTGTGTAACTACAACACAGTGGTGTGTATCATAATATCACTAGTGTGTAACTACAACATAATGGTGTATCATAATATCACTAGAGCGTAACTACAACACAATGGTGTGTATCATAATATCACTAGTGCGTAACTACAACACAATGGTGTGTATCATAATATCACTAGTGTGTAACTACAACACAATGGTGTGTATCATAATATCACTAGTGCGTAACTACAACACAGTGGTGTGTATCATAATATCACTAGAGTGTAACTACAACATAATGGTGTGTATCATAATATCACTAGTGCGTAACTACAACACAGTGGTGTGTATCATAATATCACTAGAGTGTAACTACAGCACAGTGGTGTGTATCATAATATTACTAGTGCGTAACTACAACACAGTGGTGTGTATCATAATATCACTAGAGTGTAACTACAACACAATGGTGTGTATCATAATATCACTAGTGTGTAACTACAACATAATGGTGTGTATCATAATATCACTAGTGTGTAACTACTACACAATGGTCTGTATCATAATATCACTAGTGCGAAACTACAACACAGTGGTGTGTATCATAATATCACTAGAGTGTAACTACAACACAGTGGTGTGTATCATAATATCACTAGTGCGTAACTACAACATAGTGGTGTGTATCATAACATCACTAGAGTGTAACTAGAACACAATGGTATGTATCATAATATCACTAGTGTGTAACTACACCACAATGGTATGTATCATAATATCACTAGTGTGTAACTACAACATAATGTTGTGCATCATAATCTCACTAGAGTGTAACTACAACATAATGGTGTATATCATAATATCACTAGTGTGTAACTACAACATAATGTTGTGTATCATAATATCACTAGAGTGTAACTACAACATAATGGTGTATATCATAATATCACTAGAGTGTAACTACAACATAATGGTGTATATCATAATATCACTAGAGTGTAACTACAACACTATGGTGTGTATCATAATATCACTAGAGTGTAACTACAACACAATGGTGTGTATCATAATATCACTAGAGTGTAACTACAACACAGTGGTGTGTATCATAATATCACTAGAGTGTAACTACAACATAATGGTGTATATCATAATATCTCTAGTGTGTAACTACAACACAATGGTGTGTATCATAATAACACTAGTGTGTAACTACAACACAATGGTGTGTATCATAATATCACTAGAGTGTAACTACAACACAATGGTGTGTATCATAATATCACTAGTGTGTAACTACACCACAATGATATGTATCATAATATCACTAGTGTGTAACTACAACATAATGTTGTGCATCATAATCTCACTAGAGTGTAACTACAACATAATGGTGTATATCATAATATCACTAGTGTGTAACTACAACATAATGTTGTGTATCATAATATCACTAGAGTGTAACTACAACATAATGGTGTATATCATAATATCACTAGAGTGTAACTACAGCACTATGGTGTGCATCATAATATCACTAGTGTGTAACTACAACATAATGTTGTGTATCATAATATCACTAGAGTGTAACTTCAACATAATGGTGTATATCATAATATCACTAGTGTGTAACTACAACACAATGGTGTGTATCATAATAACACTAGTGTGTAACTACAACACAATGGTGTGTATCATAATATCACTAGAGTGTAACTACAACACAATGGTGTGTATCATAATATCACTAGTGTGTAACTACAACACAATGGTATTTATCATTATATCACTAGTGTGAAACTACAACATTATGTTGTGTATCATAATATCACTAGAGTGTAACTACAACATAATGGTGTATATCATAATATCACTAGTGTGTAACTACAACACAATGGTGTGTATCATAATATCACTAGAGTGTAACTACAACACAATGGTGTGTATCATAATATCACTAGTGTGTAACTACAACACAATGGTATGTATCATAATATCACTAGTGTGTAACTACAACATAATGTTGCGTATCATAATATCACTAGAGTGTAACTACAACGTAATGGTGTATATCATAATATCACTAGTGTGTAACTTAAACACAATGGTGTGTATCATAATAACACTAGTGTGTAACTTCAACACAATGGTGTGTATCATAATATCACTAGAGTGTAACTACAACACAATGGTGTTTATCATAATATCACTAGTGTGTAACTACAACACAATGGTATGTATCATAATATCACTAGTGTGTAACTACAACATAATGTTGTGTATCATAATATCACTAGTGTGTAACTACAACATAATGGTGTGTATCATAATATCACTAGTGTGTAACTACAACATAATGGTGTGTATCATATCACTAGTGTGTAACTACAACACAATGGTGTGTATCATAATATCACTAGTGTGTAACTACAACACAATGGTGTGTATCATAATATCACTAGTGTGTAACTACAACATAATGGTGTGTATCATAATATCACTAGTGTGTAACTACAACACAATGGTGTGTATCATAATATCACTAGTGTGTAACTACAACACAATGGTGTGTATCATAATATCACTAGTGTGTAACTACAACATAATGGTGTGTATCATAATATCACTAGTGTATAAGTACAACATAACGGTGTGTATCATATCACTAGTGTGTAACTACAACACAATGGTGTGTATCATAATATCACTAGTGTGTAACTACAACACAATGGTGTGTATCATAATATCACTAGTGCGTAACTACAACATAGTGGTGTGTATCATAATATCACTAGTGTGTAACTACAACACAATGGTGTGTATCATAATATCACTAGTGCGTAACTACAACACAATGGTGTGTATCATAATATCAGTAGTGTGTAACTACAACACAGTGGTGTGTATCATAATATCACTAGTGTGTAACTACAACATAATGGTGTGTATCATAATATCACTAGAGCGTAACTACAACACAATGGTGTGTATCATAATATCACTAGTGTGTAACTACAACACAATGGTGTGTATCATAATATCACTAGTGCGTAACTACAACACAGTGGTGTGTATCATAATATCACTAGAGTGTAACTACAACATAATGGTGTGTATCATAATATCACTAGTGCGTAACTACAACACAGTGGTGTGTATCATAATATCACTAGAGTGTAACTACAGCACAGTGGTGTGTATCATAATATCACTAGTGCGTAACTACAACACAGTGGTGTGTATCATAATATCACTAGAGTGTAACTACAACACAATGGTGTGTATCATAATATCACTAGTGTGTAACTACAACATAATGGTGTGTATCATAATATCACTAGTGTGTAACTACAACACAATGGTCTGTATCATAATATCACTAGTGCGTAACTACAACACAGTGGTGTGTATCATAATATCACTAGAGTGTAACTACAACACAGTGGTGTGTATCATAATATCACTAGTGCGTAACTACAACATAGTGGTGTGTATCATAGTATCACTAGAGTGTAACTACAACACAATGGTGTGTATCATAATATCACTAGTGCGTAACTACAACACAGTGGTGTGTATCATAATATCACTAGAGTGTAACTACAACACAGTGGTGTGTATCATAATATCACTAGAGTGTAACTACAACACAATGGTGTGTATCATAATATCACTAGTGTGTAACTACAACAAAATGGTGTGTATCATAATATCACTAGTGTGTAACTAAAACTCAATGGTGTGTATCATAATATCACTAGTGCGTAACTACAACACAATGGTGTGTATCATAATATCACTAGTGTGTAACTACAACATAATGTTGTGTATCATAATATCACTAGTGTGTAACTACAACACAATGGTGTGTATCATAATATCACTAGTGCGTAACTACAACACAATGGTGTGTATCATAATATCACTAGTGCGTAACTACAACACAATGGTGTGTATCATAATATCACTAGTGTGTAACTACAACATAATGTTGTGTATCATAATATCACTAGTGTGTAACTACAACACAATGGTGTGTATCATAATATCACTAGTGCGTAACTACAACACAATGGTGTGTATCATAATATCACTAGTGTGAAACTTCAACACAATGAAGTGTATCATAATATCACTAGTGCGTAACTACAACACAATGGTGTGTATCATAATATCACTTGTGTGTAACTACAACCCAGTGGTGTGTATCATAATATCACTAGAGTGTAACTACAACACAGTGGTGTGTATCATAATATCACTTGTGTGTAACTACAACACAGTGGTGTGTATCATCATATCACTAGTGCGTAACTACAACACAATGGTGTGTATCATAATATCACTAGAGTGTAACTACAACACAGTGGTGTGTATCATAATATCACTAGAGTGTAACTACAACACAGTGGTGTGTATCATAATATCACTAGAGTGTAACTACAACACAGTGGTGTGAATCATAATATCACTAGTGTGTAACTACAACACAGTGGTGTGTATCATAATATCACTAGAGTGAATCTACAACACAATGGTGTGTATCATAATATCACTAGTGTGTAACTACAACACAGTGGTGTGTATCATAATATCACTAGTGCGTAACTACAACAAAATCGTGTGTATCATAATATCACTAGTGTGTAACTACAACACAGTGGTGTGTATCATAATATGACTAGAGTGTAACTACAACACAATGGTGTGTATCATAATATCACTAGTGTGTAACTACAACACAGTGGTGTGTATCATAATATCACTAGAGTGTAACTACAACACAATGGTGTGTATCATAATATCACCAGTGCGTAACTACAACACAGTGGTGTGTATCATAATATCACTAGAGTGTAACTACAACACAATGGTGTGTATCATAATATCACTAGAGTGTAACTACAACACAATGGTGTGTATCATAATATCACTAGTGCGTAACTACAACACAGTGGTGTGTATCATAATATCACTAGAGTGTTACTACAACACAATGGTGTGTATCATAATATCACTAGAGTGTAACTACAACACAGTGGTGTGTATCATAATATCACTAGAGTGTAACTACAACACAATGTTGTGTATCATAATATCACTAGTTTGTAACTACAACACAGTTGTGTGTATCATAATATCACTAGTGTGTAACTACAACACAGTGGTGTGTATCATAATATCACTAGAGTGTAACTACAACACAATGGTGTGTATCATAATATCACTAGTGTGTAACTACAACATAATGGTATGTATCATAATATCACTAGTGTGTAACTACAACACTATGGTGTGTATCATAATATCACCAGTGTGTAACTACAACATAACGTTGTGAATCATAATATAACTAGAGTGTAACTACAACATAATGGTGTGTATCATAATATCACTAGAGTGTAACTACAACACAATGGTGTGTATCATAATATCACTAGAGTGTAACTACAACATAATGGTGTATATCATAATATCACTAGTGTGTAATTACAACATAATGTTGTGTATCATAATATCACTAGAGTGTAACTACAACATAATGGTGTATATCATAATATCACTAGTGTGTAATTACAACATAATGTTGTGTATCATAATATCACTAGAGTGTAACTACAACATAATGGTGTATATCATAATATCACTAGAGTGTAACTACAACACTATGGTGTGTATCATAATATCACTAGAGTGTAACTACAACACAATGGTGTGTATCATAATATCACTAGAGTGTAACTACAACACAGTGGTGTGTATCATAATATCACTAGAGTGTAACGACAACATAATGGTGTATATCATAATATCACGAGTGTGTAACTACAACACAATGGTGTGTATCATAATAACACTAGTGTGTAACTACAACACAATGGTGTGTATCATAATATCACTAGAGTGTAACTACAACACAATGGTGTGTATCATAATATCACTAGTGTGTAACTACACCACAATGGTATGTATCATAATATCACTAGTGTGTAACTACAACATAATGTTGTGCATCATAATCTCACTAGAGTGTAACTACAACATAATGGTGTATATCATAATATCACTAGTGTGTAACTACAACATAATGTTGTGTATCATAATATCACTAGAGCGTAACTACAACATAATGATGTATATCATAATATCACTAGAGTGTAACTACAGCACTATGGTGTGTATCATAATATCACTAGTGTGTAACTACAACATAATGTTGTGTATCATAATATCACTAGAGTGTAACTTCAACATAATGGTGTATATCATAATATCACTAGTGTGTAACTACAACACAATGGTGTGTATCATAATAACACTAGTGTGTAACTACAACACAATGGTGTGTATCATAATATCACTAGAGTGTAACTACAACACAATGGTGTGTATCATAATATCACTAGTGTGTAACTACAACACAATGGTATTTATCATTATATCACTAGTGTGAAACTACAACATAATGTTGTGTATCATAATATCACTAGAGTGTAACTATAACATAATGGTGTATATCATAATATCACTAGTGTGTAACTACAACACAATGGTGTGTATCATAATATCACTAGAGTGTAACTACAACACAATGGTGTGTATCTTAATATCACTAGTGTGTAACTACAACACAACGGTATGTATCATAATATCACTAGTGTGTAACTACAACATAATGTTGCGTATCATAATATCACTAGAGTGTAACTACAACGTAATGGTGTATATCATAATATCACTAGTGTGTAACTACAACACAATGGTGTGTATCATAATAACACTAGTGTGTAACTTTAACACAATGGTGTGTATCATAATATCACTAGAGTGTAACTACAACACAATGGTGTGTATCATAATATCACTAGTGTGTAACTACAGCACAATGGTATGTATCATAATATCACTAGTGTGTAACTACAACATAATGTTGTGTATCATAATATCACTAGTGTGTAACTACAACATAATGGTGTGTATCATAATATCACTAGTGTGTAACTACAACATAATGGTGTGTATCATATCACTAGTGTGTAACTACAACACAATGGTGTGTATCATAATATCACGAGTGTGTAACTACAACACAATGGTGTGTATCATAATATCACTAGTGTGTAACTACAACATAATGGTGTGTATCATAATATCACTAGTGTGTAACTACAACACAATGGTGTGTATCATAATATCACTAGTGTGTAACTACAACACAATGGTGTGTATCATAATATCACTAGTGTGTAACTACAACATAATGGTGTGTATCATAATATCACTAGTGAGTAAGTACAACATAATGGTGTGTATAATATCACTAGTGTGTAACTACAACACAATGGTGTGTATCATAATATCACTAGTGCGTAACTACAACATAGTGGTGTGTATCATAATATCACTAGTGTGTAACTACAACACAATGGTGTGTATCATAATATCACTAGTGCGTAACTACAACACAATGGTGTGTATCATAATATCAGTAGTGTGTAACTACAACACAGTGGTGTGTATCATAATATCACTAGTGTGTAACTACAACATAATGGTGTATCATAATATCACTAGAGCGTAACTACAACACAATGGTGTGTATCATAATATCACTAGTGCGTAACTACAACACAATGGTGTGTATCATAATATCACTAGTGTGTAACTACAACACAATGGTGTGTATCATAATATCACTAGTGCGTAACTACAACACAGTGGTGTGTATCATAATATCACTAGAGTGTAACTACAACATAATGGTGTGTATCATAATATCACTAGTGCGTAACTACAACACAGTGGTGTGTATCATAATATCACTAGAGTGTAACTACAGCACAGTGGTGTGTATCATAATATTACTAGTGCGTAACTACAACACAGTGGTGTGTATCATAATATCACTAGAGTGTAACTACAACACAATGGTGTGTATCATAATATCACTAGTGTGTAACTACAACATAATGGTGTGTATCATAATATCACTAGTGTGTAACTACTACACAATGGTCTGTATCATAATATCACTAGTGCGAAACTACAACACAGTGGTGTGTATCATAATATCACTAGAGTGTAACTACAACACAGTGGTGTGTATCATAATATCACTAGTGCGTAACTACAACATAGTGGTGTGTATCATAACATCACTAGAGTGTAACTACAACACAATGGTATGTATCATAATATCACTAGTGTGTAACTACACCACAATGGTATGTATCATAATATCACTAGTGTGTAACTACAACATAATGTTGTGCATCATAATCTCACTAGAGTGTAACTACAACATAATGGTGTATATCATAATATCACTAGTGTGTAACTACAACATAATGTTGTGTATCATAATATCACTAGAGTGTAACTACAACATAATGGTGTATATCATAATATCACTAGAGTGTAACTACAACATAATGGTGTATATCATAATATCACTAGAGTGTAACTACAACACTATGGTGTGTATCATAATATCACTAGTGTAACTACAACACAATGGTGTGTATCATAATATCACTAGAGTGTAACTACAACACAGTGGTGTGTATCATAATATCACTAGAGTGTAACTACAACATAATGGTGTATATCATAATATCTCTAGTGTGTAACTACAACACAATGGTGTGTATCATAATAACACTAGTGTGTAACTACAACACAATGGTGTGTATCATAATATCACTAGAGTGTAACTACAACACAATGGTGTGTATCATAATATCACTAGTGTGTAACTACACCACAATGATATGTATCATAATATCACTAGTGTGTAACTACAACATAATGTTGTGCATCATAATCTCACTAGAGTGTAACTACAACATAATGGTGTATATCATAATATCACTAGTGTGTAACTACAACATAATGTTGTGTATCATAATATCACTAGAGTGTAACTACAACATAATGGTGTATATCATAATATCACTAGAGTGTAACTACAGCACTATGGTGTGCATCATAATATCACTAGTGTGTAACTACAACATAATGTTGTGTATCATAATATCACTAGAGTGTAACTTCAACATAATGGTGTATATCATAATATCACTAGTGTGTAACTACAACACAATGGTGTGTATCATAATAACACTAGTGTGTAACTACAACACAATGGTGTGTATCATAATATCACTAGAGTGTAACTACAACACAATGGTGTGTATCATAATATCACTAGTGTGTAACTACAACACAATGGTATTTATCATTATATCACTAGTGTGAAACTACAACATAATGTTGTGTATCATAATATCACTAGAGTGTAACTACAACATAATGGTGTATATCATAATATCACTAGTGTGTAACTACAACACAATGGTGTGTATCATAATATCACTAGAGTGTAACTACAACACAATGGTGTGTATCATAATATCACTAGTGTGTAACTACAACACAATGGTATGTATCATAATATCACTAGTGTGTAACTACAACATAATGTTGCGTATCATAATATCACTAGAGTGTAACTACAACGTAATGGTGTATATCATAATATCACTAGTGTGTAACTTCAACACAATGGTGTGTATCATAATAACACTAGTGTGTAACTTCAACACAATGGTGTGTATCATAATATCACTAGAGTGTAACTACAACACAATGGTGTGTATCATAATATCACTAGTGTGTAACTACAACACAATGGTATGTATCATAATATCACTATTGTGTAACTACAACATAATGTTGTGTATCATAATATCACTAGTGTGTAACTACAACATAATGGTGTGTATCATAATATCACTAGTGTGTAACTACAACATAATGGTGTGTATCATATCACTAGTGTGTAACTACAACACAATGGTGTGTATCATAATATCACTAGTGTGTAACTACAACACAATGGTGTGTATCATAATATCACTAGTGTGTAACTACAACATAATGGTGTGTATCATAATATCACTAGTGTGTAACTACAACACAATGGTGTGTATCATAATATCACTAGTGTGTAACTACAACACAATGGTGTGTATCATAATATCACTAGTGTGTAACTACAACATAATGGTGTGTATCATAATATCACTAGTGTATAAGTACAACATAACGGTGTGTATCATATCACTAGTGTGTAACTACAACACAATGGTGTGTATCATAATATCACTAGTGTGTAACTACAACACAATGGTGTGTATCATAATATCACTAGTGCGTAACTACAACATAGTGGTGTGTATCATAATATCACTAGTGTGTAACTACAACACAATGGTGTGTATCATAATATCACTAGTGCGTAACTACAACACAATGGTGTGTATCATAATATCAGTAGTGTGTAACTACAACACAGTGGTGTGTATCATAATATCACTAGTGTGTAACTACAACATAATGGTGTGTATCATAATATCACTAGAGCGTAACTACAACACAATGGTGTGTATCATAATATCACTAGTGTGTAACTACAACACAATGGTGTGTATCATAATATCACTAGTGCGTAACTACAACACAGTGGTGTGTATCATAATATCACTAGAGTGTAACTACAACATAATGGTGTGTATCATAATATCACTAGTGCGTAACTACAACACAGTGGTGTGTATCATAATATCACTAGAGTGTAACTACAGCACAGTGGTGTGTATCATAATATCACTAGTGCGTAACTACAACACAGTGGTGTGTATCATAATATCACTAGAGTGTAACTACAACACAATGGTGTGTATCATAATATCACTAGTGTGTAACTACAACATAATGGTGTGTATCATAATATCACTAGTGTGTAACTACAACACAATGGTCTGTATCATAATATCACTAGTGCGTAACTACAACACAGTGGTGTGTATCATAATATCACTAGAGTGTAACTACAACACAGTGGTGTGTATCATAATATCACTAGTGCGTAACTACAACATAGTGGTGTGTATCATAGTATCACTAGAGTGTAACTACAACACTATGGTGTGTATCATAATATCACTAGTGTGTAACTACAACACAGTGGTGTGTATTATAATATCACTAGTGCGTAACTACAACACAATGGTGTGAATCATAATATCACTAGTGTGTAACTACAACACAGTGATGTGTATCATAATATCACTGGAGTGTAACTACAACACAGTGGTGTGTATCATAATATCACTAGAGTGTAACTACAACATAATGGTGTATATCATAATATCACGAGTGTGTAACTACAACACAATGGTGTGTATCATAATAACACTAGTGTGTAACTACAACACAATGGTGTGTATCATAATATCACTAGAGTGTAACTACAACACAATGGTGTGTATCATAATATCACTAGTGTGTAACTACACCACAATGGTATGTATCATAATATCACTAGTGTGTAACTACAACATAATGTTGTGCATCATAATCTAACTAGAGTGTAACTACAACATAATGGTGTATATCATAATATCACTAGTGTGTAACTACAACACAGTGGTGTGTATCATAATATCACTAGTGTGTAACTACAACACAATGGTGTGTATCATAATATCACTAGTGTGAAAATACAACATAATGTTGTGTATCATAATATCACTAGAGTGTAACTACAACATAATGGTGTATATCATAATATCACTAGTGTGTAATTACAACATAATGTTGTGTATCATAATATCACTAGAGTGTAACTACAACATAATGGTGTATATCATAATATCACTAGTGTGTAATTACAACATAATGTTGTGTATCATAATATCACTAGAGTGTAACTACAACATAATGGTGTATATCATAATATCACTAGAGTGTAACTACAACACTATGGTGTGTATCATAATATCACTAGAGTGTAACTACAACACAATGGTGTGTATCATAATATCACTAGAGTGTAACTACAACACAGTGGTGTGTATCATAATATCACTAGAGTGTAACGACAACATAATGGTGTATATCATAATATCACGAGTGTGTAACTACAACACAATGGTGTGTATCATAATAACACTAGTGTGTAACTACAACACAATGGTGTGTATCATAATATCACTAGAGTGTAACTACAACACAATGGTGTGTATCATAATATCACTAGTGTGTAACTACACCACAATGGTATGTATCATAATATCACTAGTGTGTAACTACAACATAATGTTGTGCATCATAATCTCACTAGAGTGTAACTACAACATAATGGTGTATATCATAATATCACTAGTGTGTAACTACAACATAATGTTGTGTATCATAATATCACTAGAGCGTAACTACAACATAATGGTGTATATCATAATATCACTAGAGTGTAACTACAGCACTATGGTGTGTATCATAATATCACTAGTGTGTAACTACAACATAATGTTGTGTATCATAATATCACTAGAGTGTAACTTCAACATAATGGTGTATATCATAATATCACTAGTGTGTAACTACAACACAATGGTGTGTATCATAATAACACTAGTGTGTAACTACAACACAATGGTGTGTATCATAATATCACTAGAGTGTAACTACAACACAATGGTGTGTATCATAATATCACTAGTGTGTAACTACAACACAATGGTATTTATCATTATATCACTAGTGTGAAACTACAACATAATGTTGTGTATCATAATATCACTAGAGTGTAACTACAACATAATGGTGTATATCATAATATCACTAGTGTGTAACTACAACACAATGGTGTGTATCATAATATCACTAGAGTGTAACTACAACACAATGGTGTGTATCATAATATCACTAGTGTGTAACTACAACACAACGGTATGTATCATAATATCACTAGTGTGTAACTACAACATAATGTTGCGTATCATAATATCACTAGAGTGTAACTACAACGTAATGGTGTATATCATAATATCACTAGTGTGTAACTACAACACAATGGTGTGTATCATAATAACACTAGTGTGTAACTTTAACACAATGGTGTGTATCATAATATCACTAGAGTGTAACTACAACACAATGGTGTGTATCATAATATCACTAGTGTGTAACTACAGCACAATGGTATGTATCATAATATCACTAGTGTGTAACTACAACATAATGTTGTGTATCATAATATCACTAGTGTGTAACTACAACATAATGGTGTGTATCATAATATCACTAGTGTGTAACTACAACATAATGGTGTGTATCATATCACTAGTGTGTAACTACAACACAATGGTGTGTATCATAATATCACTAGTGTGTAACTACAACACAATGGTGTGTATCATAATATCACTAGTGTGTAACTACAACATAATGGTGTGTATCATAATATCACTAGTGTGTAACTACAACACAATGGTGTGTATCATAATATCACTAGTGTGTAACTACAACACAATGGTGTGTATCATAATATCACTAGTGTGTAACTACAACATAATGGTGTGTATCATAATATCACTAGTGAGTAAGTACAACATAATGGTGTGTATAATATCACTAGTGTGTAACTACAACACAATGGTGTGTATCATAATATCACTAGTGTGTAACTACAACACAATGGTGTGTATCATAATATCACTAGTGCGTAACTACAACATAGTGGTGTGTATCATAATATCACTAGTGTGTAACTACAACACAATGGTGTGTAACATAATATCACTAGTGCGTAACTACAACACAATGGTGTGTATCATAATATCAGTAGTGTGTAACTACAACACAGTGGTGTGTATCATAATATCACTAGTGTGTAACTACAACATAATGGTGTATCATAATATCACTAGAGCGTAACTACAACACAATGGTGTGTATCATAATATCACTAGTGCGTAACTACAACACAATGGTGTGTATCATAATATCACTAGTGTGTAACTACAACACAATGGTGTGTATCATAATATCACTAGTGCGTAACTACAACACAGTGGTGTGTATCATAATATCACTAGAGTGTAACTACAACATAATGGTGTGTATCATAATATCACTAGTGCGTAACTACAACACAGTGGTGTGTATCATAATATCACTAGAGTGTAACTACAGCACAGTGGTGTGTATCATAATATTACTAGTGCGTAACTACAACACAGTGGTGTGTATCATAATATCACTAGAGTGTAACTACAACACAATGGTGTGTATCATAATATCACTAGTGTGTAACTACAACATAATGGTGTGTATCATAATATCACTAGTGTGTAACTACTACACAATGGTCTGTATCATAATATCACTAGTGCGAAACTACAACACAGTGGTGTGTATCATAATATCACTAGAGTGTAACTACAACACAGTGGTGTGTATCATAATATCACTAGTGCGTAACTACAACATAGTGGTGTGTATCATAACATCACTAGAGTGTAACTAGAACACAATGGTATGTATCATAATATCACTAGTGTGTAACTACACCACAATGGTATGTATCATAATATCACTAGTGTGTAACTACAACATAATGTTGTGCATCATAATCTCACTAGAGTGTAACTACAACATAATGGTGTATATCATAATATCACTAGTGTGTAACTACAACATAATGTTGTGTATCATAATATCACTAGAGTGTAACTACAACATAATGGTGTATATCATAATATCACTAGAGTGTAACTACAACATAATGGTGTATATCATAATATCACTAGAGTGTAACTACAACACTATGGTGTGTATCATAATATCACTAGAGTGTAACTACAACACAATGGTGTGTATCATAATATCACTAGAGTGTAACTACAACACAGTGGTGTGTATCATAATATCACTAGAGTGTAACTACAACATAATGGTGTATATCATAATATCTCTAGTGTGTAACTACAACACAATGGTGTGTATCATAATAACACTAGTGTGTAACTACAACACAATGGTGTGTATCATAATATCACTAGAGTGTAACTACAACACAATGGTGTGTATCATAATATCACTAGTGTGTAACTACACCACAATGATATGTATCATAATATCACTAGTGTGTAACTACAACATAATGTTGTGCATCATAATCTCACTAGAGTGTAACTACAACATAATGGTGTATATCATAATATCACTAGTGTGTAACTACAACATAATGTTGTGTATCATAATATCACTAGAGTGTAACTACAACATAATGGTGTATATCATAATATCACTAGAGTGTAACTACAGCACTATGGTGTGCATCATAATATCACTAGTGTGTAACTACAACATAATGTTGTGTATCATAATATCACTAGAGTGTAACTTCAACATAATGGTGTATATCATAATATCACTAGTGTGTAACTACAACACAATGGTGTGTATCATAATAACACTAGTGTGTAACTACAACACAATGGTGTGTATCATAATATCACTAGAGTGTAACTACAACACAATGGTGTGTATCATAATATCACTAGTGTGTAACTACAACACAATGGTATTTATCATTATATCACTAGTGTGAAACTACAACATAATGTTGTGTATCATAATATCACTAGAGTGTAACTACAACATAATGGTGTATATCATAATATCACTAGTGTGTAACTACAACACAATGGTGTGTATCATAATATCACTAGAGTGTAACTACAACACAATGGTGTGTATCATAATATCACTAGTGTGTAACTACAACACAATGGTATGTATCATAATATCACTAGTGTGTAACTACAACATAATGTTGCGTATCATAATATCACTAGAGTGTAACTACAACGTAATGGTGTATATCATAATATCACTAGTGTGTAACTTCAACACAATGGTGTGTATCATAATAACACTAGTGTGTAACTTCAACACAATGGTGTGTATCATAATATCACTAGAGTGTAACTACAACACAATGGTGTTTATCATAATATCACTAGTGTGTAACTACAACACAATGGTATGTATCATAATATCACTAGTGTGTAACTACAACATAATGTTGTGTATCATAATATCACTAGTGTGTAACTACAACATAATGGTGTGTATCATAATATCACTAGTGTGTAACTACAACATAATGGTGTGTATCATATCACTAGTGTGTAACTACAACACAATGGTGTGTATCATAATATCACTAGTGTGTAACTACAACACAATGGTGTGTATCATAATATCACTAGTGTGTAACTACAACATAATGGTGTGTATCATAATATCACTAGTGTGTAACTACAACACAATGGTGTGTATCATAATATCACTAGTGTGTAACTACAACACAATGGTGTGTATCATAATATCACTAGTGTGTAACTACAACATAATGGTGTGTATCATAATATCACTAGTGTATAAGTACAACATAACGGTGTGTATCATATCACTAGTGTGTAACTACAACACAATGGTGTGTATCATAATATCACTAGTGTGTAACTACAACACAATGGTGTGTATCATAATATCACTAGTGCGTAACTACAACATAGTGGTGTGTATCATAATATCACTAGTGTGTAACTACAACACAATGGTGTGTATCATAATATCACTAGTGCGTAACTACAACACAATGGTGTGTATCATAATATCAGTAGTGTGTAACTACAACACAGTGGTGTGTATCATAATATCACTAGTGTGTAACTACAACATAATGGTGTGTATCATAATATCACTAGAGCGTAACTACAACACAATGGTGTGTATCATAATATCACTAGTGTGTAACTACAACACAATGGTGTGTATCATAATATCACTAGTGCGTAACTACAACACAGTGGTGTGTATCATAATATCACTAGAGTGTAACTACAACATAATGGTGTGTATCATAATATCACTAGTGCGTAACTACAACACAGTGGTGTGTATCATAATATCACTAGAGTGTAACTACAGCACAGTGGTGTGTATCATAATATCACTAGTGCGTAACTACAACACAGTGGTGTGTATCATAATATCACTAGAGTGTAACTACAACACAATGGTGTGTATCATAATATCACTAGTGTGTAACTACAACATAATGGTGTGTATCATAATATCACTAGTGTGTAACTACAACACAATGGTCTGTATCATAATATCACTAGTGCGTAACTACAACACAGTGGTGTGTATCATAATATCACTAGAGTGTAACTACAACACAGTGGTTTGTATCATAATATCACTAGTGCGTAACTACAACATAGTGGTGTGTATCATAGTTTCACTAGAGTGTAACTACAACACAATGGTGTGTATCATAATATCACTAGTGCGTAACTACAACACAGTGGTGTGTATCATAATATCACTAGAGTGTAACTACAACACAGTGGTGTGTATCATAATATCACTAGAGTGTAACTACAACACAATGGTGTGTATCATAATATCACTAGTGGGTAACTACAACAAAATGGTGTGTATCATAATATCACTAGTGTGTAACTAAAACTCAATGGTGTGTATCATAATATCACTAGTGCGTAACTACAACACAATGGTGTGTATCATAATATCACTAGTGTGTAACTACAACATAATGTTGTGTATCATAATATCACTAGTGTGTAACTACAACACAATGGTGTGTATCATAATATCACTAGTGCGTAACTACAACACAATGGTGTGTATCATAATATCACTAGTGCGTAACTACAACACAATGGTGTGTATCATAATATCACTAGTGTGAAACTTCAACACAATGAAGTGTATCATAATATCACTAGTGCGTAACTACAACACAATGGTGTGTATCATAATATCACTTGTGTGTAACTACAACACAGTGGTGTGTATCATAATATCACTAGAGTGTAACTACAACACAGTGGTGTGTATCATAATATCACTTGTGTGTAACTACAACACAGTGGTGTGTATCATCATATCACTAGTGCGTAACTACAACACAATGGTGTGTATCATAATATCACTAGAGTGTAACTACAACACAGTGGTGTGTATCATAATATCACTAGAGTGTAACTACAACACAGTGGTGTGTATCATAATATCACTAGAGTGTAACTACAACACAGTGGTGTGAATCATAATATCACTAGTGTGTAACTACAACACAGTGGTGTGTATCATAATATCACTAGAGTGAATCTACAACACAATGGTGTGTATCATAATATCACTAGTGTGTAACTACAACACAGTGGTGTGTATCATAATATCACTAGTGCGTAACTACAACAAAATCGTGTGTATCATAATATCACTAGTGTGTAACTACAACACAGTGGTGTGTATCATAATATGACTAGAGTGTAACTACAACACAATGGTGTGTATCATAATATCACTAGTGTGTAACTACAACACAGTGGTGTGTATCATAATATCACTAGAGTGTAACTACAACACAATGGTGTGTATCATAATATCACCAGTGCGTAACTACAACACAGTGGTGTGTATCATAATATCACTAGAGTGTAACTACAACACAATGGTGTGTATCATAATATCACTAGAGTGTAACTACAACACAATGGTGTGTATCATAATATCACTAGTGCGTAACTACAACACAGTGGTGTGTATCATAATATCACTAGAGTGTTACTACAACACAATGGTGTGTATCATAATATCACTAGAGTGTAACTACAACACAGTGGTGTGTATCATAATATCACTAGAGTGTAACTACAACACAATGTTGTGTATCATAATATCACTAGTTTGTAACTACAACACAGTTGTGTGTATCATAATATCACTAGTGTGTAACTACAACACAGTGGTGTGTATCATAATATCACTAGAGTGTAACTACAACACAATGGTGTGTATCATAATATCACTAGTGTGTAACTACAACATAATGGTATGTATCATAATATCACTAGTGTGTAACTACAACACTATGGTGTGTATCATAATATCACCAGTGTGTAACTACAACATAACGTTGTGAATCATAATATAACTAGAGTGTAACTACAACATAATGGTGTGTATCATAATATCACTAGAGTGTAACTACAACACAATGGTGTGTATCATAATATCACTAGAGTGTAACTACAACATAATGGTGTGTATCATAATATCACTAGAGTGTAACTACAACACAATGGTGTGTATCAAATTATCACTAGAGTGTAACTACAACATAATGGTGTATATCATAATATCACTAGTGTGTAACTACAACACAGTGGTGTGTATCATAATATCACTAGTGTGTAACTACAACACAATGGTGTGTATCATAATATCACTAGTGTGAAACTACAACATAATGTTGTGTATCATAATATCACTAGAGTGTAACTACAACATAATGGTGTATAACATAATATCACTAGTGTGTAATTACAACATAATGTTGTGTATCATAATATCACTAGAGTGTAACTACAACATAATGGTGTATATCATAATATCACTATTGTGTAATTACAACATAATGTTGTGTATCATAATATCACTAGAGTGTAACTACAACATAATGGTGTATATCATAATATCACTAGAGTGTAACTACAACACTATGGTGTGTATCATAATATCACTAGAGTGTAACTACAACACAATGGTGTGTATCATAATATCACTAGAGTGTAACTACAACACAGTGGTGTGTATCATAATATCACTAGAGTGTAACTACAACATAATGGTGTATATCATAATATCACTAGTGTGTAACTACAACACAATGGTGTGTATCATAATAACACTAGTGTGTAACTACAACACAATGGTGTGTATCATAATATCACTAGAGTGTAACTACAACACAATGGTGTGTATCATAATATCACTAGTGTGTAACTACACCACAATGGTATGTATCATAATATCACTAGTGTGTAACTACAACATAATGTTGTGCATCATAATCTCACTAGAGTGTAACTACAACATAATGGTGTATATCATAATATCACTAGTGTGTAACTACAACATAATGTTGTGTATCATAATATCACTAGAGCACAACTACAACATAATGGTGTATATCATAATATCACTAGAGTGTAACTACAGCACTATGGTGTGTATCATAATATCACTAGTGTGTAACTACAACATAATGTTGTGTATCATAATATCACTAGAGTGTAACTTCAACATAATGGTGTATATCATAATATCACTAGTGTGTAACTACAACACAATGGTGTGTATCATAATAACACTAGTGTGTAACTACAACACAATGGTGTGTATCATAATATCACTAGAGTGTAACTACAACACAATGGTGTGTATCATAATATCACTAGTGTGTAACTACAACACAATGGTATTTATCATTATATCACTAGTGTGAAACTACAACATAATGTTGTGTATCATAATATCACTAGAGTGTAACTACAACATAATGGTGTATATCATAATATCACTAGTGTGTAACTACAACACAATGGTGTGTATCATAATATCACTAGAGTGTAACTACAACACAATGGTGTGTATCATAATATCACTAGTGTGTAACTACAACACAATGGTATGTATCATAATATCACTAGTGTGTAACTACAACATAATGTTGCGTATCATAATATCACTAGAGTGTAACTACAACGTAATGGTGTATATCATAATATCACTAGTGTGTAACTACAACACAATGGTGTGTATCATAATAACACTAGTGTGTAACTTTAACACAATGGTGTGTATCATAATATCACTAGAGTGTAACTACAACACAATGGTGTGTATCATAATATCACTAGTGTGTAACTACAACACAATGGTATGTATCATAATATCACTAGTGTGTAACTACAACATAATGTTGTGTATCATAATATCACTAGTGTGTAACTACAACATAATGGTGTGTATCATAATATCACTAGTGTGTAACTACAACATAATGGTGTGTATCATATCACTAGTGTGTAACTACAACACAATGGTGTGTATCATAATATCACTAGTGTGTAACTACAATACAATGGTGTGTATCATAATATCACTAGTGTGTAACTACAACATAATGGTGTGTATCATAATATCACTAGTGTGTAACTACAACACAAAGGTGTGTATCATAATATCACTAGTGTGTAACTACAACACAATGGTGTGTATCATAATATCACTAGTGTGTAACTACAACATAATGGTGTGTATCATAATATCACTAGTGTGTAAGTACAACATAATGGTGTGTATCATATCACTAGTGTGTAACTACAACACAATGGTGTGTATCATAATATCACTAGTGTGTAACTACAACACAATGGTGTGTATCATAATATCACTAGTGCGTAACTACAACATAGTGGTGTGTATCATAATATCACTAGTGTGTAACTACAACACAATGGTGTGTATCATAATATCACTAGTGTGTAACTACAACACAATGGTGTGTAACATAATATCAGTAGTGTGTAACTACAACACAGTGGTGTGTATCATAATATCACTAGTGTGTAACTACAACATAATGGTGTGTATCATAATATCACTAGAGCGTAACTACAACACAATGGTGTGTATCATAATATCACTAGTGTGTAACTACAACACAATGGTGTGTATCATAATATCACTAGTGCGTAACTACAACACAGTGGTGTGTATCATAATATCACTAGAGTGTAACTACAACATAATGGTGTGTATCATAATATCACTAGTGCGTAACTACAACACAGTGGTGTGTATCATAATATCACTAGAGTGTAACTACAGCACAGTGGTGTGTATCATAATATCACTAGTGCGTTTACTACAACACAGTGGTGTGTATCATAATATCACTAGAGTGTAACTACAACACAATGGTGTGTATCATAATATCACTAGTGTGTAACTACAACATAATGGTGTGTATCATAATATCACTAGTGTGTAACTACAACACAATGGTCTGTATCATAATATCACTAGTGCGTAACTACAACACAGTGGTGTGTATCATAATATCACTAGAGTGTAACTACAACACAGTGGTGTGTATCATAATATCACTAGTGCGTAACTACAACATAGTGGTGTGTATCATAATATCACTAGAGTGTAACTACAACACAATGGTGTGTATCATAATATCACTAGTGTGTAACTACACCACAATGGTATGTATCATAATATCACTAGTGTGTAACTACAACATAATGTTGTGCATCATAATCTCACTAGAGTGTAACTACAACATAATGGTGTATATCATAATATCACTAGTGTGTAACTACAACATAATGTTGTGTATCATAATATCACTAGAGTGTAACTACAACATAATGGTGTATATCATAATATCACTAGAGTGTAACTACAACATAATGGTGTATATCATAATATCACTAGAGTGTAACTACAACACTATGGTGTGTATCATAATATCACTAGAGTGTAACTACAACACAATGGTGTGTATCATAATATCACCAGAGTGTAACTACAACACAGTGGTGTGTATCATAATATCACTAGAGTGTAACTACAACATAATGGTGTATATCATAATATCACTAGTGTGTAACTACAACACAATGGTGTGTATCATAATAACACTAGTGTGTAACTACAACACAATGGTGTGTATCATAATATCACTAGAGTGTAACTACAACACAATGGTGTGTATCATAATATCACTAGTGTGTAACTACAACACAATGGTATGTATCATAATATCACTAGTGTGTAACTACAACATAATGTTGCGTATCATAATATCACTAGAGTGTAACTACAACGTAATGGTGTATATCATAATATCACTAGTGTGTAACTACAACACAATGGTGTGTATCATAATAACACTAGTGTGTAACTTCAACACAATGGTGTGTATCATAATATCACTAGAGTGTAACTACAACACAATGGTGTGTATCATAATATCACTAGTGTGTAACTACAACACAATGGTATGTATCATAATATCACTAGTGCGTAACTACAACACAGTGGTGTGTATCATAATATCACTAGAGTGTAACTACAACACAGTGGTGTGTATCATAATATCACTAGTGCGTAACTAAAACATAGTGGTTTGTATCATAGTATCACTAGAGTGTAACTACAACACAATGGTGTGTATCATAATATCACTAGTGTGTAACTACAACACAGTGGTGTGTATTATAATATCACTAGTGCGTAACTACAACACAATGGTGTGAATCATAATATCACTAGTGTGTAACTACAACACAGTGATGTGTATCATAATATCACTGGAGTGTAACTACAACACAGTGGTGTGTATCATAATATCACTAGTGCGTAACTACAACACAGTGGTGTGTATCATAATATCTCTAGAGTGCAACTACAACACAATGGTGTGTATCATAATATCACTAGTGTGTAACTACAACACAATGGTGTGTATCAAAATATCACTAGTGTGTAACTACAACACAATGGTGTTTACCATAATATCACTAGAGTGTAACTACAACACAGTGGTGTGTATCATAATATCACTAGAGTGTAACTTCAACTCAATGGTGTGTATCATAATATCACTAGTGTGTAACTACAACAAAATGGTGTGTATCATAATATCACTAGTGTGTAACTAAAACTCAATGGTGTGTATCATAATATCACTAGTGCGTAACTACAACACAATGGTGTGTATCATAATATCACTAGTGTGTAACTACAACATAATGTTGTGTATCATAATATCACTAGTGTGTAACTACAACACAATGGTGTGTATCATAATATCACTAGTGCGTAACTACAACACAATGGTGTGTATCATAATATCACTAGTGCGTAACTACAACACAATGGTGTGTATCATAATATCACTAGTGTGTAACTACAACATAATGTTGTGTATCATAATATCACTAGTGTGTAACTACAACACAATGGTGTGTATCATAATATCACTAGTGCGTAACTACAACACAATGGTGTGTATCATAATATCACTAGTGTGAAACTTCAACACAATGGTGTGTATCATAATATCACTAGTGCGTAACTACAACACAATGGTGTGTATCATAATATCACTTGTGTGTAACTACAACACAGTGGTGTGTATCATAATATCACTAGAGTGTAACTACAACACAGTGGTGTGTATCATAATATCACTTGTGTGTAACTACAACACAGTGGTGTGTATCATCATATCACTAGTGCGTAACTACAACACAATGGTGTGTATCATAATATCACTAGAGTGTAACTACAACACAGTGGTGTGTATCATAATATCACTAGAGTGTAACTACAACACAGTGGTGTGTATCATAATATCACTAGAGTGTAACTACAACACAGTGGTGTGAATCATAATATCACTAGTGTGTAAATACAACACAGTGGTGTGTATCATAATATCACTAGAGTGAATCTACAACACAATGGTGTGTATCATAATATCACTAGTGTGTAACTACAACACAGTGGTGTGTATCATAATATCACTAGTGCGTAACTACAACAAAATCGTGTGTATCATAATATCACTAGTGTGTAACTACAACACAGTGGTGTGTATCATAATATGACTAGAGTGTAACTACAACACAATGGTGTGTATCATAATATCACTAGTGTGTAACTACAACACAGTGGTGTGTATCATAATATCACTAGAGTGTAACTACAACACAATGGTGTGTATCATAATATCACCAGTGCGTAACTACAACACAGTGGTGTGTATCATAATATCACTAGAGTGTAACTACAACACAATGGTGTGTATCATAATATCGCTAGAGTGTAACTACAACACAATGGTGTGTATCATAATATCACTAGTGCGTAACTACAACACAGTGGTGTGTATCATAATATCACTAGAGTGTTACTACAACACAATGGTGTGTATCATAATATCACTAGAGTGTAACTACAACACAGTGGTGTGTATCATAATATCACTAGAGTGTAACTACAACACAATGTTGTGTATCATAATATCACTAGTTTGTAACTACAACACAGTTGTGTGTATCATAATATCACTAGTGTGTAACTACAACACAGTGGTGTGTATCATAATATCACTAGAGTGTAACTACAACACAATGGTGTGTATCATAATATCACTAGTGTGTAACTACAACATAATGGTATGTATCATAATATCACTAGTGTGTAACTACAACACTATGGTGTGTATCATAATATCACCAGTGTGTAACTACAACATAACGTTGTGAATCATAATATAACTAGAGTGTAACTACAACATAATGGTGTGTATCATAATATCACTAGAGTGTAACTACAACACAATGGTGTGTATCATAATATCACTAGAGTGTAACTACAACACAATGGTGTGTATCATAATATCACTAGTGTGTAACTACAACACAATGGTATGTATCATAATATCACTAGTGTGTAACTACAACATAATGTTGCGTATCATAATATCACTAGAGTGTAACTACAACGTAATGGTGTATATCATAATATCACTAGTGTGTAACTACAACACAATGGTGTGTATCATAATAACACTAGTGTGTAACTTTAACACAATGTTGTGTATCATAATATCACTAGAGTGTAACTACAACACAATGGTGTGTATCATAATATCACTAGTGTGTAACTACAACACAATGGTATGTATCATAATATCACTAGTGCGTAACTACAACACAGTGGTGTGTATCATAATATCACTAGAGTGTAACTACAACACAGTGGTGTGTATCATAATATCACTAGTGCGTAACTACAACATAGTGGTTTGTATCATAGTATCACTAGAGTGTAACTACAACACAATGGTGTGTATCATAATATCACTAGTGTGTAACTACAACACAGTGGTGTGTATTATAATATCACTAGTGCGTAACTACAACACAATGGTGTGAATCATAATATCACTAGTGTGTAACTACAACACAGTGATGTGTATCATAATATCACTGGAGTGTAACTACAACACAGTGGTGTGTATCATAATATCACTAGTGCGTAACTACAACACAGTGGTGTGTATCATAATATCTCTAGAGTGCAACTACAACACAATGGTGTGTATCATAATATCACTAGTGTGTAACTACAACACAATGGTGTGTATCAAAATATCACTAGTGTGTAACTACAACACAATGGTGTTTACCATAATATCACTAGAGTGTAACTACAACACAGTGGTGTGTATCATAATATCACTAGAGTGTAACTTCAACTCAATGGTGTGTATCATAATATCACTAGTGTGTAACTACAACAAAATGGTGTGTATCATAATATCACTAGTGTGTAACTAAAACTCAATGGTGTGTATCATAATATCACTAGTGCGTAACTACAACACAATGGTGTGTATCATAATATCACTAGTGTGTAACTACAACATAATGTTGTGTATCATAATATCACTAGTGTGTAACTACAACACAATGGTGTGTATCATAATATCACTAGTGCGTAACTACAACACAATGGTGTGTATCATAATATCACTAGTGCGTAACTACAACACAATGGTGTGTATCATAATATCACTAGTGTGTAACTACAACATAATGTTGTGTATCATAATATCACTAGTGTGTAACTACAACACAATGGTGTGTATCATAATATCACTAGTGCGTAACTACAACACAATGGTGTGTATCATAATATCACTAGTGTGAAACTTCAACACAATGGTGTGTATCATAATATCACTAGTGCGTAACTACAACACAATGGTGTGTATCATAATATCACTTGTGTGTAACTACAACACAGTGGTGTGTATCATAATATCACTAGAGTGTAACTACAACACAGTGGTGTGTATCATAATATCACTTGTGTGTAACTACAACACAGTGGTGTGTATCATCATATCACTAGTGCGTAACTACAACACAATGGTGTGTATCATAATATCACTAGAGTGTAACTACAACACAGTGGTGTGTATCATAATATCACTAGAGTGTAACTACAACACAGTGGTGTGTATCATAATATCACTAGAGTGTAACTACAACACAGTGGTGTGAATCATAATATCACTAGTGTGTAAATACAACACAGTGGTGTGTATCATAATATCACTAGAGTGAATCTACAACACAATGGTGTGTATCATAATATCACTAGTGTGTAACTACAACACAGTGGTGTGTATCATAATATCACTAGTGCGTAACTACAACAAAATCGTGTGTATCATAATATCACTAGTGTGTAACTACAACACAGTGGTGTGTATCATAATATGACTAGAGTGTAACTACAACACAATGGTGTGTATCATAATATCACTAGTGTGTAACTACAACACAGTGGTGTGTATCATAATATCACTAGAGTGTAACTACAACACAATGGTGTGTATCATAATATCACCAGTGCGTAACTACAACACAGTGGTGTGTATCATAATATCACTAGAGTGTAACTACAACACAATGGTGTGTATCATAATATCGCTAGAGTGTAACTACAACACAATGGTGTGTATCATAATATCACTAGTGCGTAACTACAACACAGTGGTGTGTATCATAATATCACTAGAGTGTTACTACAACACAATGGTGTGTATCATAATATCACTAGAGTGTAACTACAACACAGTGGTGTGTATCATAATATCCCTAGAGTGTAACTACAACACAATGTTGTGTATCATAATATCACTAGTTTGTAACTACAACACAGTTGTGTGTATCATAATATCACTAGTGTGTAACTACAACACAGTGGTGTGTATCATAATATCACTAGAGTGTAACTACAACACAATGGTGTGTATCATAATATCACTAGTGTGTAACTACAACATAATGGTATGTATCATAATATCACTAGTGTGTAACTACAACACTATGGTGTGTATCATAATATCACCAGTGTGTAACTACAACATAACGTTGTGAATCATAATATAACTAGAGTGTAACTACAACATAATGGTGTGTATCATAATATCACTAGAGTGTAACTACAACACAATGGTGTGTATCATAATATCACTAGAGTGTAACTACAACATAATGGTGTGTATCATAATATCACTAGAGTGTAACTACAACACAATGGTGTGTATCAAATTATCACTAGAGTGTAACTACAACATAATGGTGTATATCATAATATCACTAGTGTGTAACTACAACACAGTGGTGTGTATCATAATATCACTAGTGTGTAACTACAACACAATGGTGTGTATCATAATATCACTAGTGTGAAACTACAACATAATGGTGTATATCATAATATCACTAGAGTGTAACTACAACACTATGGTGTGTATCATAATATCACTAGAGTGTAACTACAACACAATGGTGTGTATCATAATATCACTAGAGTGTAACTACAACACAGTGGTGTGTATCATAATATCACTAGAGTGTAACTACAACATAATGGTGTATCTCATAATATCACTAGTGTGTAACTACAACACAATGGTGTGTATCATAATAACACTAGTGTGTAACTACAACACAATGGTGTGTATCATAATATCACTAGAGTGTAACTACAACACAATGGTGTGTATCATAATATCACTAGTGTGTAACTACACCACAATGGTATGTATCATAATATCACTAGTGTGTAACTACAACATAATGTTGTGCATCATAATCTCACTAGAGTGTAACTACAACATAATGGTGTATATCATAATATCACTAGTGTGTAACTACAACATAATGTTGTGTATCATAATATCACTAGAGCACAACTACAACATAATGGTGTATATCATAATATCACTAGAGTGTAACTACAGCACTATGGTGTGTATCATAATATCACTAGTGTGTAACTACAACATAATGTTGTGTATCATAATATCACTAGAGTGTAACTTCAACATAATGGTGTATATCATAATATCACTAGTGTGTAACTACAACACAATGGTGTGTATCATAATAACACTAGTGTGTAACTACAACACAATGGTGTGTATCATAATATCACTAGAGTGTAACTACAACACAATGGTGTGTATCATAATATCACTAGTGTGTAACTACAACACAATGGTATTTATCATTATATCACTAGTGTGAAACTACAACATAATGGTGTATATCATAATATCACTAGAGTGTAACTACAACACAATGGTGTGTATCATAATATCACTAGTGTGTAACTACAACATAATGGTGTGTATCATAATATCACTAGTGTGTAACTACAACACAATGGTCTGTATCATAATATCACTAGTGCGTAACTACAACACAGTGGTGTGTATCATAATATCACTAGAGTGTAACTACAACACAGTGGTGTGTATCATAATATCACTAGTGCGTAACTACAACATAATGTTGTGTATCATAATATCACTAGAGTGTAACTTCAACATAATGGTGTATATCATAATATCACTAGAGTGTAACTACAACACAATGGTGTGTATCATAATATCACTAGTGTGTAACTACAACATAATGGTGTGTATCATAATATCACTAGTGTTAACTACAACACAATGGTCTGTATCATAATATCACTAGTGCGTAACTACAACACAGTGGTGTGTATCATAATATCACTAGAGTGTAACTACAACACAGTGGTGTGTATCATAATATCACTAGTGCGTAACTACAACATAGTGGTGTGTATCATAATATCACTAGAGTGTAACTACAACACAATGGTGTGTATCATAATATCACTAGTGTGTAACTACACCACAATGGTATGTATCATAATATCACTAGTGTGTAACTACAACATAATGTTGTGCATCATAATCTCACTAGAGTGTAACTACAACATAATGGTGTATATCATAATATCACTAGTGTGTAACTACAACATAATGTTGTGTATCATAATATCACTAGAGTGTAACTACAACATAATGGTGTATATCATAATATCACTAGAGTGTAACTACAACATAATGGTGTATATCATAATATCACTAGAGTGTAACTACAACACTATGGTGTGTATCATAATATCACTAGAGTGTAACTACAACACAATGGTGTGTATCATAATATCACCAGAGTGTAACTACAACACAGTGGTGTGTATCATAATATCACTAGAGTGTAACTACAACATAATGGTGTATATCATAATATCACTAGTGTGTAACTACAACACAATGGTGTGTATCATAATAACACTAGTGTGTAACTACAACACAATGGTGTGTATCATAATATCACTAGAGTGTAACTACAACACAATGGTGTGTATCATAATATCACTAGTGTGTAACTACAACACAATGGTATGTATCATAATATCACTAGTGTGTAACTACAACATAATGTTGCGTATCATAATATCACTAGAGTGTAACTACAACGTAATGGTGTATATCATAATATCACTAGTGTGTAACTACAACACAATGGTGTGTATCATAATAACACTAGTGTGTAACTTCAACACAATGGTGTGTATCATAATATCACTAGAGTGTAACTACAACACAATGGTGTGTATCATAATATCACTAGTGTGTAACTACAACACAATGGTATGTATCATAATATCACTAGTGCGTAACTACAACACAGTGGTGTGTATCATAATATCACTAGAGTGTAACTACAACACAGTGGTGTGTATCATAATATCACTAGTGCGTAACTACAACATAGTGGTTTGTATCATAGTATCACTAGAGTGTAACTACAACACAATGGTGTGTATCATAATATCACTAGTGTGTAACTACAACACAGTGGTGTGTATTATAATATCACTAGTGCGTAACTACAACACAATGGTGTGAATCATAATATCACTAGTGTGTAACTACAACACAGTGATGTGTATCATAATATCACTGGAGTGTAACTACAACACAGTGGTGTGTATCATAATATCACTAGTGCGTAACTACAACACAGTGGTGTGTATCATAATATCTCTAGAGTGCAACAACAACACAATGGTGTGTATCATAATATCACTAGTGTGTAACTACAACACAATGGTGTGTATCAAAATATCACTAGTGTGTAACTACAACACAATGGTGTTTACCATAATATCACTAGAGTGTAACTACAACACAGTGGTGTGTATCATAATATCACTAGAGTGTAACTTCAACTCAATGGTGTGTATCATAATATCACTAGTGTGTAACTACAACAAAATGGTGTGTATCATAATATCACTAGTGTGTAACTAAAACTCAATGGTGTGTATCATAATATCACTAGTGCGTAACTACAACACAATGGTGTGTATCATAATATCACTAGTGTGTAACTACAACATAATGTTGTGTATCATAATATCACTAGTGTGTAACTACAACACAATGGTGTGTATCATAATATCACTAGTGCGTAACTACAACACAATGGTGTGTATCATAATATCACTAGTGCGTAACTACAACACAATGGTGTGTATCATAATATCACTAGTGTGTAACTACAACATAATGTTGTGTATCATAATATCACTAGTGTGTAACTACAACACAATGGTGTGTATCATAATATCACTAGTGCGTAACTACAACACAATGGTGTGTATCATAATATCACTAGTGTGAAACTTCAACACAATGGTGTGTATCATAATATCACTAGTGCGTAACTACAACACAATGGTGTGTATCATAATATCACTTGTGTGTAACTACAACACAGTGGTGTGTATCATAATATCACTAGAGTGTAACTACAACACAGTGGTGTGTATCATAATATCACTTGTGTGTAACTACAACACAGTGGTGTGTATCATCATATCACTAGTGCGTAACTACAACACAATGGTGTGTATCATAATATCACTAGAGTGTAACTACAACACAGTGGTGTGTATCATAATATCACTAGAGTGTAACTACAACACAGTGGTGTGTATCATAATATCACTAGAGTGTAACTACAACACAGTGGTGTGAATCATAATATCACTAGTGTGTAAATACAACACAGTGGTGTGTATCATAATATCACTAGAGTGAATCTACAACACAATGGTGTGTATCATAATATCACTAGTGTGTAACTACAACACAGTGGTGTGTATCATAATATCACTAGTGCGTAACTACAACAAAATCGTGTGTATCATAATATCACTAGTGTGTAACTACAACACAGTGGTGTGTATCATAATATGACTAGAGTGTAACTACAACACAATGGTGTGTATCATAATATCACTAGTGTGTAACTACAACACAGTGGTGTGTATCATAATATCACTAGAGTGTAACTACAACACAATGGTGTGTATCATAATATCACCAGTGCGTAACTACAACACAGTGGTGTGTATCATAATATCACTAGAGTGTAACTACAACACAATGGTGTGTATCATAATATCACTAGAGTGTAACTACAACACAATGGTGTGTATCATAATATCACTAGTGCGTAACTACAACACAGTGGTGTGTATCATAATATCACTAGAGTGTTACTACAACACAATGGTGTGTATCATAATATCACTAGAGTGTAACTACAACACAGTGGTGTGTATCATAATATCACTAGAGTGTAACTACAACACAATGTTGTGTATCATAATATCACTAGTTTGTAACTACAACACAGTTGTGTGTATCATAATATCACTAGTGTGTAACTACAACACAGTGGTGTGTATCATAATATCACTAGAGTGTAACTACAACACAATGGTGTGTATCATAATATCACTAGTGTGTAACTACAACATAATGGTATGTATCATAATATCACTAGTGTGTAACTACAACACTATGGTGTGTATCATAATATCACCAGTGTGTAACTACAACATAACGTTGTGAATCATAATATAACTAGAGTGTAACTACAACATAATGGTGTGTATCATAATATCACTAGAGTGTAACTACAACACAATGGTGTGTATCATAATATCACTAGAGTGTAACTACAACATAATGGTGTGTATCATAATATCACTAGAGTGTAACTACAACACAATGGTGTGTATCAAATTATCACTAGAGTGTAACTACAACATAATGGTGTATATCATAATATCACTAGTGTGTAACTACAACACAGTGGTGTGTATCATAATATCACTAGTGTGTAACTACAACACAATGGTGTGTATCATAATATCACTAGTGTGAAACTACAACATAATGTTGTGTATCATAATATCACTAGAGTGTAACTACAACATAATGGTGTATATCATAATATCACTAGTGTGTAATTACAACATAATGTTGTGTATCATAATATCACTAGAGTGTAACTACAACATAATGGTGTATATCATAATATCACTAGTGTGTAATTACAACATAATGTTGTGTATCATAATATCACTAGAGTGTAACTACAACATAATGGTGTATATCATAATATCACTAGAGTGTAACTACAACACTATGGTGTGTATCATAATATCACTAGAGTGTAACTACAACACAATGGTGTGTATCATAATATCACTAGAGTGTAACTACAACACAGTGGTGTGTATCATAATATCACTAGAGTGTAACTACAACATAATGGTGTATATCATAATATCACTAGTGTGTAACTACAACACAATGGTGTGTATCATAATAACACTAGTGTGTAACTACAACACAATGGTGTGTATCATAATATCACTAGAGTGTAACTACAACACAATGGTGTGTATCATAATATCACTAGTGTGTAACTACACCACAATGGTATGTATCATAATATCACTAGTGTGTAACTACAACATAATGTTGTGCATCATAATCTCACTAGAGTGTAACTACAACATAATGGTGTATATCATAATATCACTAGTGTGTAACTACAACATAATGTTGTGTATCATAATATCACTAGAGCACAACTACAACATAATGGTGTATATCATAATATCACTAGAGTGTAACTACAGCACTATGGTGTGTATCATAATATCACTAGTGTGTAACTACAACATAATGTTGTGTATCATAATATCACTAGAGTGTAACTTCAACATAATGGTGTATATCATAATATCACTAGTGTGTAACTACAACACAATGGTGTGTATCATAATAACACTAGTGTGTAACTACAACACAATGGTGTGTATCATAATATCACTAGAGTGTAACTACAACACAATGGTGTGTATCATAATATCACTAGTGTGTAACTACAACACAATGGTATTTATCATTATATCACTAGTGTGAAACTACAACATACTGTTGTGTATCATAATATCACTAGAGTGTAACTACAACATAATGGTGTATATCATAATATCACTAGTGTGTAACTACAACACAATGGTGTGTATCATAATATCACTAGAGTGTAACTACAACACAAAGGTGTGTATCATAATATCACTAGTGTGTAACTACAACACAATGGTATGTATCATAATATCACTAGTGTGTAACTACAACATAATGTTGCGTATCATAATATCACTAGAGTGTAACTACAACGTAATGGTGTATATCATAATATCACTAGTGTGTAACTACAACACAATGGTGTGTATCATAATAACACTAGTGTGTAACTTTAACACAATGGTGTGTATCATAATATCACTAGAGTGTAACTACAACACAATGGTGTGTATCATAATATCACTAGTGTGTAACTACAACACAATGGTATGTATCATAATATCACTAGTGTGTAACTACAACATAATGTTGTGTATCATAATATCACTAGTGTGTAACTACAACATAATGGTGTGTATCATAATATCACTAGTGTGTAACTACAACATAATGGTGTGTATCATATCACTAGTGTGTAACTACAACACAATGGTGTGTATCATAATATCACTAGTGTGTAACTACAATACAATGGTGTGTATCATAATATCACTAGTGTGTAACTACAACATAATGGTGTGTATCATAATATCACTAGTGTGTAACTACAACACAAAGGTGTGTATCATAATATCACTAGTGTGTAACTACAACACAATGGTGTGTATCATAATATCACTAGTGTGTAACTACAACATAATGGTGTGTATCATAATATCACTAGTGTGTAAGTACAACATAATGGTGTGTATCATATCACTAGTGTGTAACTACAACACAATGGTGTGTATCATAATATCACTAGTGTGTAACTACAACACAATGGTGTGTATCATAATATCACTAGTGCGTAACTACAACATAGTGGTGTGTATCATAATATCACTAGTGTGTAACTACAACACAATGGTGTGTATCATAATATCACTAGTGTGTAACTACAACACAATGGTGTGTAACATAATATCAGTAGTGTGTAACTACAACACAGTGGTGTGTATCATAATATCACTAGTGTGTAACTACAACATAATGGTGTGTATCATAATATCACTAGAGCGTAACTACAACACAATGGTGTGTATCATAATATCACTAGTGTGTAACTACAACACAATGGTGTGTATCATAATATCACTAGTGCGTAACTACAACACAGTGGTGTGTATCATAATATCACTAGAGTGTAACTACAACATAATGGTGTGTATCATAATATCACTAGTGCGTAACTACAACACAGTGGTGTGTATCATAATATCACTAGAGTGTAACTACAGCACAGTGGTCTGTATCATAATATCACTAGTGCGTAACTACAACACAGTGGTGTGTATCATAATATCACTAGAGTGTAACTACAACACAATGGTGTGTATCATAATATCACTAGTGTGTAACTACAACATAATGGTGTGTATCATAATATCACTAGTGTGTAACTACAACACAATGGTCTGTATCATAATATCACTAGTGCGTAACTACAACACAGTGGTGTGTATCATAATATCACTAGAGTGTAACTACAACACAGTGGTGTGTATCATAATATCACTAGTGCGTAACTACAACATAGTGGTGTGTATCATAATATCACTAGAGTGTAACTACAACACAATGGTGTGTATCATAATATCACTAGTGTGTAACTACACCACAATGGTATGTATCATAATATCACTAGTGTGTAACTACAACATAATGTTGTGCATCATAATCTCACTAGAGTGTAACTACAACATAATGGTGTATATCATAATATCACTAGTGTGTAACTACAACATAATGTTGTGTATCATAATATCACTAGAGTGTAACTACAACATAATTGTGTATATCATAATATCACTAGAGTGTAACTACAACATAATGGTGTATATCATAATATCACTAGAGTGTAACTACAACACTATGGTGTGTATCATAATATCACTAGAGTGTAACTACAACACAATGGTGTGTATCATAATATCACTAGAGTGTAACTACAACACAGTGGTGTGTATCATAATATCACTAGAGTGTAACTACAACATAATGGTGTATATCATAATATCACTAGTGTGTAACTACAACACAATGGTGTGTATCATAATAACACTAGTGTGTAACTACAACACAATGGTGTGTATCATAATATCACTAGAGTGTAACTACAACACAATGGTGTGTATCATAATATCACTAGTGTGTAACTACACCACAATGGTATGTATCATAATATCACTAGTGTGTAACTACAACATAATGTTGTGCATCATAATCTCACTAGAGTGTAACTACAACATAATGGTGTATATCATAATATCACTAGTGTGTAACTACAACATAATGTTGTGTATCATAATATCACTAGAGTGTAACTACAACATAATGGTGTATATCATAATATCACTAGAGTGTAACTACAGCACTATGGTGTGTATCATAATATCACTAGTGTGTAACTACAACATAATGTTGTGTATCATAATATCACTAGAGTGTAACTTCAACATAATGGTGTATATCATAATATCACTAGTGTGTAACTACAACACAATGGTGTGTATCATAATAACACTAGCGTGTAACTACAACACAATGGTGTGTATCATAATATCACTAGAGTGTAACTACAACACAATGGTGTGTATCATAATATCACTAGTGTGTAACTACAACACAATGGTATTTATCATTATATCACTAGTGTGAAACTACAACATAATGTTGTGTATCATAATATCACTAGAGTGTAACTACAACATAATGGTGTATATCATAATATCACTAGTGTGTAACTACAACACAATGGTGTGTATCATAATATCACTAGAGTGTAACTACAACACAATGGTGTGTATCATAATATCACTAGTGTGTAACTACAACACAATGGTATGTATCATAATATCACTAGTGTGTAACTACAACATAATGTTGCGTATCATAATATCACTAGAGTGTAACTACAACGTAATGGTGTATATCATAATATCACTAGTGTGTAACTACAACACAATGGTGTGTATCATAATAACACTAGTGTGTAACTTCAACACAATGGTGTATATCATAATATCACTAGAGTGTAACTACAACATAATGGTGTGTATCATAATATCACTAGTTTGTAACTACAACACAGTTGTGTGTATCATAATATCACTAGTGTGTAACTACAACACAGTGGTGTGTATCATAATATCACTAGAGTGTAACTACAACACAATGCTGTGTATCATAATATCACTAGTGTGTAACTACAACACAATGGTGTGTATCATAATATCACTAGGGTGTAACTACAACACAGTGGTGTGTATCATAATATCACTAGTGTGTAACTACAACACAGTGGTGTGTATCATAATATCACTAGAGTGTAACTACAACACAATGCTGTGTATCATAATATCACTAGTGTGTAACTACAACACAGTGGTGTGTATCATAATATCACTAGTGTGTAACTACAACATAAAGGTTTGTATCATAATATCACTAGTGTTTAACTACAACACAATGGTATGTATCATAATATCACTTGTGTGTAACTACAACATAATGTTTTGTATCATAATATCACTAGTGTGTAACTACAACACAGTGGTGTGTATCATAATATCACTAGAGTGTAACTACAACACAATGGTGTGTATCATAATATCACTAGAGTGTAACTACAACACAATGGTGTGTATCATAATATCACTAGTGTTTAACTACAACACAGTGGTGTGTATCATAATATCACTAGAGTGTAACTACAACACAATGGTGTGTATCATAATATCACTAGTGTGTAACTACAACACAATGGTGTATATCATAATATCACTAGTGTGTAACTACAACACAGTGGTGTGTATCATAATATCACTAGTGTGTAACTACAACACAATGGTTTGTATCATAATATCACTAGTGTGTAACTACAACATAATGTTGTGTATCATAATATCACTAGAGTGTAACTACAACATAATGGTGTATATCATAATATCACTTGTGTGTAACTACAACATAATGTCGTGTATCATAATATCACTAGAGTGTAACTACAACATAATGGTGTATATCATAATATCACTAGAGTGTAATTACAACACTATGGTGTGTATCATAATATCACTAGTGTGTAACTACAACACTATGTTGTGTATCATAATATCACTAGAGTGTAACTACAACACAGTGGTGTGTATCATAATATCACTAGAGTGTAACTACAACATAATGGTGTATATTGTTACGTGCCACCCCCCTAGTGGCACTTTTGTTAACTGGATTACGGTGGGTAGGAAGCACAACACCAATTACTGCTTAAAGAAGTAATTAAATTTATTGCGGCCAGAAAATTACACTAATCAGCAAATACAAGCAATTAGGAGCCTTACTCCAGTTTCGTCAAGTCTCTTCCTTGAGCGCTCTTGGCCCTTCCACTTGTCAACAAACCACAGAAGTTAATCCTGCCGCTAATGAGCCTAGTGGCCTTGACAGAACTACATGCAACTTCTTTCTAATGTGCGCCTACTACAGTACTTACGAGCACTTGCTGCGCGCTGTTCACCAGCTGGGAGAAACAATGTCACTTAATTTCGACACCAGAATATCTGACCCTCAGTGAAAGCACACTTGCTCAGAACACGGCAGTCCCCTGTATGTTCCTCACTTCGCCGCTAAACTAGGGGTTTCGCAAGTCACCACACTTCTGTCGCTCAGAATAAACGCTCACACTAGCTCGTAAAACACAACAACAACTGCTTCACGGGTCACTCTTATATAGCAGGCCGGTGACTCAATAAATGGTTCTAGATCCATCCAGAGTCCACGGCTTCTCGAGGTTTCCACCGCTGGTCCAGTCACGAATCTTCTGGACTATCCCTTTGTCTGTAGTAGCCCTGTTGCATAAGGCGCGCGCAATACAGGAGGCAAGCCACAGCCCAGCCCCTGGGGCAGTTGTGACTCAAGCGGCGAGCGATGACACAAACTCACAGCCGTAACACCACCCCCTTCCTAAAAAGGCTGATCGTCCCGATCAATCATTGGTCCGTCTGTGTCCCTCCGTAGGCTGCCAGGCGATCTCGATGCACGATCTTCATCTTCGCCCTCGGGCTCCGCTGGATCCTGTAGACGACATCGTTGATCCGTTTCACGACTCGGTACGGGCCCTCCCAGGACTTCTGCAGTTTGGGTGACAGGCCTTTCTTCCGTAATGGGTTGAAGAGCCAGACCAGGTCGTCCTCGTGGAATCCGCCGGCATCCGTCTGCTGGTCGTATCGGGTCTTCATTTTGTCGGTCTCGATCCGCAGTTTCCTCCTCGCGAACGCGTGCACGTCCTCCAGTTGGTCGACCAGTTCTTGACAATACTGGCTTACCGGGATCGGATCATTCCCAGGTCGGCCAAAGGCAAGATCGACAGGTAGACGGAGCTCCCTCCCAAACATGGCCCGGGCTGGTGTGCACCCGGTGGCTTCATGCACGGCGGCGCGGTAGGCCAGGAGAAATAGTGGAAGATGTTTGTCCCAATCCCTCTGGTGCTCGCTGACGACTATTCGAAGATGGTTCTCGATGGTGCGATTGAATCGCTCTACCATCCCGTCGGACTGAGGGTGTAGTGGCGTTGTCCTTGTCTTCCGGATTCCCAGCAGCTGGCATAGGTTCTGGAACACCTGCGACTCGAAGTTCCTCCCTTGGTCGGAGTGCAGCTCCAGGGGTACTCCGTACCGGCTGACGAATTCCTTCACCAGGGTCTCTGCAATCGTCGCGGCTTCTTGGTTAGGGAGCGCATACGCCTCCGGCCATTTGGTAAAGTAGTCGCTGACGACTAATATGTAGCGGTTCCCTGCCTCGCTTAACGGGAATGGCCCAGCAACATCGATGGCCACTCTCTCCATGGGGCCGCCCACGTTGTAGGTCTTCAGTGGACCCCGTCGTCTTCGTCCTGGGCCCTTGCTGGCTGCGCAATCGTGGCACCTCGCGCAGTGGTTCTCCACGTCTGTTCGGCATCCGATCCAGTAGAACCGCTCTCTCAGCTTCTCCAGGGTCTTCTTTATCCCTAGGTGTCCACCAGATGATCCTCCATGAACTTCCTTCAGGACTTCCTCCGTCATAGCCTTTGGAACGACGACTTGTTCCCGAGATGTCTTCCCGTCGGTGCTCTCCCAGGTACGGCAGATGAGGCCATCCCTTACAATCAGCGAGTCCCACTGTGCCCAGTAGGACTTAAACTTTGGGCTGCAGTCACTCACAATGTTCCACCCGGGTCTGGGGACACAGGCCCTCTTCCATTCGGCTATCAGTCCCAGGTCATCATCTTCCGCTTGCGCCCGCGTGAAAGATTCGCGGCTCCAGCTCCCTTGAAGTTCCACGGTAGTCCTTCGGCACTGTATCCCGGTGTTCTCCTCCCTTCGGGCACAGGAGGTGCAGTTTTCTGGGCACGGTCTTCGTGACAGGGCGTCGGCGTTAGAATGCAGTTGGCCTTTCCTGTGCTGAATCTCAAAGTTATACTGTTGAAGCCTCTCTAACCACCGCGCGAGTTGACCTTCGGGCTGCTTGAAGTTCAGGAGCCACCGCAGGGATGCATGGTCGGTCCTGATGAGAAATTCTTGCCCGTACAGGTACTTGTGGAAGTGTTCAATGGTCTTCACGATGGCGAGCAGCTCCTTCCTGGTGACGCAGTAGTTCCTTTCTGGCTTTGACAAGGCCTTGCTGAAGTAGGCCACTACTCTCTCCTCGCCGTCCACTACCTGCGACAGGATTCCCCCTATGCCAAAGTCGCTGGCATCGGTATCGACGATGAACCTTGTTCCAGGTCTGGGGTAGGCCAGAATAGGCGCGGTGCACAGAGCCTGCTTGAGTTGCTCGAAGGCATTGTGGCATTCTGCTGTCCACGTGAAGAGTTGGTCCTTCTCGGTCAGTCGATGTAAAGGTTTGGCGATGTCGGCGAATCCTCTCACGAAGCGACGATAATAAGTGCAGAGTCCCAGGAAGCTTCGTAGTTGCGACTTGTCCTTCGGAACTGGCCACTCCCTCACAGCTGCGGTCTTCTCTGGGTCGGTGCGCACCCCTTCCTCGGAGACGATATGCCCAAGGTACTGGACCCGCTTCTGGAAGAGCTGACACTTCTTGGGGCTCAACTTCAGCTGGGCCGCCCGTAGCTTCAACAAGATCTCCTTCAGGTTGCTGTAGTGCTCTTCGAAGCTCCTCCCCAGAACGATGACGTCGTCTAGGTATACCAGGCAGGTCTTCCAGTGTAGTCCCCTCAGAATGGACTCCATTAGCCTTTCGAAGGTCGCAGGGGCGTTGCACAGACCGAATGGCATGACGGTGAACTGCCAGAGCCCGCTGCCCACAGAGAACGCAGTTTTCTCGCGGTCCTTAGGGTGGACCTCCACCTGCCAGTAGCCACTCTTCAAATCCAAGGTGGAGAACCATCTCGACCCTGATATGGTGTCCAGGGTGTCGTCGATCCGGGGTAGAGGGTAGCTGTCCTTCTTCGTGACGTCATTCACCCGCCTGTAATCCACGCAGAACCTGGTGGAACCGTCCTTCTTCTTCACTAGCACGACCGGAGAACTCCAAGGACTATGTGATGGCTCGATCACCCCTTGCTCCTTCATCTCTTCTAACATCCGGTCGACTTCGGCTTGCTTGGCGAGCGGGACACGTCGGAATGGGGCCCTAATCGGTGCGCTGTCCCCAACGTCGATTCTGTGCTGAACCAAGCTTGTCCTGCAGAAGTCTTTGCTCCCCACGGAGAAGACATCCTGGAATTCGCGTAGCAGGTCCTGAAGTTGGCGTGATTGCTCTTCGTCTAAATGGTCCTGGGATCCTTGGTACAGCTTCTGTAGTTCTTCTGGCAGTGTGCGTCTTCTTCGGCTGTCCGTCTGCAGGTGTCCGTCTGTCGTATCTGTGATGCGGGCAATCCAGGTAACGGGCTCGCAGACTCCTAGGTTGGTGTCCCGGTGAACCGTAATGTCGTAGTCGTTCAGGTTGGACAGGCGGACGTACGGCCGAGACGTCGTGTTGATGAGAGTCTTGGCAACTAGCAATCCTTTCGTCTGGATGTCCTCATATTTCGGCTCGATGACAGCCGCCACTCCCTCAGCAGTTCCGTCGACAATTACGGCAGCGCTGACCTCCGTCCTGGCGGGAACGGTGACGTCTTCTCCCAGCCTTACTCGTCGTGCGGTGATGGACTCGTGCGCAGGTTGCAAAGCAAGTTCCTCACCTCCGAAGTGCAGAGTGTTAGTACTCAGATCCAAGATGATGTTGTTCTGGTCCAGGAAGTCCAGTCCGATGATCACTTCATTTGATACGTCAGCCACAAGCACTGGGTGCTTTATCGCCCGTCGACCAATGACGAACTCCAGCGATGATTCGCCATGTACCAGTGCGGTCTCTCCGGTCGCGGTTATTAGCTGGAGGTTCCTTTGTGTGGGTTGCACTCTCCACTTCGGGATCACGGTGGGACTGACGATGGTCCTCGATGCTCCCGTGTCGATTAACATGGGCCAGCTCTCTCCGTTGACGACTCCGTCGACCATCAGGCTGCTATTATCCCTCCGTAACTGCGTCACACGAACTTGGACTGCCGGGGCTTGACGACTGTCACAAACCAACCTTCGCCCCTCATGGCGGGCTGATACTTGCTTTCTTGGGTCGCGCGGTTTCCCTACGACTGACTGTCCCGACGGAAACTCTTGGCGGCGGCGATCACCGCAGTCCTTGCTCAGGTGGCCTCTCTTACGGCAGGTCCAGCAGGTCGGTAGTCCTCTTCCGGGCCGCCTCTACGGATGTCCTTCGGCTAAGTTTTTGTTGGTGGTACTGCGACTCTAGAAGAACTGGCCTAGCGCCTCCATCAGTTCATCGGCCAGGGGCTTGGTCTTGTTGGCTTTGGCTGGTTCGTCGACGTCCACCTGACGCACCCGCGCGCACATTCTAGATACCTGCTTTGCCGTCTCGAACTCAAGTGCGTGGCTCAACGCATCTGCCAGGGTCTTATTGCGCGCGAGTCGCAGCGCCTGTTGAGTGTCCGAGTTCCGTAGCCCGTCGGTGAAAGTCTGCGTCGCTATCTGCTCCAGAAAGTCGGCCGGCGCTGTTGGGTAGGCGAGCCTTACGAGGCGTGCGATGTCCATCTCGAACTCCTGCAGGGTTTCCGCGTTCTTCTGTACCCGGGTTCGGAGCTGCATCTGATAGGCCGGCTGAAGATGGCTATCTCCATATCGGGACTCCATATGGGCGATCAGGGAAGCATAGTCCTGGGATCCAGTCGGGATGGCCTGAAGGACGTTAAGGGCGTCACCTCTCAGCGCTACAATGAGAGCTGTAGCCTTTTCTGTGTTGTTCCAGTTATGTATGGAACAGGCCGCCTCGAACTGACGTAAGTAGGTGCTCCACGGGACCTTTCCGTCGAAGGTTGGGGGCGTCACTCTGCTATGTCCCGTTCCTGATATTCCCGGTGTAACGGTGGGCGGGCGTTGGCGCAGCTCGGCAACTTCCTCTCGTAGAGCGTTGAATTTCTCCTCCACCCCCGTCAGTGGGCGTTGGCGCAGCTCGGCAACTTCCTTTTGTAAGGCGTTGAATTTCTACTCCACCCCCAACAGCGGGCGTTGGCACAGCTCGGCAACTTCCACTTGTAAAGCGTTGAATTTCTCCTCCACCCCAATCAGCGGTCGTTGGCACAGCTCGGCAACTTCCTTTTGTAAGACGTTGAATTTCTCCTCCACCCCCTTCAGCGGGCGTTGGCGCAGCTCGGCAACTTCCACTTGTAAGGCGTCGAACTTCTTTTCCACTGCCGTGACTTCCTCACGCAGACCCAGTTCTAATTTCTTCAGGTCCTGTGTCAACTTATTCTGACCGTCTTCCATCTTCTTCTGGCCGTCCTCTATCCTCTTCAGGTCTTCCGCTAGCTTATTTTGACCGTCTTCCATCTTCTTCTGGCCGTCTTCTAGCTTCTTCTGGCCGTCTTCTAATTTGGTAGTTAGCTCCTTGGCTAGCTTCTTCTGGCCGTCTTCTAGTTTGGCAGTTAGGTCCTCGGCTAACTTCTTCTGGCCGTCCTCCATCTTCTTCTGGCCGTCCCCCATCTTGGTTTCCATGCCATTTAACTTTTCAAGCAATGCTGCCAATTTCTCCTCCATTTTAGTTGTTTGTCTTGTAAAGGGCATGCACTCACAGGAAAATTAGAGAAAATGACCTGCTCGGGTTTTGAAACCAGGACCGTCAGGTGTTGTGCTAGAGTTCGTAATCCCGCTTCTGACACCAGTTGTTACGTGCCACCCCCCTAGTGGCATTTTGTTAACTGGATTACGGTGGGTAGGAAGCACAACACCAATTACTGCTTAAAGAAGTAATTAACTTTATTGCGGCCAGAAAATTACACTAATCAGCAAATACAAGCAATTAGGAGCCTTACTCCAGTTTCGTCAAGTCTCTTCCTTGAGCGCTCTTAGCCCTTCCACTTGTCAACAAACCACAGAAGTTAATCCTGCCGCTAATGAGCCTAGTGGCCTTGACAGAACTACATGCAACTTGTTTCTAATGTGCGCCAACTACAGTACTTACGAGCACTTGCTGCGCGCTGTTCACCAGCTGGGAGAAACAATGTCACTTAATTTCGACACCACAATATCTGACCCTCAGTGAAAGCACACTTACTCAGAACACGGCAGTCCCCTGTATGTTCCTCACTTCGCCGCTACACTAGGGGTTTCGCAAGTCACCACACTTCTGTCGCTCAGAATAAACGCTCACACTAGCTCGTAAAACACAACAACAACTGCTTCACGGGTCACTCTTATATAGCAGGCCGGTGACTCAATAAATGGTTCTAGATACATCCAGAGTCCACGGCTTCTCGAGGTTTCCACCGCTGGTCCAGTCACGAATCTTCTGGACTATCCCTTTGTCTGTAGTAGCCCTGTTGCATAAGGCGCGCGCAATACAGGAGGCAAGCCACAGCCCAGCCCCTGGGGATGTTGTGACTCAAGCGGCGAGCGATGACACAAACTCACAGCCGTAACAATATCATAATAACACTAGTGTGTAACTACAACACAATGGTGTGTATCATAATATCACTAGAGTGTAACTACAACACAATGGTGTGTATCATAATATCACTAGTGTGTAACTTCAACACAATGGTATGTATCATAATATCACTAGTGTGTAACTACAACATAATGTTGTGTATCATAATATCACTAGAGTGTAACTACAACATAATGGTGTATATCATAATATCACTAGTGTGTAACTACAACTTAATGTTGTGTTTCCTAATATCACTAGAGTGTAACTACAACATAATGGTGTATATCATAATATCACTAGAGTGTAACTACAACACTATGGTGAGTATCATAATATCACTAGAGTGCAACTACAACACAATGGAGTGTATCATATCACTAGAGTGTAACTACAACACAGTGGTGTGTATCATAATATCACTAGAGTGTAACTACAACATAATGGTGTATATCATAATATCACTAGTGTGTAACTACAACACAATGGTGTGTATCATAATAACACTAGTGTGTAACTACAACACAATGGTGTGGATCATAATATCACTAGAGTGTAACTACAACACAATGGTGTGTATCATAATATCACTAGTGTGTAACTACAACACAATGGTATGTATCATAATATCACTAGTGTGTAACTACAACATAATGTTGTGTATCATAATATCACTAGAGTGTAACTACAACATAATGGTGTATATCATAATATCACTAGTGTGTAACTACAACACAATGGTGTGTATCATAATAACACTAGTGTGTAACTTCAACACAATGGTGTGTATCATAATATCACTAGAGTGTAATTACAACACAATGGTGTGCATCATAATATCACTAGTGTGTAACTACAACACAATGGTGTGTATCATAATATCACTAGTGCGTAACTACAACACAATGGTGTGTATCATAATATCACTAGTGTGTAACTACAACATAATGTTGTGTATCATAATATCACTAGTGTGTAACTACAACACAATGGTGTGTATCATAAAATCACTAGTGCGTAACTACAACACAATGGTGTGTATCATAATATCACTAGTGCGTAACTACAACACAATGGTGTGTATCATAATATCACTAGTGTGTAACTACAACATAATGTTGTGTATCATAATATCACTAGTGTGTAACTACAACACAATGGTGTGTATCATAATATCACTAGTGCGTAACTACAACACAATGGTGTGTATCATAATATCACTAGTGTGAAACTACAACACAATGGTGTGTAGCATAATATCACTAGTGCGTAACTACAACACAATGGTGTGTATCATAATATCACTAGTGTGTAACTACAACACAGTGGTGTGTATCATAATATCACTAGTGCGTAACTACAACACAATGGTGTGTATCATAATATCACTAGTGTGTAACTACAACACAGTGGTGTGTATCATAATATCACTAGAGTGTAACTACAACACAGTGGTGTGTATCATAATATCACTTGTGTGTAACTACAACACAGTGGTGTGTATCATAATATCACTAGTGCGTAACTACAACACAATGGTGTGTATCATAATATCACTAGAGTGTAACTACAACACAGAGGTGTGTATCATAGTATGACTAGGGTGTAACTACAATACAATGGTGTGTATCATAATATCACTAGTGTGTAACTACAACACAGTGGTGTGTATCATAATATCACTAGTGCGTAACTACAACACAATGGTGAGTATCATAATATCACTAGTGTGTAACTACAACACAGTGGTGTGTATCATTATATCACTAGAGTGTAACTACAAGACAATGGTGTGTATCATAATATCACTAGTGTGTAACTACAACACAGTGGTGTAAAGCAAGCAAGCAAGCTTGTAGTTTAACGTGACCGTTAATCTCGAGATCATGAGCCACGGGACCTCCTTTTTACGTGGAATCCGAACCACAGGACATGGCATTTCACTTCGAAAATCTCACATGCAATGACCGGGAATCGAACCCGGACCGCCTTGGTGAGAGGCATACAGCTAGACCGCTGAGCCACCACGCCCCCCTAACACAGTGGTGGGAATCATAATATCACTAGAGTGTAACTACAACACAATGGTGTGTATCATAATATCACCAGTGCGTAACTACAACACAGTGGTGTGTATCATAATATCACTAGAGTGTAACTACAACACAATGGTGTGTATCATAATATCACTAGAGTGTAACTACAACACAATGGTGTGTATCATAATATCACTAGTGCGTAACTACAACACAGTGGTGTGTATCATAATATCACTAGAGTATAACTACAACACAATGGTGTGTATCATAATATCACTAGAGTGTTATTACAACACAATGGTGTGTATCATAATATCACTAGAGTGTAACTACAACACAGTGGTGTGTATCATAATATCACTAGAGTGTAACTACAACACAATGTTGTGTATCATAATATCACTAGTTTGTAACTACAACACAGTTGTGTGTATCATAATATCACTAGTGTGTAACTACAACACAGTGGTGTGTATCATAATATCACTAGAGTGTAACTACAACACAATGCTGTGTATCATAATATCACTAGTGTGTAAACACAACACAATGGTGTGTATCATAATATCACTAGGGTGTAAGTACAACACAGTGGTGTGTATCATAATATCACTAGTGTGTAACTACAACACAGTGGTGTGTATCATAATATCACTAGAGTGTAACTACAACAAAATGCTGTGTATCATAATATCACTAGTGTGTAACTACAACACAGTGGTGTGTATCATAATATCACTAGTGTGTAACTACAACATAAAGGTTTGATCATAATATCACTAGTGTGTAACTACAACACATTGGTATGTATCATAATATCACTTGTGTGTAACTACAACATAATGTTGTGTATCATAATATCACTAGTGTGTAACTACAACACAGTGGTGTGTATCATAATATCACTAGAGTGTAACTACAACACAATGGTGTGTATCATAATATCACTAGAGTGTAACTACAACACAATGGTGTGTATCATAATATCACTAGTGTGTAACTACAACACAGTGGTGTGTATCATAATATCACTAGAGTGTAACTACAACACAATGGTGTGTATCATAATATCACTAGTGTGTAACTACAACACAATGGTGTATATCATAATATCACTAGTGTGTAACTACAACACAGTGGTGTGTATCATAATATCACTAGTGTGTAACTACAACACAATGGTGTGTATCATAATATCACTAGTGTGTAACTACAACATAATGTTGTGTATCATAATATCACTAGAGTGTAACTACAACATAATGGTGTATATCATAATATCACTAGTGTGTAACTACAACATAATGTTGTGTATCATAATATCACTAGAGTGTAACTACAACATAAAAGTGTATATCATAATATCACTAGAGTGTAATTACAACACTATGGTGTGTATCATAATATCACTAGTGTGTAACTACAACACTATGTTGTGTATCATAATATCACTAGAGTGTAACTACAACACAGTGGTGTGTATCATAATATCACTAGAGTGTAACTACAACATAATGGTGTATATCATAATAACACTAGTGTGTAACTACAACACAATGGTGTGTATCATAATAACACTAGTGTGTAACTACAACACAATGGTGTGTATCATAATATCACTAGAGTGTAACTACAACACAATGGTGTGTATCATAATATCACTAGTGTGTAACTACAACACAATGGTATGTATCATAATATCACTAGTGTGTAACTACAACATAATGTTGTGTATCATAATATCACTAGAGTGTAACTACAACATAATGGTGTATATCATAATATCACTAGTGTGTAACTACAACATAATGTTGTGTTTCCTAATATCACTAGAGTGTAACTACAACATAATGGTGTATATCATAATATCACTAGAGTGTTACTACAACACTATGGTGTGTATCATAATATCACTAGAGTGTAACTACAACACAATGGTGTGTATCATATCACTAGAGTGTAACTACAACACAGTGGTGTGTATCATAATATCACTAGAGTGTAACTACAACATAATGGTGTATATCATAATATCACTAGTGTGTAACTACAACACAATGGTGTGTATCATAATCACACTAGTGTGTAACTACAACACAATGGTGTGTATCATAATATCACTAGAGTGTAACTACAACACAATGGTGTGTGTCATAATATCACTAGTGTGTAACTACAACACAATGGTATGTATCATAATATCACTAGTGTGTAACTACAACATAATGTTGTCTATCATAATATCACTAGAGTGTAACTACAACATAATGGTGTATATCATAATATCACTAGTGTGTAACTACAACACAATGGTGTGTATCATATTAACACTAGTGTGTAACTTCAACACAATGGTGTGTATCATAATATCACTAGAGTGTAACTACAACACAATGGTGTGTATCATAATATCACTAGTGTGTATCTACAACACAATGGTGTGTATCATAATATCACTAGTGCGTAACTACAACACAATGGTGTGTATCATAATATCACTAGTGTGTAACTACAACATAATGTTGTGTATCATAATATCACTAGAGTGTAACTACAACATAATGGTGTATATCATAATATCACTAGTGTGTAACTACAACATAATGTTGTGTATCATAATATCACTAGAGTGTAACTACAACATAATGGTGTATATCATAATATCACTAGAGTGTAATTACAACACTATGGTGTGTATCATAATATCACTAGTGTGTAACTACAACACTATGTTGTGTATCATAATATCACTAGAGTGTAACTTCAACACAGTGGTGTGTATCATAATATCACTAGTGTGAAACTACAACACAATGGTGTGTAGCATAATATCACTAGTGCGTAACTACAACACAATGGTGTGTATCATAATATCACTAGTGTGTAACTACAACACAGTGGTGTGTATCATAATATCACTAGTGCGTAACTACAACACAATGGTGTTTATCATAATATCACTAGTGTGTAACTACAACATAATGTTGTGTATCATAATATCACTAGTGTGTAACTACAACACAATGGTGTGTATCATAATATCACTAGTGCGTAACTACAACACAATGGTGTGTATCATAATATCACTAGTGTGAAACTACAACACAATGGTGTGTATCATAATATCACTAGTGCGTAACTACAACACAATGGTGTGTATCATAATATCACTAGTGTGTAACTACAACACAGTGGTGTGTATCATTATATCACTAGAGTGTAACTACAACACAGTGGTGTGTATCATAATATCACTTGTGTGTAACTACAAAACAGTGGTGTGTATCATAATATCACTAGTGCGTAACTACAACACAATGGTGTGTATCATAATATCACTAGAGTGTAACTACAACACAGTGGTGTGTATCATAACATCACCAGAGTGTAACTACAACACAGTGGTGTGTATCATAATATAACTAGAGTGTAACTACAACACAGTGGTGTGTATCATAATATCACTAGTGTGTAACTACAACACAGTGGTGTGTATCATAATAACACTAGAGTGTAACTACAACACAGTGGTGTGTATCATAATATCACTAGAGTGTAACTACAACACAATGTTGTGTATCATAATATCACTAGTTTGTAACTACAACACAGTTGTGTTTATCATAATATCACTAGTGTGTAACTACAACACAGTGGTGTGTATCATAATATCACTAGAGTGTAACTACAACACAATGCTGTGTATCATAATATCACTAGTGTGTAAACACAACACAATGGAGTGTATCATAATATCACTAGGGTGTAAGTACAACACAGTGGTGTGTATCATAATATCACTAGTGTGTAACTACAACACAGTGGTGTGTATCATAATATCACTAGAGTGTAACTACAACAAAATGCTGTGTATCATAATATCACTAGTGTGTAACTACAACACAGTGGTGTGTATCATAATATCACTAGTGTGTAACTACAACATAAAGGTTTGTATCATAATATCACTAGTGTGTAACTACAACACATTGGTATGTATCATAATATCACTTGTGTGTAACTACAACATAATGTTGTGTATCATAATATCACTAGTGTGTAACTACAACACAGTGGTGTGTATCATAATATCACTAGAGTGTAACTACAACACAATGGTGTGTATCATAATATCACTAGAGTGTAACTACAACACAATGGTGTGTATCATAATATCACTAGTGTGTAACTACAACACAGTGGTGTGTATCATAATATCACTAGAGTGTAACTACAACACAATGGTGTGTATCATAATATCACTAGTGTGTAACTACAACACAATGGTGTATATCATAATATCACTAGTGTGTAACTACAACACACTGGTGTGTATCATAATATCACTAGTGTGTAACTACAACACAATGGTGTGTATCATAATATCACTAGTGTGTAACTACAACATAATGTTGTGTATCATAATATCACTAGAGTGTAACTACAACATAATGGTGTATATCATAATATCACTAGTGTGTAACTACAACATAATGTTGTGTATCATAATATCACTAGAGTGTAACTACAACATAAAAGTGTATATCATAATATCACTAGAGTGTAATTACAACACTATGGTGTGCATCATAATATCACTAGTGTGTAACTACAACACTATGTTGTGTATCATAATATCACTAGAGTGTAACTACAACACAGTGGTGTGTATCATAATATCACTAGAGTGTAACTACAACATAATGGTGTATATCATAATAACACTAGTGTGTAACTACAACACAATGGTGTGTATCATAATAACACTAGTGTGTAACTACAACACAATGGTGTGTATCATAATATCACTAGAGTGTAACTACAACACAATGGTGTGTATCATAATATCACTAGTGTGTAACTACAACACAATGGTATGTATCATAATATCACTAGTGTGTAACTACAACATAATGTTGTGTATCATAATATCACTAGAGTGTAACTACAACATAATGGTGTATATCATAATATCACTAGTGTGTAACTACAACATAATGTTGTGTTTCCTAATATCACTAGAGTGTAACTACAAGATAATGGTGTATATCATAATATCACTAGAGTGTTACTACAACACTATGGTGTGTATCATAATATCACTAGAGTGTAACTACAACACAATGGTGTGTATCATATCACTAGAGTGTAACTACAACACAGTGGTGTGTATCATAATATCACTAGAGTGTAACTACAACATAATGGTGTATATCATAATATCACTAGTGTGTAACTACAACACAATGGTGTGTATCATAATCACACTAGTGTGTAACTACAACACAATGGTGTGTATCATAATATCACTAGAGTGTAACTACAACACAATGGTGTGTATCATAATATCACTAGTGTGTAACTACAACACAATGGTATGTATCATAATATCACTAGTGTGTAACTACAACATAATGTTGTCTATCATAATATCACTTGAGTGTAACTACAACATAATGGTGTATATCATAATATCACTAGTGTGTAACTACAACACAATGGTGTGTATCATATTAACACTAGTGTGTAACTTCAACACAATGGTGTGTATCATAATATCACTAGAGTGTAACTACAACACAATGGTGTGTATCATAATATCACTAGTGTGTATCTACAACACAATGGTGTGTATCATAATATCACTAGTGCGTAACTACAACACAATGGTGTGTATCATAATATCACTAGTGTGTAACTACAACATAATGTTGTGTATCATAATATCACTAGTGTGTAACTACAACACAATGGTGTGTATAATAATATCACTAGTGCGTAACTACAACACAATGGTGTGTATCATAATATCACTAGTGCGTAACTACAACACAATGGTGTGTATCATAATATCACTAGTGTGTAACTACAACATACTGTTGTGTATCATAATATCACTAGTGTGTAACTACAACACAATGGTGTGTATCATAATATCACTAGTGCGTAACTACAACACAATGGTGTGTATCATAATATCACTAGTGTGAAACTACAACACAATGGTGTGTAGCATAATATCACTAGTGCGTAACTACAACACAATGGTGTGTATCATAATATCACTAGTGTGTAACTACAACACAGTGGTGTGTATCATAATATCACTAGTGCGTAACTACAACACAATGGTGTTTATCATAATATCACTAGTGTGTAACTACAACATAATGTTGTGTATCATAATATCACTAGTGTGTAACTACAACACAATGGTGTGTATCATAATATCACTAGTGCGTAACTACAACACAATGGTGTGTATCATAATATCACTAGTGTGAAACTACAACACAATGGTGTGTATCATAATATCACTAGTGCGTAACTACAACACAATGGTGTGTATCATAATATCACTAGTGTGTAACTACAACACAGTGGTGTGTATCATTATATCACTAGAGTGTAACTACAACACAGTGGTGTGTATCATAATATCACTTGTGTGTAACTACAAAACAGTGGTGTGTATCATAATATCACTAGTGCGTAACTACAACACAATGGTGTGTATCATAATATCACTAGAGTGTAACTACAACACAGTGGTGTGTATCATAATATCACCAGAGTGTAACTACAACACAGTGGTGTGTATCATAATATAACTAGAGTGTAACTACAACACAGTGGTGTGTATCATAATATCACTAGTGTGTAACTACAACACAGTGGTGTGTATCATAATAACACTAGAGTGCAACTACAACACAATGGTGTGTATCATAATATCACTAGTGTGTAACTACAACACAGTGGTGTGTATCATAATATCACTAGTGCGTAACTACAACACAATGGTGTGTATCATAATATCACTAGTGTGTAACTACAACACAGTGGTGTGTATCATAATATCACTAGAGTGTAATTACAACACAATGGTGTGTATCATAATATCACTAGTGTGTAACTACAACACAGTGGTGTGTATCATAATATCACTAGAGTGTAACTACAACACAATGGTGTGTATCATAATATCACCAGTGCGTAACTACAACACAGTGGTGTGTATCATAATATCACTAGAGTGTAACTACAACACAATGGTGTGTATCATAATATCACTAGAGTGTAACTACAGCACAATGGTGTGTATCATAATATCACAATATCACTAGTGCGTAACTACAACACAGTGGTGTGTATCATAATATCACTAGAGTGTAACTACAACACAATGGTGTGTATCATAATATCACTAGAGTGTAACTTCAACACAATGGTGTGTATCATAATATCACTAGAGTGTAACTACAACACAGTGGTGTGTATCATAATATCACTAGAGTGTAACTACAACACAATGTTGTGTATCATAATATCACTAGTGTGTAACTACAACACAGTGGTGTGTATCATAATATCACTAGAGTGTAACTACAACACAATGCTGTGTATCATAATATCACTAGTGTGTAACTACAACACAATGGTGTGTATCATAATATCACTAGGGTGTAACTACAACACAGTGGTGTGTATCATAATATCACTAGTGTGTAACTACAACACAGTGGTGTGTATCATAATATCACTAGAGTGTAACTACAACACAATGCTGTGTATCATAATATCACTAGTGTGTAACTACAACACAGTGGTGTGTATCATAATATCACTAGTGTGTAACTACAACATAAAGGTGTGTATCATAATATCACTAGTGTGTAACTACAACACAATGGTATGTATCATAATATCACTTGTGTGTAACTACAACATAATGTTGTGTATCATAATATCACTAGTGTGTAACTACAACACAGTGGTGTGTATCATAATATCACTAGAGTGTAACTACAACACAATGGTGTGTATCATAATATCACTAGAGTGTAACTACAACACAATGGTGTGTATCATAATATCACTAGTGTGTAACTACAACACAGTGGTGTGTATCATAATATCACTAGAGTGTAACTACAACACAATGGTGTGTATCATAATATCACTAGTGTTTAACTACAACACAATGGTGTATATCATAATATCACTAGTGTGTAACTACAACACAGTGGTGTGTATCATAATATCACTAGTGTGTAACTACAACACAATGGTGTGTATCATAATATCACTAGAGTGTAACTACAACATAATGTTGTGTATCATAATATCACTAGAGTGTAACTACAACATAATGGTGTATATCATAATATCACTAGTGTGTAACTACAACATAATGTTGTGTATCATAATATCACTAGAGTGTAACTACAACATAATGGTGTATATCATAATATCACTAGAGTGTAATTACAACACTATGGTGTGTATCATAATATCACTAGTGTGTAACTACAACACTATATTGTGTATCATAATATCACTAGAGTGTAACTACAACAAAATGGTGTGTATCATAATATCACTAGTGTGTAACTACAACTCAATGGTGTGTATCATAATATCACTAGTGCGTAACTACAACACAATGGTGTGTATCATAATATCACTAGTGTGTAACTACAACATAATGTTGTGTATCATAATATCACTAGTGTGTAACTACAACACAATGGTGTGTATCATTATATCACTAGTGCGTAACTACAACACAATGGTGTGTATCATAATATCACTAGTGCGTAACTACAACACAATGGTGTGTATCATAATATCACTAGTGTGTAACTACAACATAATGTTGTGTATCATAATATCACTAGAGTGTAACTACAACACAGTGGTGTGTATCATAATATCACTAGAGTGTAACTACAACATAATGGTGTATATTGTTACGTGCCACCCCCCTAGTGGCACTTTTGTTAACTGGATTACGGTGGGTAGGAAGCACAACACCAATTACTGCTTAATGAAGTAATTAAATTTATTGCGGCCAGAAAATTACACTAATCAGCAAATACAAGCAATTAGGAGCCTTACTCCAGTTTCGTCAAGTCTCTTCCTTGAGCGCTCTTGGCCCTTCCACTTGTCAACAAACCACAGAAGTTAATCCTGCCGCTAATGAGCCTAGTGGCCTTGACAGAACTACATGCAACTTCTTTCTAATGTGCGCCTACTACAGTACTTACGAGCACTTGCTGCGCGCTGTTCACCAGCTGGGAGAAACAATGTCACTTAATTTCGACACCACAATATCTGACCCTCAGTGAAAGCACACTTGCTCAGAACACGGCAGTCCCCTGTATGTTCCTCACTTCGCCGCTACACTAGGGGTTTCGCAAGTCACCACACTTCTGTCGCTCAGAATAATCGCTCACACTAGCTCGTAAAACACAACAACAACTGCTTCACGGGTCACTCTTATATAGCAGGCCGGTGACTCAATAAATGGTTCTAGATCCATCCAGAGTCCACGGCTTCTCGAGGTTTCCACCGCTGGTCCAGTCACGAATCTTCTGGACTATCCCTTTGTCTGTAGTAGCCCTGTTGCATAAGGCGCGCGCAATACAGGAGGCAAGCCACAGCCCAGCCCCTGGGGCAGTTGTGACTCAAGCGGCGAGCGATGACACAAACTCACAGCCGTAACACCACCCCCTTCCTAAAAAGGCTGATCGTCCCGATCAATCATTGGTCCGTCTGTGTCCCTCCGTAGGCTGCCAGGCGATCTCGATGCACGATCTTCATCTTCGCCCTCGGGCTCCGCTGGATCCTGTAGACGACATCGTTGATCCGTTTCACGACTCGGTACGGGCCCTCCCAGGACTTCTGCAGTTTGGGTGACAGGCCTTTCTTCCGTAATGGGTTGAAGAGCCAGACCAGGTCGTCCTCGTGGAATCCGCCGGCATCCGTCTGCTGGTCGTATCGGGTCTTCATTTTGTCGGTCTCGATCCGCAGTTTCCTCCTCGCGAACGCGTGCACGTCCTCCAGTTGGTCGACCAGTTCTTGACAATACTGGCTTACCGGGATCGGATCATTCCCAGGTCGGCCAAAGGCAAGATCGACAGGTAGACGGAGCTCCCTCCCAAACATGGCCCGGGCTGGTGTGCACCCGGTGGCTTCATGCACGGCGGCGCGGTAGGCCAGGAGAAATAGTGGAAGATGTTTGTCCCAATCCCTCTGGTGCTCGCTGACGACTATTCGAAGATGGTTCTCGATGGTGCGATTGAATCGCTCTACCATCCCGTCGGACTGAGGGTGTAGTGGCGTTGTCCTTGTCTTCCGGATTCCCAGCAGCTGGCATAGGTTCTGGAACACCTGCGACTCGAAGTTCCTCCCTTGGTCGGAGTGCAGCTCCAGGGGTACTCCGTACCGGCTGACGAATTCCTTCACCAGGGTCTCTGCAATCGTCGCGGCTTCTTGGTTAGGGAGCGCATACGCCTCCGGCCATTTGGTAAAGTAGTCGCTGACGACTAATATGTAGCGGTTCCCTGCCTCGCTTAACGGGAATGGCCCAGCAATATCGATGGCCACTCTCTCCATGGGGCCGCCCACGTTGTAGGTCTTCAGTGGACCCCGTCGTCTTCGTCCTGGGCCCTTGCTGGCTGCGCAATCGTGGCACCTCGCGCAGTGGTTCTCCACGTCTGTTCGGCATCCGATCCAGTAGAACCGCTCTCTCAGCTTCTCCAGGGTCTTCTTTATCCCTAGGTGTCCACCAGATGATCCTCCATGAACTTCCTTCAGGACTTCCTCCGTCATAGCCTTTGGAACGACGACTTGTTCCCGAGATGTCTTCCCGTCGGTGCTCTCCCAGGTACGGCAGATGAGGCCATCCCTTACAATCAGCGAGTCCCACTGTGCCCAGTAGGACTTAAACTTTGGGCTGCAGTCACTCACAATGTTCCACCCGGGTCTGGGGACACAGGCCCTCTTCCATTCGGCTATCAGTCCCAGGTCATCATCTTCCGCTTGCGCCCGCGTGAAAGATTCGCGGCTCCAGCTCCCTTGAAGTTCCACGGTAGTCCTTCGGCACTGTATCCCGGTGTTCTCCTCCCTTCGGGCACAGGAGGTGCAGTTTTCTGGGCACGGTCTTCGTGACAGGGCGTCGGCGTTAGAATGCAGTTGGCCTTTCCTGTGCTGAATCTCAAAGTTATACTGTTGAAGCCTCTCTAACCACCGTGCGAGTTGACCTTCGGGCTGCTTGAAGTTCAGGAGCCACCGCAGGGATGCATGGTCGGTCCTGATGAGAAATTCTTGCCCGTACAGGTACTTGTGGAAGTGTTCAATGGTCTTCACGATGGCGAGCAGCTCCTTCCTGGTGACGCAGTAGTTCCTTTCTGGCTTTGACAAGGCCTTGCTGAAGTAGGCCACTACTCTCTCCTCGCCGTCCACTACCTGCGACAGGATTCCCCCTATGCCAAAGTCGCTGGCATCGGTATCGACGATGAACCTTGTTCCAGGTCTGGGGTAGGCCAGAATAGGCGCGGTGCACAGAGCCTGCTTGAGTTGCTCGAAGGCATTGTGGCATTCTGCTGTCCACGTGAAGAGTTGGTCCTTCTCGGTCAGTCGATGTAAAGGTTTGGCGATGTCGGCGAATCCTCTCACGAAGCGACGATAATAAGTGCAGAGTCCCAGGAAGCTTCGTAGTTGCGACTTGTCCTTCGGAACTGGCCACTCCCTCACAGCTGCGGTCTTCTCTGGGTCGGTGCGCACCCCTTCCTCGGAGACGATATGCCCAAGGTACTGGACCCGCTTCTGGAAGAGCTGACACTTCTTGGGGCTCAACTTCAGCTGGGCCGCCCGTAGCTTCAACAAGATCTCCTTCAGGTTGCTGTAGTGCTCCTCGAAGCTCCTCCCCAGAACGATGACGTCGTCTAGGTATACCAGGCAGGTCTTCCAGTGTAGTCCCCTCAGAATGGACTCCATTAGCCTTTCGAAGGTCGCAGGGGCGTTGCACCGACCGAATGGCATGACGGTGAACTGCCAGAGCCCGCTGCCCACAGAGAACGCAGTTTTCTCGCGGTCCTTAGGGTGGACCTCCACCTGCCAGTAGCCACTCTTCAAATCCAAGGTGGAGAACCTGATATGGTGTCCAGGGTGTCGTCGATCCGGGGTAGAGGGTAGCTGTCCTTCTTCGTGACGTCATTCACCCGCCTGTAATCCACGCAGAACCTGGTGGAACCGTCCTTCTTCTTCACTAGCACGACCGGAGAACTCCAAGGACTATGTGATGGCTCGATCACCCCTTGCTCCTTCATCTCTTCTAACATCCGGTCGACTTCGGCTTGCTTGGCGAGCGGGACACGTCGGAATGGGGCCCTAATCGGTGCGCTGTCCCCAACGTCGATTCTGTGCTGAACCAAGCTTGTCCTGCAGAAGTCTTTGCTCCCCACGGAGAAGACATCCTGGAATTCGCGTAGCAGGTCCTGAAGTTGGCGTGATTGCTCTTCGTCTAAATGGTCCTGGGATCCTTGGTACAGCTTCTGTAGTTCTTCTGGCAGTGTGCGTCTTCTCGGGCTGTCCGTCTGCAGGTGTCCGTCTGTCGTATCTGTGATGCGGGCAATCCAGGTAACGGGCTCGCAGACTCCTAGGTTGGTGTCCCGGTGAACCGTAATGTCGTAGTCGTTCAGGTTGGACAGGCGGACGTACGGCCGAGACGTCGTGTTGATGAGAGTCTTGGCAACTAGCAATCCTTTCGTCTGGATGTCCTCATATTTCGGCTCGATGACAGCCGCCACTCCCTCAGCAGTTCCGTCGACAATTACGGCAGCGCTGACCTCCGTCCTGGCGGGAACGATGACGTCTTCTCCCAGCCTTACTCGTCGTGCGGTGATGGACTCGTGCGCAGGTTGCAAAGCAAGTTCCTCACCTCCGAAGTGCAGAGTGTTAGTACTCAGATCCAAGATGATGTTGTTCTGGTCCAGGAAGTCCAGTCCGATGATCACTTCATTTGATACGTCAGCCACAAGCACTGGGTGCTTTATCGCCCGTCGACCAATGACGAACTCCAGCGATGCTTCGCCATGTACCAGTGCGGTCTCTCCGGTCGCGGTTATTAGCTGGAGGTTCCTTTGTGTGGGTTGCACTCTCCACTTCGGGATCACGGTGGGACTGACGATGGTCCTCGATGCTCCCGTGTCGATTAACATGGGCCAGCTCTCTCCGTTGACGACTCCGTCGACCATCAGGCTGCTATTATCCCTCCGTAACTGCGTCACACGAACTTGGACTGCCGGGGCTTGACGACTGTCACAAACCAACCTTCGCCCCTCATGGCGGGCTGATACTTGCTTTCTTGGGTCGCGCGGTTTCCCTACGACTGACTGTCCCGACGGAAACTCTTGGCGGCGGCGATCACCGCAGTCCTTGCTCAGGTGGCCTCTCTTACGGCAGGTCCAGCAGGTCGGTAGTCCTCTTCCGGGCCGCCTCTCCGGATGTCCTTCGGCTAAGTTTTTGTTGGTGGTACTGCGACTCTAGAAGAACTGGCCTAGCGCCTCCATCAGTTCATCGGCCAGGGGCTTGGTCTTGTTGGCTTTGGCTGGTTCGTCGACGTCCACCTGACGCACCCGCGCGCACATTCTAGATACCTGCTTTGCCGTCTCGAACTCAAGTGCGTGGCTCAGCGCATCTGCCAGGGTCTTATTGCGCGCGAGTCGCAGCGCCTGTTGAGTGTCCGAGTCCCGTAGCCCGTCGGTGAAAGTCTACGTCGCTATCTGCTCCAGAAAGTCGGCCGGCGCTGTTGGGTAGGCGAGCCTTACGAGGCGTGCGATGTCCATCTCGAACTCCTGCAGGGTTACCGCGTTCTTCTGTACCCGGGTTCGGAGCTGCATCTGATAGGCCGGCTGAAGATGGCTATCTCCATATCGGGACTCCATATGGGCGATCAGGGAAGCATAGTCCTGGGATCCAGTCGGGATGGCCTGAAGGACGTTAAGGGCGTCACCTCTCAGCGCTACAATGAGAGCTGTAGCCTTTTCTGTGTTGTTCCAGTTATTTATGGAACAGGCCGCCTCGAACTGACGTAAGTAGGTGCTCCACGGGACCTTTCCGTCGAAGGTTGGGGGCGTCACTCTGCTATGTCCCGTTCCTGATATTCCCGGTGTAACGGTGGGCGGGCGTTGGCGCAGCTCGGCAACTTCCTCTCGTAGAGCGTTGAATTTCTCCTCCACCCCCGTCAGTGGGCGTTGGCGCAGCTCGGCAACTTCCTTTTGTAAGGCGTTGAATTTCTCCTCCACCCCCAACAGCGGGCGTTGGCACAGCTCGGCAACTTCCACTTGTAAATCGTTGAATTTCTCCTCCACCCCCATCAGCGGTCGTTGGCACAGCTCGGCAACTTCCTTTTGTAAGACGTTGAATTTCTCCTCCACCCCCATCAGCGGGCGTTGGCGCAGCTCGGCAACTTCCACTTGTAAGGCGTCGAACTTCTTTTCCACTGCCGTGACTTCCTCACGCAGACCCAGTTCTAATTTCTTCAGGTCCTGTGTCAACTTATTCTGACCGTCTTCCATCTTCTTCTGGCCGTCCTCTATCCTCTTCAGGTCCTCAGCTAGCTTATTTTGACCGTCTTCCATCTTCTTCTGGCCGTCTTCTAGCTTCTTCTGGCCGTCTTCTAATTTGGTAGTTAGCTCCTTGGCTAGCTTCTTCTGGCCGTCTTCTAGTTTGGCAGTTAGGTCCTCGGCTTACTTCTTCTGGCCGTCCTCCATCTTCTTCTGGCCGTCCCCCATCTTGGTTTCCATGCCATTTAACTTTTCAAGCAATGCTGCCAATTTCTCCTCCATTTTAGTTGTTTGTCTTGTAAAGGGCATGCACTCACAGGAAAATTAGAGAAAATGACCTGCTCGGGTTTTGAAACCAGGACCGTCAGGTGTTGTGCTAGAGTTCGTAATCCCGCTTCTGACACCAGTTGTTACGTGCCACCCCCCTAGTGGCATTTTGTTAACTGGATTACGGTGGGTAGGAAGCACAACACCAATTACTGCTTAAAGAAGTAATTAACTTTATTGCGGCCAGAAAATTACACTAATCAGCAAATACAAGCAATTAGGAGCCTTACTCCAGTTTCGTCAAGTCTCTTCCTTGAGCGCTCTTAGCCCTTCCACTTGTCAACAAACCACAGAAGTTAATCCTGCCGCTAATGAGCCTAGTGGCCTTGACAGAACTACATGCAACTTGTTTCTAATGTGCGCCAACTACAGTACTTACGAGCACTTGCTGCGCGCTGTTCACCAGCTGGGAGAAACAATGTCACTTAATTTCGACACCACAATATCTGACCCTCAGTGAAAGCACACTTACTCAGAACACGGCAGTCCCCTGTATGTTCCTCACTTCGCCGCTACACTAGGGGTTTCGCAAGTCACCACACTTCTGTCGCTCAGAATAAACGCTCACACTAGCTCGTAAAACACAACAACAACTGCTTCACGGGTCACTCTTATATAGCAGGCCGGTGACTCAATAAATGGTTCTAGATCCATCCAGAGTCCACGGCTTCTCGAGGTTTCCACCGCTGGTCGTCACGAATCTTCTGGACTATCCCTTTGTCTGTAGTAGCCCTGTTGCATAAGGCGCGCGCAATACAGGAGGCAAGCCACAGCCCAGCCCCTGGGGCTGTTGTGACTCAAGCGGCGAGCGATGACACAAACTCACAGCCGTAACAATATCATAATAACACTAGTGTGTAACTACAACACAATGGTGTGTATCATAATAACACTAGTGTGTAACTACAACACAATGGTGTGTATCATAATATCACTAGAGTGTAACTACAACACAATGGTGTGTATCATAATATCACTAGTGTGTAACTACAACACAATGGTATGTATCATAATATCACTAGTGTGTAACTACAACATAATGTTGTGTATCATAATATCACTAGAGTGTAACTACAACATAATGGTGTATATCATAATATCACTAGTGTGTAACTACAACTTAATGTTGTGTTTCATAATATCACTAGAGTGTAACTACAACATAATGGTGTATATCATAATATCACTAGAGTGTAACTACAACACTATGGTGAGTATCATAATATCACTAGAGTGCAACTACAACACAATGGTGTGTATCATATCACTAGAGTGTAACTACAACACAGTGGTGTGTATCATAATATCACTAGAGTGTAACTACAACATAATGGTGTATATCATAATATCACTAGTGTGTAACTACAACACAATGGTGTGTATCATAATAACACTAGTGTGTAACTACAACACAATGGTGTGGATCATAATATCACTAGAGTGTAACTACAACACAATGGTGTGTATCATAATATCACTAGTGTGTAACTACAACACAATGGTATGTATCATAATATCACTAGTGTGTAACTACAACATAATGTTGTGTATCATAATATCACTAGAGTGTAACTACAACATAATGGTGTATATCATAATATCACTAGTGTGTAACTACAACACAATGGTGTGTATCATAATAACACTAGTGTGTAACTTCAACACAATGGTGTGTATCATAATATCACTAGAGTGTAATTACAACACAATGGTGTGTATCATAATATCACTAGTGTGTAACTACAACACAATGGTGTGTATCATAATATCACTAGTGCGTAACTACAACACAATGGTGTGTATCATAATATCACTAGTGTGTAACTACAACATAATGTTGTGTATCATAATATCACTAGTGTGTAACTACAACACAATGGTGTGTATCATAAAATCACTAGTGCGTAACTACAACACAATGGTGTGTATCATAATATCACTAGTGCGTAACTACAACACAATGGTGTGTATCATAATATCACTAGTGTGTAACTACAACATAATGTTGTGTATCATAATATCACTAGTGTGTAACTACAACACAATGGTGTGTATCATAATATCACTAGTGCGTAACTACAACACAATGGTGTGTATCATAATATCACTAGTGTGAAACTACAACACAATGGTGTGTAGCATAATATCACTAGTGCGTAACTACAACACAATGGTGTGTATCATACTATCACAAGTGTGTAACTACAACACAGTGGTGTGTATCATAATATCACTAGTGCGTAACTACAACACAATGGTGTGTATCATAATATCACTAGTGTGTACCTACAACACAGTGGTGTGTATCATAAAATCACTAGTGCGTAACTACAACACAATGGTGTGTATCATAATATCACTAGAGTGTAACTACAACACAGAGGTGTGTATCATAATATCACTAGGGTGTAACTACAATACAATGGTGTGTATCATAATATCACTAGTGTGTAACTACAACACAGTGGTGTGTATCATAATATCACTAGTGCGTAACTACAACACAATGGTGTGTATCATAATATCACTAGTGTGTAACTACAACACAGTGGTGTGTATCATTATATCACTAGAGTGTAACTACAACACAATGGTGTGTATCATAATATCACTAGTGTGTAACTACAACACAGTGGTGTGAATCATAATATCACTAGAGTGTAACTACAACACAATGGTGTGTATCATAATATCACCAGTGCGTAATTACAACACAGTGGTGTGTATCTTAATATCACTAGAGTGTAACTACAACACAATGGTGTGTATCATAATATCACTAGAGTGTAACTACAACACAATGGTGTGTATCATAATATCACTAGTGCGTAACTACAACACAGTGGTGTGTATCATAATATCACTAGAGTATAACTACAACACAATGGTGTGTATCATATCACTAGAGTGTTACTACAACACAATGGTGTGTATCATAATATCACTAGAGTGTAACTACAACACAGTGGTGTGTATCATAATATCACTAGAGTGTAACTACAACACAATGTTGTGTATCATAATATCAGTAGTTTGTAACTACAACACAGTTGTGTGTATCATAATATCACTAGTGTGTAACTACAACCCAGTGGTGTGTATCATAATATCACTAGAGTGTAACTACAACACAATGCTGTGTATCATAATATCACTAGTGTGTAAATACAACACAATGGTGTGTATCATAATATCACTAGGGTGTAAGTACAACACAGTGGTGTGTATCATAATATCACTAGTGTGTAACTACAACACAGTGGTGTGTATCATAATATCACTAGAGTGTAACTACAACACAATGCTGTGTATCATAATATCACTAGTGTGTAACTACAACACAGTGGTGTGTATCATAATATCACTAGTGTGTAACTACAACAAAATGTTGTGTATCATAATATCACTAGAGTGTAACTACAACATAATGGTGTATATCATAATATCACTAGTGTGTAACTACAACATAATGTTGTGTATCATAATATCACTAGAGTGTAACTACAACATAATGGTGTATATCATAATATCACTAGAGTGTAATTACAACACTATGGTGTGTATCATAATATCACTAGTGTGTAACTACAACACTATGTTGTGTATCATAATATCACTAGAGTGTAACTTCAACACAGTGGTGTGTATCATAATATCACTAGAGTGTAACTACAACATAATGGTGTATATCATAATAACACTAGTGTGTAACTACAACACAATGGTGTGTATCATAATAACACTAGTGTGTAACTACAACACAATGGTGTGTATCATAATATCACTAGAGTGTAACTACAACACAATGGTGTGTATCATAATATCACTAGTGTGTAACTACAACACAATGGTATGTATCATAATATCACTAGTGTGTAACTACAACATAATGTTGTGTATCATAATATCACTAGAGTGTAACTACAACATAATGGTGTATATCATAATATCACTAGTGTGTAACTACAACATAATGTTGTGTTTCCTAATATCACTAGAGTGTAACTACAACATAATGGTGTATATCATAATATCACTAGAGTGTTACTACAACACTATGGTGTGTATCATAATATCACTAGAGTGTAACTACAACACAATGGTGTGTATCATATCACTAGAGTGTAACTACAACACAGTGGTGTGTATCATAATATCACTAGAGTGTAACTACAACATAATGGTTTATATCATAATATCACTAGTGTGTAACTACAACACAATGGTGTGTATCATAATCACACTAGTGTGTAACTACAACACAATGGTGTGTATCATAATATCACTAGTGTGTATCTACAACACAATGGTGAGTATCATAATATCACTAGTGTGTAACTACAACATAATGTTGTCTATCATAATATCACTAGAGTGTAACTACAACATAATGGTGTATATCATAATATCACTAGTGTGTAACTACAACACAATGGTGTGTATCATATTAACACTAGTGTGTAACTTCAACACAATGGTGTGTATCATAATATCACTAGAGTGTAACTACAACACAATGGTGTGTATCATAATATCACTAGTGTGTATCTACAACACAATGGTGTGTATCATAATATCACTAGTGCGTAACTACAACACAATGGTGTGTATCATAATATCACTAGTGTGTAACTACAACATAATGTTGTGTATCATAATATCACTAGTGTGTAACTACAACACAATGGTGTGTATCATAATATCACTAGTGCGTAACTACAACACAATGGTGTGTATCATAATATCACTAGTGCGTAACTACAACACAATGGTGTGTATCATAATATCACTAGTGTGTAACTACAACATAATGTTGTGTATCATAATATCACTAGTGTGTAACTACAACACAATGGTGTGTATCATAATATCACTAGTGCGTAACTACAACACAATGGTGTGTATCATAATATCACTAGTGTGAAACTACAACACAATGGTGTGTAGCATAATATCACTAGTGCGTAACTACAACACAATGGTGTGTATCATAATATCACTAGTGTGTAACTACAACACAGTGGTGTGTATCATAATATCACTAGTGCGTAACTACAACACAATGGTGTTTATCATAATATCACTAGTGTGTAACTACAACATAATGTTGTGTATCATAATATCACTAGTGTGTAACTACAACACAATGGTGTGTATCATAATATCACTAGTGCGTAACTACAACACAATGGTGTGTATCATAATATCACTAGTGTGAAACTACAACACAATGGTGTGTATCATAATATCACTAGTGCGTAACTACAACACAATGGTGAGTATCATAATATCACTAGTGTGTAACTACAACACAGTGGTGTGTATCATAATATCACTAGAGTGTAATTACAACACAGTGGTGTGTATCATAATATCACTTGTGTGTAACTACAAAACAGTGGTGTGTATCATAATATCACTAGTGCGTAACTACAACACAATGGTGTGTATCATAATATCACTAGAGTGTAACTACAACACAGTGGTGTGTATCATAATATCACTAGAGTGTAACTACAACACAGTGGTGTGTATCATAATATCACTAGAGTGTAACTACAACACAGTGGTGTGTATCATAATATCACTAGTGTGTAACTACAACACAGTGGTGTGTATCATAATAACACTAGAGTGAAACTACAACACAATGGTGTGTATCATAATATCACTAGTGTGTAACTACAACACAGTGGTGTGTATCATAATATCACTAGTGCGTAACTACAACACAATGGTGTGTATCATAATATCACTAGTGTGTAACTACAACACAGTGGTGTGTATCATAATATCACTAGAGTGTAACTAAAACACAATGGTGTGTATCATAATATCACTAGTGTGTAACTACAACACAGTGGTGTGTATCATAATATCACTAGAGTGTAACTACAACACAATGGTGTGTATCATAATATCACCAGTGCGTAACTACAACACAGTGGTGTGTATCATAATATCACTAGAGTGTAACTACAACACAATGGTGTGTATCATAATATCACTAGAGTGTAACTTCAACACAATGGTGTGTATCATAATATCACTAGAGTGTAACTACAACACAGTGGTGTGTATCATAATATCACTAGAGTGTAACTACAACACAATGTTGTGTATCATAATATCACTAGTGTGTAACTACAACACAGTGGTGTGTATCATAATATCACTAGAGTGTAACTACAACACAATGCTGTGTATCATAATATCACTAGTGTGTAACTACAACACAATGGTGTGTATCATAATATCACTAGGGTGTAACTACAACACAGTGGTGTGTATCATAATATCACTAGTGTGTAACTACAACACAGTGGTGTGTATCATAATATCACTAGAGTGTAACTACAACACAATGCTGTGTATCATAATATCACTAGTGTGTAACTACAACACAGTGGTGTGTATCATAATATCACTAGTGTGTAACTACAACATAAAGGTTTGTATCATAATATCACTAGTGTGTAACTACAACACAATGGTATGTATCATAATATCACTTGTGTGTAACTACAACATAATGTTGTGTATCATAATATCACTAGTGTGTAACTACAACACAGTGGTGTGTATCATAATATCACTAGAGTGTAACTACAACACAATGGTGTGTATCATAATATCACTAGAGTGTAACTACAACACAATGGTGTGTATCATAATATCACTAGTGTGTAACTACAACACAATGGTGTGTATCATAATATCACTAGTGTGTAACTACAACATAATGTTGTGTATCATAATATCACTAGAGTGTAACTACAACATAATGGTGTATATCATAATATCACTAGTGTGTAACTACAACATAATGTTGTGTATCATAATATCACTAGAGTGTAACTACAACATAATGGTGTATATCATAATATCACTAGAGTGTAAATACAACACTATGGTGTGTATCATAATATCACTAGTGTGTAACTACAACACTATATTGTGTATCATAATATCACTAGAGTGTAACTACAACAAAATGGTGTGCATCATAATATCACTAGTGTGTAACTACAACTCAATGGTGTGTATCATAATATCACTAGTGCGTAACTACAACACAATGGTGTGTATCATAATATCACTAGTGGGTAACTACAACATAATGTTTTGTATCATAATATCACTAGTGTGTAACTACAACACAATGGTGTGTATCATAATATCACTAGTGCGTAACTACAACACAATGGTGTGTATCATAATATCACTAGTGCGTAACTACAACACAATGGTGTGTATCATAATATCACTAGTGTGTAACTACAACATAATGTTGTGTATCATAATATCACTAGAGTGTAACTACAACACAGTGGTGTGTATCATAATATCACTAGAGTGTAACTACAACATAATGGTGTATATTAGTAGTGTGGTAGTGAGAGAGCTGTCTCACTTAGGAAGTTGTGAGCCCCTGCGACCTTAGAATGGAAGGAGCCATGCTAGGAGGGCGTGCTTGGATTCGTTTATTTCGTCTCGTCGTGCTCTTTACGGGAATGTCGGTGTCGAAAAGGTGAAGTTAGGGTTTTGGGTCAAAACGTGCGTTTTTCACATTTTTGCCGATTTTTGGAAAACGGGCCATGCTAGGAGGGCGTGCTTGGATTCGTTTATTTCGTCTCGTCGTGCTCTTTACGGGAATGTCGGTGTCGGAAAGGTGAAGTTAGGGTTTTGGGTCAAAACATGCGTTTTTCACATTTTTGCCGATTTTTGGAAAACGGGCCATGCTAGGAGGGCGTGCTTGGATTCGTTTATTTCGTCTCGTCGTGCTCTTTACGGGAATGTCGGTGTCGAAAAGGTGAAGTTAGGGTTTTGGGTCAAAACGTGCGTTTTTCACATTTTTGCCGATTTTTGGAAAACGGGTCATGCTAGGAGGGCGTGCTTGGATTCGTTTTTTTCGTCTCGTTGTGCTCTTTACGGGAATGTAGGTGTCGGAAAGGTGAAGTTAGGGTTTTGAGTCAAAACATGCGTTTTTCACATTTTTGTCGATTTTTGAAAAACCGAAAACGTGAGAATGACGCGTGTGATAGTATTTATTTCGTCTCTTTATTCTCTTTACGTGGATATAGACATGAAAAAGGTAAAAAGCTGGAAACATGGTTTTCTTATGGAAAAGGTGTTTTTTTTGTTCATTTTCGCGTTATTTGGAAAACGAATGAGGCGATTTTTATGATGGGCATGTCGATGTATTTGTGTCGTTGTTCAGTTTACGGGAATGTAGGTATGGAAAACCTGAAATCATGGTTTCCGTCATTTTTTTTTTCGAGATCGTTGAGGAAAACGGGGAAAAAGTAAGAAACCAGATTTGAAGTCACGTTAGGTTATGCGCTTTGATATTAATAAAACACTTATGCATTATTATTATTATTATTTGTCTTGACTGGTCAGGGCTCACACGCAGAGAGAGAACTTGCTTAATGCAATGAGAATTGAAAGCATTGAGACTGACCCACGGCGATCCAGACAGACACAGGTCTTATCATCGTACGTGCCTCGCAGCAGAGAGAGATAAGAGGCTGGTGTCATTATACAGTGTGCGGATTTATAATGTGTATGTCATAGCCTAGGTTCATTATGGACTCATCATGCAACGCAAAGTTTGAAACAATGAGTGAGTGTATAACATCATGATAACAGATTGGCATGGGCTCGAACAAAGCGGTTATTGGACATGTAATAAACAAAAGGGTGGGAATAATGAAAGGTCATATGATACATTTTTTTTAATTTTTTTTTTCAAAATAATTAAATAGGGTTTTATTACAAAAAATTATGTTTATTGACCCATGAATTATACGTGGAAGGAAAACCTAACCACTTTACAAAATATTTTGCACCTTTGACTTTAATTACTCGTTCAATGAGATAATCGTTGGGATATAATGTTTTTTGCACTTCTTCATAATAGAATCGTCCCTGAATGGGTTGACCGCTCTGATCTTCTAAGAGATACGTCACTGGTTGACCTAGCTTGACTTGGCGAATTTTAAAAATTTCTGTCGACCATTGTGGAGTATACGATTTTGAAAACACACTTCTATGTTTACTAATGCGAACAAAATCTCCAATTTTAAGGCGATGTCGCCTTGGATCTACCCTTTTTATAGGGTTAAACAGTCTATTGAGTCTGGGTAGGTTCTTGGTGACGAGGCGAGGTTTCATGCCGATGGTGGAATGAATGGTGTTGTTGTAGCGAGACACAAGTTGAGGTAACCAGTCTATCCATCGATAGGAACCATGTATTGTAAACTCTTTCCACATATAACTTTTTAATGTTCGATTGAACCGCTCGACCACACTGGCTTTGAGATTGCTATAGGTGGCATAATGGTGAATATCCTTAGATTTGAGAAAACTGGAGAAATCCTTGTTGAAAAATTCTTTCCCCTGGTCGGTTTGTAACAAGTGAGGTTGACGTTTTGATTGTTCAATAATATGTTGAAAGGCCTTTGTGACTAAGATACCAGTTTTATTTTTTACTGGTTGAACAAAAGCCATTTTGGAATAGACATCAATGACAGTCAACATATAGCGTACACCGTCGTTAACGTTAGAATAAGGTATCATTTCAACCAGGTCTGCCTGCCAAAGGTCATCGATTCCTTTGGAAATGACACGACGACGTTCATAAATGCGTCGGGCTGGTTTATGCAATTCATGAGCAATGCCCACTTTGATGGGGGATGGCTTATAAGATAATTTTAGCATTTCGGAGTTGTTGTTCAACGTCGGCGATTTCCGCCTCATGTCCAGTGTGACCAGCTTGTTTTGATGCATGAAGCAAGTATAAGCGCTCTACTAACTGATTGGGATTATTCCAAAAGGTTATATCTAGGTAGGGTTTTAATTTCTTAAACCTTACACCAGAGGCAGAGTGATGTTTTTGCTTACCAAAGATGTTTGCAATGATGGTTTTATATTTTTGGGATATATTGGCATTGACCTGCTGAGAGGGTTTATAGTTTCTTTTGTGAGCGTTGGTGTCTAATAAAATGGATTTATATTTAGCAAGGTCCTCGGACGTAAAATCTTGTGTCGAGGGGGTGCGAGAAAATAGCAGCTTTAACAGACCTGGTGTTAATTTATAGTTGATATTTTTAATGACAGCTTTCGTACGAGCAAATTTAATGGATGAATCCCCAATTTTAAAACTATCATTCTCATAGCGAACACCATACGTGGTATCTGTCTTTCCAATAAATAGAAGGGTCAAATACGGTTCCAGGGTTGCCCCATAATGTTTGATTAAAATGTTTTTGAGTTGAGCTTTATTTTGAGGGGTTGCCAAGACTTGTGAAAACGGAGACGATGTGGAGGAAGACGGTGTTGCCGCTATGACGGAAGATTTTTGTTTTGTTTTTAGAAACTGTTGAAGGGGTGACGATTTCTTTTTTCTTTCAGGACTAAATACGCTTTCGCTGTCACTTTCACTTTGTTCATGCTCTTCTTCTTCTTCTTTCTTTTCATGTTCTTGATGTTCTTGTTCACTAACATTAGAGGAGGAGGAAGAGGAGGATTTTACCTGTCGTGTGGATTCTGTTTGAGTAAATTTTGAACTTGTTATGGGTTTGGTTTGAGAGGTAGCAGCAGCAGCAGTAGCAGCAGAAGCATTAGGTTTAAATCTCATGGGATCAACCGATGATGGAGCATGTTTTATCATGGGTAAAGGATTGACGTTTTTTAAACGTTGCAATTCACGAAATTTATGTCGAATCGTATTTCGTGCCTCAATAATACGCTGCATGATTTGAACATGTTTCTTGTACCCTATGGCGTTCGCCATGGTAAAGGTAAAGACACACTAACAGGAAATGTCCAACCCTAGGTCTTTTTAAACAGAAATAAAATGATCAAAACCCAAGCGATAACGTCCCTCACATCGTTCACTCTGTTTATTTATGACCAAACAGGCATGGGGATGATGGTTCCAACACGAAGCACACAATTGCGTGAAAGCTGTAAAGGACATATCTGGATTCACATGATCTTGAAAAATATGATAGAGATTTCTAGAGTCTTGGCGGAAGAGAACGATGAGATTGGCATTGTCACGAATCAACTGTTTGGGGATTTTGGAATAGGTCTGAGCTAGATAAAAACAATCCACTTGTTTATGGCGTCCCATACTAAAATACTCTTGAATAATGGCCTGTCGTTGAGTGGCAATATCATCAAAAATTATAATGGAATCTGGTTGAATGCGGTCTGGTTGAATGACATCTTGAGGTGAGGTGAATGTAAAATAGCCCATGGCTTCTTTATTTAACGAAGACATAATTTGTTCCAGATACACGTACAGAGGCTGGTACAAGGATTTGGCAAAAATATAAATATTTTGAAATCGTAGGCCATGAGGTGCGGTAATAATGTTCAGCAAAACATTGGTCTTTCCACAACCCGAAGGCCCTACCATAATACATCGAACGGTAGATGGGAATAGGGTGCCATGACGTTTAGGTTCGCACACGGACAGTGATAGCTCTGAAACCAAATCAGAGACGGGCAAAGCATGGGGTTGTTTCATTAATTCCATTGTGTCGATGACTGAGTTTTTTTCATGTGTGTATAAGGTTTATATATATAGGCAAACGGTGAGTAAGATAGGTTAGTTAACGTCTATCACCATGGACGTGTTTGGGAGAGCTCGTGTAACCATGGCCACGGCCGCCTCTTTGTCAAAACAGTCACGAGAGGTGGCAACAAAAAGCTATGTCGATCGCAAAGTGCAAAGTGTCTATCACATGGCCCCGAGACTAACCGCTGAGGGCTATTCAGCCAATCATCATCGTATTATTGATGTGCAAGAGCCTCGAGACGAAAATGATGTCTGCACGAAACGTTATGTGACCTATCAAATGAAAAGGCTTTATAAATTTGTCCCATCTGTATTTTTAGTGTACCTGTCAAATCAAAAACTGGACAATGACGAAAACCATTCCCCACCACCACTACCACTGGTGAATGATGATCTTACCTATATGCTTGCTTCCGGTTTAAGTCGTTATCGACTGCATTATGATGGTGTCATTCATATTAAATATGCCATGCCTGATGAGAAACATTTAAAAATACAACTAAATGGTGATAGAGTGTTGGCCCACAACCATCAAAGAGTAAATGTGGGAGATGAATTATCCTTTCATCTTATGCTTACGTTTGAGGAAAAGGAAGCTGGGAAAACGGTGAATGATTTCCCGCTTTATATAGAATTGGAATATAGTGCTATGAAATAAGGTTCTCTACGTTAGTTGTTATCGAATGTTTGCTGTGAAAGGTTCACCAAGTAGCAGCATGGTGAAAAAAAGATATGCTATGAACATGAAAAAATCAAATCTCAAAAAGAGAAAAAAGCCAGGTCGGGAACCAAGTCGATCTGCCTCACACCCAGTGTTAAAACGTAAAAAAACTAAAAAAAATCTAAAAAGAGTGGCTATCGAAAAAGCTTTACAAGCGGTGCGATTGTCTACAGCTCCGAAATCGCAGCATTATGTATCGATAAAAAGAAAAGAAAGAAAGCAAAAACGTGGGCGAGTCATTCCTGTTGCTAAGCGTGGGGGTTTTTTGCCGGCTTTATTTGCAGGGTTGGCAGCTTTGGGGTCCCTTTTGGGTGGTGCCAGCGCTGTAGCGAAAACCATAAAAGCCGTCGAGCAAGGCAAGCAACAACTCAAAGAAAGCGAGCGACACAATAAAACGTTAGAAGCCATTGCGATGGGAGCTAGAAATGGCAACCCTTTAAAGCCAGTCTTTTATCCACAAGGTAATGGCCTACCGTCTAAGGAAAAAAAAAATGTCCATCTTCATCGATAAGCGCTTAAGCCAACTGCCTCGTCATGCCATGACCCATGAAGAAGTGGAAAGCTATGCCAAACAACTAAAGATTTCTCATTTTCGAGGTGTATTTATGCGAAATGAATTACCTAAAGCACCGTGGAAAGAAGAACGAGCCATGATGAATTTAGATGATGATGCAGGCCCAGGAACCCATTTTGTAGCCTATGTGAAACAAGGTTCCACAGTATGGTACTTTGACAGTTATGGAAATTTACCACCCCCGATCGAGTTGATACGTTATTTGGGAAACCGGGTAAAGATATTCTATAATGTGAATCGTCAACAAACCTTTGACAGTCAAGAGTGTGGCCGTTTGAGTTTACATTTTTTATATAAGAGGTCGCGTTAAGCCATCAGTTTCATCATTATGAATGTCAACGCCAAGACCTTTACCGTGCACAGTCGCGGGCCTGAAGTGTCCCTGGATTTTTTCCCTCCCATTGAATTGCATCCCGAACAATCCTATGTGCTAGGATTAATTTCTTTGGAAAGTTACAACAGAATTTACAATATTCAAGTGGATATTAATGACAAATTTTATTATGATGATTATATGTTGACACTACCCCCTGGAGGTTATACTATAGACGATGTGCATGAGGCCATTAGCGTGTCGATGATAAAACAATTTGGTGTCAAACCATTTGCGGATGGGACACACAAATTTGAACTTACAGCCAATACAATAACTCATCGCTGTCGTATTTTCTCTACGTTTAACATTGACTTTGAAACACGAGTTCATTCTATTGGTCCTTTATTAGGATTTAAACCAAGAGTGTTGGCAGCTCAGCAACCCCATGAATCAGATTATCCAGTGAAATTCATCGAGGACCATCACATTTCTGTAACTTGCAATATTATTAGAGACGTATTTACGAATCAAGAACAAAGCCATTCCCTGTATGATTTTATTGTCACCTCTCCTTGCGGCTATATTATTCGTGAAAACCCTTCAGTGGTTCTCTATCATCCTGTGTGTGTCAGTGATATTAGTAATATTACCTTACGCTTAGTGAATAGAAACCAACAACTGATTGCTTTGGACGCCAACACCCCTGTGACCTACAAGTTGGTTTTAAAGACGCTATGAAATTTATCTATAAAGCAACAACAACGTCTACGAGCTCGGTTAGTTGCCCGCCGTGTATGAAACGGTTGACACGGGTAAACCGACAACGCTTACAACGCCTTGGTTATACGCTACACCCCAATCATGAACAAAGAGCTGTTGCAAGTGTTAAATCCCATACAAGTGGAAGATGGCGTCGTGCGCATTGATATGCATTCCTATCAACCTCAAGCAACAGGTCTGAATAACAATGACGAGATTCAATTCATAATTAACAATCAAGATATTTTTACTCTACCTCATGAAAGTGTCCTTCAAATTGAGGGTAAATTAATGAAAGCAGATGGCAGTACGCCCACAACGTCTGCGTTGGCGAATCATGGTTTGGCTTTTCTGTTTTCTGAAGTACGTTATGTGATAAATGATATTGTCATAGATATGACTCGAAATGTGGGCATGACTAGTCTTATGAAATTGTATCCATCCTATAGCGAGGAGGAAAGTAAAACGCTTTCTATGGCAGGATGGTGTCCCAACAGTAGCAATAACTGGCTAGTTCATACCGATGGCACTTTTACAGGCTTCCTACCCTTAAAATTACTCCTTGGCTTTGCCGAAGATCACAAGCGTATTATTTTAAACGCAAGACAAAGTTTGTATCTGGTGAGAGACCGCAGTGATTATAATGCACTGAAAGGAGCCTCTGACCAAGTGATAGACTCAAAAATTCAACTGCTTCGATTACTATGGAAAGTGCCCCATGTGACGCTATCGGATCGTAAAAAGCTAAGCATGTTAAATTTGGTGCAAAAAGATAAAGCCTTGCCTATCGCCTTTCGAAGTTGGTGTCTGCATGAATACCCCTTGCTACCTACCACTGACACTCATAGTTGGAGTGTCAAATCGGCTCGCTCTACCGAGAGACCCCTCTATGTTATTATTGGTTTTCAAACCAATAGAAAATACCAACAAAGCAAAGATGTCACCTTGTTTGATCACATTCACTTGAGAAATATACGACTATTTTTAAATAATGTTTGCTTTCCCTATGAGGGGTTGGAACTCAATTTTTCAAAAAATAAGTTTGGTCCCCTTTATGACATGTTCGCTAAATTTCAATCGTCTTATTATGAAAAACAGGATTGTCCTATGTTGTCGCCACAAGGGTTTAAAGCAAAAGCACCACTGATTGTTTTCGACTGTTCGTATCTAGAAGAATCTATGAAAATCACCACCATTGATTTAAGGGTAGATTTTGAAACACAAGAAAATGTCTCAGACCATACCAGTGCCTACTGTTTGATTATTCATGCTAGACAAGTGAAATATCATCCTTTGTCCAATTATGTCACCAGCATGTAAGCCATCTGTGGTCGAATGAAAACAAAAAAAGATCATCATTCATAGGATTGATGATAAGCGTCTGCATGCACAGTATCTGTTGCGCTCTGGCACTGTGCGCACATACGACAACAACAAACATCATGTGTCCCTCAATAAGCAACAGCAACAACAACAACAACAACAACGTGACAGACAAACCATGGAATTTAAAATGTGAATTTAATCGTTTGAAAACTTTTGAAGCATGGACAGTTCCCTTTATGGATTGTGGAGAATTGGCTGCGAGCGGATTTTATTACTTAAAACGTGGGGATGTGGTCAAGTGTATTTTTTGCAACATTGAAATTGGAAACTGGGAAATAGGGGATCGAGCCTTTAGCGATCATCAGCGATGGAGTCCATCCTGCCCTTACCTCAATCGCTATGATGTGGGCAATATTCCATGGAGTTTGAATTATCCGGTTATTGTACCAGACCCTACAAAACTAGGAGATACCTGTGGACCGTATGTGCAAACTATTCATTTGAATGCTGTTCCAAATTAAGCCAACACACTTGTTTGTAATAAAAGTGTAAGTTTTTTTTTTTATGAATAAAACCTCAACAAATATTTCGCTGTTGTTCAATTCATTTTTTCCTTTTTTTCCCCTAAAGTCCTTTGATTTTGCCATGTTAAACCATGGCATGGGTTAGTTGTTGATTAGACGTCAATGAGGTAACAAGTAAAAATAAAAAAGCATGATGCGTACACTCATCGTGGATTGTCAGGGGTTTAAAATTGCAGACAACAAATTTATATTTAAGGAAGTTGCTTTTATCGATTGTAGTACGTTTTGGGTGTCTAACCCTATTCATTTGGTGTTTAAACCTCCCTATGCTTTCGAGTTGCTTAGTGAAAAAGATAAAAAACAGAGCCAATGGATTGAAAATCATTTGCAGTTAGCATGGAACAAGGGTGATATTTCTTACAAGTATCTTGACATTGTCATGAAAGCCCATTTGTCCTCGGCCAATGTCTTATTTGTTAAAGGGAGTGAAAAACGCCAGTGGCTTCAACCATTTCTACCCTCTCACTGTCAATGTATTGACCTTTTAGATCTGGGTTGTCCATCCCTGCAAACGCTCATGGACACTTGTCCTTGCGACAATATTCAGAATAAAGCCTTAGCGCATGCATGGCAATTGTTTCATTGGCTCACCACGAGTGCATGTTGGGAGTTGTTCAATAAAATGAAAACTGAAAGTGTATCGTCCAATGATAGCAGTGAGACGTGTACACGTGAGGTGATAACATCAACGTTATAGACATGGACGCCACTACAATCGACAAGGCTATTGGAAAGTTCTTTGTGTGCAAGAAAAAACTGATTAGCTTTACACAACATGAATTATTAGCACTACCTAAATCATTTCTTTTTTATGTTGCTGCCAACGCTGTCAAAGAAATTTGGGAAAAGGCGCCTGCCGAGTGGACTAACGACTCTGTATTGAGTGAACTACAACCATGCAGTCATTTTTCCCATCACAAGCAATTAACCATGGCAAAAATACCTTCCATTCGACAGTGTGCCACATGCCAATTAATGAAATTATATCATGGTCATAAAACTCAGTGTAAAGACATTGTTTCATCATTCCATGGCTGTCATGCGGAAAACAACCACCACCTACCATGCTCGTCAGGAGCTGCCGACAAACAACAACAGCAAGAACAAGAACAAGAACAAGAAGAAGAAGAACAACAAAAAAAGTGTTTTTCACCGATTGAAACCTCTATGTCCCAGGTGTACTGGCCGTGGAATTATTGATAACATTATTAAAAACTTACCATTCGAAGCTCACTTACCTGCTTACAGCTTTTGCGGCCCTGGTACTCGTCTTCAAGATCGTTTGAGGAGAGGGAATATGGGAATCAATGCTTTGGATCATGCATGCCTTAATCACGATAAAGCCTATGAAAACAGTGATCCCACACTAAGACGCATTGCCGACAAAGTCTTGTTAAGCATTGCCAAGCAACGATTAACAGCTTCAGATGCCAGTCTAGCAGAACGAATGGCAGCATTTATAGTGATTGGTGCTATGAAGAGCAAATTACTTTTATCTAGATATGGACTTTAACGTAATGAATTTATTTTAAAAAATGTATAGTATCACTGTTATCATGACAAAAAAATAAATAAAAAGACAAGAGTCCATGTTGTGTTTTTTTCCATTATTATTATTCACTCATAGTTTCATTATTATAATTATAAATGACAAACAATAAAAAAGGGACAGCAGTGCATCGTTAAAAATTATTACTAATTGTAGTAAATCTATTTTTTCAATCACAAACAATAAAAAAGGACAAAAGTCCATTATTTTAACTAATAGTTTCATTATTATTATTATAAAAAATTATATATACATGGTAATTGTACTAAACCTATTTTTTTTAAATCACAAACAATCAAAAGAAAGGACAAAAGTCCATCATTATTCATCAGCTTCAAATAGCAGTCTAGCAGAACGAATGTCAGCATGAAATCTTTATCTACTCTAGAACCAGTTTTTTTTGTTAAACGCTTATTATTGAATAAAATAACATGTTACTAGAATTTGATCATTATAAATTATAATAAAAATTGCATAAAAATTGCTATAAATGCTATTTTAAATCACAAACAATAAAAAAAGGACAAAAGTCCATTATTTTAACTAATAGTTTCATCATTATTATTATAAAAAATTATATATACATGGTAATTGTACTAAACCTATAAACAAACAAAAAAATCTACCATTAAGCATAAGTTTTGAAAATTTATTTTTATTATTATTTATCATGGTAAACGTTGAGCAACAATTAATAAACGTCAAACTGTTGAACCCAAAAAATAATTTTATTTTATTATAGTCATTAAAGAGTAGGGCATGAATAAACAAAAAAGTTACGGCTAGCGTACAATGATTATTCGTTTTCAATTTTTACAAAACGAACCATGCATCGATTATTTTTTTCACCCTCATAAATTAAATAGACAGGGTGAATACTGGAATTGACATCTTCCATAACATTATCAGGTAGGTTATTAAATCGTGTGGGAAGAAATGTCTCAAAGTCTTGACAAATGCAAAGAGCTCGTTCACCAAATTTGGTTTTCAGTTTTTGAATTTTATGTATGCGAAAGGGTGTTTGCGTAGGCAATTCACTCATTTTCTTGCGTGCAAAGCCACAATCTTGACCAATGGCGTTCAAGGCGTCCATGGTTGTCTATAACCAAAGAAAAGAGTGTTACTTTCTAACACTCTTGTTCTTATATTACAATAGCAATAACTTTGTACATTAAAGTATATTGTTTTTTTTTTAAATCCTGAGTGTTTATGACCTGAAGTTGTAGATAGATAGTATTGGATAAAAATATAATAATAATGTTTGTATCATTTTTTCAGTCAAAACATACATTTGGAAATTATTTAATAGGAAATGTTTTATCAAAATTAAGTGTGAATCTCTCTTGGAGGTAAATGCATGTCTCTGTTGTGAATGGGAATTAGCCTATCATTCCCTAGTCGAATGACTTGTATTCGTTTGCTCTGTTGTTGTGCAAATTCACACAACATTCTGTTAAATAAATAGTATCAACAAATACTAAGAGCAAACATGGAATGCTTTTGGTAACCTATAAAAAGGCAAAGTTAACACGCTATGCATTTAATAACCATGTCTACATCCAACAAAACAAAATTCAAAACTACAAATTTAAACCAGTGTGTATGTGTTTATCAACGTGAATACACGATAAACTAAAACAAACAAACAAAATAGCCAAATGTATTCTAAACGTCAAGTATGCACCTGAAAGCCGAATGTAAACAAAAAAATGCGATAATCATGACATCATGTGGTTAGTTTCTAACAAATCTCATTCTATGAGGCGAATATTGATTGATAGGTAAGCCAAGACAAAGTTGGCGAAATGCTTGTTGTCGATACGAAGTGATTGATTCCTCAGCAGGAAATTTATAAAAATGAAAACAAAACATTTGAAAAGTTATTGGAAAATAAACATTAAACAGGGGTTTTGTACATATTGTACACCAGAAATCTGGAAAATGATCCTCGTCAGCTAATTTAACAATCACTTGATTCATGGTTAAACCGTACCATGCTTTATGAATCACTTGCGTGGATACATTATTTTCAAAGTCAAAATTTAGCATACAGGATTTACAAAAGTGATGCCCTGGATCATAAACTATGTCATCATCCATAATGATGTCATAAAACATGGTATCAATGCGTACTTTCGTGTTTCTATATTCTGAAGGATAGGCCACACGTTGAGGATTATGAGACATCATCGTGGCATATTCATTGAACGTGGTGTGTTTTGTGACGATAAAACGATCTTCATCATGGCTCATGATTGAATCTGAAAAGTAGTCGTTGCCGTTTACTAAGTGAATAAATAAAAATACTATGTACTATATACACTGTCTGTCCCCTAAGTCAATGGCAAAAATAAAATAAAAAATAAGCAAAACACAAATAAATAACCATCTGTCTGTTGACTTCTTTAGGTTAGGTTAGGAAAAAAACATGTAACAGGTTAAAGAAACAATTTCTGTTCAGATATTTCAAATATATCACCACTCATAACTCTAGCCATAAAGTGAGAGTTTTGTCCTCCGTAAAAGCAGCAGATTATTATTCTTTTGTTCTTGCATGAGACCTACTAAGCCACACCCTAGTGTGGCCTATTAAGCCGCATGCCTACTGAGGGTGAATGGTCACCTTGCCGAAACATGAGGCCTACTAAGCGACAACAATAGTGAGGGTGGCTACTTGTTTGTTTTTTTCCTAACCTAACCTAAAGAAGTCAACATGTTTTTAATCTAGCCTGTGCACAGTGAACCATGGAAACGTTGATGCATGGCTCTCTTTATGCGTTGACAGGCAAATAGCACAAGACATACAGTTTATGTACAACTATTTACAGGCATTCACACATCCATGCATACACCCATGCACGCAGGTTAAAAAACAAAAATTATATGATACACTACAATTTTTTATTTTTATTCCGAGGCTCAAGATGGCATCTCGCATTTGATAGCAACCAAACCAAACACTTGCCGTGTTGTACAACAACAATAGCTACAACCACTACTGGTTGTAACCAAATGGGACGCTTGTCATCATATCCTGACACCACTGTCTCTTGTCGTCCAACAAAGCGAGTGTTTGTTTTCGCTGCTTCATTAAAAATAAATCATGATTTTTTGAGAGAATCCTAAACTGACTATGTGCCATGGCTGTGTGGGTCTGAAGGACATGTAAATAATCATCCACACAGAGTCGTTTAACCACATGCTGGCTAATCCCTTTGGCTCGCATAGATTCGCATCGATCCACCTGTCGAAAACTATACATTTTCGGAGCGAGACCTACAAACTCAGTCATCATGGTGTCTGAACACTCATCTTTCATTAAACCAATTTCTTTTTTGTTCAGACGGGGGATATCGAACACGTTCTTCTCACTAAACGAGAACGTGTCAAACCATTTTGGGTTTTGTTTCATAACGACATACGGATCACAGTCACGGATATGGTAAATAAAACTATCCGTGTCTGTATATAACAAGGAAATGGTACCAAATCGCTGTATTGCAAAACCATAATGGAATTTATACATGTGCAATTTTGAAAAATCTAATATGACTTGCCCTAAATAGATAGGCTTATTCATGACCACTTTAGTTTTGGCAAGTTCAATAGTCAGTAGATCATGATCAATAATGTTTAAAGATTTGAAATTTGGTTTTGCAATATATTTTTGAGCCCCCCATCTGCCATGCCATGTATTGACCAACTTAATGTCCCTATACTGCCGTACATTTTCCAAACTCTTGCCATAGATACAATTATTCATCAGTTTAAAAAAATTGATTTGAAATGGCTGAGTGGCACTTTGTCTGTGACTGGTATTTAAATCCATGTATGGTTTCAACCATGGTTTCTGACAAAAAGAAATACCTCTATGGATTTTTTTCAGGGTTAAGCCCTGAGCTAAACATTCTACCAGCATGTCAATATGCAACACATAGTGATTTTTATCATACAAGGTACCCATCAATTTCTTATGATTGCCCTTACTCTCGGGCGGCACCATTTTCTCTATGCAAAAGGGGAAATCACCATGACGCTGTCTGAGATGGGGGGGATAAGCTAAGTCGACATCAAGAACATACCCTACGTCCTGTTGCTTGCTAGCGCTATGCACATTAAAATCTTTAATTTCATCCTCAGACAGCCAGACAAAGTTTCTGTACGGCAGTGGTCGACTCATAGCGTGACCGTATAAATTGTTTACGTCGAAATACATTAGATAGGATTCTGGTTCTTCGGGACAATAATCAGGCATGTAATGATTATTTGCCTTGGCATGTCGCTGATTGAGCGATACGAATCCCCCACGAATCCCTTTTTCCATCATGAGTACCATATCGGGATCCGTCAGTAAATCAAGCTCAATGTGGGTAAATTTGAGGGCGGCGTCCCAACTTAACCCTGGACTGGTATAGTAGTGAGCGGGGTCAAGGCCATAAATCCTGTGACATAGCTGACGAAACGTTTCAAAAACGTCGGTCAACAACAACACGTCTAATTTTAAGTAGTGCATAGCATACTGGCCCATGGTTTCTATGCCAAACACTCGCCAAACATGCTGTGCATGGGCATAGTCTTCTTCACTGATGGTGCTTTGAGTCAATTGAGAAAAGAATTTTTCTCTTGGCGGCAAAGTCGTTTCTTCAAGCACCTCGTAACTTTCCACATAATCGTATGGAAAATGGCCTTTACGAACACACAATTTAAATTGATTTGTATCCGTAAAGTGGGAATGGGTATGTTTCAACTCATCTTGGCTTAAGCCTTTCACAAGACTATCCAGCGAACTAGACATAAACTTGAATGAGTCGAGAAAGCGAATGCTCATGCTTCCTTTTCTCCATGAAAGTGAGGTAAAGCTCTCATGGTTCTTAGCCAAAATGCTGAATTTGCTCTTATCTACATGAGCAAATTGTTTTACAATGAAGTGAAGGTCATACCGGGAGAAATTGTGTAAGAAGACAGGGAGGAAGCGAGGTGTAGAGTACTTCAAATTGCATTCGTTATGGGCAGCACCTCTAAAATGCCCTGTCCTGTGGCAGTGGTCTCTTACTTTTTTTTCTCCGCCTAAGATTGGCTTTTCACATATGTGGCAGGTGGTGGCTTGATCATATTCTCTTTGCTGTACGTCATTCATCTGAATTGGTACAGGGTTGTTCAAAATAGTTTCTACTTTGCCTGCTAAAGCCGCCATTTGATCAACAAACCACCGCGCACAATCCTGACCTTTATGACTTACATACTCACATTGTGAATTATCATAGTGACAGACAACATAATAGGCTACAGCAAAAGGCTCATGTTTCTGCACTGGATAGGTTGAGCTTGTATGGGGGCTTGGTTCACATCCCTGAATGGGAACAGTAAGGGCCTCAAAATCAGCGTAAACAGTAAATGGTACCATCTCTTGTTTATTAGTGGCCTTAAATTTTAAGACTGCGTCATTCCCTTCGGGCAAGACTAGCTTTACTGCCGTCTGCCCTTCACAGTCTTCTGTATGTCGTTTCAAAAGTTCATCAGTTGTAAAATACTGAAGGCAGCGCTCACAAATATGTGTCTTACCATTATGGTTAGACACTTGGCTGCTTACTAGTTTTCCTAAATTCTTTATCCAACAATAATGGCTTTTATCCCCATCAGACAGGAAAGGCAGGAGAATGTGATGTTGCTTTACCTGTTTGGTGGCATACAAGGGGCCCACAATATTGGATCCTTCGACGCCATACACCATGAAGGAGAAATTTGGATTATCTTTCTCAAATAAATGAATTTTATCTAGAGGCATGGGAAATGAAACACGCTCGAGATTGAGAGTTTGTTTCATGCGGTTAAACAATTCTTTGTACTTCCCTGGTCTATCACAATTACTGCCCTGACAGGGTTGCAGGCAGCTCACTATACTCCACAAAAAGCAGTAATCGTCTTTGTTGCGTATGTTGATCACTGCCTTTCTGGAAGCGATAAAGCTCGGTGTGGCAATATAGCTACTTCCTGCATTCAATGGATTGTATTTACAAATATTGATTTGCAAATAGGCAATGCTATTGAGGGCCAAGCCACTGGGACCCTCTTGCAACTTATCAAATTTAGTGATAAGCGCTTGAATAGCTTTCTCCTGATACCACGTTTCCAAATTATCGGCTATCAGTACTTTCTCCATTTTTGTACAAAGGTTGAAGGTGTGTTTCTCTTCAACATTATTTTTTATCAATGTAAATTCACATAGTAGTTCGAAGTTTATTTTTAAAGCCTGATGCAATCTTAAGCCTTGTTCACATTCACTCAAAAAAATGGGAAAACATAATTCCACAAAATCTTTAGGCGACAGACAGTGATTCGCATTGTAAATTCGGCCTGAGCATACTCGCGTTTTGAAACATTTGGCCAAAGGCTGCCACACTAACACTTCACTCTCTGATATAGACATGATTATAAAATGGACTAATAAACGTGCAACCCTTACCTTAAAATAGGTTAATCCAAAATCTCCAATTCCAAACGACCACACTTATCGATTTTTACTGACTGGCACACACAATCTCGTTCACAGGTAGACAATGGTTGTAGTAATTTGGGCCTCCAGCAGGAAATGATCACCAACAAAGTTGTTATAGTTTTAATATCAACGACAAGGTTTATCTTGTTTTTTTTGTTTCCAATGATTTATCTGAAAAACAAACCAATACAATCCGTTATTAGTCATGGTTATATACATTAAACATGTGCATTCATTCATTCATTCATTCATTCATTCATAAGACTTGCTAAAAACAAAAGGTTTCAAGTGTGCACACATAAATAAGACACTCACTCGAAAATAACAAAGTCATTTACAAAGACTCACCTCTTTTTTTAATATCGAAAGCGTCAAGGTAGTTAAAACCTATTCACTCCATATATATCTTCATTCTAAAACAATAATAAATACACGCCATAAGTATATAAATTTCCGTGAAATAAATGACATGCATTTAACAACAACAACAACAATAAAAGTAATGGAACAACTTGTACTCACCATATAATGAGGGCCGATAACCTAGATGTTAGGCCCCTTAAAACAACAATTATCATCATCATCACCATATAATGAATTATAATACTTTCAGCAAATGTGCTCTTTGCCGCCACTGTCACTGTCACTGTCACTGTCACTGTCTCTCTCTCTCTGTCTGCTTTCCCAGACTTAATGATGTTGTTTTAAAAAATCTGCAACAAACGAAATCCCCCAAAAATACCATCAGTCACTAACTTACTTTTCATGCATACACAAAATAACAATAAAACCAATCATGCCATAATTAACAATAATGAACCTACCTTAGTACAAGTATGGCCGCGGTTCACGTAATATTTTACAAAGAGCATAAGGCACTTGCATCCGTCACCTTCAAAGATGAACACGAGAATGATGAGTCTCTCTTACCCTCAGAACATATATGTCTCCTCAACAAGATGCAAAGTTAACACTTTACTTTTTTTTTTGTTCCTATGAGTAGGATGTCATGGAGCGCACAAGTCAGACCGATTCTCACAAGCTTTTGCAATCTCTGCATGAGTATGCGTGAGAATGCAATGATCAGCTTTTCGACAGAGCTGTTTGTCCTTCATCGAGATATCGGGTAACACGTCTGGGTCAGATAACAGCCACCTGCATGTGAACAACAGGCTGTTATCTCTCTCTGCTGCGAGGCACGTACGATGATAAGACCTGTGTCTGTCTGGATCGCCGTGGGTCAGTCTCAATGCTTTCAATTCTCATTGCATTAAGCAAGTTCTCTCTCTGCGTGTGAGCCCTGACCAGTCAAGACAAATAATAATAATAATAATAATAATAATGCATAAGTGTTTTATTAATATCAAAGCGCATAACCTAACGTGACTTCAAATCTGGTTTCTTACTTTTTCCCCGTTTTCCTCAACGATCTCGAAAAAAAAAATGACGGAAACCATGATTTCAGGTTTTCCATACCTACATTCCCGTAAACTGAACAACGACACAAATACATCGACATGCCCATCATAAAAATCGCCTCATTCGTTTTCCAAATAACGCGAAAATGAACAAAAAAAACACCTTTTCCATAAGAAAACCATGTTTCCAGCTTTTTACCTTTTTCATGTCTATATCCACGTAAAGAGAATAAAGAGACGAAATAAATACTATCACACGCGTCATTCTCACGTTTTCGGTTTTCCAAAAATCGACAAAAATGTGAAAAACGCATGTTTTGACTCAAAACCCTAACTTCACCTTTCCGACACCTACATTCCCGTAAAGAGCACAACGAGACGAAAAAAACGAATCCAAGCACGCCCTCCTAGCATAACCCGTTTTCCAAAAATCGGCAAAAATGTGAAAAACGCATGTTTTGACCCAAAACCCTAACTTCACCTTTTCGACATCTACATTCCCGTAAAGAGCACAACGAGACGAAAAAAACGAATCCAAGCACGCCCTCCTAGCATGACCCGTTTTCCAAAAATCGGCAAAAATGTGAAAAACGCACGTTTTGACCCAAAACCCTAACTTCACCTTTTCGACACCGACATTCCCGTAAAGAGCACGACGAGACGAAATAAACGAATCCAAGCACGCCCTCCTAGCATGGCCCGTTTTCCAAAAATCGGCAAAAATGTGAAAAACGCATGTTTTGACCCAAAACCCTAACTTCACCTTTCCGACACCGACATTCCCGTAAAGAGCACGACGAGACGAAATAAACGAATCCAAGCACGCCCTCCTAGCATGGCCCGTTTTCCAAAAATCGGCAAAAATGTGAAAAACGCACGTTTTGAACCAAAACCCTAACTTCACCTTTTCGACACCGACATTCCCGTAAAGAGCACGACGAGACGAAATAAACGAATCCAAGCACGCCCTCCTAGCATGGCTCCTTCCATTCCAAGGTCGCAGGGGCTCACAACTTCCTAAGTGAGACAGCTCTCTCACTACCACACTACTTATATTGTTACGTGCCACCCCCCTAGTGGCACTTTTGTTAACTGGATTACGGTGGGTAGGAAGCACAACACCAATTACTGCTTAAAGAAGTAATTAAATTTATTGCGGCCAGAAAATTACACTAATCAGCAAATACAAGCAATTAGGAGCCTTACTCCAGTTTCGTCAAGTCTCTTCCTTGAGCGCTCTTGGCCCTTCCACTTGTCAACAAACCACAGAAGTTAATCCTGCCGCTAATGAGCCTAGTGGCCTTGACAGAACTACATGAAACTTCTTTCTAATGTGCGCCTACTACAGTACTTACGAGCACTTGCTGCGCGCTGTTCACCAGCTGGGAGAAACAATGTCACTTAATTTCGACACCACAATATCTGACCCTCAGTGAAAGCACACTTGCTCAGAACACGGCAGTCCCCTGTATGTTCCTCACTTCGCCGCTACACTAGGGGATTCGCAAGTCACCACACTTCTGTCGCTCAGAATAAACGCTCACACTAGCTCGTAAAACACAACAACAACTGCTTCACGGGTCACTCTTATATAGCAGGCCGGTGACTCAATAAATGGTTCTAGATCCATCCAGAGTCCACGGCTTCTCGAGGTTTCCACCGCTGGTCCAGTCACGAATCTTCTGGACTATCCCTTTGTCTGTAGTAGCCCTGTTGCATAAGGCGCGCGCAATACAGGAGGCAAGCCACAGCCCAGCCCCTGGGGCAGTTGTGACTCAAGCGGCGAGCGATGACACAAACTCACAGCCGTAACACCACCCCCTTCCTAAAAAGGCTGATCGTCCCGATCAATCATTGGTCCGTCTGTGTCCCTCCGTAGGCTGCCAGGCGATCTCGATGCACGATCTTCATCTTCGCCCTCGGGCTCCGCTGGATCCTGTAGACGACATCGTTGATCCGTTTCACGACTCGGTACGGGCCCTCCCAGGACTTCTGCAGTTTGGGTGACAGGCCTTTCTTCCGTAATGGGTTGAAGAGCCAGACCAGGTCGTCCTCGTGGAATCCGCCGGCATCCGTCTGCTGGTCGTATCGGGTCTTCATTTTGTCGGTCTCGATCCGCAGTTTCCTCCTCGCGAACGCGTGCACGTCCTCCAGTTGGTCGACCAGTTCTTGACAATACTGGCTTACCGGGATCGGATCATTCCCAGGTCGGCCAAAGGCAAGATCGACAGGTAGACGGAGCTCCCTCCCAAACATGGCCCGGGCTGGTGTGCACCCGGTGGCTTCATGCACGGCGGCGCGGTAGGCCAGGAGAAATAGTGGAAGATGTTTGTCCCAATCCCTCTGGTGCTCGCTGACGACTATTCGAAGATGGTTCTCGATGGTGCGATTGAATCGCTCTACCATCCCGTCGGACTGAGGGTGTAGTGGCGTTGTCCTTGTCTTCCGGGTTCCCAGCAGCTGGCATAGGTTCTGGAACACCTGCGACTCGAAGTTCCTCCCTTGGTCGGAGTGCAGCTCCAGGGGTACTCCGTACAGGCTGACGAATTCCTTCACCAGGGTCTCTGCAATCGTCGCGGCTTCTTGGTTAGGGAGCGCATACGCCTCCGGCCATTTGGTAAAGTAGTCGCTGACGACTAATATGTAGCGGTTCCCTGCCTCGCTTAACGGGAATGGCCCAGCAACATCGATGGCCACTCTCTCCATGGGGCCGCCCACGTTGTAGGTCTTCAGTGGACCCCGTCGTCTTCGTCCTGGGCCCTTGCTGGCTGCGCAATCGTGGCACCTCGCGCAGTGGTTCTCCACGTCTGTTCGGCATCCGATCCAGTAGAACCGCTCTCTCAGCTTCTCCAGGGTCTTCTTTATCCCTAGGTGTCCACCAGATGATCCTCCATGAACTTCCTTCAGGACTTCCTCCGTCATAGCCTTTGGAACGACGACTTGTTCCCGAGATGTCTTCCCGTCGGTGCTCTCCCAGGTACGGCAGATGAGGCCATCCCTTACAATCAGCGAGTCCCACTGTGCCCAGTAGGACTTAAACTTTGGGCTGCAGTCACTCACAATGTTCCACCCGGGTCTGGGGACACAGGCCCTCTTCCATTCGGCTATCAGTCCCAGGTCATCATCTTCCGCTTGCGCCCGCGTGAAAGATTCGCGGCTCCAGCTCCCTTGAAGTTCCACGGTAGTCCTTCGGCACTGTATCCCGGTGTTCTCCTCCCTTCGGGCACAGGAGGTGCAGTTTTCTGGGCACGGTCTTCGTGACAGGGCGTCGGCGTTAGAATGCAGTTGGCCTTTCCTGTGCTGAATCTCAAAGTTATACTGTTGAAGCCTCTCTAACCACCGCGCGAGTTGACCTTCGGGCTGCTTGAAGTTCAGGAGCCACCGCTGGGATGCATGGTCGGTCCTGATGAGAAATTCTTGCCCGTACAGGTACTTGTGGAAGTGTTCAATGGTCTTCACGATGGCGAGCAGATCCTTCCTGGTGACGCAGTAGTTCCTTTCTGGCTTTGACAAGGCCTTGCTGAAGTAGGCCACTACTCTCTCCTCGCCGTCCACTACCTGCGACAGGATTCCCCCTATGCCAAAGTCGCTGGCATCGGTATCGACGATGAACCTTGTTCCAGGTCTGGGGTAGGCCAGAATAGGCGCGGTGCACAGAGCCTGCTTGAGTTGCTCGAAGGCATTGTGGCATTCTGCTGTCCACGTGAAGAGTTGGTCCTTCTCGGTCAGTCGATGTAAAGGTTTGGCGATGTCGGCGAATCCTCTCACGAAGCGACGATAATAAGTGCAGAGTCCCAGGAAGCTTCGTAGTTGCGACTTGTCCTTCGGAACTGGCCACTCCCTCACAGCTGCGGTCTTCTCTGGGTCGGTGCGCACCCCTTCCTCGGAGACGATATGCCCAAGGTACTGGACCCGCTTCTGGAAGAGCTGACACTTCTTGGGGCTCAACTTCAGCTGGGCCGCCCGTAGCTTCAACAAGATCTCCTTCAGGTTGCTGTAGTGCTCCTCGAAGCTCCTCCCCAGAACGATGACGTCGTCTAGGTATACCAGGCAGGTCTTCCAGTGTAGTCCCCTCAGAATGGACTCCATTAGCCTTTCGAAGGTGGCAGGGGCGTTGCACAGACCGAATGGCATGACGGTGAACTGCCAGAGCCCGCTGCCCACAGAGAACGCAGTTTTCTCGCGGTCCTTAGGGTGGACCTCCACCTGCCAGTAGCCACTCTTCAAATCCAAGGTGGAGAACCTGATATGGTGTCCAGGGTGTCGTCGATCCGGGGTAGAGGGTAGCTGTCCTTCTTCGTGACGTCATTCACCCGCCTGTAATCCACGCAGAACCTGGTGGAACCGTCCTTCTTCTTCACTAGCACGACCGGAGAACTCCAAGGACTATGTGATGGCTCGATCACCCCTTGCTCCTTCATCTCTTCTACCATCCGGTCGACTTCGGCTTGCTTGGCGAGCGGGACACGTCGGAATGGGGCCCTAATCGGTGCGCTGTCCCCAACGTCGATTCTGTGCTGAACCAAGCTTGTCCTGCAGAAGTCTTTGCTCCCCACGGAGAAGACATCCTGGAATTCGCGTAGCAGGTCCTGAAGTTGGCGTGATTGCTCTTCGTCTAAATGGTCCTGGGATCCTTGGTACAGCTTATGTAGTTCTTCTGGCAGTGTGCGTCTTCTTCGGCTGTCCGTCTGCAGGTGTCCGTCTGTCGTATCTGTGATGCGGGCAATCCAGGTAACGGGCTCGCAGACTCCTAGGTTGGTGTCCCGGTGAACCGTAATGTCGTAGTCGTTCAGGTTGGACAGGCGGACGTACGGCCGAGACGTCGTGTTGATGAGAGTCTTGGCAACTAGCAATCCTTTCGTCTGGATGTCCTCATATTTCGGCTCGATGACAGCCGCCACTCCCTCAGCAGTTCCGTCGACAATTACGGCAGCGCTGACCTCCGTCCTGGCGGGAACGATGACGTCTTCTCCCAGCCTTACTCGTCGTGCGGTGATGGACTCGTGCGCAGGTTGCAAAGCAAGTTCCTCACCTCCGAAGTGCAGAGTGTTAGTACTCAGATCCAAGATGATGTTGTTCTGGTCCAGGAAGTCCAGTCCGATGATCACTTCATTTGATACGTCAGCCACAAGCACTGGGTGCTTTATCGCCCGTCGACCAATGACGAACTCCAGCGATGCTTCGCCATGTACCAGTGCGGTCTCTCCGGTCGCGGTTATTAGCTGGAGGTTCCTTTGTGTGGGTTGCACTCTCCACTTCGGGATCACGGTGGGACTGACGATGGTCCTCGATGCTCCCGTGTCGATTAACATGGGCCAGCTCTCTCCGTTGACGACTCCGTCGACCATCAGGCTGCTATTATCCCTCCGTAACTGCGTCACACGAACTTGGATGCCGGGGCTTGACGACTGTCACAAACCAACCTTCGCCCCTCATGGCGGGCTGATACTTGCTTTCTTGGGTCGCGCGGTTTCCCTACGACTGACTGTCCGACGGAAACTCTTGGCGGCGGCGATCACCGCAGTCCTTGCTCAGGTGGCCTCTCTTACGGCAGGTCCAGCAGGTCGGTAGTCCTCTTCCGGGCCGCCTCTCCGGATGTCCTTCGGCTAAGTTTTTGTTGGTGGTACTGCGACTCTAGAAGAACTGGCCTAGCGCCTCCATCAGTTCATCGGCCAGGGGCTTGGTCTTGTTGGCTTTGGCTGGTTCGTCGACGTCCACCTGACGCACCCGCGCGCACATTCTAGATACCTGCTTTGCCGTCTCGAACTCAAGTGCGTGGCTCAGCGCATCTGCCAGGGTCTTATTGAGCGCGAGTCGCAGCGCCTGTTGAGTGTCCGAGTCCCGTAGCCCGTCGGTGAAAGTCTGCGTCGCTATCTGCTCCAGAAAGTCGGCCGGCGCTGTAGGGTAGGCGAGCCTTACGAGGCGTGCGATGTCCATCTCGAACTCCTGCAGGGTTTCCGCGTTCTTCTGTACCCGGGTTCGGAGCTGCATCTGATAGGCCGGCTGAAGATGGCTATCTCCATATCGGGACTCCATATGGGCGATCAGGGAAGCATAGTCCTGGGATCCAGTCGGGATGGCCTGAAGGACGTTAAGGGCGTCACCTCTCAGCGCTACAATGAGAGCTGTAGCCTTTTCTGTGTTGTTCCAGTTATTTATGGAACAGGCCGCCTCGAACTGACGTAAGTAGGTGCTCCACGGGACCTTTCCGTCGAAGGTTGGGGGCGTCACTCTGCTATGTCCCGTTCCTGATATTCCCGGTGTAACGGTGGGCGGGCGTTGGCGCAGCTCGGCAACTTCCTCTCGTAGAGCGTTGAATTTCTCCTCCACCCCCGTCAGTGGGCGTTGGCGAAGCTCGGCAACTTCCTTTTGTAAGGCGTTGAATTTCTCCTCCACCCCCAACAGCGGGCGTTGGCACAGCTCGGCAACTTCCACTTGTAAAGCGTTGAATTTCTCCTCCACCCCCATCAGCGGTCGTTGGCACAGCTCGGCAACTTCCTTTTGTAAGACGTTGAATTTCTCCTCCACCCCCATCAGCGGGCGTTGGCGCAGCTCGGCAACTTCCACTTGTAAGGCGTCGAACTTCTTTTCCACTGCCGTGACTTCCTCACGCAGACCCAGTTCTAATTTCTTCAGGTCCTGTGTCAACTTATTCTGACCGTCTTCCATCTTCTTCTGGCCGTCCTCTATCCTCTTCAGGTCCTCCGCTAGCTTATTTTGACCATCTTCCATCTTCTTCTGGCCGTCTTCTAGCTTCTTCTGGCCGTCTTCTAATTTGGTAGTTAGCTCCTTGGCTAGCTTCTTCTGGCCGTCTTCTAGTTTGGCAGTTAGGTCCTCGGCTAACTTCTTCTGGCCGTCCTCCATCTTCTTCTGGCCGTCCCCCATCTTGGTTTCCATGCCATTTAACTTTTCAAGCAATGCTGCCAATTTCTCCTCCATTTTAGTTGTTTGTCTTGTAAAGGGCATGCACTCACAGGAAAATTAGAGAAAATGACCTGCTCGGGTTTTGAAACCAGGACCGTCAGGTGTTGTGCTAGAGTTCGTAATCCCGCTTCTGACACCAGTTGTTACGTGCCACCCCCCTAGTGGCATTTTGTTAACTGGATTACGGTGGGTAGGAAGCACAACACCAATTACTGCTTAAAGAAGTAATTAACTTTATTGCGGCCAGAAAATTACACTAATCAGCAAATACAAGCAATTAGGAGCCTTACTCCAGTTTCGTCAAGTCTCTTCCTTGAGCGCTCTTAGCCCTTCCACTTGTCAACAAACCACAGAAGTTAATCCTGCCGCTAATGAGCCTAGTGGCCTTGACAGAACTACATGCAACTTGTTTCTAATGTGCGCCAACTACAGTACTTACGAGCACTTGTTGCGCGCTGTTCACCAGCTGGGAGAAACAATGTCACTTAATTTCGACACCACAATATCTGACCCTCAGTGAAAGCACACTTACTCAGAACACGGCAGTCCCCTGTATGTTCCTCACTTCGCCGCTACACTAGGGGTTTCGCAAGTCACCACACTTCTGTCGCTCAGAATAAACGCTCACACTAGCTCGTAAAACACAACAACAACTGCTTCACGGGTCACTCTTATATAGCAGGCCGGTGACTCAATAAATGGTTCTAGATCCATCCAGAGTCCACGGCTTCTCGAGGTTTCCACCGCTGGTCCAGTCACGAATCTTCTGGACTATCCCTTTGTCTGTAGTAGCCCTGTTGCATAAGGCGCGCGCAATACAGGAGGCAAGCCACAGCCCAGCCCCTGGGGCTGTTGTGACTCAAGCGGCGAGCGATGACACAAACTCACAGCCGTAACAATATCATAATAACACTAGTGTGTAACTACAAAACAATGGTGTGTATCATAATAACACTAGTGTGTAACTACAACACAATGGTGTGTATCATAATATCACTAGAGTGTAACTACAACACAATGGTGTGTATCATAATATCACTAGTGTGTAACTACAACACAATGGTATGTATCATAATATCACTAGTGTGTAACTACAACATAATGTTGTGTATCATAATATCACTAGAGTGTAACTACAACATAATGGTGTATATCATAATATCACTAGTGTGTAACTACAACTTAATGTTGTGTTTCCTAATATCACTAGAGTGTAACTACAACATAATGGTGTATATCATAATATCACTAGAGTGTAACTACAACACTATGGTGAGTATCATAATATCACTAGAGTGCAACTACAACACAATGGTGTGTATCATATCACTAGAGTGTAACTACAACACAGTGGTGTGTATCATAATATCACTAGAGTGTAACTACAACATAATGGTGTATATCATAATATCACTAGTGTGTAACTACAACACAATGGTGTGTATCATAATAACACTAGTGTGTAACTACAACACAATGGTGTGGATCATAATATCACTAGAGTGTAACTACAACACAATGGTGTGTATCATAATATCACTAGTGTGTAACTACAACACAATGGTATGTATCATAATATCACTAGTGTGTAACTACAACATAATGTTGTGTATCATAATATCACTAGAGTGTAACTACAACATAATGGTGTATATCATAATATCACTAGTGTGTAACTACAACACAATGGTGTGTATCATAATAACACTAGTGTGTAACTTCAACACAATGGTGTGTATCACAATATCACTAGAGTGTAATTACAACACAATGGTGTGTATCATAATATCACTAGTGTGTAACTACAACACAATGGTGTGTATCATAATATCACTAGTGCGTAACTACAACACAATGGTGTGTATCATAATATCACTAGTGTGTAACTACAACATAATGTTGTGTATCATAATATCACTAGTGTGTAACTACAACACAATGGTGTGTATCATAAAATCACTAGTGCGTAACTACAACACAATGGTGTGGATCATAATATCACTAGTGCGTAACTACAACACAATGGTGTGTATCATAATATCACTAGTGTGTAACTACAACATAATGTTGTGTATCATAATATCACTAGTGTGTAACTACAACACAATGGTGTGTATCATAATATCACTAGTGCGTAACTACAACACAATGGTGTGTATCATAATATCACTAGTGTGAAATACAACACAATGGTGTGTAGCATAATATCACTAGTGCGTAACTACAACACAATGGTGTGTATCATAATATCACTAGTGTGTAACTACAACACAGTGGTGTGTATCATAATATCACTAGTGCGTAACTACAACACAATGGTGTGTATCATAATATCACTAGTGTGTAAATACAACACAGTGGTGTGTATCATAATATCACTAGAGTGTAACTACAACACAGTGGTGTGTATCATAATATCACTTGTGTGTAACTACAACACAGTGGTGTGTATCATAATATCACTAGTGCGTAACTACAACACAATGGTGTGTATCATAATATCACTAGAGTGTAACTACAACACAGAGGTGTGTATCATAATATCACTAGGGTGTAACTACAACACAATGCTGTGTATCATAATATCACTAGTGTGTAACTACAACACAGTGGTGTGTATCATAATATCACTAGTGCGTATCTACAACACAATGGTGTGTATCATAATATCACTAGTGTGTAACTACAACATAATGGTGTGTATCATAATATCACTAGAGTGTAACTACAACACAATGGTGTGTATCATAATATCACTAGAGTGTAACTACAACACAGTGGTGTGTATCATAATATCACTAGAGTGTAACTACAACACAGTGGTGTGTATCATAATATCACTAGAGTGTAACTACAACACAATGGTGTGTATCATAATATCACTAGTGTGTAACTACAACATAATGGTGTGTATCATAATATCACTAGAGTGTAACTACAACACAATGGTGTGTATCATAATATCACTAGTGTGTAACTACAACACAATGGTGTGTATCATAATATCACTAGTGTGTAACTACAACACAATGGTGTGTATCATAATAACACTAGGGTGTAACTACAACACAGTGGTGTGTATCATTATATCACTAGAGTGTAACTACAACACAATGGTGTGTATCATAATATCACTAGTGTGTAACTACAACACAGTGGTGTGAATCACAATATCACTAGAGTGTAAATACAACACAATGGTGTGTATCATAATATCACCAGTGCGTAACTACAACACAGTGGTGTGTATCATAATATCACTAGAGTGTAACTACAACACAATGGTGTGTATCATAATATCACTAGAGTGTAACTACAACACAATGGTGTGTATCATAATATCACTAGTGCGTAACTACAACACAGTGGTGTGTATCATAATATCACTAGAGTATAACTACAACACAATGGTGTGTATCATAATATCACTAGAGTGTTACTACAACACTGGTGTGTATCATAATATCACTAGAGTGTAACTACAGCACAGTGGTGTGTATCATAATATCACTAGACTGTAACTACAACACAATGTTGTGTATCATAATATCACTAGTTTGTAACTACAACACAGTTGTGTGTATCGTAATATCACTAGTGTGTAACTACAACACAGTGGTGTGTATCATAATATCACTAGAGTGTAACTACAACACAATGCTGTGTATCATAATATCACTAGTGTGTAAATACAACACAATGGTGTGTATCATAATATCACTAGGGTGTAAGTACAACACAGTGGTGTGTATCATAATATCACTAGTGTGTAACTACAACACAGTGGTGTGTATCATAATATCACTAGAGTGTAACTACAACACAATGCTGTGTATCATAATATCACTAGTGTGTAACTACAACACAATGGTGTGTATCATAATATCACTAGAGTGTAACTACAACATAAAGGTTTGTATCATAATATCACTAGTGTGTAACTACAACACATTGGTATGTATCATAATATCACTTGTGTGTAACTACAACATAATGTTGTGTATCATAATATCACTAGTGTGTAACTACAACACAGTGGTGTGTATCATAATATCACTAGAGTGTAACTACAACACAATGGTGTGTATCATAATATCACTAGAGTGTAACTACAACACAATGGTGTGTATCATAATATCACTAGTGTGTAACTACAACACAGTGGTGTGTATCATAATATCACTAGAGTGTAACTACAACACAATGGTGTGTATCATAATATCACTAGTGTGTAACTACAACACAATGGTGTATATCATAATATCACTAGTGTGTAACTACAACACAGTGGTGTGTATCATAATATCACTAGTGTGTAACTACAACACAATGGTGTGTATCATAATATCACTAGTGTGTAACTACAACATAATGTTGTGTATCATAATATCACTAGAGTGTAACTACAACATAATGGTGTATATCATAATATCACTAGTGTGTAACTACAACATAATGTTGTGTATCATAATATCACTAGAGTGTAACTACAACAAAATGGTGTATATCATAATATCACTAGAGTGTAATTACAACACTATGGTGTGTATCATAATATCACTAGTGTGTAACTACATCACTATGTTGTGTATCATAATATCACTAGAGTGTAACTACAACACAGTGGTGTGTATCATAATATCACTTGAGTGTAACTACAACATAATGGTGTATATCATAATAACACTAGTGTGTAACTACAACACAATGGTGTGTATCATAATAACACTAGTGTGTAACTACAACACAATGGTGTGTATCATAATATCACTAGAGTGTAACTACAACACAATGGTGTGTATCATAATATCACTAGTGTGTAACTACAATACAATGGTATGTATCATAATATCACTAGTGTGTAACTACAACATAATGTTGTGTATCATAATATCACTAGAGTGTAACTACAACATAATGGTGTATATCATAATATCACTAGTGTGTAACTACAACATAATGTTGTGTTTCCTAATATCACTAGAGTGTAACTACAACATAATGGTGTATATCATAATATCACTAGAGTGTTACTACAACACTATGGTGTGTATCATAATATCACTAGAGTGTAACTACAACACAATGGTGTGTATCATATCACTAGAGTGTAACTACAACACAGTGGTGTGTATCATAATATCACTAGAGTGTAACTACAACATAATGGTGTATATCATAATATCACTAGTGTGTAACTACAACACAATGGTGTGTATCATAATCACACTAGTGTGTAACTACAACACAATGGTGTGTATCATAATATCACTAGAGTGTAACTACAACACAATGGTGTGTATCATAATATCACTAGTGTGTAACTACAACACAATGGTATGTATCATAATATCACTAGTGTGTAACTACAACATAATGTTGTCTATCATAATATCACTAGAGTGTAACAACAACATAATGGTGTATATCATAATATCACTAGTGTGTAACTACAACACAATGGTGTGTATCATATTAACATTAGTGTGTAACTTCAACACAATGGTGTGTATCATAATATCACTAGAGTGTAACTACAACACAATGGTGTGTATCATAATATCACTAGTGTGTATCTACAACACAATGGTGTGTATCATAATATCACTAGTGTGTAACTACAACACAATGGTGTGTATCATAATATCACTAGTGTGTAACTACAACGTAATGTTGTGTATCATAATATCACTAGTGTGTAACTACAACACAATGGTGTGTATCATAATATCACTAGTGCGTAACTACAACACAATGGTGTGTATCATAATATCACTAGTGCGTAACTACAACACAATGGTGTGTATCATAATATCACTAGTGTGTAACTACAACATAATGTTGTGTATCATAATATCACTAGTGTGTAACTACAACACAGTGGTGTGTATCATAATATCACTAGAGTGTAACTACAACACAATGGTGTGTATCATAATATCACTAGAGTGTAACTACAACACAATGGTGTGTATCATAATATCACTAGAGTGTAACTACAACACAATGGTGTGTATCATAATATCACTAGTGTGTAACTACAACACAGTGGTGTGTATCATAATATCACTAGAGTGTAACTACAACACAATGGTGTGTATCATAATATCACTAGTGTGTAACTACAACACAATGGTGTATATCTTAATATCACTAGTGTGTAACTACAACACAGTGGTGTGTATCATAATATCACTAGTGTGTAACTACAACACAATGGTGTGTATCATAATATCACTAGTGTGTAACTACAACATAATGTTGTGTATCATAATATCACTAGAGTGTAACTACAACATAATGGTGTATATCATAATATCACTAGTGTGTAACTACAACATAATGTTGTGTATCATAATATCACTAGAGTGTAACTACAACATAAAGGTTTGTATCATAATATCACTAGTGTGTAACTACAACACATTGGTATGTATCATAATATCACTTGTGTGTAACTACAACATAATGTTGTGTATCATAATATCACTAGTGTGTAACTACAACACAGTGGTGTGTATCATAATATCACTAGAGTGTAACTACAACACAATGGTGTGTATCATAATATCACTAGAGTGTAACTACAACACAATGGTGTGTATCATAATATCACTAGTGTGTAACTACAACACAGTGGTGTGTATCATAATATCACTAGAGTGTAACTACAACACAATGGTGTGTATCATAATATCACTAGTGTGTAACTACAACACAATGGTGTATATCATAATATCACTAGTGTGTAACTACAACACAGTGGTGTGTATCATAATATCACTAGTGTGTAACTACAACACAATGGTGTGTATCATAATATCACTAGTGTGTAACTACAACATAATGTTGTGTATCATAATATCACTAGAGTGTAACTACAACATAATGGTGTATATCATAATATCACTAGTGTGTATCTACAACATAATGTTGTGTATCATAATATCACTAGAGTGTAACTACAACAAAATGGTGTATATCATAATATCACTAGAGTGTAATTACAACACTATGGTGTGTATCATAATATCACTAGTGTGTAACTACAACACTATGTTGTGTATCATAATATCACTAGAGTGTAACTACAACACAGTGGTGTGTATCATAATATCACTTGAGTGTAACTACAACATAATGGTGTATATCATAATAACACTAGTGTGTAACTACAACACAATGGTGTGTATCATAATAACACTAGTGTGTAACTACAATACAATGGTATGTATCATAATATCACTAGTGTGTAACTACAACATAATGTTGTGTATCATAATATCACTAGAGTGTAACAACAACATAATGGTGTATATCATAATATCACTAGTGTGTAACTACAACATAATGTTGTGTTTCCTAATATCACTAGAGTGTAACTACAACATAATGGTGTATATCATAATATCACTAGAGTGTTACTACAACACTATGGTGTGTATCATAATATCACTAGAGTGTAACTACAACACAATGGTGTGTATCATATCACTAGAGTGTAACTACAACACAGTGGTGTGTATCATAATATCACTAGAGTGTAACTACAACATAATGGTGTATATCATAATATCACTAGTGTGTAACTACAACACAATGGTGTGTATCATAATCACACTAGAGTGTAACTACAACACAATGGTGTGTATCATAATATCACTAGAGTGTAACTACAACACAATGGTGTGTATCATAATATCACTAGTGTGTAACTACAACACAATGGTATGTATCATAATATCACTAGTGTGTAACTACAACATAATGTTGTCTATCATAATATCACTAGAGTGCAACAACAACATAATGGTGTATATCATAATATCACTAGTGTGTAACTACAACACAATGGTGTGTATCATATTAACACTAGTGTGTAACTTCAACACAATGGTGTGTATCATAATATCACTAGAGTGTAACTACAACACAATGGTGTGTATCATAATATCACTAGTGTGTATCTACAACACAATGGTGTGTATCATAATATCACTAGTGTGTAACTACAACACAATGGTGTGTATCATAATATCACTAGTGTGTAACTACAACGTAATGTTGTGTATCATAATATCACTAGTGTGTAACTACAACACAATGGTGTGTATCATAATATCACTAGTGCGTAACTACAACATAATGGTGTATATCATAATATCACTAGTGTGTAACTACAACGTAATGTTGTGTATCATAATATCACTAGAGTGTAACTACAACATAATGGTGTATATCATAATATCACTAGTGTGTAACTACAACATAATGTTGTGTATCATAATATCACTAGAGTGTAACTACAACATAATGGTGTATATCATAATATCACTAGAGTGTAATTACAACACTATGGTGTGTATCATAATATCACTAGTGTGTAACTACAACACTATGTTGTGTGTCATAATATCACTAGAGTGTAACTACAACACAGTGGTGTGTATCATAATATCACTAGAGTGTAACTACAACATAATGGTGTATATCATAATAACACAAGTGTGTAACTACAACACAATGGTGTGTATCATAATAACACTAGTGTGTAACTACAACACAATGGTGTGTATCATAATATCACTAGAGTGTAACTACTACACAATGGTGTGTATCATAATATCAGTAGTGTGTAACTACAACACAATGGTATGTATCATAATATCACTAGTGTGTAACTACAACATAATGTTGTGTATCATAATATCACTAGAGTGTAACTACAACATAATGGTGTATATCATAATATCACTAGTGTGTAACTACAACATAATGTTGTGTTTCCTAATATCACTAAAGTGTAACTACAACATAATGGTGTATATCATAATATCACTAGAGTGTTACTACAACACTATGGTGTGTATCATAATATCACTAGAGTGTAACTACAACACAATGGTGTGTATCATATCACTAGAGTGTAACTACAACACAGTGGTGTGTATCATAATATCACTAGAGTTTAACTACAACATAATGGTGTATATCATAATATCACTAGTGTGTAACTACAACACAATGGTGTGTATCATAATCACACTAGTGTGTAACTACAACACAATGGTGTGTATCATAATATCACTAGAGTGTAACTACAACACAATGGTGTGTATCATAATATCACTAGTGTGTAACTACAACACAATGGTATGTATCATAATATCACTAGTGTGTAACTACAACATAATGTTGTCTATCATAATATCACTAGAGTGTAACTACAACATAATGGTGTATATCATAATTTCACTAGTGTGTAACTACAACACAATGGTTCGTATCATATTAACACTAGTGTGTAACTTCAACACAATGGTGTGTATCATAATATCACTAGAGTGTAACTACAACACAATGGTGTGTATCATAATATCACTAGTGTGTATCTACAACACAATGGTGTGTATCATAATATCACTAGTGCGTAACTACAACACAATGGTGTGTATCATAATATCACTAGTGTGTAACTACAACATAATGTTGTGTATCATAATATCACTAGTGTGTAACTACAACACAATGGTGTGTATCATAATATCACTAGTGCGTAACTACAACACAATGGTGTGTATCATAATATCACTAGTGCGTAACTACAACACAATGGTGTGTAATATAATATCACTAGTGTGTAACTACAACATAATGTTGTGTATCATAATATCACTAGTGTGTAACTACAGCACAATGGTGTGTATCATAATATCACTAGTGCGTAACTACAACACAAAGGTGTGTATCATAATATCACTAGTGTGAAACTACAACACAATGGTGTGTAGCATAATATCACTAGTGCGTAACTACAACACAATGGTGTGTATCATAATATCACTAGTGTGTAACTACAACACAGTGGTGTGTATCATAATATCACTAGTGCGTAACTACAACACAATGGTGTTTATCATAATATCACTAGTGTGTAACTACAACATAATGTTGTGTATCATAATATCACTAGTGTGTAACTACAACACAATGGTGTGTATCATAATATCACTAGCGCGTAACTACAACACAATGGTGTGTATCATAATATCACTAGTGTGAAACTACAACACAATGGTGTGTATCATAATATCACTAGTGCGTAACTACAACACAATGGTGTGTATCATAATAACACTAGTGTGTAACTACAACACAGTGGCGTGTATCATAATATCACTAGAGTGTAACTACAACACAGTGGTGTGTATCATAATATCACTTGTGTGTAACTACAAAACAGTGGTGTGTATCATAATATCACTAGTGCGTAACTACAACACAATGGTGTGTATCATAATATCACTAGAGTGTAACTACAACACAGTGGTGTGTATCATAATATCACTAGAGTGTAACTACAACACAGTGGTGTGTATCATAATATCACTAGAGTGTAACTACAACACAGTGGTGTGTATCATAATATCACTAGTGTGTAACTACAACACAGTGGTGTGTATCATAATAACACTAGAGTGTAACTACAACACAATGGTGTGTATCATATCACTAGAGTGTAACTACAACACAATGGTGTGTATCATAATATCACTAGTGCGTAACAACAACACTGTGTTGTGTATCATAATATCACTAGAGTGTAACTACAACACAATGGTGTGTATCATAATATCACTAGAGTGTAACTTCAACACAATGGTGTGTATCATAATATCACTAGAGTGTAACTACAACACAGTGGTGTGTATCATAATATCACTAGAGTGTAACTACAACACAATGTTGTGTATCATAATATCACTAGTGTGTAACTACAACACAGTGGTGTGTATCATAATATCACTAGAGTGTAACTACAACACAATGCTGTGTATCATAATATCACTAGTGTGTAACTACAACACAATGGTGTGTATCATAATATCACTAGGGTGTAACTACAACACAGTGGTGTGTATCATAATATCACTAGTGTGTAACTACAACACAGTGGTGTGTATCATAATATCACTAGAGTGTAACTACAACACAATGCTGTGTATCATAATATCACTAGTGTGTAACTACAACACAGTGGTGTGTATCATAATATCACTAGTTTGTAACTACAACATAAAGGTTTGTATCATAATATCACTAGTGTGTAACTACAACACAATGGTATGTATCATAATATCACTTGTGTGTAACTACAACATAATGTTGTGTATCATAATATCACTAGTGTGTAACTACAACACAGTGGTGTGTATCATAATATCACTAGAGTGTAACTACAACACAATGGTGTGTATCATAATATCACTAGAGTGTAACTACTACACAATGGTGTGTATCATAATATCACTAGTGTGTAACTACAACACAGTGGTGTGTATCATAATATCACTAGAGTGTAACTACAACACAATGGTGTGTATCATAATATCACTAGTGTTTAACTACAACACAATGGTGTATATCATAATATCACTAGTGTGTAACTACAACCCAGTGGTGTGTATCATAATATCACTAGTGTGTAACTACAACACAATGGTGTGTATCATAATATCACTAGTGTGTAACTACAACATAATGTTGTGTATCATAATATCACTAGAGTGTAACTACAACATAATGGTGTATATCATAATATCACTAGTGTGTAACTACAACATAATGTTGTGTATCATAATATCACTAGAGTGTAACTACAACATAATGGTGTATATCATCATATCACTAGAGTGTAAATACAACACTATGGTGTGTATCATAATATCACTAGTGTGTAACTACAACACTATATTGTGTATCATAATATCACTAGAGTGTAACTACAACACAGTGGTGTGTATCATAATATCACTAGAGTGTAACTACAACATAATGGTGTATATCATAATAACACTAGTGTGTAACTACAACACAATGGTGTGTATCATAATAACACTAGTGTGTAACTACAACACAATGGTGTGTATCATAATATCACTAGAGTGTAACTACAACACAATGGTGTGTATCATAATATCACTAGTGTGTAACTACAACACAATGGTATGCATCATGATATCACTAGTGTGTAACTACAACATAATATTGTGTATCATAATATCACTAGAGTGTAACTACAACATAATGGTGTATATCATAATATCACTAGTGTGTAACTACAACATAATGTTGTGTTTCCTAATATCACTAGAGTGTAACTACAACATAATGGTGTATATCATAATATCACTAGAGTGTAACTACAACACTATGGTGTGTATCATAATATCACTAGAGTGTAACTACAACACAATGGTGTGTATCATATCACTAGAGTGTAACTACAACACAGTGGTGTGTATCATAATATCACTAGAGTGTAACTACAACATAATGGTGTATATCATAATATCACTAGTGTGTAACTACAACACAATGGTGTGTATCATAATAACACTAGTGTGTAACTACAACACAATGGTGTGTATCATAATATCACTAGAGTGTAACTACAACACAATGGTGTGTATCATAATATCACTAGTGTGTAACTACAACACAATGGTATGCATCATGATATCACTAGTGTGTAACTACAACATAATGTTGTGTATCATAATATCACTAGAGTGTAACTACAACATAATGGTGTATATCATAATATCACTAGTGTGTAACTACAACATAATGTTGTGTTTCCTAATATCACTAGAGTGTAACTACAACATAATGGTGTATATCATAATATCACTAGAGTGTAACTACAACACTATGGTGTGTATCATAATATCACTAGAGTGTAACTACAACACAATGGTGTGTATCATATCACTAGAGTGTAACTACAACACAGTGGTGTGTATCATAATATCACTAGAGTGTAACTACAACATAATGGTGTATATCATAATATCACTAGTGTGTAACTACAACACAATGGTGTGTATCATAATAACACTAGTGTGTAACTACAACACAATGGTGTGTATCATAATATCACTAGAGTGTAACTACAACACAATGGTGTGTATCATAATATCACTAGTGTGTAACTACAACACAATGGTATGTATCATAATATCACTAGTGTGTAACTACAACATAATGTTGTGTATCATAATATCACTAGAGTGTAACTACAACACAATGGTGTGTATCATAATATCACTAGTGTGTAACTACAACACAATGGTATGTATCATAATATCACTAGTGTGTAACTACAACATAATGTTGTGTATCATAATATCACTAGAGTGTAACTACAACATAATGGTGTATATCATAATATCACTAGTGTGTAACTACAACACAATGGTGTGTATCATAATAACACTAGTGTGTAACTTCAACACAATGGTGTGTATCATAATATCAGTTAAGTGTAACTACAACACAATGGTGTGTATCATATCACTAGTGTGTAACTACAACACAATGGTGTGTATCATAATATCACTAGTGCGTAACTACAACACAATGGTGTGTATCATAATATCACTAGTGTGTAACTACAACATAATGTTGTGTATCATAATATCACTAGTGTGTAACTACAACACAATGGTGTGTATCATAATATCACTAGTGCGTAACTTCAACACAATGGTGTGTATCATAATATCACTAGTGCGTAACTACAACACAATGGTGTGTATCATAATATCACTAGTGTGTAACTACAACATAATGTTGTGTATCATAATATCACTAGTGTGTAACTACAACACAATGGTGTGTATCATAATATCACTAGTGCGTAACTACAACACAATGGTGTGTATCATAATATCACTAGTGTGAAACTACAACACAATGGTGTGTAGCATAATATCACTAGTGCGTAACTACAACACAATGGTGTGTATCATAATATCACTAGTGTGTAACTACAACACAGTGGTGTGTATCATAATATCACTAGTGTGTAACTACAACACAGTGGTGTGTATCATAATATCACTAGTGCGTAACTACAACACAATGGTGTGTATCATAATATCACTAGAGTGTAACTACAACACAGTGGTGTGTATCATAATATCACTAGAGTGTAACTACAACACAGTGGTGTGTATCATAATATCACTAGAGTGTAACTACAACACAGTGGTGTGTATCATAATATCACTAGTGTGTAACTACAACACAGTGGTGTGTATCATAATATCACTAGAGTGTAACTACAATACAATGGTGTGTATCATAATATCACTAGTGTGTAACTACAACACAGTGGTGTGCATCATCATATCACTAGTGCGTAACTACAACACAATGGTGTGTATCATAATATCACTAGTGTGTAACTACAACACAGTGGTGTGGATCATAATATCACTAGAGGGTAACTACAACACAATGGTGTGTATCACAGTATCACTAGTGTGTAACTACAACACAGTTGTGTGTATCATAATATCACTAGAGTGTAATTAAAACACAATGGTGTGTATCATAATATCACCAGTGCGTAACTACAACACAGTTGTGTGTATCATAATATCGCTAGAGTGTAACTACAACACAATGGTGTGTATCATAATATCACTAGTGTGTAACTACAACACAGTGGTGTATCATAATATCACTAGTGCGTAACTACAACACAATGGTGTGTATCACAATATCACTAGTGCGTAACAACAACACAGTGGTGTGTATCATAATATCACTAGAGTGTAACTACAACACAATGGTGTGTATCATAATATCACTAGAGTGTAACTACAACACAATGGTGTGTATCATAATATCACTAGAGTGTAACTACAAAACAGTGGTGTGTATCATAATATCACTAGAGTGTACCTACAACACAATGTTGTGTATCATAATATCACTAGTGTGTAACTACAACACAGTTGTGTGTATCATAATATCACTAGTGTGTAACTACAACACAGTGGTGTGTATCATAATATCACTAGAGTGTAACTACAACACAATGCTGTGTATCATAATATCACTAGTGTGTAACTACAACACAGTGGTGTGTATCACAATATCACTAGAGTGTAACTACAACACAATGCTGTGTATCATAATATCACTAGTGTGTAACTACAACACAGTGGTGTGTATCATAATATCACTAGTGTGTAACTACAACATAAAGGTGTGTATCATAATATCACTAGTGTGTAACTACAACAGAATGGTATGTATCATAATATCACTTGTGTGTAACTACAACATATTGTTGTGTATCATAATATCACTAGTGTGTAACTACAACACAGTGGTGTGTATCATAATATCACTAGAGTGTAACTACAACACAATGGTGTGTATCATAATATCACTAGAGTGTAACTACAACACAATGGTGTGTATCATAATATCACTAGTGTGTAACTACAACACAGTGGTGTGTATCATAATATCACTAGAGTGTAACTACAACACAATGGTGTGTATCATAATATCACTAGTGTGTAACTACAACACAATGGTGTGTATCATAATATCACTAGAGTGTAACTACAACATAATGGTGTGTATCATAATATCACTAGAGTGTAACTACAACACAGTGGTATGTATCATAATATCACTAGTGTGTAACTACAACAAAGTGGTGTGTATCATAATATCACTAGAGTGTAACTACAACACAGTGGTGTATCATAATATCACTAGAGTGTAACTACAACACAATGGTATGTATCATAATATCACTAGTGTGTAACTACAGCACAATGGTGTGTATCATAATATCACTAGTGTGTAACTACAACATAATGGTGTGTATCATAATATCACATTTACGTAGGTATAGGGCACAGCTGTTAATGTTGGCTACCCTGTTTTGATCTACTAACTTATTTAAGGGGAGGTATGACTGAGTTTTTCAACTTCCACAGTTTTTACTATATCATTACCAAATTTAAACCACTTGCATAAACAGTTGCTGGCATCTAATGTTCTAATTTGTAATTAAATAGCTTTGTTAGTTTTTGAGATATTGCACTTTTTTGTATTCAAAAAGTGGTCACATATAAAAAAAGTCCCTTGCGACTAATTTTTTGTTCGACCAAGCTGATTTTTTTAAAAATGTTGTTAATATGTATAGAAGCAATAATTGCTTTGGGTTTTTGTGTTAGATGTATACTGTTCTTTCCAGAAAAGTTTAAACATTCATTTTATAAATTTTTAAAATTTCAGCATTAATAGTTTAAAGTTATCTATCAAAATTCATACTAAAACTCAGAGAGGTTCAAAACCAGAAACAAGTTTACATTAGTGTACCTTTTGCAACTACTTTACCAAGTTTCAACAACATCTGAAAAGAATTGCATCGCAAGGAGCATTTTGTACACAGAAAAACATTGGAAAAGAGCAATGCGAGAAAAAGGCAAGTTAATATTTACTCACTCAAAACTGCCCTGCCCCATATGTTTCCCCTTCACATCTCCTCGTTCTTTCTTCCTTAGATATCTTCTGCCATTTTACATGCCTCCTAGTCATTTTCTCCCGATCACAGCCCCTCTTTTTTGCCTGAGTAACACGTCTAACTTCTTGTAGTTTGCATAGAGAACTTGAGGTTATAGGGATGGTCGAATTTCTGATGGAATGAAGAGTTTCCAGAGTTTTGTAGTGCCCCATATTGAATTCTGAGACAGCCCTGAGGATACCAAGTTCCAGTTTTGTCTTGGAAACAAATATCTCCTTAGGGCATTTACTCCACACTACATTATGGAGGGACTCGTTAGCATTCTGAGTCTTCCCCGCTGTACAATGCTGCAATATCTGATCTGATGCTAGTCTCAGATACACAGGTGCTATCTTCTCAACAGCAGAAGGATTCAGCTTGCAACTCATTCTACTGTGGCTATCATTTGGTTTTCCTTCTGCCTGTTGTCGGTTATAGAAGCACCAGGAGTTGATACCCTTAGGACAAGTCAAATTCTGAGGCTTGCGGTCAGTTGACATACAGTGTCTAAGAGTTGCAGAAACTGCCCTCTTCATTTTTCCTACATCTGGAATATTATTGACAATGGCATGCCTATAATGATTGGTTGGTTGGTTCTTAAGTTTAGGGGCTGCGACAACGCGGTCATGTAGCCCCGTGTACTTTGGGTGTGTGTAGAATCTGTCTGATAACCGGTGTTAATTGTGATGACTGTAATAGTGTGTGTTATCTGTCTTTTTTAATTTAAGTACTGCAACTTAGAATTTTTCAAATAGTTCCTACTTTTGCCGCCAAGCGCCACCGTCAACGACTACTAGGCCAAGTTCGAAACTCAGCTAGTAGACGCCACCGCAGTCGGCTCTTGGCAACGAACATAGAAACCTAAGAGCGTTGTTTACATTAACCTATCCAATTTAGCTTCACACAGGTGCAATTAGTAGAAGGTTCTTTAACATGCCATAAATCTATGACATGGGACCCCGGCTTTACTTCCCCTCCAAAGGAAGGCATACTGAGGGATTTTTAACGCTCTTAAAAAATCCGACGGCTTCGGCCGGGTTTGAACCCGCTATCTTGGGCATAGAAGCTCAGCATGCTACCGACTACGCTACCGAAGCCGCTCATGCCTATAATAATGGGTCAATTTAGTTATAGTGCTGTCTTTCAAGTTGCCCTCTTTACGCCCACCCAGTGTCACACCCTTCGCCCTCCATTCCTTGACAGTGTTACGAAGAGCAGTACCAAGTCGCTTAGAAATATGGTTTATGCATTCTTCTTTCTCAATCCTTTGTTCTGGACCGTACACCTCAATCTCATTCAAGTGGGCGTAGGTCTTGGCATCCCCATCTGACAACACCGATGTGTATCGAAAACCATTGTCAATGGATCTCTTCCACAGGATCTCTCGAATGTCTTTTTCCATTGCATTGGAGGACCCATCATAAATTTTCTGGCATTCATCTGAGCTCTTATGACCCTCCCACCAAATATTATATTCTGCACTATATTTTCCCAGGTCCCCTTCTGCAATAACACACTGATGGCAATACTTTGACAGAACATGGTAGTCTAACACAACTCCAGCCAGAATGTCAATTACGAATCCTGCACCATAATTCGATGTATGGCCACGTTCTGCCATGTTGCATCATATGAAACACCTATGTCAATGGTCTGTTCATCACTAGCCCCATGAGCATTGTGTACTACTTGTGCAGCCATAGAAAGTACTTCTCTTCCCATTAATGTTCCCTCATCTATGAGAATTCTAAGGTGTTTTGCAAAAGGCCTTCGACCTAAAGTGTTCATACCCATACCTATAGAAAATGTCTCCAGCCCACGCTGGCCTTTACCCTAACTACTAAATGTCTCAACCATAGCATTGTTCACATGGAAACCAGGTCTTTGAGAATTATCATATTTAATTCTTGGTGAAGTGTAGGTGTTAGCAGAAACATAACCACATGTTATGCTTTTAATTATAATTTTAGAGGAGAACCCATGAGTTTCCCTAAATTCAATAAAAATAGATTTGTTCTTCCACTCACCACACAGTAGCTCCTTCACTAGTTCTTGCCAAACATCCTTATGCACCAAGGTATAGATCACAGACCCAACACTTTGTTCTGCACTGGCAGAAACAGAAAATAAATTTATTTTCCTCTCAGATGCAGACATATCTGCATCTAGTGAGCTACTAGAAACGTTATTCACTTCTTCATTAGGCCTAACTGAACTGACTTCTTGTCCTGGTTTCTGACTCTTTCTTTTAGCTATAGCTAATTTGGCAGCCTTACTTTTCTTTGAGGGACGTTTTTTCACTGGTCTATAGCTACACCTAGGACTCTTTTGAATTCCCATGGTTTCTCACTAATAATAATAATCACTATTGCTATAGGCCTAACCTAAAAACTATAATCACTACTTATCTATACACTAAAACGACGCACTAAGACCTCTACACTATAAATAACACAACTACAAAGGAAATAAGACGAAACACATCACTGAATAATCACTAGTTTGGATATGTAATTCGCTGTACTGAAACCACATGTTACTTTTGCATTACAATAACATAAACAAACAGGGAAGCCATGCTTGTACTACTACAGTCAACACAAATACGAAATTCAGAATGTAAATAATACATATATATATATAATATTAACTATCATAGTATAGTTGTGTGAAAAAAAAATGGAATGCAATTTAGAAGAGAGAAATCGTTCTCTAAATTAGTTTAAATTGAACTATTAAATGACATAACGTAGTTATATGGACTACGTAGTAAACAAACGACTGTCAGCTTGCACAGGTGTACCTCTACGACACATACACCGCGGAATACTTGAATAATCAACAAAAAAACATTCAGAAAACTATCATTATGCTATTACAGGAAAAGTGGGCGTGGTAGTGGGCTATTAAATGCCATGCGCGCTCACATTAAATGGCCTCTACAAGCTTCAAAATAGCCGGAATTACTAAACTGAGATGATTTTCTGAAAGAGGAAGAATTGGGGTATTTTTATATAAATAAAACAAAAAAACGAGTTTTTGCTTGAAAATCCGTCATACCTCCCCTAGCAAACCCGGACTATACCACAAATGTGTATAACGGGTTGGGGACTGCCAGGGGCTCGCAACAAGCTGTGTTATGTAGGTCTCTTGGAGGCAATCTACACTTGGTGGGGTCTTCGCCTGTTTATGTCAGGCAGTAAGTCTCACTTACTTGAATAAATATCTGCATGACACGGCGGCTTTTCGCAGCTCATAAGGAAGTTGTCTCTATCTACAAATGGTTGATTGCAGTAATGATTCGTTAGGCCGTTGCATACATAACAGTTGATAAAGACCACCTCTGGAACAGTGCAAGACATGAACAGTTCATTAGTGACAAGGCCTTCATAGTTCTGCCTTAAGGAACTCGCTCCCTTTCTGAGCTTCTATGCCCAAGATCGCGAGTTCAAACCCGGCCGAAATCGTCGGTTTTTTAAGAGTGTTAAAAATCCAACAGTATGCCTTCCTTCGGAGGGGAAGTAAAGCTGGCGGTCCCATATGATAGATGTATGGCATGTTAAAGAACCTTCAACTAATTACACTTGTGTGAAGGTAAATTATAGGTTAAAATTGAACAACGCTCTTAGGTTCCAACGTTCGTCGCCAGGAGCCGACTGCGGTGGCGTCTAGTAAGCAAGTTCTGGACTAGAGTCGTTGCCGGTGGCGTTTGGTGGTAAAAGTGGGAACTGATGGAAATTGCAATGCCTGCAGTCCTTACTTGATTTAAAAACAGATAACACACACTAATACAGCAATCACAATTAACACCGGTTATCAGACAGATTCTACTCACACCCAAAGTACACGGTGGTGTATTCTTGGAATACACGGTACGAGAGATTATAATTTTCAATGCTTTTGCATGTTCTTTCCTTCCTCTTTGTCAAACACCAACAGTGATCTTCTGTTTTCTCTTAGGTGTTCAGGTCGCTTATATCTTTTATGAGTCTGTTCTAGATATATATTCTCTGTGACTCACTTAGCGTCATCTAGCAGCGAATCTCTGAAGCTCTTCAACTCTTCCTGGTGCAAGAGGACTTACTTATCCATTTGGCCACCAGATCCTGTTACCATCGCCAGCTATTTTCTCATTGAGCAAGAGGACTCTGTCTACTTTTTTCCTCACCATGCTGCGCTAGTATCGCCTGTTATCAACTCTTTGAAGACCAGCTCATCAAGAGAAAATATTTTTTTGTTATAAAGTTGGCAATGTTTATATGTTCTCCTTTTGTCTCCCATCCCCCACTCTTTTCCCCTTCCTTGGACCCTCCGTGCTCCGTTGAGCAAGTCTCACTTCTCAGTCGGCAGTTGACTCGATCAGTCAGGGCTCAACTAGGGCCAGTCTCCTCTAACCAAGAGACATTCTCTACGTTCTACGCCATGTTGGCGCATTAAGTATCGGTTAAGGGAACCTCACCTTCGACATGCAACAAAGATAAGTACCTGCTTCAAGTTTTAACCTCATCTTCATGATTTTACCGACCACATGCTTTTAACTATCTTTTATAGGCAGTGTGAAATTACTTATTTTGGGGCAAAATCATCCTCCGCGGGATTTTCCATGTTGAGCTTTTGCTTAATCAAGCTAATCTTAGTGAAAAGCAGCATTTCTTATGCTTGCCAAATGAGAAATCTTCTCACTACGTGGGATATCATCTAATACCCGCTGTTTATAATTTACAAAGCAAGTTCCTCCGCTGGATTTACTTTGGCCCCATTTTTCTACTAAGATCGTTCTGGAACCTTCCAGATCTTGTACTCTATCTGCGAGTCTTGCCATCAGGTATTTTTCACTCACTTGTGAAAATAATATTTAAAATGAGGAATTTTCCTTATAAATTACTGCAATAGCTAACTTTCGTCCACCGTTGGAATGATCTAAGGCGCATCTAATTGTAATTCCCAATTTTTTCAAGAAATAGACTCTCGCCTACCTAGTGCAACCGGTTCTTTTCAGCATTGTAATAACTTTCTTTCTCATGAACTTTCGTGTTTCTACAGTGAACTTTGCATCAATCTTTACAGACTACAGTGATAACCAGTGCTTGCTCCACTTTTCTACCGCGTCGCGATCGTCCGTTTATATTAAATACGGCCATGAACATTGATCCTATATCCCAATGATCTTTCCTCAACCTTCTACTAACAACCCATATTAATAAAATTGTTACTTTTCTATAAGGTGTCACTCACGAAGTGCCCTTCCATTTTTTCTTGTTTAACATTAATTAATTACTGTATAACCACGTGTTTCAAACACGATTTAAATTTACATTGTTTCTTCCCTATAATCAGGGAAAACAATTTTTTTCCACTCTTGAGTGAGTTATTTCTAGATTTCACGAAATGGAAACTGCCCCATTTTGCTCGTGATTCCTACTTCAACGTGGGAAGTCTAGAACCTTCCTTTTGACTTTCTTCGGGTTTCATAGTAAGTGACCTGCCCTCTTGTATAATGGTCATAAAAATAATGCAGCTTAAATATAGGAAGTTGTAGGAACTTCTATCTTATTTTTCATGTTTTCTTATTGTTATTTTAGAAGTTTTCACTCTTTCTAGAATATTCTCTCCGGAATTTCTTAAGGTACACTCTTTGTACTCCAATTAACGTTCAAACTTTAATTACTTCATTGGTTATTTGTTTAAATCTTATAAAGATTTTAGAAACATGTAAGGTTTAAAACCTTGTAAATTGTCAATTGCCTGGAGCAAACGTTTAATGTTGAGAGGTCTGTGACCCCATTTGTCAAAAAGTTCAAATGAACTATGTTTGTCAAAAATATATTACATACTTATTAAATTCATTATCCTTCTTTGAATTGTTTAATAAATTAAATATTTGTTTTTGGATTTATCATTTCGCAAGTACAACGATTAGGCAAGATTTTGTCTTCCTTGGCTCTTCCTACTCAATGTTATTAAATCCATTAATAGGGCTTTCACCACTTTTTGCATTTGAGCAAGAAATCTTAGTTTCCACCTCACTAAAGTTTCTTTTAGCTTTAATAGCTAATTCTAATTGGCCAGTAAGGCAAGTAAAGCTCGCTAAGCCAGCTACCTGCTTGTGGAGATCCTCTCCGAAAACTTATGGTCAGTTTTCCAAAAGATAAGTGTTTCTTTTTGTCTAAACTTTTAGCCGGCTCCTCGCTGAGTAAAAGCTTAGCCATTTCCAAATGCAACCATTGGTTCATTCAACAAAATTACTTCCCCAGGTGTAATCTTTTATCATTCTCCTTCTTGGAAGCACTTGGTTGCCTTTTCAAGAATTCCACAACTTTGAAAATTGGAAATACCAAATCTGATTAAAATTATTGGCATTCTTCGAATTATTTTGAAAAAACGAATTGCGTTGAAAAACCATACAACAAATTTGTTACTATCAGTCTTGCCAGACCATCACCCTTCCCTATAGTAGTTTTATACATGCTTGGGAGGAAATACACTAAAGCCTCTCTCTTGCAAATCGCCCAAGTCCTAGCTGCGGTTCCCGTTAGCTTCGACCAAGCTCGTACCTACTTTAGGTATCAGAGAGTTAATTTTCAGTGGCAACTGCCTCTAAAGGTATTTAAAGTTAAAATTACAACTTTTGTGGAACTCTCCTCCTATTTTTCTATCCTTTTTCTCCAATCCAAAACCTACTTCCCTTTTTTTAATCATCTTCCCTTGGTGGGTGGGTTATTCCTTATCCAATAATCTACCCACACGGAGATACATGACCGCGTTGTCGCAGCCCCTAAACTGAGGAACAAACCAACCAATCAGACTCGCTCCCGAAAAGTAAAAATAAAATATGGACAATGCTGGATTACCATTACTCAGAAACTGTTGACGAATAACTTAAGATATTTGAATAATGGCCTGTTCTTGAACAAATTTCATGATTAGTAAGTAGGTAGCCTGTGATGGTTTAAAATTGTGATACAAGGCGCTCAGCTACGCTGATCGCCGTACTTTTTTGCCGATATCTCCCAAACCAATAATCGTAGACACTTGTGTGAGGATTCAAACGAAAGGGGATTAAGCCCCTTTTACAACGGGCTATTTAATTTTCCAAATTGAGCCAAACTGCCTAACTACACATTTTAGAAATTTTGGTTTTCCCCCTTTTCCAATTTTTTCAATTTTTTGATTTATGTCAAAAGGGTGTAACTGTACATTCATAATTATTAGGTAATTATTTAATTGATTGAGCTGTATAGATATAGGTAGCTACACCAAGAGATTGCCATAGTGGCTTCTACATTACCATTTTATTTGAACATGACTGTACCTTTGAATGAACTACTAGGTCATGGTCCCGAGATATCCCGAACTAATAATCGTAGAGATTTGTGTAAGGGTTCAAACGAAAGGGCTCAATTTCCTCTTTGCCATGGGCTATTTAATTTCCGAATTTTACCAAAGGGCCCAACTACACATTAAAAAAATTGGTTTGCCCCCTTTTTTAAAGCATGCTGAGCTTCTATGCCCAAGGTCAGGGGTTCAAACCCGGCCGAAGTCGTCGGATTTTTAAAAACCTTTAAAATCCCTCAGTGTGCCTTCCTTCGGAGGGGAAGTAAAGCCGGCGGTCCCATTTCATAGATTTATGTCATGAAAAATAACCTTCCACTAACTACACTTGTGTGAAGCCAAAATTTGTAGATTGGAATTGTTAACGCTCAATTAGTTCCAACGTTCACCGCCAGGTGCTGACTGCGATGCCATCTTTTATAGTAACCAAGTCCGCAAGCTAGGTGTCGTGGACGGTAGCATTTGGTAGCAAAAGTAGGAATTATTGTCTGCAGTTCTTACTTGAATTAAAACAGATAACACACACTAATACAGTCATGACAATTAACACCGGTTATCAGACAGATTCTACACACACCCAACGTACACGGGGCTACATGACCGCGTTGTCGTTGCCCCTAAATTAAGGAACCAACCAACGCTTTTTAAATTTTCATTTGATGTTTTATTTTTTATTGATGTGATTTTTATTTATCATTTTTTAATTTTCCAAAAGGGCGTAACTGTACACTTTATTATTTCGTAATTATTATTTATTTGATTGAGCTGTATAGGTATCTATACCAACAGATGGCCTTAGTGGGTGCTACGTTACCATTTTATTTGAACATTACTGTACCTTTGAATCAATTACTAGGTCATCGACCCGTGATTTCGAGAATCAATAATCGTTGGGACTTGTGTGTGGAATCAAATTAATTGGTATGTTACCCTCTTTGCCATGGACTGTTTATTTTTCCACGTTTTTCCAAAGGTCCTAAATGCACATTTTGAAAATGTTGGTTCTTTAACATTTCTAATTTTTATTTAATTATTATTATTATTATTATTATTTATTATTTTCGGTTTGATCGTTTAGGGACCACGAGTAAATTTCAATGGTTTGTCCTTTGCTGTTCCTTCTTCATCCTCCATTCCTTCATCATCTCACTATGTTTCCTCTTCCTTTTCTCAGACCATTTTGAGCCGGTTTTCTTTCCCTTCCTTCCTTGGAATCCTTCCATTTTAAGCAATTTTGCCTAAAAAATATCTCTTTGTCGTGTATCTTCTCTGATATTGTTTCTTTCCCAATCCATTTTGACTTCTTGCGCCCAGGTTGTTGTTGACTTCTTGTTCCACAGGAATATGAAGATATGCTTGGTTAACCTACTGTCAACCATCCTGTACAAATATCCAAAAAATAGCAATCTCCTCTTCCGTATTGTTTCTCATATGTTTACTATTTTTCTATATATTTCATCATTACTTCTTAATTTACAGAATTCAGCAGTTTTAAAAGGGCTGAGTATTTTGCTTATAATTCTTCTTTCTACTACTTCTAATTTATCCAATTCGTAATTCAGTACTAGATATTCACTCACTGCGGTTTGACTACAGTGTTGTTGTGCTGTATTTTAAGATCTTTAGACAAACACTTTTTGTTGTACGTATTCCTAGTTTTATTTATATATTTTAAAAAGGCTTTTGATTCAGTTTAAAGGGAAACTCTACATAATGTAATCCGAGAATTTGGAGTTAAATCAAAATTGGCAAACCTGATCCTTGACACCATGACAGACACTATATCAAAAATGAAATTTCAGGGTGAAATATCTAAACCATTCAAAATAAATACAGGTGTAAGGCAAGGCGATGGTTTGTCTCCACTCCTCTCCAATTGAGTCCTGGAGAAAGTAGTAAGAATTTGAATTAAAAATATGGAAGAACAGAAGCTAACTCCAATAAGAATGGGAAGAAAGAACCGAGGTATCGAATTAAACTGCCTAGCATTTGCAGATGATTCTGCTATACTTTCTGAAAATCTGGCAAACGCAGAAGAGATAGCCAATAAATCATTTTTAAGAATTCAGTAGAAACAAACAGAATGTCACTACTATGTCTTTAGAGTTCATTAGCCTGTGACGGATTATGGACTTCAGGTTGAATATCTGTTCTGAACAAGATCTGCCCTTCCTAAAGCCACTCTTATATTCACCCAAATGATGATCAAGAGTTGCTTCTATCCTGTTTTGTAATATTGTTGAGAATATCTTATAGGCCACTGGCAAAAGGGATATACCTCTATAGTTATTGACATTTTGTTTGTTACCTATCTTGTGCAAAGGATGTATAAGAGACACTTTTCATTCTCAATTTTTTTTATATATGTAATTTTTATTGATCATTTTTTATATTTTGCCAAAGAACCAAACTACTAGATCATGGACCCGAGATTTTTCAAACCAATAATTGGGGAAAGTTGTGCGACAACTCAAACGAAAGGGGTTTTTATTTCTTATTTCAAGCAAATGTAAGATATTTATTTTACTAAAGGTCCTAACAAAAAAATGAATTTCTGGTTTCATTATTTAATAAAAATTGTATTACCTATTTATTTACTGTTATTTAATTATTACATTTTTATTTATCATTTAATTTTTTTAATTTTTAGATTTTGCCAATGAACCAAACTACTAGATCATTGATCCTTGTAGCTCACCCTTTAGGGTGTCCGCTGGAAGCAGCTACAGACCCAGGCGAGCCGAACATGTCCTCGGACACTCCCGGCACTAAAAGCCATACGATAAATAAATAAATAAAATTGCGAACTAATAGTTGGGTAAGGTTATGCGACAGCTTGAATGAAAAAGCGTAAACCTTGTATTATTGAGGCAACTCATTTTTCAATTTTGGCAATTTAAATGCAAATTTAAATTTTGTGTTTTTAAAAATATATGTTTTTAATGGTAAACATTCCTAAGTATAATGAGGCTTTAGCAAAGTCATGTAACATGACACCTAGCTGACTGCGATAGGATAGCTCAAGCAAGCGATTTAAGATGGCTGTTAATGGATTTTTAAATTTTATTTTATTTTTACTAGCGAATTGACCACTTTGGATCACGCTACAGTTTCACTGTTTTAGTTGTAATTTCCTCTGTCTCCAGTACTCCTTCATGCGATCGCTGTGCTGCTGCCGTTGTTCGGCCGTCCAAGCTCTTCCGGTCTTTGTAGCTAGTCTCTCGTCATGAAACCCTTCCAAATTGTGTATCCTGTTTCGAAACGTATCCCTTTCCAACATTTGGTCCTCCTGGATGTTAGATCTCTCAAGGTCTTTCCGAGTTTTTTTAATCCATGATGTTTTTTTTTGTTCGTTCCAGAAGTAGTCAAACAACTGCTTGGTTAATCTGGATTTGTCCAATCTGTGCATGTGTCCAAGAAATATTAGCCTCCGTTTCCTCATGGTCACCGATATTTTTTCTACATTCTGGTAGACTTCGGCGTTGCTCCTAAGTTTCCATCCTGTTTCTGTCTGGATTGGGTCCATGATTTTCCGGAGGATTCTCCTTTCCAGAACCTCCAACTTCTCTAGCATATAGTTCATTGAAAGACATTCACAGGCGTACAGGTATTCTGTTTTGACTACAGTGTCGTAGTGCTTTATTTTGGCGTTCCAGGATATGCATTTCTTGTTATAGATGTTTTTTTGTAAGCCCATACGCTCTCTCCTTTTTTGAGATCCTATCGCCTACCGCAGCTTTCTCTAGACCATTGTCCTGTATCGTTTCACCGAGATATTTAAATTTCTTTAATCTCTCAATCCGCCCTATCTCCGTTTCAAGGAATATCGGTCCTTGTGTGTCATTTATCATGAATTTTGTTTTCTCTATCGAGATCCTGAGTCCCATCTTACTAGCGATCTTTTCTAAGAGTTTAATCTGAGTGATCGCTTCCCTTGGGCTTTCCGAGAGTATCGCAAAATCATCTGCAAAGGCCAAACAGTTGACTTTAATCCCTCCTGATTTCCTCCCTAAGCAGATCGGGCTTATTCCTTGATTTATAAGCTCTGAGTTCCACATTCGTACGATCTTTTCCAGGATGCAGTTGAATAGTATTGGTGAAAGTCCCTCGCCTTGTCTTACAACCGTCTTGATTTCAAACGACCGGGACAGTTCTCCCATGAACTTTACTTTGGATCTTGTGCCTGTTAATGTATCTTTGATTATGTTGGCCAACTTGGGTTTCACCCCTAATTCTTGAATAATACCGTCCAGGGTTTCTCCGTCCACCGAGTCAAAAGCCTTTTTGAAATCTATGAAAGATACTACATTTTTTGGAGCTCAGCGTTCTATGCCGGATTATTGATTTCAAGTTGAAGATCTGCTCTGCGCAGGAGCGACCTTTTCGGAACCCTCCATGGTACTCCCCAAGTAGTTTATCAAGGGTCTCCTCTATTCTATTCAGGAGTATCTTTGAAAGGATTTTATATGTGACCGGAAGTAAGGAGACGCCTCTATAGTTATTGACGTATTTTTTGTCCCCTTTTTCTATGGAGGGGGTGAATCAACGCTGTTTTCCATTGTTCTGGTATCTTCTCTGTCTCCCATATTGTCTGAAATATTTGATGTAAGTCGTCCAGGATTTCTGGTTCCGCCCATTTCAACATTTCTGCCGTTATCGAGTCTTCACCACTAGCCTTGTTGTTTTTCAGACTTCGTAAGGCATTCTTGATTTATTCCTTCGCTGGTGGTAAGTCCTCTCCTTGGTCCTCCAGTGGCGGCAGAAGTTCTAGTTTGGAGGTCGGTGGTGGGCAGTTCAAGAGATTATCAAAATACCTTGCAAGTATCTCGCTGTTTTCTTGGTTGTTCAAACCGATTTTTCCATGTTCATTTCTGAAGCTCATACTTGGTGATTGGGATCCTCTGAGTTTGTTCTTAAAGGTCTGATAGAAATCTCTGGAATTATTTTTGGTGAAATGAGTTTCAAGGTCTTCCAACTATGCCTTCTGAAATGATCGTTTTGACCGTCGAAATACAATGGATATTTCCTTCCTTTGACGCTTGAATTGTTCCAAGTGTAGCGTCTTTCTGGAACATTTCCATATTCTCAAATTCTCAGATCTTTCCTCGAGTGCTTCCTCGCATGCTTCGTTCCACCAGATTGCTCGTTTCCATTTTACCAGCCCTAGTGTCTTCTTCACAGCACCATTAATCCTCGTGCTGAGGTCTTGTCAGCTCTTCGTGTTAACGGTGTGGATTTCTTCCCTAAAGTTCTTAATGATATTTTCTGTGATGTTTATTCGGTTAATGTTGTATCTGGTCATTCTGGGTGGGCGGTTCCTTTGGTTAGATGGGAGAAAGTGGATTTTAATTTTGGAGAGGTAGTGGTCAGAAACGAATTCACCATTTCTGATCACTTTGACGTTCATCACCTCTCTGGTGCTTGTTCTGGTTATAACTATGTGGTCCAATTGGAATTCTCCTAGGGTGGGATTTGGAGATATTCAGGTCTTTGCTTTTCTAGGAAGTCTCCGGAAGTATGTGGACATTATTCTAAACTGGAACGATTTTCAGAGTCTTTCCCCGTTCTTGTTAGTCCTCATATGTGCTGGGTAGTCTCCTACTATGGTTCTGTATTTTCTCTCTGTCCCTACCTGTGCGTTGAAATCTCCCAGAAGAAATTTTATGTGATTTTCTGGTATCCTGGCAATTTCACTTTCCAGAAGATCCCAAAAATCATCCACTTTCTGGGGGGTTTTCCTTGTTGTCTTCGTTGATGGGAGCGTGGCAGTTGATAAAAGTATACTTCTTATTCTTGCACTGAATAGTTAGTAAAGACAATCTTTCAGATTTAGATGTGAAGTCTACGACGCTGTTAACAATCTTCTCATGTACGTAGAAGGCGGTCCCGAGCAGGGGCAGGCGGCTTTCCTTTGAATACCCTGTAGTTTTGAGTTTCTGTTATGTGGTCGTCTAGAAATCTTGTCTCTTGTACAGCTAGAATCTGGATTTGGTGTTTGTTCAAGAGCTTTTCCATTTCTCTCTGTTTGCCTACTCGGAGAAAAGAGTTGACATTAATAGTTCCGATGAAATACTTCTTCTTGAATACAAATTTGGAAGGTGTGTCCAGACGCTCCGACTCGTCTGTTGTGCAGATGTTGGGACTCCCCAGAGTCCGAGGTCCCGATGCATTGCATAATGCAATGGTGGATTTCCCTTTCGAGTTACCACCTGAGGTAGGGCTTTCTTTCAGTGACCTTTCCATTCTGCAAATTAAAAATTGTGATAGTAAAGGGTAGGAATTATATTCCAAAGTAAGATCGGATTGTTAGTCCGAAATGAATGTCTTTTCGTGGTTTACTCCACTAGGTTCCTCCGCTCTCACCGCCGTTGAGAATTGAAATTCTTCATCCGCCTTTGAGACTGTTGACCAGGTTTCACCTAGTAACCCTAGGCAGGGGCCCTTACTGAGTACTACCATCCGGAGCCAGACGGACCCAGGTTTTTTTTAACGAGGTTATTACTCCTCCCCCTCCTCCTTCCTCTCCTCTTGCATGATGAGGCCCCGGGCTTGGGACCGGCAGTGGCGGAGTTAAATTATTTATTTATTTAATTAATTATTTATTCTTTCTTCTTTCTCCGTTAGGGTCTTCTGAGGACCACGAACCAATTTCAATGTTTAGTCCCTTGTTGTTCTTTCTTCTTCCTCCAGTGTTCCTTCATCTTTTCGCTGTGGGTCTTCATTCTCTCTCCCGACCATTTTGAGCCTGTTTCCTTCTATTGCCGTCCTTGGAGTCCTTCCATTCCCATTACCTATTTTTTTTGAAAAGTTCTCTCTCTAGTGCATCTTCTTCTCTTACATTGTTTCTTTCTAAATTTTTCTGTACTTCTCGAAACCAGGCTGTTGTCGATTTCTTTTTCCAAAGATATTTAAAAATCTGTTTGGTTAACCTGCTATTATTCATTATATATAAATGTCCGAAAAATAACAATCGCGTCTTCTTTATTGTCTCCGTTATGTCTTCAATGTTCAGATATATTTCTTTGTTACTTCTTAAATTCCAACACTCTGTAGTTTAATGGACCGAGAATTTTGCGTATAATTTTTCTTTCTGATACTTCTAATTTATCCAATTTATAATTTAGTATTAGACATTCACTGGCATATAAGCATTCTGGTATAATTACTGTTCTATAGTGCCGTATTTTCAATATTTTAGAAAAACATTTTCTGTTATAGATATTCCTGGTTATACTCATATGCTCTCTGAATCTTGTACACTCTTTTTTCTACAGCAGATTTTTCTAAGCCATTCTTCTGAATTATTTCTCCCAAATATTAGAACTTATCTACCCTTTTAATTTGACCAATTTTAGTTATTAGTGTTTCTGGAGCATTTTTAATGAAAAATGAAAATCCACAGCCTGCTTCCAGTCTCCGACCGGGTCAGGAATGGAATGAATGAAGCCCCCATCCAGCGGCGAGGATATGAACTGTGCCGGCTGCCGAGGCCTGATGCACTCCTCTGGGGCAATGATTAAATGAATGACAGATTAAATGAAATGATAGTGGAGAGTGTTGCTGGAATGAAATTTTGACAGGGAAAACCGGAGTACCCGGAGAAAAACCTGTCTGCCTTTGTTTTGTCCAGCACAGATCTCACATGGAGTGACCGGGATTTGAACCACGGACCCAGCGGTGAGAGACCGGCGTGCTGCCGCCTAAGCCACGGAGGCTCGGAGCATTTTTAATATTTGTCATCAATTTTGTTTTTTTCTACAGAAATCTTTAAAACTGTTTTATTGGCTATCTCTTCTAATAGATTGATTTGTACTGTTGCATGAACTACATTTTCAGAAAGTATGGCAAAATCATCAGCAATCGCCAGACAATTAACTTTAACACCACTGTTTTATCTCTCTAATTTTATTGGTGATATAATATTCTGCTCCTTCAATTTCTTATTCCAAATTCTTACTATTTTTTCCAGGATACAATTGAACAGGAGTGTAGGTAAACCATCGCCTGTATTTATTTTGAATGGTTTTGAAATTTCTCCCCGAAATTTTACCTTTGAAATATTGTCTGTGACTGTTTCACGGATTAGGTTTACCAGTTTAGATTTAACTCCAAATTCTCTGATTACTATATCTAGAGTTTCCCTGTCGACAGATTCAAAGGCATTTCTAAAATCTATAAATGTCACTATTATGGTTTTAGAAGATAATTGTTTGTGTTGAATTATGAACTTCAGGTTGAATATCTGTTCTGAACAAGATCTGACTTTTCTAAATCCACTTTGATATTCACCTAAATGACTGTCAAGTTTTGCTTCTACCCTGTTTAGTAGTATTGTTGAGAATATCTTGTAGGCCACTGGCAAAAGGGATATAACTCTATAGTTGTTGACATCTTGCTTATTACCTTTCTTGTGCAAAGGATGTATAAGGGCCTCTTTCCATTCTTCCGGGATCGTTTCCGTTTTCCAGATTTCTTGAAAAATTATTTCAAGGTCACCTATGAATTTTGGTTGAGACCACTTTATGAGTTCGTCCGTAATGGAGTCTTCTCCACTGGCTTTGTTGTTTTTAGGGTTTTAAATGCTTTTTCAATTTCCTCAATAGTAGGCGGTTGATCTGTTTCTAAATTTTCATGTCATTCTGGAAATTCTAACTCGTTGTTTGGTTCAGTAGTAGATCAAAGTACTTTGCTAGTATTTCACAATTCTCGATATCAGTTAGACCTATTCTGCCAATTTTCATCTTTGAAGCAAATACTTGGAGCTTGATAACCCTTAAAATTATTTTTGAAAGTCTGATAGAAATTTCTGGAGTTTTTTTTTTGGACAAAATTAACCTGCATAGCCACAAGTTGTGACTTTTCAAACGAGCGTTTAGTACTCTTTATGATCCTTGCTGTTTCTTTTCTTTGTTGTTTAACTTGATTAAACTGTTCGGTATTTCAAGAGCATTTCCATTTTTTCCATAATTTTGTTCTTTATGCTAGAGTTTCTTCACAACTTACATTTCACCAAACTTACCTTTTCGTTTTAGCTAAGCCAAATACATTCTTTGCTGCATTATTGATTTATTTGCATAATTCTTGCCAGTTACCTGGTTTCGTTATTTGAATTTATTCGTGATTTTTTATTTCTTCTTGTGTTATGTTGAGTTTATCTGTGCTATATTTAATAAAATTATGTTATCATATTTGGTTTTATGTAGGAGAAGTTGAAGTTTAATTTTGGAGAGATAGTGGTCAGAGTCAAATTCTGTATTTCTTATTACTTTTACATTCATAATTTCTTTCATATTCGTACGAGAGATAGCCACATAAACCAATTGGAATTCTCCTAACATTGGGTTTGAAGAAATCCAAGTTTTAGATTTTCTGGGCAGTTTCCTGAAGGATGTTGACATTCATTTCAACTGAAGGTTTTGCAGAGGTTAATCAGCCTCATGCCATTTGTATTTGTTCTTTTATGGTCCGGATATTCCCCTACTATTTTTCGATAAGCCTATTCTCTCCCAATTTGGCATTAAAATCCCACAGGAGTATCACCACATTTAATTTTGGAATTTTTGATATTTCATCATCTAAAAGTTTCCTAAATTCTTCTACTTTACTTTGATTTTTCTTCTTGTCTTCATTTATTGCTGCATGGCAGTTAACAAAGGTATGCAAAGGTATACTTTGCATTTAATCGTAAGGAGAGAGATTCTTTCTGATCTAGATTTAAATTCTGTTATATTGCGTACTATGTTTTTATGAAAATAAAAAGCAGTGTCCAGCAGTGGCATTCCTTTCATGATACCAATTGCTGGTTTACTCTTAAATATTCTATGGTTTCCGTATTCTGTAACGTTTTCATCCAAAATTCTTGTGTCTTGCACTGCAAGGATTTGAATTTCATGTTTGTCCGAAAGAATTTCAAGTTCTTTCTGTTTACCAGTTTTTAATAAAGAATTTACATTTAAAGTGCCTGCCCAAAATTTCATCTTATACTTGAGTCTGGAAGGAAACCAAGAATGCTCCAACTCATCCTTATTGCAGATGGTGAGACTCCCCATAACCATATGTCCCAATGCATTGGAAGATGCAATGGTGGATTTCTCTTCTGAGCTGCCACCTGCGGTAGTGCTTTTCTTGAGCGGACTTTCCATTCTGCAATTAAAATTGTGCCCTGTTCAAGTTAGGAAATAAATTCCAAGATAAGATCGGATTGTTAGTCCGAAATGAATGCTTTTTCGTGGTTTACTTCACTAGGTTCCTCCGCTTTTTCCGCCGTTGGGAATAAATTCCCAGTCCGCCTTCAAGACCGTTGACCAGATTGATTGATGTATGGTGACCATACACCTTTTACTCTTATTTTTCCGAGCACTGGGATGCCTCTTCCGCCATCTACACTGTACCATAGTCCATCTATTCTACTGCATATGCCATTGAGGTCTTCACAGTAACCGTGGCAAGCGATCCATACATGGGACTACCAGCCGGGTCAGCTGGACAGAGGTTTTTTAAAGAGGTGTTACTCCTCTATTTCTCACCCTTAGTCCTGACTTGTGACAGGCAGAGCCTGGCTTCCCAAACATTGGGCCAAGGTTGGTGGGTTATATATATATATATATACGTTGTAGCCATCTAGGACCACGTTAAGTCTTGCTACACTAGGCAATAATCTTCGCTTTTCTCTGAGCCCAGAATTCCCTCATTCTCTGTGCGTTGGCCATTTTGCGCTCCGCTGTCCAGGTGGTACCTTGTCTCCTTTTCGGTCTTGGTGTCTCATCTCGGGTTAGCCCATTAGCCAGTATCTTTTTGAGGAAGAGATCTCTATTGAAGGCATCGTCGGATTTTAGGTGCATATGAGGTGGTCTCTGGTATTTATAAACCAGGGCAGTGTGGTTTTGGATTTGGAATCAAAAAGAGGAAAAATCTGTTTAGTCAGTCTGTTTCCATCCATTCGTTTGAGATGACCGTAATACCGTAATTTAATATGTATTTATTTATTATTATTATTTAGAATTATTGTTATTATTAGATTATTATTATTATTATTATCATTATTATAAGTTAGTTGTTATTATTATCTATCATATAGGTTCACTTTAAAACGCCTAGCTATTTAGATGACCACACTCAAGGTTAAGTTAATGTTTAAACAAGAATAATCCTGTCGAGAGATAGTGGGATAAGGGTTAGCCGTGTAACGTGGATAAATGTAATATTTATTTATTATTTAATTATTTAATATTTATTTATTTACTAATTATCAATTATTTAATAGCTTGCCCCGGTGGGTGAGTGGATATCGTGTCGGTCTACTAACCCCAAGATTGCAGGTTCGCTCCTGGCCGTGGCAAGTGATTTTTGAAAGGCGGCAAAAATACGACACGCATGTCATACGATGTCGGCATGTCAAAGAACCCATTTGAATTCAGTAGGCCGAGTTCATAATGGCAAAATTAATCTCAGGAGTTTCCGCCAACACAAAGTTCTTCAATTCTCTACTAGAAAGCGCTATAGTGTTCAATGAGCTTAGATATCTAACCTCCTTGACTTTCATAGTGTTTAAAGGAACAACGAAATTGGACATGCAAGCTACCCTCTGGGTTTCAAATTACAAAGCTTGCACCCGGCACCCGAGGCCATACGATATTATTATTATTACTATTATTAATTATTTAACATTTATTTATTTAAAATTATTATTTAATTGTATTATAATTTAATTTCATTATTTCTTTTTTATTTATTTATGTTATGCTGATTGTAGTTAATCCTAATCAAACATGGAAATGCCGGGAATGTAGACGAAAATAGTTACATTTTTAAAGTACCCCAGTTTTATTTGCCAGTATTTACTTATCGCGAACACTGTCCAGATGTGAATGCAAATTACTCTGCCGGCTAGAGAGAACGAGATGGCGTTGCAGAAAGGGGATACTCTTGTTACTAACATGTACGAGTATATTGTTTGCTTGCATGACATAACTGTCCCAATGCTAGTTTCACATCTCTCCTTTATTTATACCTATCGAGCTGTTGAACGTACTGTACCCGAATTCCACATAGCCACCACCTATTATCCGCTGAGAGGGTAAGGATTGTAGGGACGTTGATACCCAGCCAGATAAACCAACACTTCCCTACTAGGTGTAAAACTAGGAAACTCGCGGTGCATAACAGCCATACAATAGTACTACTAACTAGTTACACACAATATCCTAAATAAGAAAGATTGGTAGGACATAACTCTCGTATCTCGAGGGTGAACGGTTAAATAAAGTCGAAGTGGGCGCAGCTATCTAACTAGTAGTATTATCGTACCGGTATGTCGATTATTAAACGAGAAGATATCAGTTTCTATAAAAAGAAATGGGCAAGCAGACTGACAAGCAGGGCTTCCATCCACTCACTCGTCCAAAAATAGAGGAATAGTGAGTGATTTTTCTTCAAAAAATGTGAAAAAGGCGAATTTTTGTATGAAAAAGGGAGTAAATAGTGAGCAAATTCATAGCATTATTCGCATTTATGGCCGTGTATCTGGTTCATAATTTTAACGTTTGTTCATATCTGTAGGCGTAATTAGGGGGGAAGGGGGGAAGAGGGGGGGGGCTTGGGTGGCTAAGCTCCCCAAAACCAGCCATAGCCCCCCCCCCCAAAAAATGTGACAAAACTGTATTGAAATAGACAGACAAAATTTTTAAGAATGTGTATCTGAAAAACAAATTAGCCCCCCAAAAATGTCAACCAAATTGCACCTATGTTAATATCTGTGAGTACTGTTTGTGATTTTTCATGTAGTTAGAGGACACCTGGAAATAATGGATAATCAATGAAACACTCAAGAAATTTAAATCGTAAAACAAAAATATAAATTTGAACTTTTGTTAAAATTTTCGGCGATTGCTGCATGGCTCCGGCTGTGGTATTGCACTATGGAAGTTTTTCATGCTTTCTGGCCGCCTGGCTCGCTGCCGGCAGCGCGCTCAGTCATCGGTGGCAGAAAAATGAACTACCCATTCATGGGTGTATATTGGGTCGTTTCTAGGAATCTGATTGTGCATGAGACAATTTTAACGCAGAATGTGACCAGTTTTGTAAAACAAAAGTGAGAATAGTGAGTAATTTTTATCAAATAGTGAAGAAAGTAAGGCTGCTTTGAAAATAGTGAGGAAAGTGAGTCGCTGGAAGCCCTGTGGTAGTGTTGTGAGATACGAATGAGCCACAAAAGAAAGACTGACTGTATAGAAGAAAGTTCTTCTGGTAATAAAGGAAGAAATAAAGTTAAGTAATTCTGTTCGCAAAAATGCATTTCCCTTTATACTAAAGCAGGACTGCCCAACCTACAGTCCGCACCGTGTCGCCAACACTTTGAACAACTAAAGCCAACAGGACAAAGCAATGCGCGTGCATCCCTACCCAAGGTCATTGCCCCCCAGGGGCTCACATCTAGTGGGACGTGGGTTGGCGACCACGGGGCCCCATCTGAGTCCGGCATTGCTTCCACTTACTTGTGCCGGGCTCCTCTCCGTCTTCTTTCCCTTCGACCTCACTTGGTCAACTCTTGTTCTCTTCCGACCCCGACGGTATTAGGGTATCCGAGGCCTAGGAAGTCTCTTCCTTTCCCGCCTTAATTGGCCCTTGTCTCATCTTTTCTGATTCCCCCCTTCTGCGAGGGGTCGGCCTTCTTTTTCTTTTCATGTTATCTCCTGCCTTCTGCTCAAGGCCCTCAAGGAGGCCGGGTGTGTGTAGCCGCACCACTTCTGGTGCATCCTGGATATTGCTACACCCTCAGGGGCTCACGGCTGATGAGTTCGGGAGTTGGCGACCCTGAGGGATTCCTGAGCTGGGTCCGGTTTTTTCCCCTTTTGCCCATTACCTCTGAGGTGGACCCTCTCCCATTTTACATTCCTATCTGCCTTTCATGGCTCTCCTTCCTTCCAAGTCCATCACTCCGTATTCTTCGAGGACTGAGGGCATTTCTTTTCCTCCTGTCCTTTATTTGCCTTATTCTCTTTTTTCCATTTCTTCTTCTAGTATATAAGTTAGTAGTTAGTTTTAGTTATAGTTTACATTTCATTATCATCTTCACGATCACCCAAACCATTAGGGGCCGATAACCTAGATGTTAGTCCCCTTAAAACAACAATTATCATCATCATCACCAAGGTCATTGACTCACTGATGAACACTAAAAAACCTTATTAATGTTTGGTACAACTAAGTTCAATCCTAAGTAGAGGGACATTTTAAGTACCGGTACAAAGCTTTTTCAGTCGTCGCACTAAACTAAATTATCATGAACTTTATTTTATAATTTGATTAATAATTGTGTCAAATGAACATAAATACTCTCTCTTTGTCATTCATTCTGTATGAGTGTAAAGCATGAGGTAAACAATCGAATTAATAAGGCAACGCAATTTTACCACCAGGTAAGACACCTGTTGTTGGATGAGCAAATGCCCATGAAAACAAAGATGACATTGTATAAGTCCTATTATACACCGATTCATACATACAGTCTGGAAACCACAACACCAACCAATAGAGATAACTCTAAACTCCAGGCAGCCGAAATGAAATTCCTATGTACCATGATTCAGAAAACCGGGAAAGACAAGATCAGGAATGAGAAGATTAGAGAAGAAGTAGGAATAGATGATTCTCTCCTCAATAAGATCGATCTCAAGACTGAAGTGGTTTGGTCACATGAATAGGATGCCACCAAACAGAACTGCACGGAAGGAATTTGAGAGAAAAGTAGAAGGAAAACGACCCGTAGAATGGTCACGAAAGAAGTGGACAGATACAGTCAAGAACGATGTACTGCAGAGAGGGAGAAGTTGGTGCAGGGGGAGTGGTACACGGACAGGATGAAATAGAGGGGGCTCATATACCACACCCGGGCAACTGGAGTTGGTTGGTTGGTTCCTCAGTTTAGGGGCTGCGACAACGCAGTCATGTAGCCCCGTGTACTTTGGGTGTGTGTAGAATCTGTCTGATAACCGGTGTTAATTGTGATGGCTGTACTAGTGTATCTGTTTTTTTTTAAATTCAAGTAAGGACAGCAACTTTGAATTTTTCAAATAGTTCCTACTTTTGCCGCAAATCGCCACTGTCAACGACTATTAGGCCTAGTTCAGAACTTAGCTACTAGACGCCACCACAGTCGGCTCTTGGCAACGAACGTAGAAACCTAAGAGCGTTGTTTACATTCCTAACCTATACAATTTAGCTTCACACAGGTGTAATTAGTGCAAGGTTCTTTTACATGCCATAAATCTATGACATGGGACCGCCGGCTTTACTTCCCCTCCGAAGGAAGGCATACTGAGGGATTTTTAACGCTCTTAAAAAATCTGACGGCTTCGGCCGGGTTTGAACCCGCGATCTTGGGCATAGAAGCTCAGCATGCTACCAACTACGCCACCGAAGCCGCGAACTGGAGTTGGTTCAGGATGATGATCGTCTTTTTTTAAGGGATTTATTAAAAATAGATATATATTTTAGTGTTTTTCTTTTTTATCCACTGTAAATAAATATAGAAAATGGCAAGAATACTAAGAAAACTAAGCTCACACAGCCACAAAACTCACCATATTCCATACCACCCAAACCTCCTGGAGTGTTATTGGTCAGCAAGGTCCCCCAACTATTTACAATGTGGCCCTTAGTTAAAAAAGGTGGGGCACCCCTGTACTAAAGAATCCCTCTAGCCAAGAATTCAATAGATTAAATCAATGCCACAGCCACAAGAGTGACAGTAATTTTGGTGGATCGTAATCCTTTCGGGTTTTAATTTCATTGAAAGTTCCCCAAGGGGCTCACATCTAGTGGGACGAGGGTTGGCGACCACGGGACCCCAGCTGGGTCCGGCATTGCTTCCACTTACTTGTGCCGGGCTCCTCTCCATCTTCTTTCCTGTCGACCTCACTTGGTCAACTCTTGTTCTCTTCCGACCCCGACGGTATTAGGGTATCCGAGGCCTAGGGAGTATCTTCCTTTCCCGCCTTAATTGACCCTTGTCTCATCTTTCCTGATACCCTCCTTCTACGAGGAGTCAGCCTTCTTTTTCTTTTCATATTAGCTCCTGCCTTCTGCTCAAGGCCCTTAAGGAGGTAGGGTGTATGTAACCCCACCCCTTCTGGTGCACCCTAGATATTGCTACACCCTCAGGGGCTCACGGCTGGTGAGTTCGGGAGTTGGCGACCCCGAGGTATTCCTGAGCTGGGTCCGGTTTCCCCCTTTTATCCATTACCTGTGGGGCGGACCCTCTCCTCTTTCACTTTCCTATCTACCTTTTATTGCTCTCCTTCCTTCCAAGTCCCCCAATCCGCATTCTTCGAGGGTCCTCTCCTTTATTTGCCTTATTCTCCATTTGTTTTCCATTTCTTCTTCTAGTTTATATGTTAGTAGTTAGTTTTAGCTAGTTTACATTTCATTATCTTCACAACCATCCACACCATTAGGGGCCGATGACCTAGATGTTAGGCCCCTTAAAACAACAATTACCATCATCATTTAAAGTGCAGTTTACTCAATCCTCCCTTTTCATCACTTTTAACAACATAGCTTATTGAAAATATATAATTTATGATTAAAATACCTAGTTCATTTGTTTCAATTCCCACTGCCTACACCGGAAATATAATTGCTTTTTACGTAGTGTTCATTTGAACATCGTCCACCATTTTACATCGACGGTGGACTCTACATCATAACCACGGGACACGTTGTCTACATGAATAATAGCTTGCCACGGTGGGTGAGTGGATATCGTGTCGGTCTACTAACCCAAGATTGCAGGTTCGCTCCTGGCCGTGGTAGGTGATTTTTTTTTGAAAGGCGGCAAAAATATGATACGCATGTCATACGATGATGGCATGTCAAAGAACTCATTTGAATTCAGTAGGCCGAGTTCATAATGGCAAAATTAATCTCGGGAGTTGTCGCCAGCACAAAGTTCTTCATTTCTCTGCTAGAAAGCGCTATAGTGTTCAAGGAAGTTAGATATCTAACATCTAACCTCCTTGACTTTCATAGTCAATAAACAACGAAATTCGATATGCAAGCTACCCTCTGGGTGTCAAATATCAAAGCTTGCACCCGGCACCCGAGGCCATACGATATTAGTATTATTATTATTATTATTATTAACAGGAATAATGAAATAAAAGGCAAAATCATTGGCCTGGATAAAGATTATTGATGCGTGACTACCCCCAATGTGCGTGACAAAAGCCAGGGGTGTTATCTGTTAGCTACCCAACCACCATGGGTCTGGACGAAAATATTGGTCTGAACAAAACCATTGGACTGCCGGATACGATATAGTAACGAATGCGAGGGGTTGGCATTACTGACTCAGTGAGAAAGATGGAGGTCAGAGCTTCGATTTCAACTATATAAGTCGTGTTGCTATTGGGGGGGGGGGGGGAGGAGGAGATGGGTGGTCTATGAGAGCGGAGCTGTGAACATCTAATATTAGATCTTCTCCAGATATTCTCCCAACTACTAATTCAGGTCATTTCAGTTTTTAAAACTTTTTATACAAAGGATTCAGTAAACTGCACCGCCACCTTAATTTCAAGGGTATGGCGAACATTGACAGCGTATGCCATGTGATGTGATAACAGAAAGTTTAATAAATATATGTAAGCAAATGTCGCAAAATGTTTCTTTTGGACTTAAATACAATTTTTCTTGAAATTCGACGCAACAATGTATGGTACACAAAATCCACGACACAGATCATGCGTAACGAGCTCCTCGAGAAACTAACTATTGCCTTACGAAGCGGAGCGAGATAAGTTGGTTGGTTCCTTAGTTTAGGGGTTGCGACAACGCGGTCATGTAGCCCCGTGTACTTTGGGTGTGTGTAGAATCTGTCTGATAACCGGTGTTATTTGTGATGACTGTATTAGTGTGCGTTATCTGTTTTTTTTTTAAATTTAAGTACAGACTGCAACTTAGAATTTTTCAAATAGTTCCTACTTTTGCCACCAAGCGCCACTGTCAACGACTACTAGGCCAAGTTCAGAACTGAGCTAATAGACGCCACCGCAGTCGGCTCTTGGCAACGAACGCAGCAACCTAAGAGCGTTGTTTACATTCTTAACCTATACAATTTAGTTTCACACAGGTGTAATTAGTGGAAAGTTCTTTAACATGCCATAAATCTATGACATGGGACCGCCGGCTTTACTTCCCCTCCGAAGGAAGGCATACTGAGGGATTTTTAACGCTCTTAAAAAATCCGACGGCTTCGGCAGGGTTTGAACCCACTATCTTGGGCATAGAAGCTCAGCTGACTAGCAACTACGTCACTGAAGCCGCTGGAGCGAGATACTATTGGCTTCTGTCCGGCCGAAAATTACTGCTTGTACTACAAGCAAGGGGGTCTGGGACGTTAGCCCCAGGTTAGGGTTGTTTTTGTATGTAAAGTCTTTTTAATATAGAAACAATTGCCGACACATCTGGAATTTCACAATATAGGCCTAAGTCGTGTTACAAAAAGGGGATGGCGGGTGGGTTATAGACAGCGGAGGAGAAAACATCCATTTGGACATCGTTTCCACAATTATTATTCATCATTACACAAGGTATTTCGGCTAATTTAAGTAGTTTTGTACTTGGTTTAGTCGCCTACGTAACGTAGCGGTCAGCATGGTTAGCTGCCGCCCCGGAGGTCCTGGGTTCGATTCCCGGCTCTGCCACGAAATTTGAAAAGTGGTATGAGGACTGGAACGGGGTCTACTCAGCCTCGGGTGGTCCAAATGAGTAGAGGGGGTTCGATTCCCCCCTCAGCCATCCTAGAAGTGGTTTTCCGTGGTTTCCCACTTCGTCTTCGGGCAAATGCCAGGATGGTACCTACTGTAAGGCCACGGCCACCTCTTTCCCTCTTCCTAGCCTATCCATCCCAATCATCCACCCCTTTCCATCCCTCATGAGGCCCCTGTTCGCTTTGCAGGTGAGGCCGCCTGGGCGAAGAGCTGATCACACTTCCCCAGTTGTATCCATCCCGACCAGATGTTCCAAGCTCCGGGACACTGCCCAAAGAGGTGGCAGTGGTGAGTTCCCTCGCTGAGTCCGTGGCAACCACCAACCTAGAGGGTAAATTGACTAAATAAAAAGAAAAAGAAAAAATTGTACTTGGTTCATCACTCCCGAAGTTGTGAGGTTTGAAGCCATTTTTCAGTGTTGCCTAAGTAAACAAAAGTTTGGTGCTCTTCAGTCGGTCAACACGAATGTACCCAAAAATAGCAGGGTTATGTCCTAATCCTGAAATAAATTACATGAGTGCTAGAGTGAACATGAAACTACTCGAAGTTCCAGTCAGGAAGACAACCGGATAAGTATCAGTCTGTATTATTACAGTATTACCATAGTTGATTTTGTATAACCACATAATCACCCCAAACAGTCAAACTCCGGATTTTTATCACCATTTTAGCATTTCACCTAACATTAGATATACTACATTTAGCATACACCGACAGTTGCATTACCAATACTGCAACTAAATAATTGTACATATTATAAATATTTTTCACCTGTATTCTCAAACATAGATGTTATAGCTTAAGTGTAATGGATCTGATGATGATCGCTTGACGATCGAAACTGGTCATCCTAGTGTATTTATTAATCTCATGTAATTTATTTCAGGATTAGGGCATAACCCAGCTCTTTTTGGGTACATTCGTGTTGACCGACTGAAAAGCACCAAACTTTTGTTTACTCCCGAAGTGTTAACCAAAAAAAAAAAACTACTGACAAGGGGCAGATGACCTCGCTGTTATATCCATTAAAACAATAATAACTAATTAACTACTGAAAGGTGCACACTTAAAGTAAAATGTTGAGGCAGATGACCTCGCAGTTCCGCCCATTACAACAACAAAAACAGGAACTAACAACATTGCCACGCTCCATCGATGCTAATCTGAAAACTTACGTGTTGATGGCCAATAAAAGCATGCATGATCGCCGTCTGGCAAAATGCATGTTAACATGACGATGACCACGCCAACCCGCTCAAGAAGGGTCATTTCTGATTCTCACAGCAGACAACACAAGAATGAGTGGATTCTGTTATTACTTTATAAATAAGTATTACCGCAAGCAAGCCGATGCAGGGAGAATCAAGAGCAGGGAATAACTGTCAACAACAGAGGAATGGGACCAGTCATGACAGAGCCTCCTAGATTACAAAAGAAAGATTTATGATACCTGAATCACTTCAGTCAACATAACAGCGCCTCCATCGGATGTTATTGCTACTAGATCAAGGAGCTATTCATTAGGTACGCAGGAAAAGCTTCTTTCCCGATTCTCCCGTGTGGAAAAACCCCTGTGGATGGTGAGGGCAGAATTTATCCATGGTATCCCCTGCCTGTCGTACAAGACGACTAATAGGGGGTCTTTTAAAGGTCATTTTCGATTTTCTGGACCTATTATGGTTTGACCCCTAGAATAACACATGCAAGCCGTTAGGGGAAGGGCCGCCAACTTAACCGTCTGGTCAGAAAGTCTAGTACCTTAGCGGTATTATCCGCCGAATACTTGCGCCGAATAGATAACTGTGCATGCCAAGTGGTATATTGCCTGTTCGAGGCACGGTAACACTTCGGGAGTGATGAACTAAGTGGAAAACTAGTTAAATTAGCCGAAATACCTTGTGTAATGATGAATAATAATTGTAGGAGTGATGTGGTGATAGATGTTGTCTCCTCCGCTGTCTATAACCCACCCGCCTTCCCCAATTAATACCGCGACTTATATAGTGAAATTTCAGTTGTGTCGTCCATTGTAGGCGTGGCTTATTTGACAAAGAAGATATTGCCAACCCCACGTATACGGTAAATACGGCCAAGACCAACTACAATACTCAGACCTTAATGCAGGCCTCGAAAGCGTGAAAATGGCGTATGCTGAAGCCCCGGCATATTGTTTGTTTACATTCGTTGCTGGGATACACTATTTAGCTTTGATTAGCTTCGTTTGATGAAAGTTGCGATAAACTGTCACTCGTCTGTAATGTTTAGTGTCTTCTGTATGTCTGTAAAGTCCAGTTCGCGTTAATGTACTGCAATCGTATGTAAATATGTGATAATACGCTTAATAAGGACTGGTTCGTTTGTGTGATGATTGTCTAGTCAACCGATGGCATTGTGTCATTTACTTCGGATGTTGAAGTACCTGAGACTAAAGCATAATAGAAGTGACTCAAGAATATACACCGCAATGATTTGCTAGTTAGTGGCAATATAATAATAGCTTAGTACACTTCATTAGTGCCGAACTTAAGTACGTAAAGGGAAAACGCAATGAGCATCTACGGCTAGACCAAACCATTGACGTTATCATGAACGCTCAGCAATATGTGCCTCCGTAAATCCTTACCAGTCTGACAGATGTTCTACACTGCCTTGTATGCACGCCAAATAATACAGTGAACTTTTTTTATTGGTTAAGGAAGATGTTCCCCCTGTGCCAAACAGTGAACTCATTGTGTTCCGTCATTATTCATACTTTTGTGATTCTTACAGCTTGCAAGTTATTTTTATTATGATGTGTGTAATAAAGTGTTGTGAGTACCTTGCCAATTATGTTCTTATATTGCGAGATGGTATGCCGCGATAATTCCGTAAGAGGGAGATGGTGCTTTCCAACCTATAGTACTGTACTAAATCAACTATTTCCAGCGTACAACTATTCCAAACGGTAACAGCGAATGTTTAATAGGTTAGATGGTAACATATTATCGTGTTCCTTGTGTGTAGTATTCTCCATAATTATGTACTGATATCCACACGACGACTTCTTTGCATATTTCAATCAACTAATTCGGTGTGATGTTTTACCCGAGATTTTAGACAATTCCACGAGAGGTCTTAATTGAATTGTATCTCTATGGTGTTGGTTCGATTATTTCAGGCAACTATTCTCATTCCGATTGTGTACACAAATACTCTGCATGTGCTGGGACAGCACTTCAGTAACCGGGTACTTTCTTCTCTCCTACTTCAGAATCTATTTGATTTATTGCTAATAATATTAATCTATAATTACTGAACTTAAATACAAATCGTGATAACTCGCCAAAAAAGCGTCTTATTCAACCACAGAAACAGTGAGACTATTGTAGCTGCCCCTTGGGTGAAGACGAAGAAACCTATATTTCGAGGCCAGCACTATATAGATAAATTAATTCAGGTAAGTCTAAATTATTGATGCATATTTCTTCGGAACCTAGTCTCGTCTTGTGATATCTTTTATGATATTAGGTGAGTAAAAATAATAATTTACACGAACTGTGACAAGCCCGATGACATGATCTTAGCTATTGGTAGGGCAACCGTCGCCGCCATGTTTTTTCTACATTAAGGTCTGAGTATTGTAGTTGGTCTTGATACGGCTGTGTGTTGTTTGTTTTGAGTGGAGAGAGCGATGTGAGCACGCTCGCTTCTTTCTGTTTGTATAGAGACATCCTGAAGTAGCTCCAACAGATAGCTTACTACGTGGGATCATTTTGTTATTTATTTCAAATAGCATTTGCCAATAACACACAATTGACTGTTACAAACTCTTTAAAATGAAAATGTACTTTATTATCAACTTGCCATTCTTCAAATTCGATGTGTATAGAATTCCAACAGAAGGCAAATCAATTGAGTCCCACATATAACAGTTACGACATCTGGCTGATAATTTTCGCATACGATATCCCTATTATTTTGTGTTGCGATTGTTGATACTCGTATTCCAAAGGCAAAACCCTAATAGAAGCGTTTCGATGTAAGCTTGTTTAAAAATGGATTGTGGAAATTGTGAAATTACGATTTGCAAATATAATCAAGATTATTACAAAGATGGCACTGTTTTATTGAAATTGTTGCAAGAACATCAACTTATATCAATATCAATTCCGTGCCCAAAATGTGATCGTGAGTTGGAAGTACGATGGATTGAAGGCAAGCTGAAACCAATGGTGACTTGTAACCGTAAACAGCCCGGTAATATCGGCAAGAGGTGTAATTTTAAGAAGGTTGCAACCAAGGGAACATTTTTTGAAAATTCCAAAATACCGATACCGATAATAGTAAACTTCTGCGTTCTTTGGTGCCTCCTTCCCAACCCTAGACACCAAACAATACGGCAAGAACTTAAATTGGGTCATGAAAGTGTGGTCGACTGGTCTTCCTTCTGCCGAGAAGTGTGCGAGGATTGGATGTATCGCAGCAGGGTACCCATTGGAGGACCACAAGTAATAGTTGAGATCGACGAGGCTAAATTTGGAAAGAGGAAGTACAACAGGGGTCGCCGAATCGAAGGCCAGTGGGTTTTTGGTGCCGTAGAACGAGCCAACAAGAAGAAGTTTTTTATAGTTCCAGTAGCCCAAAGAGATACCGCCACGCTGCTCCAAGTAATCAAGGATTGGATATTGCCGGGAACGATCATTATTTCAGACTGTTGGGCCGCATACAATGTGCTGCAAAACGAGGGTTTTGTGCACCTCAGAGTGAACCACAAAATGGAATTCATTTGCACTCAAAGGAGCGGTCCAATATTCAATCAAAATGTTGCCAACATCCAAACAGCAAATGCACCTGAAATATCCGTCCACACACAGAATATAGAGAGGGAATGGAGAAATGTGCGCTACAGCATCCCAGTCTTCGGTAAAAAGAAGACCCATTTCACAGGGTACTTAGCAGAGCACCTTTTCAAGAAGAACTATTCTCCTGACACCAGAGTTCACACGTTTCTAAAATTAATATCTGATGTATACCCTCCCAACCACTAAAAACTGTTTCGACCATTAGAAGTGCCGTATGTTGTAAGCGGTTTCCTTTCAGTGTCATTTTTGTTTTTGTCAGACCAACGATGTAATGTTTTGTGAATATATATTTGTTTGACAATAGGATTTCAAAGTATCTGTTAAGAAGGCTTTACATACAAAAACAAACCTAATCTGGGGCTTACGCCCCAGACCCCTTTGCTTGTGGTACTATCAGTAACTTTCGACCAGGCAGTACCTATTTCTGTTTCTATAGGGACATCCTGAACTAGCTAAAACAGATAGCGCACAGGTACTATGTGGAATCATTTTGTTCTTTATTTCAAATAGCATTTAACAAAAACACACAATTGACTGTTACAAACTATTTAAAATGAAAATTTACTGTATTTTCAACTCGTCATTCTTCAAATTCGATGTGTATAGAATTCCAACGGAAGGCAAATCAATTGAGTCCCACATAGAACAGTTACGCCATCTGGCGGAAAATTTTCGCATACGATATCCCTATTCTTTGGTGTTGCGATTGTTGATACGCGTATTCGAAAGGCAAAACCCTAATTCTATGTTATTAATGTTTTACATACAAAAACAAACCTAACCTGGGGTTTACGCCCCAGACCCCCTTGCTTGTGGTACTAGCAGTAATTTTCGGCCAGGCAGTACCTAACCTAGTAGCGGACGTAAATTCTATCTTATTAATGTTTTACATACAAAAACAAACCTAACCTGGGGCTTACGCCCCAGACCCCGTTGCTTGTGGTACTAGCAGTAATTTTCGGCCAGGCAGTACCTAACCAAGTAGCGGACGTAAATTCTATCTTATTAATGTTTTACATACAAAAACAAACCTAACCTGGGGCTTACGCCCCAGACCCCCTTGCTTGTGGTACTAGCAGTAATTTTCGGCCAGGCAGTACATAACCTAGTAGCGGACGTAAATTCTATCTTATTAATGTTTTACATACGAAAACAAACCTAACCTGGGGCTTACGCCCCAGACCCCCTTGCTTGTGGTACTAGCAGTAATTTTCGGCCAGGCAGTACATAACCTAGTAGCGGACGTAAATTCTATCTTATTAATGTTTTACATACAAAACCAAACCTAACCTGGGGCTTACGCCCCAGACCCCCTTGCTTGTGGTACTAGCAATAATTTTCGGCCAGGCAGTACCTAACCTAGTAGCGGACGTAAATTCTATCTTATTAATGTTTTACATACAAAAACAAACCTAACCTGGGGCTTATGCCTCAGACCCCCTTGCTTGTGGTACTAGCAGTAATTTTCCGCCAGATATTGCCTAACTTAGTAGCGGACATAAAAGTCAGTAGTATCTAACTCCGCTCGTAAGCCAATCAATAGATTCTGGCTTCGCTCAATTAACTCTCTACGCTCTTTTAGCTCGCTACACATGACCTGTGTCGTGAATTTTGTGTACCATACATTGGCAACCGTGAAATGACGTCTCGTTAACAATTGAACACGCCCAATGCGCATCCTTCGGAAGCAGTTGAGCAACGACAAGCCATGACAATTGCCGTCGTTCAATGAACAAAAAATTGCTACTTACGTCACATATTTACGTGATTTAGTACTTATTTTCTGTGCGGTAGTGATAAAGGACCAGTAATTTCAATTGATAATGACTCCCGGAATATCAGATAAGGTATGAATATCATACATTAGCTACGTAAACAATATAGGATCTTGGTTCATCACTCCCGAAGAATTACCGATTTCCCGAAGACAGCCCTCCTTGCTACTTGGTAGCTACCTGGACAGACGGGGGAAATCGATCCTTTTTTCTGAGGAAATTGAGGGGAAATAAAGCGACCTTAATGGAATTTCTAAGCTCCGGAACGGGCAGCTCCTGCTGCATACCGATAACCCGCAGCAAACCGAAGCGTTGCTGGAATGCACGCAGTTCGGCGAAATTCCTGTTAAGGTCGAGAAGCACGAAACTCTAAACGAGGTACGTGGAGTTATATTCCATCGCGACCTTATTCTCAATAGTGATAAAGAATTAATGCGGGATCTGGGGAAGAGAGGCGTCACAAAGATTAGACGCATCACCCGGAAAACTGGAGAAGACAGCGTCGATACCGGTGCTTTCATACTCCATTTTGAGGGTGATGTAGTGCCTAAGCAGGTGAAGGTTACGTCCTACCAGAGGGACGTTTGACCCATGCGCTGCAAACATTGCCAGAAATTCTGTCATATTTCTGCCAGGCGCACAGCCAAGGCCGTGTGTAGAGAGTGTGGCAAGGGGACATATGAGGCCTCCCCCGGTAGGTCCTAACTACCAAGAAAGCCACTCTCCGCGATCAAAGCAGTTCCCTGAGTTCACTAAGGAAGCAAATATCCAAGAAATAAGAACATTGGATAGGATATCATATCACGAAGCTCGAAAGAGGTACCGTGATATGAATGCACTCAAATTTCCAGTACTTTTGCGGCTGCGGTGACGCCATCTATCATCCCTGCCACTTTCGTTTCCCGTGCTGTACCACTGCCATCGTAATGTACAGGCCGTAAGGCTCCTACTGTGACGTCACGCCTAGGGTCGTTATAGACGCAGCAGCGAGTCAGATAGCTCCCTTCACACGCAGTCTCTTCAAACCTAATATAAATTACGCTCCCGCTTCAAGACATAGAAAAATAGCAATGCTATTTAGGGCTGATTGGTACTTCCATCCGTTACCACTACATACGCCTAATTATCGCTCCGCTTGTTCGAATTCGGCCGATGTAGCTGGCATTTGGGAGTGAACAAAATGGTACATTGCCGGTACATTTACTAGGACGATGAAACACACAAACAGGGCTAAATTGCAGTATTTTGACGTCGAGAATAAGATCTATTCTTGGCCATTTTCTCGTTGTTCACCGCTTTGAAAAGGTTTATGGTAGATGCCTGAGAAAACCCCACATCACTCTTGGCTATTCAACAGATCACGTCCTAAACTGCTCGTGGATGTCAAAGCACAATGTAACCTATCTCTAACTGTAATGAATGCACAGGCCACCCTCAAGGGCCTATCCTAACAGCACTTATTTTCTATGACTCAATCTAATTTGTTTCTTGCAGCAGGAATTTACAATGGGTTGTAATTTTGAAATCAGGTATCAATAACCTACAGTACATACACCAGGTGCTAACAATCCCATTAATATAAATACAGTAGCCTACACAAATGCCACGAAAACATTACCATATTCACTTGAGCTTGATCGAGAGACCATTCTCACAAATAATGTAACGTGGACTGACTTCAGTAGATACTGAATACTGGATATCGCTTCTCTGATTTACATACGGTAAGTAACTTAACCTCAGCATTATCATATTAGAAATGTTTCCAGTCCTAGCATAGGCTGAAGTTTGGGAACTTCTTACAATAATTGAAACCATATTAACTAACAACCTACCATCAAGGCGATTAGCTCTTCTCTCCCGAAGAATGCTATCTTACTTTCAGGGAAATGCTAACACACACTCTTGTATTCCCCGTAATGTACCTACCAATAATTTTTAGGAATGTTGTGTATGCATTGCTTTCTTAAATTGCCGTGGTGGGGAAGAAGAAGCAAGCCACATTATCATTTCTTTCATAATACCGGTAGTTGCTATAAACAAACTTTTGACATACCTGCGACCTGGGAAGGAGGTTTCCCGAACTAACAACATTTTATTACCATCCAAAAAACCTTGTATGAGCCGAAATAATAAGTGATATAGAGGTTCTAACTAAAACATAATCTTCTGAGTGAGGAAAAACATGCAACGCAAACTTTGCGTAGATACAATAACCTACCTACAAAATGAACATTTGTTTCAGAAAATAAATAATCCTCATTCTAGATGACGTAAGTAGAAGCGTTCTCAAGTATCACTTTTCACGCGGATACTCATTCATAAAAGATATAAACAACACAGCACAAAGCAAAATGGTCGCCATCTCTACCCCCTACCGATCAGCTGATCAATCGTTAAGAGTCGCTGCATGATGGCCTGTACATTAGGATGGCAGTGGCTGTACCCTCAACGTCGAACTACAGGGTGATTATGTGTGTGCGCGCCAGTAATCACGGCAAGCTAAGCCGGCCGTGACTAGCGCAGATCGCGGCCGCATGCACCTGGTTCAGCCGGTGGTTTGGCGCGCACTTTCACACTTTTACCAAACATGTTCAATAATGTGTACTTACAGTGCTCATAAGCGATGTTGAAATGTCCTCCGTCTCTTGTAACACACACCTGACATCTTTTGATGAAAGAATGTCTGTCAACTCTTTTATTATTTACGGAGCCTGTTTCCTTGAATCGTTTAGCGAGCCTCCTAATTGTACTGGCATTAGGCACAGGTCTTCCTGGAAACTTGATTCGAAATGTTTGTCTCGATTCAGAACAAGATTTTCTGCTTTTCATATACGAATTATGGATACACACACGTTCGCGCAATGCGAATTGGTGTCTAGGCATGACCAACATTCACAGTAATCACAATACTCACTAAACGTACAACACTAACGTCTAGGCTTTGCAGATACACGTCCATATGAATGACAAAACACGTGTGAACTAACGATATGAGTCAGCGGAGCGGGTTATTGTACCGGCTGAACCAGGTGCATGCGGCAGCGATCTGCGCTAGTCACAGCCGGCTTAGCTTGCCGTGTTTATTGGCGCGCACATACACATAATGACCCTGTACTCTGCGATCGTTAAATCTCCCCTCGCTGTCGAACCGAGACCTGTCAGCCCGAGGAAGGTCCCAGGTCCTACTTCGGCCATCGTGCAAAAGGTGCCGGTTATACCATCTAAACCAGCACAATCGGAGAGGAAGTCCTCTGACTTCGCCGACCGGGGCTGGACCTTCATTCGGCCCATCTGAATTGGAAAAGGTAACTGTGGAGAAGAGAGAGACGGTGCGCCACGGTCTATCTCGCCCTCGTGTTGAGAGGGTGGCTACTGTCTCTGCTGCCCTTTCGCTCCCACAAACACCAAGGGAGCAAAGCTAGCAGAAGCCGAACCTGTACGGGAGAAGAATATCCCGGAAAGATCTTCGGACGCAAGGTCGTGCCTAGATGTCGCTGACGGTAGCATTTGGTAGCAAAAGTAGGAACTTCTTGAAATTGATCGTCTGCAGTACCTGAATTACAGATAACACACACTAATACAGCCATCACAATTAACACCGGTTATCAGGCAGATTCTACACACACCCAAAGTATACGGGGCATCATTACCGCGTTGTCGAGCCTATAAACTGAGGAACCAACCACACTGGGACATTCTGTAACCAATAACATGACTACAATTAGGCGTACAAAAGGATGATTTAATGCACTGATTCATGGACACCTGCTTAATGAGCATACACAATTTAAGAAAGACTCAAGACTTTCTGTTGATTAATATGGTTGGTTGGTTGGTTGGTTGTTTCCACAATTTAGGGGCTGCGACAATGCGGTCATGTAGCCCCGTGTACTTTGGGTGTGTGTAGAATCTGTCTGATAACCGGAGTTAATTGTGATGGCTGTATTAGTGTGTGTTATCTGTTTTAATTCAAGTAAGGACTGCAGACATTCGATTTTCAAATAGTTCCAATTTTTGCTACCAAACGCCACCGTCAACGATCAAATAGTTCTGAAGCTGGTTACTAGATGCCACCGCAGTCAGCTCCTGGCGACGAACGTTGGAACCTAAGAGCGTCAGTCAAATGGAACCTATAATTTAGCTTCACACAACTGTAATTAGTGGAAGGATTTTTATCATGCCATAAATCTATGACATGGGACCATCGGCTTTACTTCCCCTCCGAGGAAGGCATACTGAGGGATTTTAACGCTCTTAAAAATCAGTGGACTTCGGCCGGGTTTGAACCCGCGACCTTGCGCATAGAAGCTCAGCATTTGATCAATATGTTTTTCAGTTATATTTAATTAAAAATGATTTATAGAAATAGCATACCGGTACCCAATAAGTCCAAGAGATAAACTGTCTGTTACTTTAAAGTAAGGTATTATTCTCGTCGAGGGTTAGAGTGTTCTGTCTCCACTCGACATTGCCTCGGCGGGTGAGTGGTTAACGTGTCGGTCTACTCACCCCAAGCTTGCAGGTTCGCTCCTGGCCATGGTAAGTGGTTTTTTTTTTTTGCGGAAAAATTTTACGACACGCATGTCATACGATGTTGGCATGTCAAAGAACCCATTTGAATTCAGTAGGTCGTGTTCATAATGGCAACATTAATCTCGGGAGTTTCCGCCATCACAAAGTTCCCCGTTTCTCTACTAGAAAGCGCTCTAGTGTTCAAGGAGCTTAGATAGGCTATCTAACCTCCTTGACTTTCATAGTGCTTCAAGGAACAACGAAATTCGACATGCAAGCTACCCTTTGGGTGTCAAATAACAAAGCTTGCATCCGGCACCCGAGGCCATACGATATTATTATTATTATTATTATTATTATTATTATTATTCCAAGATGTCAGCTTTCTGCCTGTCACACTACAAGTTCGGGTTCGATTCCCGGATCTACCAAGCTTGGAACTAAGTTCACTCAGACTAGACGGGTCCAGTTCCTATCTCAGCTGAGCCACACTCCATTTCTATGAACGCCACGGCCTGTGTTATTGTGGTGACTGTATTAGCGTATTTGTAATTAGAACTAGGGTTGGGAAGCAGGGTGCCGTGTTCTTAAGTCAACAACCATCCTGACATTTGCCTGGAGTAGAAGTGGGACTCCACGGAAAGCCACTACTAGGATGGCCGAGGCGGGAGCCCGCCCCTTTGTAATCTTTGCTAATTTCTAAATTTCTAAATTTATTAAATACTGTTGATATTACGGTACATTAATGTGATATGTCTCACGAATCTGACGGCAAATCCAGTAGAGATTATCTGTGAGACATATTAATTATTATTTACAACATACATAAAGATTGTATTTCAATACAAGAGTGCATGCAATTTTCTTACCAGTTTTCTTTATCTCTACTTAGTATAAAACTAAGTCCCCGATTCTTGGATGTCACGGGTAATCTCGAGAACCACCGAATGGATTTTGATGCAGATTTCACCATTCTGTAAAGGATATCTTGAGGAAGGTTTCTGTAGAAAATAATTTATTTATGATCAAAGGAAGCCAAGCAGTAACGATTTCAGTGAAAAAGTCGAAAAAAACCTGGCATTCGTGCGTTTTTTAAGCTTACGCTGGGCAAACCGTTAAAAATATCAATATACTATGAATGTAAGAATTGTTCAGCATGAAAAGTTCTACAAAAACGTCCGTGAGAGCATATCTCTAGCTTCAATACATCGCCCACTATAAGTGTTTTTATATTGGACGGAAGGGGGATTAGTGATTCATGCACCTCGCCATTCTTAAATTACGTCTGACAAGAATTCGTTGCACATGCATCTCCATGATAATATAATTAATGGCCCAGTCAGTGATTTTAACCCATCATGCCGAGACGTAAAACGGATATAGGTCGTAGTTCATTGACATCGAAAAAAAAAAGCGCTTATCACGTAATGCAATCATAACTGTTCCCGGGCGAAGCCGGGGATGGTTGCTAGTATTTTTATATTTTAATTATAATTATTGATTTTTTGTTTTGTTTTATTATTATTTTTTCTTTTCCATTTATATATATAAATATAATTGGATTTAACAAGTTAGGTGATAATGAGAAAGATATTAATGTAAGTAGTTAAAAATTGTCTTTTCTGCTTTTCAGTCGGTCATCACGATTTTGCCCAATGAATTGGGCGAGGTACAAGTTATAAATATGTAATCACACTCCTGGAAGAAATTACATGTATTAGTTAATTATCACAATTAAATGGGCAATTTAGGATTACACGTTTCAACCCATCATGAGATCCCCATCACTGTGTTAAGGTTAATTTTCACTATTGTAAATTCACTGCTGTGGTTCAATAGCACGTCGTTAGATTATTATAGTATAATGTTTTGATTCGTGGTTTGAAACCCGTTTAACGTTAGGTTTGTTTTGTGTCGCATTGCAAGGTTTTGTGAATTACATGAGTAACGGTGTATATGCGCGTGTATTCAATATCACACTGTTATAAATAATAAATGAAATAATACATTTTAGCATGCACTAGAAAAAATTAATTATAATGTACACTTAACTTGGTATTGTTCACCTCACAGCGATGCTCAATTATAGACTTCCTCACCGCTACATAGTTAAAACCACAAATAGTTACACTATATTAGTCTTAATAATAAGTTTATGTTATAAGTTATTGTTTATTTAGGTGATAGTTTTTAATGCGACGTATAGCTAGTTGATTGCTGTTCATGTTCGACAATCCTGGTGGTATTTCATTAAGTAGTGATGATATAATATAATTTAGTCTCTTGAAACCATAGCTATTTATACATAAAAGTTTTAAAAATTTAGTACTTGTTATGGCTCTTGTTTGTATGTTGTGAGAGACCTTATGCCTGAATCTTGGATCATGGGAGTAGAGATTCAGTACAGTAATTTGAAACAATTCTTTAATATTAAAATAAGGGATACCAGTGAAATATTTAAAGAACCTGTTTTGGTTATCTTGCAGATTATTACCGTAATTAAAGTTGTGTTTTGATTTCCCCATGCTGATATAGCATTTCTTATTTTGCTTTCAATCAGAGCGCTATAAATGGTTTTGCTAGTATTCTTATACATTGAAGATTGAAGAAAGTGTAAAGGTTTGCTCTTAGATTTTTTTGTCATGTTTACTGTGTGTGTGTTCTTTTTAAAGTGTTCATCAAGGGTAATTTCTAGGTATTTTTGTGTCGAAGTACTATTTACATTTGAAACCTGCAAGGATGATTTAGTGTATGCATGATATGCTGTGGTGTGCCAGTTTGCATATTCTTGTGCGAAGTGATCAACTCCGATGTGCATTATTTTTGATTTGGTTGTATTTATGTACAAATTATTGTCATGACACCATTTTGTGATGTTATTGAAGGCTTCTTAAAGTCTATCAAAAGCTGTCTTAGAGTCTTTATGTATGTATAAATAAATATTTTACTATGCTTAATGGTTTCCTTCATGTCAGGTTATATAGTGTAGGTGAGATAATAATACATTGAGGAATACCCTGTGTTCCTTCCGATGTGTCGCTGATAGTGTTATTGATCATAACTGCCATTTCCGTGTATTTACGATACGGTAGCTTTCAAATAGTTTGTAAGTCGTACCTCTCATACCAATATCGTGTAATTTAGTCAGTAGTTTACTGTGATTTATTGTGTCAAATGCTTTAGAAAAGTCTAGAAAAAGTATAATAATATGCTTGTTCTTATTTAATGCATTGTTTATTATATTGGAAAATTCAGCCAGAAGTAGTTTAGTACTTTTTCCCTTCATAAAACCATATAGTTTTCCCTTTAAAATATCATATTTATTTAGGATATTGTTCAATCTCTTATCCAAGCATTTTTCGATTATTTTGTGTAGGATTGATAAAATGCATATTGGTCTATAGTTGCCAAAGTCTAAGTGATCACCATTCTTATATAGTGGTTTAATAATTGTGTATTTAGGATAGTATGGTATTATTCCTGATTCGAATATCTTGTTCATGAGATGTGTTGTGATGGGTATACTTTTCTTAGATGTTGCCTTAATGTAATTCAAGCGTACATTGTCTGCACTGGGTGATTTGTCTGTTTTCAATACCTTAATTTATGTTCTCAATTTCATATTCATCAGTTTTAAGTAACAAATAAGAATTCATTAATGTTTTTACTTTTACACTCACCGGCGTATCGCCGATTCATTCTTCGTTTATATAAGGAAAATTTACCAATTCAAAACAACAATTTATTGATACTTCTGGATACCATGACTGTTAATTTTTCAACAGTGGGAAAAATGATAATAAAGAAAAAATGACAATCTTAATGTAGCATCTTTGCCCAAAAGATATGACATACTCCCACCTTGAGTTGGTGGAAGAAAAACTCAACCATACATAAATAATTATAATTACCTCAAAATACAAAAATTATAAATCTAAGCTATTTGGTATAGTTACAGCTCTATCACTTTTAGTGGTTACTCTTGACATCCCTTCTCTCAGAGGATTAGGGGATTTAGATATACATTTAGGTTGGACCTTACTATTGTCAGTCCAATTTGATGATACCTCCAAAGGATAAACTCTCTGAATGGGACGGAGTAGTGATGAAGTAGCTGTTTTCAAGCGTACAAGACGAGTCACATTATCCTTCCCTGGAATGATCTCCATAACACGGCCTAATGGCCCATCAATGCGTTTGGCATGGTCACTTCCTATCAAGACAATGTCTCCTATTTTTATCTGAGCATCAGCCTTCTTGGGATCAGGTCTTTGAACTAATAGTCCTAGGTATTCTGATCTGAGCCTGTTTCTCATCTCTTTCAGGAGAAAAAGGCTTGAATACCAAGTTACAAATTGGTCCTTAATATCAGTAGTAACCTCTTCATCCCAAGATATACCACTCAGCCATATCTTTTGCAATAACTAGAATGAAAGCATCATTGTAGGCCTACCAACCTCTGAGGTTGAACTTTCCTTCCTGCATTACATCACGTGCTTCATCAATGAATTCTTTCTGATTCAGTATCAACACTGGTTACAACATTGTCCACATAAAGGCTCTGTTTAAGTCCTGATATCTGTTCTTTACTATATTGACAATCTTCCATTGCCTTGTCCAAATGGTAATCAAGAACTGCCCCTAAAAGGAAAGGGCTACTTTTTAATCCAAATACCACCCTCCGATGCCGAAATATCTTTATATTCTTCCAGTCATTTGGATCACACCAGAAGAACCTAAGAAAATCTCTATCTTCTTGACGAACACTTATTTGTAGAAAAGCCTTTTCTACATCAGCTGTCACCCCAAATCTCCCTTCCCGAAATTTTAGTAACAGGGAAGGAATCTGTTCAATCAGATTGGGTCCACACTCTAAACAATGATTGAGAGAAGGAGCATTTCTATCTCTTGCTGACGCGTCAAATACAGGACGAACTCTGGTAGTGCTATTTTCCTTAATAACAGCTCGATGTGGTAGGTAGTGTCCATAATTCCCTACTTCTTTGACTGGTACTTCTTCAATAATTCCCAGTTCTTCCCACTCAGCTAGAACTGCATCGTATGAAATGAGAAGATTTTGAGACTGAAGCTTTCTAGTGGTAGATTCTAACCTTTTGAGTGCTAGCTCCCTGTTACTAGGAAGAGTCAAGCTATCTTCTTTCCATAGCAATGAAACTTCGTAACGTCTCTCATCATTTACAGTAATACCTCTTAGAAAATCATATCTAATTTGAAGCTGTCTTTCATTTTTGGACATTTTAACAGCTGAGTCTGAGATTCCAATGGCATCTAGTCTCCAGAGATCGTTGATCTCATTAACAAACAGAGCTGTAACTTCTTCTGCCAAGTTAACAGAAGGTTGTTGTGGAACATTCCCCATCAAAGTCCATCCTAAATTTGTTTCCACAGCAACCAAACCAGAAGAGAGAACTTTAATATTTCCTGTCAGAAGTCTGCCCGCTACATCCGCCCAAGTCAGCAAGTCCACAGGCCTAGACTCATCCCCAATATCTGTTAGGCTGATATTCTCTTCCTCAAGTTCATTCAACCAAGGTCCTTTCTTGACGAAAGGGATGCCATTACATATTAAAACCTGATCCAATACTTCAAAATTACACTGAAATTTTCCATCCAGGCTTTCAATTTCTACTTTGTAACATGAATGTTCATTAACACTTGTTTTCACTCCCCCCAAAAGGTCATGTTTAATTGTTTCAGTTCTGACTGGAGTGTAACCTAATCTTTTAACAATGTCTTTCTTAACATAGGATCTCTGGGATCCTGAGTCAGTTAAGGCTCTAACAGAGAAGGAAGAGCCAATACCTTTCATCTTTATAACCAAAGTTTGCAAAAGAACTTTGTGATATTTAGAAATATTACTCAGCGAATTTGTCTTTTGTTCATTCTTCCCCCCGGATTGCCCGTGTTCGACATTATTATGGGATATATTTTGTTTATTCATAGGTAAATCAGGGCACATCAGAACTTGGTGGCTCTTACTACAAATAATGCTCCGTACTACGGCTTTACATTTATTGACACAGTGTCCTTTCTTAAAGCACTTAAAACACCCATCCTTCTCCTTTAGGACCTTCTGTTTCTCAGATAGACCTAATTTTTGTGTTTTAAAACAATTAAGGGCATCGTGTTGACCTCCACAAAAAATACAGTACCCTCTCCTCTCCTCAACTGGGTTCGTGTTTAACAAGTCAGCTGCAGTAGCAATGTGCTCTGACAATTTGGGTTGGTCTCTACTCCTGTTATTATCTTTGATTCCAAAACCGGAAATTGCTAAACTGATCCGTTCCTCGGCTTCCACTTCCCCTTTCATGAACAGCATGAGATTGTCTAACCTGTCTTTCGAATCACGTGTGTGTGCAAAGTTGGAACTTTTTTGCCAGGCCCTAAGAAACTCCTCAGGCAAACATGACTCTACTAAAGGATACAACATAGATGCACACTTATCTGTTGTAACACCTAAGGTTTCAAGTGACCGTATATGCGATTCCAAATTGTCATAAAGGCTACACATTGAACTGCCATCACCGGGAGTGGAAGATTTCTTAAGAACTAAAGATAACAACTATCTTACGTAAACTTCAACCAACAGATCATCTCTACCGAACCTGCTCTTTAAACATTCTACTGCCTTCGTATAATTTTCCCCAATAGGTGGAAAACTTTCAATAATTTCTCGAGCACGAGACCCTTTCACTGTAGCTTGCATTAAGTATTGAAACTTATCTTCCGGTCCAATATCCGGATCCTTGTCTATCTTTTCAAACTGGCCCCAGAACTGTAGCCACTGTTTTACATCGCCATCAAATTTCCTTAGTTCTAATTTAGGTAGTTTGAATTTTCTCTTGCTCACAAGATCTACACTGCTACAATCACCGTTGTCTTGAGCGATGCCTCCTGGAGGTAGAATATATTCAACACTCACCTCTATATCAAGAAATTGACCTTGATAGTCATCGGCAAGTCTACATTCGTCGTCCAAGTCCTCTTGGCCGACGTCAAGTTTTAGACATAGGACCTTACCATCCAGCTGCAGGAGCTCTTCATTTTTCTTCCGAAGTAAAGAAAGGGAAATCTGAACTTTCCTTCTCTTTTCATGAGTTATCATCTGGACGTCATCAATTTCACCTTTGAGGTTATTCAACTGCCTCGAAAACGCAGCCCGTGTTACCTTACGTAGCTTTACCGCTCGATCCAATTCACGTTGGGTTGTCTCCATAGTTAAAATATACTGATATATTTCTCCTGGCACGGTCGCCACTTATTTTACTTTTACGCTCACCGCAGATTCTTTCTTCGTTTATATAAGGAAAATATACCAATTCAAAATAACAATTTATTGATACTTCTGGATGCCATGACCGTTAATTTTACAACAGTGGAAAAAAAAATAATAAAGAAAAAGATGACAATCATAATGTAGCATCTTTGCCCAAAAGATATGACAAATGTGTTTATATTCGAATGCCATGCGTTGATATTAGAGTTAAGATCTACTGTACGCTGTTTATTCTTTCACTAAAAGTACTGTTGAATTTATTGACTACTAGCAGTAGTACCCGGCTTCGCCCGGTGGAATGATGATAATGTTTTAAGGTCTCCTTAGAAATATAATGGACTTAAAATCTAAGTCATTTGCCCCCAAAGACAATGAGGGAGTAATATCTAGGTCATTTGCCCTTTTCATAAGGATGATAATAAAAACTACTGTTGAATTGACACGTCAAACTTACAAACTACCGTAATAGAAATACGTATTTCAAAATTCACAGGCGAGGAAGACTTATTGTGTGTGGTGATTAATGGTGTAATGGGCGTAGCATCTACAGTAGGTCATTTGCTCTTATGATGAGGATGATAAGGGAAACTACTACCGGTATTGAATTGACACTTCAACGTATAATGTACACAATGTACTGTAATAAAAATAACTATATGGCGGCTTCGGTGGCGTATTTGGTAGCATGCTGAGCTGCTATGCCCAAGATAGCGGGTTCAAACCCGGCCGAAGCCGTCGGATATTTTAAGAGCGTTAAAAATCCGTCAGTATGCCTTTCTTCGGAGGGGAAGTAAAGCCGGCGGTCCCATGTCAGATTTATGGCATGTTAAAGAACCTTCCACTAATTACACCTGTGTGAAGCTAAATTGGATAGGTAAACAACGCTCATAGATGTCTACGTCCGTTGCCAAGAGCCGACTGCAGTGGCGTCTAGTAGCTAAGTTCCGAACTTGGCCTAGTAGTCGTTGACGTTGGCGCTTGGCGGCAAAAGTACGAACTATTTGAAGAATTCTAAGTTGCAGTTGTACTTAAATTAAAAAACAGATAACACACACTAATACAGTCATCAGAATTAACACCGGTTATCAGACAGATTCTACACACACCCAAAGTACACGGGGCTACATGCCCGCGTTGTCGCAGCCCCTAAACTTAAGAACCAACCAACCAACCAACCAAAAATAAATATTTTAAAAATCACAGTCGAGAAAGACTTTATGCGGCGGTGATTATTGGTATGATGAGCGTAACATCTAGGTCATTTGCACTTATGATGATAATAATAAGGTAAAGAAAAATGACTACTAAACGAACATGGTGTTATTTTAAAACTGATATAGGTAATTCAGGTGTCTAGCTTCGATGTCTTCAAAAGTCTCAACCTTATTTTCTGGCTTAGGCCTGTACTGGATGCGTCTAGTGAAAGAGCGTACTGCTCGGCAAAGACAAAGAATATAGGTCCAAGCTGCACGAACCTGAGATGATCGCAGATGATGACGAAATATGATGACACACGTTCGGGGTTCCCCGCCCTATAGAGATTGATCGGGAATCACTCACTGCTTCGCAACGGCCCTGTACTGGCATCAGCATAGACAGCAGGAGATAACACGGCGGGCTCTGGAATGTACTCTCAAGTCACTTCGCGATGAATCAGCAAGCTATTCTCACAACTGACTCTCCCCCCCCCCCCAGGGTCTCACAACTTGTGGGACGTGGGTTGGCGACCACGGAACCCCAGCTGAGTCTGGCATCGCTTCTACTTCCTGGTGCCGGGCTCATTTCAGTTCTCTTTCCTGTCGGCCTCCCTTGGTCAACTCTTGTTCTCTTCCGACCCAGACTGTATTAGGGTATCCGAGGGCTAGGGAGTCTTTCAATTTCCCGTCTTAATTAGCTTTGTCTCATCTTTCCTGATACCCTCATTCTTCGAGGGGTCTGCCTTCTTTTCCTTTTCATAATATCTCCTGTCTTCTGCTCAAGGCCCTCAAAGAGGCAGGGTGTGTGTAGACCCACCACTTCTGGTACACCCTCAAGGGCTCATGACTGGTGAGTTAGGAAGCTGGCAACCCCGAGGAATTCCCGAGCTACATGCAGGGAATGGAGTGGTGTGTCCGAAATTTCAAGTGGACAGTGTTACGCATCGGGTTCCAAAGGGTAAGTATACACACTTTGTTTTCGATCGGTGAACGATGTAGATTTGTACCAAAGGGCCTTAATGCGGGAAATGGAGTGGTCTGTCCGAAATTTCGAGTGGACAGTGTTACTCGTCGAGTTCCAAACGGTAATTATGTAAAATCTGGTTGAGATCGGTGAAACGGTGTAGTTTTGTGCCAAGGGCCAAAATGCAGGGAATGGAGTGGCCTGTCCAAATTTTAAAGTGGACAGTGTTACTCATCGGGTTCCAAAGGGTAAGTATACACATTGTGTTTTCGATCGGTGAACGATGTAGATTTGTGCCAAAGGGCCTAAATGCGTGGAATGGAGTGGTCTGTCCGAAATTTAGAGTGGACAGTGTTACTCGTCGAGTTCCAAAGGGTAATTATGTAAAATCTGGTTGAGATCGGTGAAACGGTGTAGTTTTCTGCCAAAGGGCCGAAAAGCAGGGAATAGTGTGGTCTGTCCGAAATTTAAAGTGAACAGTGTTACTTGTCGGGTTCTACGGGTAAGTATATAAAATTGGGGTCAGATCGGTGAAACGGTGTAGATTTGTGCCAAACAGCCTAAATGCAAGGGATGGAGTGGCCTCGCCGCAATTTCAAGCAGACAGTGTTAGTCGCAGTGTTCAAAAGGGTAAATATACAAATTTTGGTTGAGATCGGTGAAACGGTGTAGATTTGGGACAAAGGGCCTAAATGCAGGGAATGGAGTGGTCTGTCCGCAATTTCAAGCAGACAGTGTTACTCGCTGGGTACCAAAGGGTAAGTTTCCGAATATTGGTTCTGATCGGTGAAACGGTGTCGATTTGTGCCAAAGTGCCTAAATGCAGGGAATGGGGTGGTCTGTCCGAAATTTTAAGTGGACAGTGTTACTCGCAGGGTTCCAAAGGGTAAGTATACAAAGTTTGGTTCAGATCGGTGAAACGGTGTAGATTTGTGCCAAAGGGCCTAAATGCAGGGGATGGAGTAGCCTCTCCGCAATTTCAAGCAGACAGTGTTACTCGCAGGATTCCAAAGGGTAAGTATACACATTTTGGTTCAGATCGGAGAAACGGTGTAGATTTGTGCAAAAAGGGCCTAAATGCAGGGAATGGCGTGGTCTGTCCGAAATTTCAAGCAGACAGTGTTAGTCGCAGTGTTTCATAGGGTAAATATACAAATTTTGGTTGAGATCGGTGAAACGGTGTAGATTTGGGCCAAAGGGCCTAAATGCAGGGAATGGAGTGGTCTGTCCGAAATTTTAAGTGGTCAGTGTTACTCGCAGGGTTCCAAAGGGTAAGAATACGAATTTTGGTTCTGATCGGTGAAACGGTGTAGATTTGGACCAAAGGGCCTAAATGCAGGGAATGGGATGGTCTGTCCGAAATTTTAAGTGGTCAGTGTTACTCGCAGGGTTCCAAAGGTTAAATATACAACTTTTGGTTCAGATCGGTGAAACGGTGTAGATTTGTGCAAAAGGGCCTAAATGCAGGGCATGGGGTGGTCTGTCCGAAATTTTAAGTGGACAGGGTTACCCGCAGGGTTCCAAAGGGTAAGTATACAAATTTTGGTTCAGATCGGTGAAACGGTGTAGATTTGTATACATAACAGACAGACAGACAGACAGACAGACAAACAAACTTTGTGCTTTATATATATAGATAGATAGATTACTTCATTAGTATGATGTATTCTTAAATGTTTGTTTATGACTTCATTGACAGTTTCTGTTTTCGGACCTGTTATATCCTTAATGACTTTCCACATTCCTTTATTATCGTTTTTGCAATTATTTATCTTATTTTTATAATATTAACGTTTCGTGTTGTTTATTAACTAAATTTTATTTGTTTCCGAATGCTTTGTATTCATTTTATTGCAATATTATCCTTGTTTCTAAGCATTGTTTTGTTAAGTCTGTCTCTATCCTTACATTGTATTTTAGGTCATTAGTGAACCAGTGAGGTTATGTAAGATGCTTTATGGTAGATTTTCTTAAATATGGTTGTTATATATGTCATTAGGATCTTTTAATGTGTTGCTAAGGCTTGTGTGTAGTATAGGCCTACTATATTTCATTAGCGTAATGTACGATTCAGTATCTAGTGATTGTGTTTCATCTTTCATTGGCCAAATACCTGCATATGCTATGTTCAGTAGTGGTCAGAGATGTCTGATTGTATGCAGAAGTATATTCATCTAGTCTGCTACGATAGTTATATGTGATCAATAATAATAATTAATCACTTGTAGATCTGTTCGGATGTTGTAATTGTTATTTGTTCATTACATCCAAGGCTGTGGATTTTCATTAAAAAAAAATAGCCTCCGTGGCTTAGGCGGCAGCACGCCGGCCTCTCACCGCTGGGTACGTGGTTCAAATCCCGGTCACTCCATGTGAGATCTGTGCTGGACAAAACGGAGGCAGACAGGTTTCTCTCCGGGTTCTCCGGTTTTCCCTGTCAAAATTTCATTCCAGCAACACTCTCCACCATCATTTCATTTCATCTGTCTTTCATTTAATCATTGCCCCAGAGGAGTGCGTCAGGCCTCGGCAGCCGGCACAGTTCATATCCTCGCCGCTAGATAGGGGCTTCATTCATTCCATTCCTGACCCGGTCGTAGACTGGAAGCAGGCTGTGGATTTTCTTTTTCATTACATCCTAGGCAATCAGTTTAACATATTCTTAACTCAGTCCACCGTACAGTTTTTGTACTCGACCCTTCCTTCCATAACTAACATTGCTATTCCTGGGTGTCTTAGTAGGTGTCCTACCAACCTACCTCTTCTCTTCATTAGCAGTCACCCTAAACATCTCTCCTCTCCCACTCATCTTAACCTCTTCATTTGTTAATCTATCCAACCATATGACCTTTATCATTCTCATGTAACACCACATTTCATATGCTCTTTTCTGATGCACCAACACTCCAAGTTTCACTTCCATAGAGCGTCACAGTCCAGACAAAGGCTTTCAAAAATGACTTCCTAAAACCTAAATCTATATTCGATTTCAAAAGAATCCAAATCTGTATAAAAGCTTTCCTTGCCTGTGCTAACCTACTTTTTATATCTCCTTTGTTTCGTCCATCACTGGTTATTTTGCTTCCTAAGTAGTAGAAGTCTCCTGCTTCCTTTAGATTTTCACCTGCCATACGTACATAAGGATTTATGATTTCTTTCGGCTGTATTTAATTTTTTGTTAGTTTTACATGTATTGATTTTCATCTCGAATTCCTTTCTCATTACGGAAACCGTACCATTCAAATTCGCATTCCAATTCTCTCGCGAATCGGCTCAGACGACAATGTCATCACCAAATCTCAGAGTTGAAATTATTTCTCCTTGAATCTTTACTCCTACTTTAAATATTTCTCTAATTTCCGTCATTGCTTGTTCAATGCCATATGTCCCCGCCAAATATTCATGTTGATCGGCCGAAAGTTTAAAAGGCCACACTGCAATTTCTTTCAATGGTTTATGTAAATCCACGAGTTGTTTTATTGAAATTCGCAGTGAAACTTGGCACGGTAAATGCTGATACAAATGTTAATCCATTGACATCTAATTTATTTCAATTGTTTTCATAACCACAAGATGGCGGCTGTGCGAAATTTTAAAATCTTATATTTCTTGTTTCCGTATCATGCGATTGAAGTTTAAATAATATACTGAACCCATGTACCATGGCCTCAAAGAGAGTCGAATCCATGTACTTTGAGAAAAGAATGAAAGAATCATACAGTTTCTAAGGGAACGGAGAGAGATTTCAAGCCAGGATTACAGCCTAACATTGTGCAAGCGCTAGGGCCAGGTGTTCCTTAGATGAGCTCATGCCTCTTGACATTTATAAGGAGCCAGTCATGGATATTATTAGAACGAGTGGAAAGTTTTGACTGTAAGACGAAGAAGCTGGACTCGGAAATTGCTCTTGCGTTGCAGGAATATGGCAACCTCGCTGCTGAGTCAGAACAGGAATAATTAAATTTAACCCGTTTACGAGTATAAAAATAAGTAAACAGATACAGTACGGTGAATCAATTTGGATTAGAGATTTTTGTGTAAAGAAAAACCTTGTAAAAATTGCACAGGAGAAAACTGCAAACGCAAGTAGACGTCATTGGGGGTTCACCGAGACCCAAGGAGTGGGAGAAAAAAAAAGAACAGCACCACCCACACAGATGAGGACGAGAAATTAATTAATATCTCGGAAATGCACGATCGATTTCCATGCACAGGAAGATTATTTTACGTTTGGAAGACGAGCTTTCTGGATATATAATTTTTATAGTTGTGCGACAATTAGTTCAAAAGTTGGTCACGAAAAGGACTAGAGTTTTATCTTTTTGTGGCTGAATAGTATAAAGCTCCTGGCAGAGCCAGACCAATCATGCAGTTTTCGATAGCCCAGGGAGGCGTTACGCTGTATCAATTCAGTCTACGAGCATTCCGTGAGAGGAAGTGCCGCACCACATCGTATACGCAGTATTCAAGAGCCCGTGAGGGGGACGTTAAGCTGTATCAGACATCGATCCAGAGCCTGTGGGAGGCTATGCTACAAGTTCACCGAGTGTAGACCAGTTACGATATAAGTACGCTACGCTGAGGGTTAGCAGTTCGAGACTTTGAAGAGTCCTAAATTATAAAGAACATTAAATATACGGACTTTAAAGCAATATCACCAAAGTAAGACACAGCGATCAGTAGGGAACTTCGAGTTCCAGAAGAATACTAGTTCAATACAGTTACGAAGTTATAAGAACTCCAACAAATAAATGGCGTTACGTCTAGTAAAGACATTGTTAAAGACATTAAGTCCTGTAAAGGACAAGAATAAACAGTAATTACGATCGCGAAAGATAGAAGTTCAAGCGAAAGGAACTTAGGAACTTAGGTTCGAAACCAGAGGGAAACGTACTCTAGTGAGAAAACGTCAAAAATATACGATAGATAGTATACGGTCCTCGAAGGGAGGCCAAGATATAGAAACTAAACGATACGATAGACAGTATACGGTCCTCGAAGGGAGGCCAAGATATAGAAACTATAGGGGGCGATAGACCACCATATATAAATAGAGGTGACGGAAAAGTAAAGACATTTATCGCCTAGTTAAAGCAGATAAAGTAAAGCCGAGTAATAGACAATAGAAGCGGTTTTGAGAGACTGAAACCAGTAGTTTCCATTGTAGAAGAGAGAAACTTTGAACGAGTAAAATCACACGTCCAATGCAGGTCGATAGGATTCACATCAGGGATCATCAACAGCCGACAGAAATTGTAAAAATCGTTGAGATACGCCCGTGTGATAGGAGTGAAGTGTAAATATTGTAAGAAAAGAAATAAGAGTGTCATTTTAAGTGTTTTAGGTAAAGTGAAAGCGTTTTATGCACAGTGATATGTGTTATAATATGTACCAGAGTAATATTTTTTAGTGTCTTAATGTGTGTTCAAAACGGATACACCAGTGTATTAAAAAAATGTTGTCAGTGTTAAATATAGTGAATATGTGTCAAGAAATTTCTGTACATAAGATGAGATTGTACAATATGGAGTAGGTCAAGAAGGTGGGCCAAAATGTCACATCAAACGAGAATAAAGGTCAGAAAGCGACCTTAAACATGTAAGTAAAGATTTTCATTATGTTTTGGTGTCGGGAGAAATTTTGTGTACAATTCCACCGGAGTTTTGAGTAGAAGGGATGTTTTTAAATGGATAATAACTAAATAAGAACGCGATCTGAACGAAAATAAGGTTTTAAGAAATAATAAATAATTATGTGAAATAATAAATCCTGTAGAGGAAATGCATGGAATAAAATGTCAGTATTTAATGAATGTTATAAAAGCAAGCGTGATAATAATAATTATAACAAAGATATTTACATAAAGGTAAATTTGAATTATATGAAAGAAATAGCTTTTGAGATTTTGTAAGGAATGAAAACATGATGTGAATAACAAGGTAAAGAAATCTAAATAAAGATTAAATTGAATGATATAAAAATATAGAGCGTTGAAGCCTTAACAAATGTATAAGACATGATGTAAATGCATGTTCTTAAAAAGGGAGCGATTTATTGTCAACGGAAAAGATTAATATAAGAATTAAGATATGTATCAATTGTTACTATGAAATTTATCAGTTCTTTGGAAGACATTCGGCCGTAAGTGAATGTGTACCGTAATGGAACGCAATTAAATAAAAAGTCACGCTAGGAACGCGTAAAAGTTAAAGTACTTGGTAAGTTACTTATGGAGGGTAGTTGATTGCAGTGAATTGAGATATGTTGTAAGTCCTCTAAATTGTGACGTGGATCACGAGGCCATGTGTGTATTATTTAAAAGGGAGCTAATGTATGGTATTATTGAGCGTAGGTCCTGTAAGCTACGGCTTGACCCTAAATCGCGTTTTGTCTAAGTCCTCTGATGTGGAAATGTTCCCGAGGCATGTTAAGAGATTCGAACCTAGAATCCTCTTGTTGTTAAAGCCCCTAATTATTCGTCGTAGAATGTGTATTAATCTTCCCAATCAATGAGGACCCTCTCATAATTAATAAATGCCAAGGTTACGAAAGTGGTTTATGAGCCAAAGAATATTGTTGAATGAAAATAAGCGAGTAAAAGCCAGGTCTCTCCACAGAACTGAGAATAATGTGAAGGTTTGTTTTAAAGCATTGAAGAGAGCTGCCACCGTAGGTTAGGCAGAGAGTCGCTTTCCTTGTCATAAATCACGCCCGAGTATAATGGCCTGACCCTCATAGAGCGAGGGTGGGTAAAAACTGTCTTGTAAGATGTGTTAAATACACCGTGAGTGTTTAAAGTTGTTAATGACCCGGGCGTTGAACCGAGGTCCTTGTAGATTGATATTATCGCTTGCCAATTCAGATCGTAGTTTCCTTATGTGATAATGGTCTTATAAGACAAATGAATTAAATAAAATTCCTATTGTAATATTGTAGGAAAAAAAAGGAATCCACGAGTTTTGTGAAGATAACTAGGTTTCGGGAGTGATCATAGTTTTTGACTTTGTCAAGTAATCTTTATAACTCTGGAGTACACAAATAGTTTTCCCGATCACCGTAGTGAATTTGCAAAACTTGAGAGAGATAGTAAATACGGAGAACATGTGATATGCCCAAATATTGAAGTGAATAATTAACATGTAATTTTAAATGTAATTATATATTTGTTTTGATGATAAGAAAAGATAAAAATAATTCTTGAGGTGTACAAAAATATGACACCATTATTATGGGAAAGTATCGAGCCAAAGAAGCTCGTAGTTATTTGGAACTTTAAGATAAGTACTTTATGGAAGTGAAAATAATCGTGAATTGTTGGTTTTAAAGAAAACCATGTGTTTTAATCTAATATTTGTTTTATTTTTATGCTATTCCTTGTTCACTTTGGACTAGTAGAATGATATTGGTCAGTAGTTTATGTGTTTATTTGTTTGTAGCGCCATAATTTTTGATTAATTAAATGTGTTAAAATAGGAGTTGATTTTGTTGTTATTTTTGCAAGTGTATCCTCTATTTAATCCAAAATATGTAAGTCACAGAGTGGGAGAACTTACCGCAGCCCCGAAAAATCCCGAATTGAGCAATGCTGGCATACTGTGATTTGCATATTTCTTGCTGCAAGGGCACAGGGGGGGTGAATATAAGTACTGTGCTTGGATTGATAATTAGAGGAACACTAAAGACGGTCGATTCATGTAATAGTAAAGTAATGATAGGAGTAGCTACAACGTATAATGTTAACTGACCGCATGGGTCCCTAGAAACTCACACCGAGCAGCCCTGGATGTAAACAACCCCCTACCACTCATATTTTTGGCGCCCAACGTGGGACCTGTATGATTTTATCATACACCTCGGAAAACCACTCATATTTTTGGCGCCCAGTACGCAGGGCTGAGTTTTCCTAGGAAAAACCCGAGTTTTCTCGAAAAATCAAAATTTTCATTAAAAAAAAATGGTTTTTCGAAATTTTGAATTTTAAATACTTCCATAAAGGTCTTTGAGTTTGAAGCAGAGTATCAAAAGGGTACGGTGTAGTAAAAACCCGTACCAAAGTAATTTTTTTAAAGAAATTGGGACACAATGGTTCAGATTACTATCTCTCAAGCATGTTTTAGCGATGTGGCATGGGTAGCCCACTATATTCTAATAAGATGGCATTGAGTGAAGAGATGCAACGGCTTTTGGAGGCTATAAAAGCCGATAGCAAAGAAAAGTTGGAGGCCATAAACAATAAATTGGGAACAATAGACAATACATTGGGCCTCCAAAAGGATGAAAATAAAAAAGAGTTCGAATCCATAAATAAGAGTTTGAATCAATTGGATAGCCAACAGAGTGAAAATAAAAGGGATTTAGAATCCATAAATGAGAGTTTGAATAAGTTGGATAGCCAACAGGAGGAAAATAACCAAAAGTTAGGATCCATGAATCAAAGTTTAGAGTCACTAAAAACTAATAGTGATAATATGGGAACTAAACTAGAAGCTATCGAAACTAATAGTGATAACATGGGAACTAAATTAGAAGCTATCGAGGCCGACGGTATAAAAATGAATAAGGAACTGAAGGCTGAGATAGAAAGCAAATTCGATAGTATAAAAACAGAAAATTCAAACCATTTTTCAGCACAATCCAAGGTTTTGGAGGAAACAATGAATAATAAATTTCAAGGTTTTGACACTAAGTTTGAGAGTAAGTTAACTGAGTTAAAAGAGGAAAATAAAGGATTTCATTCAGGATTGCAAGCCCAAATAAATACTATGAACAAAAATATGGGAGAATCACAAAATGAATGCCGAGAAAATTTTAAAATTTTAGAGGATAATTTTGGTAATATAGAAACTAAATTAAATAGCATGGGAAAAGCATGTAAAGAAAATGTAGTGGAATGTGAAAAGAAACTTGTAACCCAGATCCAAGATGTGCAGAAAAAATTAGAAGCTCAGATAAAATCTAACAGCGATATCTGTAAAACATCCCGGGATGAAATAAAACAAAGTGTGAATGAGCTAGGAACCCGATTTGGAAAGGTTGAGGAGAAAGTAGGAACCCTCGAGAACAAAATTGGTGTAGTTCAGACCGAAGTAACTGAGATGAAAAATCAAAATCAAAAGGATGCGCGGGATATGAAAAGTCAATTTGAGCTGTTTACCGGGCAGGTAGATGATAACTTAAAGAAATATGAGGAATACATGTGGGAGCAGAACCGTCAGGCAAATGAAATAGTTGCCCAAGAGGAAAAACAAGTTGAAATTGAAGAAGAAAAAGAAGTCACGGTGCCAGAGGAGCCCAAAATTGATATTAGAGAAGAAAAACAAGAAGAAGAAATCGTAATAATTCCAGTGGAGACTGAGAACAACCTTGAGATCCTTCCTGAAGAAGATATGGATACTCAAGAGGAAGTAGTAAGTCCAGACCAGGAGGATAGCCAAAGTGGAAACGAGCTGCGAAGTGAAGAGAATCATTTTGATAAAAAAGTTGAGCTGGAAGAGCCAGAAATACTCTCCGAACAGGAAATAATGAAAGAAGCGGAAGTTGAAGAGATGGAAATAATAATTCCTGAAGAAATGGAGAAAGGAAATGAAACCATAATAGAAACTATTGTCATAACACCGATAGAAACAGAGGTTCAAGATGTCATGGAAATTGAAGAAGAAAACTCCGAAGAAATTCAGGAGGTGATGAAAGATGAGATACAACTAGAAGAAATTCCTGAGGATAAGGAAAATAAGATACAAATCAACAAAGAAAAGGAACAGTTGAAAGCACAGATTCTTGAGTTAATGAGGAAATATCAAAAATATCAACAAAAGGAAAGAGAAATGGAAAGAGGTCCAGACACGAGCCAAGAAAACCTCAAAGGAAAAGATGAGATTGCTGGAGATAATGAAAAGAAGGAAGGAGATGCCTTTGAAGAAAATCAGGAAAGAGGAAAACCGCAATTGGTAGTCGGTTTACAGGAAAACAGATACCCCATGGAAACTAGGAAAGGAGGAGAGACAATGTACAATGCCTTGGAGGAAGAGGACGCTCAGGCATATTTCAGTTGGAAACTTCGTAAAAAGAAAGGGAAGGATAAAAAGAAGAGAAAGACGGGAGATCTGAAGGATCTAAAGAATTGGAAAAGTCGAAAAAAGAAATACTCTTTCGAAATGCCATCTCGATGCGAGATGAAGAAAAGAATTATTCCATTGGAACCAACGGGTTAAGCCAGATGCAACCGTTGAAGAATAAAAGGAATAAAATTAATTTTGTCTGAAATACCATCTCAAAAAGAGATGAGGAAGGTGGTAGAAAACCGAAAAGAATCAGGTGAGGTTAGACCGAGCTCTTAAGAATTAAAATGAAATTTTACAGACTTGAGGAGTCTGACAATAATAATGATGATGTTCCGGGTAAAGCCAGTTGCACCCGTAATGCGTTAAAAGAAGGTCATTAAGTTGACAATATGTAATGAGGAAAGAGAAACAGACCGACAAGAAGTCCGTCTAATAAAAGAAGAAAAGAAACAAACTGTTTGAGTCAAGTTTGGAGAATACACCAGACTAGAGGAAGACTAACAAAACACCCGAACGTGACAAGAAATTTATGACACTGAAGTGTAGACGTCCACTAGGGGAATGAATGAATGAATGGGACCTTTAAGAAAGACCCATACAAATACAAACCAGAGAGGAATGGAACTTTAAAGAAATAATTGATTTTATTGAAGAAGAAAATTTCAATTTTAGGAAGGAGAATGATGAAATAAGGGAACGGGTAGGGATAGACCACACCCGTAAAGAAGAATGAGGTTCTGGAAACCTGATATCCAGACAAATAAAAAGGAGAAAAGAAAGGTTAGGGACAGAGCGTACCCAACCGACACAATTACCGGATGTGACTTAAAAAGATGAAAGAAATCAAATTATCGTGGGATTTTTAGGAATAAAGAAACAAAAAGGACGGAGAACGTTATAATGGCTTCGACTATTAAAGGAAAAATAAGATTTTTATAAATAATTGAAATAAATTTCCTCAAAATTTTTCGAAAATTTATTAACCTAAGGAGGGGTGAGATGAACCCATGTACCATGGCCTCAAAGAGAGTCGAATCCATGTACTTTGAGAAAAGAATGAAAGAATCATACAGTTTCTAAGGGAACGGAGAGAGATTTCAAGCCAGGATTACAGCCTAACATTGTGCAAGCGCTAGGGCCAGGTGTTCCTTAGATGAGCTCATGCCTCTTGACATTTATAAGGAGCCAGTCATGGATATTATTAGAAAGAGTGGAAAGTTTTGACTGTAAGACGAAGAAGCTGGACTCGGAAATTGCTCTTACGTTGCAGGAATATGGCAACCTCGCTGCTGAGTCAGAACAGGAATAATTAAATTTAACCCGTTTACGAGTATAAAAATAAGTAAACAGATACAGTACGGTGAATCAATTTGGATTAGAGAATTTTGTGTAAAGAAAAACCTTGTAAAAATTGCACAGGAGAAAACTGCAAACGCAAGTAGACGTCATTGGGGGTTCACCGAGACCCAAGGAGTGGGAGAAAAAAAAAGAACAGCACCACCCACACAGTTGAGGACGAGAAATTTATTAATATCTCGGAAATGCACGATCGATTTCCATGCACAGGAAGATTATTTTACGTTTGGAAGACGAGCTTTCTGGATATATAATTTTTATAGTTGTGCGACAATTAGTTCAAAAGTTGGTCACGAAAAGGACTAGAGTTTTATCTTTTTGTGGCTGAATAGTATAAAGCTCCTGGCAGAGCCAGACCAATCATGCAGTTTTCGATAGCCCAGGGAGGCGTTACGCTGTATCAATTCAGTCTACGAGCATTCCGTGAGCGGAAGTGCTGCACCACATCGTATACGCAGTATTCAAGAGCCCGTGAGGGGGACGTTAAGCTGTATCAGACATCGATCCAGAGCCTGTGGGAGGCTATGCTACAAGTTCGCCGAGTGTAGACCAGTTACGATATAAGTACGCTACGCTGAGGGTTAGCAGTTCGAGACTTTGAAGAGTCCTAAATTATAAAGAACATTAAATATACGGACTTTAAAGCAATATCGACAAAGTAAGACACAGCGATCAGTAGGGAACTTCGAGTTCCAGAAGAATACTAGTTCAATACAGTTACGAAGTTATAAGAACTCCAACAAATAAATGGCGTTACGTCTAGTAAAGACATTGTTAAAGACATTAAGTCCTGTAAAGGACAAGAATAAACAGTAATTACGATCGCGAAAGATAGAAGTTCAAGCGAAAGGAACTTAGGAACTTAGGTTCGAAACCAGAGGGAAACGTACTCTAGTGAGAAAACGTCAAAAATATACGATAGATAGTATACGGTCCTCGAAGGGAGGCCAAGATATAGAAACTAAACGATACGATAGACAGTATACGGTCCTCGAAGGGAGGCCAAGATATAGAAACTATTGGGGGCGATAGACCACCATATATAAATAGAGGTGACGGAAAAGTAAAGACATTTATCGCCTAGTTAAAGCAGATAAAGTAAAGCCGAGTAATAGACAATAGAAGCGGTTTTGAGAGACTGAAACCAGTAGTTTCCATTGTAGGAGAGAGAAACTTTGAACGAGTAAAATCACACGTCCAATGCAGGTCGATAGGATTCACATCAGGGATCATCAACAGCCGACAGAAATTGTAAAAATCGTTGAGATACGCCCGTGTGATAGGAGTGAAGTGTAAATATTGTAAGAAAAGAAATAAGAGTGTCATTTTAAGTGTTTTAGGTAAAGTGAAAGCGTTTTATGCACAGTGATATGTGTTATAATATGTACCAGAGTAATATTTTTTAGTGTCTTAATGTGTGTTCAAAACGGATACACCAGTGTATTAAAAAAAATGTTGTCAGTGTTAAATATAGTGAATATGTGTCAAGAAATTTCTGTACATAAGATGAGATTGTACAATATGGAGTAGGTCAAGAAGGTGGGCCAAAATGTCACATCAAACGAGAATAAAGGTCAGAAAGCGACCTTAAACATGTAAGTAAAGATTTTCATTATGTTTTGGTGTCGGGAGAAATTTTGTGTACAATTCCACCGGAGTTTTGAGTAGAAGGGATGTTTTTAAATGGATAATAACTAAATAAGAACGCGATCTGAACGAAAATAAGGTTTTAAGAAATAATAAATAATTATGTGAAATAATAAATCCTGTAGAGGAAATGCATGGAATAAAATGTCAGTATTTAATGAATGTTATTAAAGCAAGCGTGATAATAATAATTATAACAAAGATATTTACATAAAGGTAAATTTGAATTATATGAAAGAAATAGCTTTTGAGCTTTTGTAAGGAATGAAAACATGATGTGAATAACAAGGTAAAGAAATCTAAATAAAGATTAAATTGAATGATATAAAAATATAGAGCGTTGAAGGCTTAACAAATGTATAAGACATGATGTAAATGCATGTTCTTAAAAAGGGAGCGATTTATTGTCAACGGAAAAGATTAATATAAGAATTAAGATATGTATCAATTGTTACTATGAAATTTATCAGTTCTTTGGAAGACATTCGGCCGTAAGTGAATGTGTAGCGTAATGGAACGCAATTAAATAAAATGTCACGCTAGGAACGCGTAAAAGTTAAAGTACTTGGTAAGTTACTTATGGAGGGTAGTTGATTGCAGTGAATTGAGATATGTTGTAAGTCCTCTAAATTGTGACGTGGATCACGAGGCCATGTGTGTATTATTTAAAAGGGAGCTAATGTATGGTATTATTGAGCGTAGGTCCTGTAAGCTACGGCTTGACCCTAAATTGCGTTTTGTCTAAGTCCTCTGATGTGGAAATGTTCCCGAGGCATGTTAAGAGATTCGAACCTAGAATCCTCTTGTTGTTAAAGCCCCTAATTATTCGTCGTAGAATGTGTATTAATCTTCCCAATCAATGAGGACCCTCTCATAATTAATAAATGCCAAGGTTACGAAAGTGGTTTATGAGCCAAAGAATATTGTTGAATGAAAATAAGCGAGTAAAAGCCAGGTCTCTCCACAGAACTGAGAATAATGTGAAGGTTTGTTTTAAAGCATTGAAGAGAGCTGCCACCGTAGGTTAGGCAGAGAGTCGCTTTCCTTGTCATAAATCACGCCCGAGTATAATGGCCTGACCCTCATAGAGCGAGGGTGGGTAAAAACTGTCTTGTAAGATGTGTTAAATACACCGTGAGTGTTTAAAGTTGTTAATGACCCGGGCGTTGAACCGAGGTCCTTGTAGATTGATATTATCGCTTGCCAATTCAGATCGTAGTTTCCTTATGTGATAATGGTCTTATAAGACAAATGAATTAAATAAAATTCCTATTGTAATATTGTAGGAAAAAAAAGGAATCCACGAGTTTTGTGAAGATAACTAGGTTTCGGGAGTGATCATAGTTTTTGACTTTGTCAAGTAATCTTTATAACTCTGGAGTACACAAATAGTTTTCCCGATCACCGTAGTGAATTTGCAAAACTTGAGAGAGATAGTAAATACGGAGAACATGTGATATGCCCAAATATTGAAGTGAATAATTAACATGTAATTTTAAATGTAATTATATATTTGTTTTGATGATAAGAAAAGATAAAAATAATTCTTGAGGTGTACAAAAATATGACACCATTATTATGGGAAAGTATCGAGCCAAAGAAGCTCGTAGTTATTTGGAACTTTAAGATAAGTACTTTATGGAAGTGAAAATAATCGTGAATTGTTGGTTTTAAAGAAAACCATGTGTTTTAATCTAATATTTGTTTTATTTTTATGCTATTCCTTGTTCACTTTGGACAAGTAGAATGATATTGGTCAGTAGTTTATGTGTTTATTTGTTTGTAGCGCCATAATTTTTGATTAATTAAATGTGTTAAAATAGGAGTTGATTTTGTTGTTATTTTTGCAAGTGTATCCTCTATTTAATCCAAAATATGTAAGTCACAGAGTGGGAGAACTTACCGCAGCCCCGAAAAATCCCGAATTGAGCAATGCCGGCATACTGTGATTTGCATATTTCTTGCTGCAAGGGCACAATACCTATTATATAAAAGGCGGCTTCGGTGGCGTAGTTGATAGCATGCTGATCTTCTATGCCCAAGGTCACGGGTTCAAACCCGGACGAAGTCATCGGACTTTTTACGAGCGTTAAAAATCCATCAGTATGCCTTCCATCGGAGGGGAAGTAAAGCCGGCGGGCCCATATTATAGATTTATAGCATGATGAAGATCCTTCCACTAATTACACTTGCGTGAAGCTAAATTATAGGTTAGATTTGACTTACGCTCTTAGGTTCCAACTTTCGCCGCCAGGAGCCGACCGCGGTGGCATCTAGTAACCAAGTTCAGAACTAGCTGGTCATTGACGGTGGCGTTTGGTAGCAAAAGTTGGAACTACTTCAAAATCAAATGTCTGCAGTCCTTACTTAAATTTAAAACAGATAACACACAATTATACAGCCATCACAATTAAGACCGCTTATCAGACAGATTCTACACACACCCAAAATACACGGAGCTACATGACCACGTTGTCGCAGCCACTAAACTGAGAAACCAACCAACCAGCTATATCCAACTTGGCGACCATCCAAAATATTTAGACGGTTCTGAATATCTACTATCTATCACAGCACTCAAACTGAAATTTTGTATGTTGATAGAGGCAATGAACATATGTAGGATATATGAAAATAGGCTGTTTAGTTCTTCACCGAACTACTTGTTAATCAGGTGATTGTGGCCATGACCTGCATTGACCTACCCATACAATGAACTGCTTATTTACTCCTCCCATGAGTTCACACCTATCTTCTACACGAGTTTCTCTTCCCATTGTTGAAGCTGACAGACGCCCAACACACTGTCTACGCCAATATAAACAACTTGATGTCAATTCCGAGAAGAACACGAGGTGAGATCGTAAAGTACATTACCGTCGATACAGTATCAGTCAAAAGGCCATGACAAAGGATCCAAGAACCAATAAGAGGCTCAAAAATAATATACAGTACAGTATATACGAGGGACATTTCAATAGTAAATAATATAAATATCGTATGGCCCCGGGTGCCGGATGCAAGCCTTGTTATTTGCGCCCAGAGGGCAGCTTGCATGTCGAATTTTGTTGTACCTTGGAGCGCTATGAAAGTCAAGGAGTGAGCTTATATGCCCAAGATCGCGTGTTCAAACCCAGCCGAAGTCGTTGGATTTTTAAGAGCGTTGAAAATCCCTCAGTATGCCTTCCTTCGGAGGGGAAGTAAAGCCGGCGGTCCCATGTCATAGATGTTTGGCATGTTAAAGAACCTTCCACTAATTACACCTGTGTGAAGCTAAATTAATTATAGGTTAAACAACGCTCTAATTAGGTTCCTACGTTCGTCGCCAGGAGCCGACTGCAGTGGCGTCTAGGAGCCAAGTTCTGAACTAGTACTCGTTGACGGTGGCGTTTGGCGGCAAAAGTAGGAACTACTTGAAAAATAAATCAATGTCTGCAGTCCTTACTTGAATTAAAAACAGATAACACACACTAATACAGACATAACAATTAACACCGGTTATCAGACAGATTCTACACACACCCAAAGTACACGGGGCTACATGACCGCGTTGTCGCAGCCCCTAAACTGAGAAACCAACCAACCAACCAACCAACCAACGAACCAAAGTCAAGGATGTTAGATATCTAAGTTAAGCTCCTTGATACTATAGCGCTTGCTAGTACAGAAAGGAGGAACTTTTTATTTTGGCGGAAAATTCCGAGATTATTGTGCCATTATGAACACGGCCTACTGAATTCTAATGGGTTCTTTAACATGCCAACAACGTTTGACAAGCGTGTCGTGATTTTTGTCGCCCTTCAAAAATCACTTACCATGGCCAGGAGCGAACCTGCAAGCTTGGGGTTGGTTATTTTATTTAGCGTATGGCTTATACAGACCTTATCAGTAAAAAGCATGTATACATATTTTCAGAAGAGAAATAAAGTAATGTGTTCTTTACAATTGAATATCCAGATTTTCAATCCAGCGTGTGAACAATATAGTGAACGGATTATTGTAGCAAAAATCAATACTAAAACTAGCTGCACCAGAGTGGTACAAGTCTATTCCTACCAGTCAAGCTGATGATGAGGATGTTGAAAAGGTCTACGAAGAAATAGACGAAATTCTGAGGTATATCAAGGGTTATGAAAATGTTATAGTAATGGGAGATTGGAATGCTGTGGTAGGAAAAGGGAGAGAAGGGACGATAGTAGGAGATTTCGGATTAGATGAAAGGAATGATCGAGGAAGCAGGCTGGTAGAATTCTGCACCGAGCATGAGTTGGTCATAGCCAACACCTTATTCAATAACCACAATAGAAGAATATACACATGGATGAGACCAGGAGACACAGGGCGTTACCAAATCGACTTCATTATGGTCAAGCAGAGGTTTCGAAACCAGATTTTGGATTGTAAAACATATCCTGGTGCTAACATAAACTCTGACCACAATCTGGTTGTAATGAAATGCAGATTAAAGTTGAAGAAACTGAAGAAAAGTCAAAAGCCAAAAAGGTGGTCAATAGACAGACTGAAAGAGAAGGATGTAAACGAAAGATTCAAGAAGAGTATAAAGGAAGGACTAATGAAAAACCCTAAACAAACTTCAATTGCAGACGAATGGGCATTTTGAAGAATGAAATAACAAAATCCGCAGAAGAAAACATTGGTAGGAAAGAAAGAATAGGTAGAAAACCGTGGATCACTCAGGATATACTAGAATTGATGGATGAAAGGCGGAAACACAAGAATGTAAGAGATGAAAAGGGGAAAGCAGAATACAGACGTCTGAGAAATGAGGTTAACAAGAAGTGCAAGGAAGCGAAAGAAGAATGGTTGAAAGAGAAATGTGCAGGTATAGAAAATTGTCTGAAATTAGGAAAAGTAGACACAGCTTATCGAAGGATTAAGAATACTTTTGGGGAAAAGAAGACTAAGTGCTGTAATATTAAGGACACAAATGGAAAGCCTCTAACAGGGAAGAAAAGGTTGAGAGATGGAAAGCTTACATAGAGAGTTTGTATAAGGGAAAGGAGATTGAGAATCATGTAATGGAAAGGGAGGAGGAAATTGATGAGGATGCAAAAGGAGATTTAATATTGAGATAATAATTTGATAGAGCTTTGGAAGACTTAAGCAGGAACAAAGCACCAGGCATAGATGATATACCGATTGAGTTGCTACGCTGCATAGGAGATGAAGGTCTGATCAGGTTATTTCACTTGGTGTGTAGGATTTATGAGACAGGTGAGGTACCCCCTGATTTCAAGAAGAATGTAATCATCCCTATACCAAAGAAAGTGGGAGCTGACAGATGTGAAGATTACCGTACAATCAGCTTGATTACTCATGCTTCAAAGATCCTGTCTAGAATAATTTACAAGAGGTTTGAAAGCCAGATAGAAACGGAGTTGGGTGAAGACCAGTTTGGTTTCAGGAGAAATGTAGGAACAAGGGAAGCTGTACTAAGTCTTAGGCTGATTTTGGAAGGTAGAATAAGGAAAGATAAGAGAACGTTCATGGCTTTTGTAGACTTAGAAAAGGCTTTTGATAACGTTGATTGGACTAAATTCTTTGACATTTTGAAATCGATTGGAATAAAGTACAGGGATAAGAGGGTGATATACAATCTATACAGAAACCCGACAGCAGTCATTCGAGTTGAAGGACATGAGAGAGAAGCTGGTATTCAGAAAGGTTTAAGGCAAGGCTGCAACTTATCACCCATAATTTTCAATCTTTACATTGAACAAGCAATGAAGGAAATTAGAGAAAAATTTAAAGTGGGAGTGAAGATTCAAGGAGAAATAATTTCAACTCTGAGATTTGCTGATGACATAGTCATCTTGGCCGACAAGCCTGAGGATTTGAATGAGTTTTTGAATGGTATGGACTCCGTCTTACGGAAAGAATTCATGATGAAAATTAATAAATGTAAAACAAAAATACTGGAATGCAGCCGAAATAAATCAGAAACCTCTATAGAGATCAAATTGACAGGTGAAAAGCTGAAGGAAGTAGGAGACTTCTGTTACTTAGGAAGCAGAATAACCAGTGATGGACAAAGCAAAGAGGATATAAAAAGTAGGATGGCTCAGGCAAAGAAAGCATTTCTACAAAAAAGGAATCTGCTGACATCGAATATAGATTTAGGTATTAGGAAGTCATTTTTGAAAGCCTTTGTCTGGAGCGTGGCGCTCTATGGAAGTGAAACTTGGACTATTGGTGCAGCAGAAAAGAGGAGAATTGAAGCATTTGAAATGTGGTGTTACAGGAGAATGATGAAGATCAGATGGGTAGATAGGGTTACAAACAAAGAGGTATTAAGACGAGTGGGAGAGGAGAGATGTTTCTGGCGACTGCTAATGAAGAGAAGAGATAGGTTGGTAGGACACACACTAAGACACCCAGGAATAGCAAGCTTAGTTATGGAAGGAAGGGTCGAGGACAAGAACTGTAGGGGTAGACCAAGGTTAGAATATGTTAAACAGATTGCCTCAGATGTAGGGTGTGGTAGCTATGTAGAGATGAAACGATTAGCTCAGGACAGGGAGGCATGGAGAGCTGCATCAAACCAGTCAAAAGACTGAAGACTCAAACAACAACGTGTAGCATCTGGAGTTACCAACATGAAGTCAGCTTCATCACCGTGATAACCTCGAATCTTGCATTCTTTGACAATGTGATGAATAGTCTGGTGTGGAGCTCCAACACGATAACCACTCACCCACCGTGACAAGCTATTTCAGAAGTCATGGCAACGATCATCATATATATTATTTCAGTAGCATAGATCCCTCCTGCGGCGCTCACAAGCGGCCGATCGTGACAAATGAGCATTCAAATGAAAGAGAATAGACATTACCAGTGACGAATTGCACTCTAATTTCATAAATATCTATACTTTCTTAAAAAAGTGACTTTCAAAAAAATGTACGAAGTGTACGATTTGCAGATACTGTTGCTGTAGGAATAAACGCTCCATAATTGCTGTCCACTTCACATTTTAACCGCTGTGACTCCTGTTTCATGTCTTTTTTAACATCTGAGGTCTTTCCTTTATTATTGTTCATGGATTTTAGAAACAGTAAATCAAAGAAATGAATACTCAAATCGTATAATTTCATAAATATCGAATAACCGGTGAGTGTTATGATGATCCAATTTTCAGTGATTGCCTTCTTAAGTTAGGGAACGTAGAACTTGGAATTCTAACTGAAATGTAAATAGTGTTCTATAATCATTTGGTTGAAATAAAAACATAACAACCTTTCTCCTTAAGTCTCTCATTATAAACCTATTGGGGAAAGTGTGGTTTATGAACACGGGTCCGCTAGTATATACACTGGTCAAAACAATTAGGGTATCAGGTGATATATCATACACAAGATACATATGGTAACGTCTTTTATTCAAAGTTCGGTTACAATTGTAATTTCTGTGTGCTACACTACGATATTGTACTGTCTAATCTCTTTACTGGAGGTTTACATAAACATAACGTTTACTTCGAGCGAGGCACCATGGGGCTACCATAATAGTGAAAAAGTCACTCTCGTTGCCCTCTAATATGGTGTGTGATCACCTCGGACGGCCAGGACAGTTGCACACCTGGATGGCATGGACAGTATGAGGTGATTAATCAGCTCTTGAGGGATATTTGGCCATTCTTCCATGAGTGCAATATCCAGCTCGGCAACCGTTGTGGTAGTTGCTGGCCTGGCTGCAATGCATCTGCCAAGTGCATCCCAGACATCCTCAATCGGGTTTACGTCCGGTGAACAAGCTGGCCACTCCATTCGTTCAATGCCCTCGTCGTCAAGCATGTTGTCCACGTGTGCAGCTCTTTAGGGACGTGCGTTATCGTCAACCAGAATGAATCCATCGCCTACGGCACCAGCGTAGGGCACAACAAACCGTCGAAGGATCCCGTTTCGATACCTCTGAGCAGTCAAAGCGACATTCTGAACGATATAGAGGCCCGTACGTCCGCCAATACTGACTCTTGCCCACACCATTCGTCCACCACCATGATATGGTGCTGTTTCCGGCACATAAGCGGGATTGTTCCGAGTTCCACGTTCTCTCCAGATGAGGGAACGACGAGTTTCCGGCTGAACCCAGAATCTTGACTCATCTGTGAACAGAACCCGTCGCCATTTGTTATGACGCCAATCCTGATGTTCCTCCGCCCAGTTTCTGCAGGCTAAACGGTGGCGTGGTTTTAAAGGGACTCACACCATAGGCTCCGTGCGTAAAGGCCACTTTCCCGGAGGCGATTTTGGACTGTTTGTGTTGATATTGCACGTCCTGTTGCCGCCTAGAGGATGCGTTGCAGATGAGTTGCATTCAGCCTCCTGTCTCAGCGGGCTGTTAACCGGAGATAACGGTCATCTCTTGCTGATGTTACTCGTGGACGACCTTGGCCTGGCCTTCTTTTAACGGTTCCTGTTGTCTGAAATCGCGTCAAGGTCCTGGAAATTACACTTTGGGACACTTGAATAGCTGCAGCCACCTCCCTCTGTGTCTGTCCCTCTTCCAACCTTCCTATTGCTCTCCATGCCATACTTTCGGGTAAGTCACGTTGTTGTTGCATTGCACAACATGCTTACTACACCATCTGAACCCAACTGCTTGTGCCATTCAGGGGGATGACAGTTCATAGGGAGCGCGTGGGTCGGGGTAAGGCCCTGTACTGGTTGTTCTGCCAACCAATGAATGAAGAATTAATTTTAGCACTAAGGTTCCGTAGTTGGCACTCATGAACGTTCACATCAAACCGACTGGCGGAAGCGGGAATAGTCTGTTTTGATTGATATTCCTCGTGGTGTTGTTGGTTGGTTTGATTTGTTCAGTATTTTGATTGTTTATCTTAATTGAATTGAGAGCCAATCATGCCACTGCAAGGGAGAAAAAATTGCCAAGCACCGGGATGTAAGAATTATAATGATAGTGAGAACAATACGTCAATTTTCATCTTCCTGGTGTTGACCATGTGAAAAACTAGTGGGCAATATGGACTACACTCGAATAAATATATATAGAGAATAAATGTGTGCATTTCATCTCTTCTTTGTTTCCTTACCCATTCTCCTTTGCATTGCAATACAATTTGTGATTTAGGGCTACGGGGAGGGGTGGGTGGCAGCCGGCATGCTAGGCCAAAAGTGAGGTTATGGCAATGTAGTGTGTGCATTTGGACAGTTTTCTTTATATTCATCGAATATACCAACTATTCTGTAGAGTATGAGAGCATTTTTTAATTAGCCTAGAGGTGAATTAAGCTCTAGAACGGCATAACTGTGTCTTTCGCGACAAATCCATTGCCAACATTGATATATATCAAAATGTATTCTTTTCCTATCTGGACGTATATTTCAGCACCTAGCGAAAGGCGCAGTTATGTTTGAGTTATATTCATCAATAATCAATAACTCGTCGCAGAACATACTGTTCATTTACGTGTAATAAAGGCTACATTCATATGGCTTTTTACTTTTTATGTTGCCAGACTTGGCAGTACAATCCATAGCCTCAGGCGGTGTTCTCTCTCGGAAATTCTATAACCAAAAGTGACGAATCTCTTATACTTACTTGATCCTTGGTGCCATTCGTTTGGTAGAGTAAACACACGCCCACACCAACCCCCTCTGCAGCAACTTTCTGTTATTACCACTATCTGGGTTGCCGTATTGTTGTTGTTTCCACTCCGTAGAACCGACAGAAAGACGTCGAACCATTTTTAGGTCATTCTTCCGATGACAATACGTCAGAACCTAGATATCTCAACTGATCCCCTAATTGTTTTGACCAGTGTATTATTTCAGTAGTATAGATCCCTCCTGCGGCGCTTACAAGCGACCAATCGTGACAAATGAGAATTCAAATGAAAGAGAATAGTCATTAGCAGTGACGAATTGCACTCTAATTTCATAAATATCTATAATTTCTCAAAAAAAAAAAGACTTTCAAAAAATGTACGAAGTGTGCGATTTACAGATACCGTTGCTGTAGGAAAATACGCTCCTTGATTGCTGTCCACTTCACATTTTGGCCGCTGTGATGCCTCTTTCATGTCATTTTAACATTCTGAGGTCTTCCCTTTATCATTTTGCATGGATTTCATAAACAGTAAATCAAAAGAATGAGTACTCAAATCGCATAATTTCATATATACCGAATAACCGGTGAGTGTTATGAAGATCCAATTTTCAGTGATTGCCTTCTCAAGTGAGGGAACGTAGAACTTTGAATTCTAACTGAAATGTACAGTAAATAGTGTTCTATAATCATTTGGTTGAAATAAAAGCATAACAACGTTTCTCCTTAAAAATTATTAAAAACCTATTAGGGATAGTGTGGTTTATGAACATTCGAGATTTCTCGCACGGGTCCACTAGTTTTATATTCCGATGCACTACATTTGAAAATATGGTGTGGACCAACACAGTATGTGATGTGACCACCAGATGCGTCTGAGTGCATTGGTGTCAAGTAAATAGCACATGCAAAAGTTAGTATCCTAGAGACGGTGTTCCGAGATGGATGTCAGTAAAGTTGAACAGCGCCCATATGTAAAAGTTGCATGTCTGCGTGACAGAAATGCTCGTGAGTATCATGCCGAGCTACGAGAAGCACTGGGTGAGAGGGCGTGAGCTGTTGTACGGATTACGTGCCGAGTGCGACCGCGCCGGATGCGACCCAGTAAAAATCCTGGCTGTAGCGACCCTGCTAGAGCTCGAGCCAGGCGGGAAGGCGGTGCGCAGAACACAACGCTACCATTACGTCATGCCTCACTTCCATCGCACCAATCACAGTCAGTCTGTCTTGAGAATCTGAGCTAGTGTGTTGTCAGGAAAGCTAAGTGCAAAGCAGCGTGAAGGAGACGGGCTCGATGAGGTGTTGTCATACCGCAGGAACTCATGGCAGCAGCCTGCGGTGTGGGGCTCGGCATGGTGGACCTGTTGCAACAGTGCAAATGTATCTCTTTCTCTCTCTGCGCAAATCCCTTAGAGCCGGCCGCCTTCCGAGCTGACGCGAGCTCTAGTGGCTTACAGTGCCCCATGCGATCCATTGTTCGAGAGAAGAATTGAAGATCTTATTTCCAAAGTGACGTTTCCATGAAATGCAAAACTTCAGAAATCGCGTTTTTGTTGAGGCTGGCAGACGCCCAACACACTGTCTAAGCCAATATAAACAACTTGATGTCAATTCTGAGAAGAATACGAGGTCAGATTGTCAAGTTCATTACCGCCGATACAGTACCAGTCAAAAGGCCATGATAAAGGATCCAAGAACCAATAGGAGGCTCAAAAATAATATACAGTACAGTATATAGGGTACAGTATATACGAGGGTCATTACATTAGTAAATAATATAAATATCGTATGGCCCCGGGTGCCGGATTCAAGTTTTGTTATTTGCAACCAGAGGGCAGCTTGCATGCCGAATTTTGTTGTGCCTTGGAGCGCTATGAAAGTCAAGGAGTGAGCTTCTATGCCCAATATCGTGGGTTCAAACCCAGCCGAAGACGTTGGATTCTTCAAGAGCGTTAAAAATCTCTCAGTACGCCTTCCTTCGGAGGGGAAGTAAATCCGGCGGTCCCATGTCATAGATTTATGGCATGTTAAAGAATCTTCCACTAAATACACCTGTGTGAAGCTAAATTAATTATAGGTTAAACAATGCTCTAATTAGGTTCCTATGTTAGTCGCCAGGAGCCGACTGCATTGGCGTCTAGTAGCCAAGTTCTGAACTAGTAGTCGTTGACGGTGGCGTTTGGCGGCAAAAGTGGGAACTACTTGAAATTCAATGTCTGCAGTCCTCACTTGAATTAAAAACAGATAACACACACTAATACAGTCATCACAATTAACACCGGTTATCAGACAGATTCTACACACACCCAAAGTACACGGGGCTACATGACAGCGTTGTCGCAGCCCAAAAACTAAGGAACCAACCAGCCAACCAAACACAAACTGGGCTAACAGGAGGGAATTTGAGATTGTTTAAATGCCAAAACTTTCAATCACGTTTTTCTCAATACCAGCTTTTGGTGGATAGTTATGTAATGCATATCGCCGTCCACTGAGGTGCAAAACGAAACTCGATACGAGACATGCCGTATCCATCCGGAGCGATTCCAAAATGAAGGACATGAGATGTTGAATCACATTATTGCAATTGATGAAAGGTGGGCACGAGCGTATGGACCAGAACTAAAGAGACAATCAAATGAATGGCGTCGCCGTGGTTCACCACGAAGAAACAAGTTTCGACAGACTCCATCACCCACGAAGGTCATGCTTATTTTGGCTTATGTCAGCCAGATTCTCGTGTGTCATCCTGTTCGTGAGGGCCAAACTGTCACTGCCACCTACTACACATCATTCCTGCTGCACTCACGGCGTCGAACACTGCGGAGGAAACGTCCAGGGCTTCTCAACAATGCAATACCTTACTCCTCCATCATAATGCAGCAAGCTACACTCCATATTGTGTCCAGAACCCTGTGCGGTGGTGGGGGTGGGAGATCTTGGAAAACCTCCGTACACCCCTGATCTCATTCCCAAATTGGTTGGATTGTTCCTTAGTTTAGGGGCTGCGACAACGCGGTCATGTAGCCCCGTGTGCTTTGGGTGAGTGTAGAATCTGTCTGATAACCGGTGTTAATTGTGATGACTGTATTAGTGTGTGTTATCAGTTTTTTAATTTAAGTACTGAAACTTAGAATTTTTCAAATAGTTCCTACTTTTGCCGCCAAGCGCCACCGTCAACGACTACTAGGCCAAGTTCAGAACTCAGCTACTAGACGCCACCACAGTCGGCTCTTGGCAACGAACCTAGAAACCTAAGAGCGTTGTTTACATTCTTAACCTATCCAATTTAGCTTCACACAGGTGTAATTAGTGGAAGGTTCTTTAACATGCCATAAATCTATGACACGGGACCGCCGGATTTATTTCCCTTCCGAAGGAAGGCATACCGAGGGATTGTTAACGCTCTTAAAAAATCCGACGGCTTCGGCCGGGTTTGAACCCGCTATCTTGGGCATAGAAGCTCAGCATGCTACCGACTACGCCACCGAAGCCGCTGTGTTATCTGTTTTAATTCAAGTAAGGACTGCAGACAATAATTTCAAGTAGTTCCTACTTTTGCTACCAAATGCTACCGTCCACCTTACTAGATGGCATCGCAGTCAGCACCTGGCGGCGAACGTTGGAACTAATAAAGCGTTATCAATTCTAACCTACAAATTTTGGCTTCACACAAGTGTAGTTAGTGGAAGGTTGTTTTTCATGCCACAAATCTTTGATATGGGACCGCCGGCTTTATTTCCCCTCCAAAGGAAGGCATACTGAAGGATTTTTAACGCTCTTAAAAAACCCGACGACTTCAGACGGATTTGAACCCGCGACCTTGGCCATCGAAGCTCAGCATGCTACCAACTACACCACCGAAGCCGCCAAGTGAATAATCTATTTGGTTGAAATCGATTTGTTAGCCTAGAAGTTACATGCATTTAAGATTGAACCTATCAGCTGGCTTTTAGAATCATGGTGTAACAAGAAAGCCAAATCCTTCAGAGCAAAGTTACGATATTATGCCGCTGTGATTAAACCGGAGCTCTTTCAAGTTCTGAATGCCTCATTTTAAACAAACAAGAAGAACATTTTAAACAAAAAATAAGAAACATAGGAATTAGGAAAGAAAGAACGAAGAATACTAAGGAAAATATTGGGGCCAGTACAGAGAGCAGATTAAGGAGGAGACGGAGAAATAGTGACTTGTACAACCAGGCAGGGAAACTTACGGGCACGATGCGTAAGAGAAGAATTAAATATTATAATAAGAACTTTATTGCAGCTAATGGCCAAATTAATAAATTAACATTAAAAGACAAAAAACAAAGATTTCCTTAGTCTTCACTACAAAACATTGTAAGTATGACCCGTCTTTGTTGGCACAACATCACATGATACCTATCACACTGCTCTCCACACAGCAAACAGATGCACTGCTGGTCCGGCTGATGATATTTCTCCTTGGTGCATACTTTAAAGTGAAAACCTTGTACCGAAAATCTCGTGACTATATGACGGAAATCGTACAATGCATTTGTCCATTCAGTTGAAAGCATCGCGTCTGTGCCGTAAAAGTCGTCCCATATGTCTTCTCTCTTCCTTTTCAATTCTGTCAGTAGAGTCTCATATCCAGGTGTAATTAAATCGACGTTTCTAAGGAAGATTCTCTGTGTTTCCAAAAATACACCATCCAGTCTGACTTACGAGCTTACAAGTGAGCCATTCTTCATAGAAGAACTGTGTAAAGCTGCTCCTGCCAGCTACAGGTGCCTACCAGTAACTACTGGAAGAGATTCAAGCCAAGCGTGAGGCGATTTGGCAAGATTTCTACTCCACGGAAGCTATGTTGAACCCAGCAGAATGGAAAAGACCAGACTGCGTCACACATGGACAAGATTTGCAGTGCATGATTTTCATTTTCGAGTCTGTAAGACGGAAGTTTACCATTCGCCTGCTGCAGAGTGTATTTGCAAATTTTGTGGGAAACGTTGTGAACGGTATCACGCCCTGGAATGCGAACGGAAGCTGTCGCTCAAGGAACTGTGTAGCGACAATGATCCTCCATGTTAGTCTTGGCCATTAGCTGTAATAAATATTATATCCAGGTGTATCGGGCAGCAGTAGGTTCAGTTTCAGGTCTTCAACAAATTATATGAAATATTATGGCCACCTCACACGAATGAGCAACAATAGGTTAACCAAAAGGATATTCACTTACATTAGCAAATTAAAGTCCACCACAAAATGAGTTGAGAAAACACGAACAGATCTCAAAGAAGTTGGCATCATTCAAGAAGATATTCTCAACAAATCATTGTTTCAAGGGAAGGTTGATAAACTAAAGGGTTTCAGGAAAAACCCAGCTCAAAAAAATTACAGTCAGTCTGAGAGACTAGACTTTATATAATTTCAAATGACGCATGCTACAAATGCTGCACATGTTAGAAAGGCTCAGGAGGGCTCTTTCAACAGACTCCATTACCCATTAACTTAGGCTTCCCGCGCGGGCACCTCTTTAAGAGTCTCCCTGTATTTGAGTCTGATATCTTTTACAATTCTTTAAGGGTCACCCGTTATTTGAATCTGATATATTGCAAACCTCTTTAAGGGTCACCGTGTATTTGAGTCAGACATCTTTTACAACACCTTAAGGGTCACCCGTTATTTGAATCTGATATCTTGCAAACCTCTTTAATGGTCACCCTGTATTTGAATTGAACCTAACTTACTGTACACCTCGTTAAGTGTCACCCTGTATTTTGCTCTGACATCCTGCACATCTCTTTAGGAGGCACCCTGTATTCATATCTCGCATATTGTATATCTCTTTAAGAGTCACCTTGTATTCTTATCTGGCATCTTGTATATCTCTTTAGGAGTCACCCTGTATTCTTCTCTGCAATCTTGTACACCTCTTTAAGAGTCACCTTGTATTCTTATCTGGCATCTTGCATATCTCTTTAGGAGTCACCCTGTATTCTTATCTGGCATCTTGTACACCTCTTTAGGAGTCAACCTGTATTCTTTTCGCTTCGCTCGAAGCCCCAGGTCGCTCGACGCTCCAGGACTCTTTCAACAGACTCCATTAACCATTAACTTAGGCTTCCCGCGTGGCTGCATGACGTCACGCACTTGCCGTCCATTACCCATTATCTTAGGCTTCCCGCGCGGCTGCATGACGTCACCGTCTACGTCTCCGTAACGCAACCGTCTCCGTAACGCATAACTTTTGACTCAAGCATAACGACGAAGTCGACAAGATCATTTGAAATGATTAAAACCTAGCTCAAAAACCAAGGTCATCTGGTCTGAAGAAAGAAGGAGGAGACTCATCGAACGCATAAAGAAATTCTTTGAGGAGAAGAAGAGATTGGCAATTCAGCTGATTGTTCAACGCGGTCCACGGTAGGCCAAAATCGACAGAAGAAGAAGAAAAGGAAAATATGCCTTTAGAGTGGGCGAGTGTTGTAAGCGACATAACGTTAACTGATATTTCGCATCATTAATACACAATGTATAAACGCAAGCAGAGTTTTCTCATTGTACACAACTGAAGACCATGGGTGCATTTAACAACTTTTATTTTTCCTACTGACATCAATTTGTGTAGTTACAACCAAGGATAATTGTAGTATACAGTTCTCATTGCTTCCATTACCTGACTACTAAACCGGAAGCTGGTTATGCATAAGGAAGCGAAGCGTCACACGGCCAGAGAACGAACGATGCTTCTCTTGTGCTTTTATGTTCGACCCTGGCGAAATGTAAATATTATACGTCAGAAAACTGAGGTATAATGAGGCTCATTATCATTATGATACAGTTTCTCCCACCAATCAGAGCGCAAGAAACAGTTGTGTGACCAATTATGTGAGGATAGCATCGCACCTGCCCTCAATTCCATGGCCCCCTATTTTAAATTTCACTGCGTGGCGAGTGTCATAGTGAGGTATTCCAGGAGGCCATGGTCAAATACAAGGTATTCTCTGCGTCCCATGCGCTCTGTTCAGTACATAAAACTGGTGAAATCTCGACAGATATCTATGAACATTAATGTTCGAACATAAAATATTTATAATTATCATTGAACATAAACAGTCGTATGCAACTCGCCTATAATGGTAATTAGGACACTCGTATGGAAATTATTGCCATTATAGGCTCGATGCATAATGTACTGTTATGCACTAATTCATATTTGAAATAAAATTATCACACAAAACAGAATCAACAATGTATATATGTGGATAGGCCTGTTCCCTAGTTATTAATGTTACCTTTTAGTTTATTATGTAATAATTTCAAAAACTGTTTTTATATTTGGCATTAGATCAAATTTAGATTTAGTTTTTATATTATCTTTTTACTACTATGCATTTTGATCGGAGTGAACTTCCTAGTTTTAAGAATTACTTTAAGATATTAATACTTAATGCAGACATATCAGGAAATGTATCTTACTGTGTAGGTGCACTGTTATTGGGGCGCACACTGAGCCCTGTTGTGTACCATCAACAAATAAATAAATAAATCCTTTGATGGTTTTGCCAGACTTGTGCTATGTCCCTATGCTGCTGCGAGCGGTCGTTCCGTGAAGCTATTGAGGGATGACGCTATCAGCTGAGTATTTACCTACATCGGAAACGTGCGCGCATTATTTGTGTGGTGTTGTTAGTTCGTATGATAACACAAAGAGCAATGTAATGTTTTCGTTAACGAACTCACGGAATGTATTTGAATATTGACGGTGATTCGCAAGCAGTAAATTTAAATTGTATATTTGAGATTTCATGCTTCAAGAAACACAATAACACTACACAATAAACCTTTAGAAGTAGCCTCCAAATTTAAATACCTCGGTGTTACTTTAAAAAACAACATTATCATCCTTCAACTTCCATGATACAGAGAGAGCCACTGCATTAACACTGTTCAAGACTGCTATAGCACCAATAGCAACCTATGGGATTAACATCATCTGGGACAAACTAACAATTACAAATCTATCAATAATTGAGAAGGTCAAAGCCCGTTACCTGAAACGGATTCTAGGAGTAGGGAAGTCAGCACCATCGAGGCTAACATATGTGTTAACAAAAGAAACCTTCTTCGTTGAGGACATAAGAGCACAATTCTAGCCAACAAGTACCAAGGATTATGAAAAGACACTACACCTGTTAAAAGAGAAAACTAATGGTATATGGCCCGAATTTTACTCAACAGACGCCATGACAACATTCAGAATGGAAGCAGCCAAATTATAAACTTAGACACATACTGACAAGATTTGCAACGCATGGCTTTCATCACAAGCTATGTCAAAACCTAAGATTTCATCAACAGGAAGAATCCTGCGTGTGCAAATTGTGCAATAAACATTGTGAGCGATATCATGCTCAAAACTGCCCAAACAGGACAATCTCAATAATAGGACTAGGTCAAGAATAATTTATGTACCATTTTGCACATTGTGCGCTTTTCTTAAATAATTAGCATATCTTTAACTAGCTTTCAAAAATCGGTTCACGTAAGCCGAACTGCTTCTGAACCCCACCAGCTGGACTTCTTAGCAAAACCTTTAGATTTCTAGATCTTTCTAGAGTTCTTGGGGACATCTGCTTCCCTCGTACGTAGTTTTAAGTTTCTAGGATACCTGGAAGGGCTACATTAATTCATGTAAGTTTTCATTTTTGTCCTTATCATCCTTGTCATCCTAGCCGATTCACCAGGGTGGCTTCCGTGGCGTAGTTGGTAGCATGCTGAGCTCCTATGCCTAAGGTCGCGGTTTCAAACCCGTCCGAAGTCGTCAGATTTTTTAAGATCGTTAAAAATCCCTCAATATGCCTTCCTTCGGAGAGGAATAAAGTCGGCGGGTCCATGTCATAGAGCTCTGTTGACATCGAATATAGATTTAGGTATTAGGAAGTAATTTTTGAAGGCCTATGTCTGGAGCGTGGCGCTCTATGGAAGTGAAACTTGGACTATTGGTGCAGCAGAGAAGAGGAGAATTGAAGCGTTTGAAATGTGGTGTTACAGGAGAATGATGAAGATCAGATGGGTAAATAGGGTTACAAACAAAGAGGAGAGATGTTTCTGGCGACTGCTAATGAAGAGAAGAGATAGGTTGGTAGGACACATACTAAGACACCCAGGAATAGCAAGCTTAGTTATGGAAGGAAGGGTCGAGGACAAGAACTGTAAGGGTAGACCAAGGTTAGAATATGTTAAACTGATTGCCTAAGATGTAGGGTGTGGTAGCTATGTAGAGATGAAACGATTAGCTCAGGACAGGGAGTCATGGAGAGCTGCATCAAACCAGTCAAAAGACTGAAGATTCAAACAACAACAAAGGAACCTTCTACTAACTACAATTGTGTGAATCCAAAATTTGTAGGTTAAGTTTGATTAATGCTCTTAAGTTCCAATGTTCGTCACCAGGTGGTGGTTACGATGGCATCTAGTAGTAGCCAAGTTCACAGCTAGGTGTCGTGGACGGTAGCATTGGGTAGCAAAAGTAGGAACTACTTGAAATTATCTTCTGCAATCCTTACTTGAATTAAAAACAGATCTTCTTCTTTTTCTCCTCAACCGCTAGGTTGGTGGGTAACACGCATGTCTTCCAAAACGTCTTCTTTCTCTGGCCTGGAATTTCAAATGGCAATAAGTGTGCTTGCCTTTAATGCTGTCTATAAATTGAGTCCTTGGTCTTCCTCGACTCCTCTTTCCTTCTAGCTTCCCTTCGAAGAGTGTGATGCACCAGTCAGAATGACGAATCAAATGGCCAACAAAACTATTCCTTCTTCTGTTTAATGATTCAACCAAGGTACGTGCCTCCTTTGCTCTTTTGAGAATATTCTCATTCGTGACTTTATCAGCCCAAGGTATCTTAAGTAGTCGTCGTCAGCACCACATCTCGAATGCCCTAAGTTTTGATACATCTGCTTGTCGCAGAGTCCATGTTTCAGAGCCGTAACTTGCAATACTCCATACAAAACGTTTCACGAAGCGTTTTCACAGTCTTGGATGTTAGTAAAGACTTAGAAGGCTTCTTTTGCCTGTGCGATTCGAGCATTTACTTCTCTCTCACACTTTCCATTTGATGTGATCAAGCTCCCCAGATATTTGAAATCCTTTACTTGGGCTAGTTTTTCACCATCCATTAGCACAATGACTGGTCGCCATCCCTAGTGCATGCCATTACTTTGGATTTATTTTTATTTATCCTCATACCATACTTCTCTTGCAATAAATCGTTTATTTGATTCAGAGCATTTTCCATATCTCTCTCATATTCAGTTATCCGGGCTATATCATCTGCAAATCGTGTGGTACTGTAGAGCTTGCCATTAACTTTTATGCCATGACTGTTGGTAGCTAAGAATTCTTGAATGGCTTCTTCAATGTAGATGATCTTAAATAACAGTGGTGATAGTCCATATCCTTGTCTTACTCTCTTCCCAATTCTTGCTTCCACTCTTTCCTTGCCAATTAATGCTGTCTGGTTCTTGTAAAGTATTCTTCTGTCCCTGTAGTCTATCTTCAGATTTCTTGGGATTTCCAACAGCACCTTCCAATTTACATTATCAAAAGCGTTCTCTAAATCAATGGGGGGACAAAGACTGTTCGCGTCCGTAGCATTCCTTAAGCCACACGTTTCCCCTGGGTGGTGCTAAAGAACGGGCACTCCGTGGGAAACATCTACACCAAGGAGTTTAGGCAGCCAGACATCCCAGTGATCTCCTGGCTCAAAATATTGCTTGATGTCACAAAACGTGAATACAAATAGCCCTTCTCAGGGTTTTCCAGCTAAGGCATAAGAAGATCGAAATGTCAAGTACTACAAAAATCCTATTACAAAATGATATCCAATATTTGTATACCGATTTGTGTAGATAGTTGTAACAGCTGGAATTTGTGTCAAACTCATGTATGTGATAATTAAATGTTTTAATGTGCCATACGCTAAATAAATAAATCTAAATAAATGAAAGCAATTAAAACAAGTTTGTCGATTTCCAGGGATTTTCAATAATTATTCTGAGACTTAGGATGGCTTTTCGTGTACCTCTTCCCTTCCAAAATCCAAACTGTTCTTCTGAATTATTATCTTCTACTTTTCTCTTGATCCGATGATAGATGATTTTTGTTATAATTTTCGAGGCATGAGAGAGAAGGCTCAAAGTTCTATAATCTTCGCAATTAACACCGGTTATCAGACATATTCTACACACACCTAAAGTACACGGGGCTACATGACCACGTTGTCGCAGCCCCTAAACTGAGGGACCAACCAACTGATTCACCAGAGGATTTGGATGTTTTTTTATATGGTATGGACTCCGTCTTAAGGAAAGAATTCAGAAGAAACCCCTATGGACGTCAAATTGTCCGGTGAAAATTAAAGGAAGTAGGAGACTTCTGCTACTTAAGAAGCAAAATAACAAGTGATGGACGAAGCAAAGAGGATATAAAAAGTAGGTTGGCTGAGATAATGAAAGTTTATTTATTTATCGTATGACATACAGACAACAAGCATGCAAGATAAATATATACACACATAAACAATGATATATACATATTTACAGGGACACATGACAAGGCAGGCTTATATATTTAAATCTAAATTCCTTATCCATTGCAATGCTGTAGGTGTTGCCAACAGGAAGTCAGACCGATTACCCTGATATGCTCTTCTATGGCATTCATGAACAATGTGGTGAACTGACTGTGAAGGAGCACCGCAGTCACATTGGGGAGAAGGAATTTTACCCCATTTGAAGAGTGATTCAGCACAGACTCCGTGGTTAGTCCGGATCCTATTGAGGGCAGTCCACGTTCCTCTTGGCAGGTCCAAACCGGGTGCAGCGCTATCTCCAATTAAATCACTCCAAGCTTCAAGGCTGATGTTGGTGCTCCATTCATTTCTCCATTGGATATTCGGCTTAAAACTGTTGCCTGTGAGATCCCTAGCATAATTGATGGGTGGATGTCTAGATATCAGTTGGTTTCTATTCAGATCAGGGATGTCGCAGTGAATAGGAAGAGCTGGATTACTCATTATTTTCTTATACTCTCGGATCAGGGCAGCTTTCCTGCGTAGGTCAGGAGGCATGATGTTGCTGAGGACAGGAAGCCAAAAAGTGGGCGTATATCTAATAAGGCCACTGATCAGTCTCCTGGTGTTATTGAGTTGGGTATCAATTATCTTTACATTTCTGAAACAATGAAAGTATTTCTACATAAAGAAATCTGTCGACATGAAATTTAGATTTAGGTATCAGAAACTCATCTTTGAAAGCCTTTGTCTGGAGGGTGGCGCTCTATGGAAGTGAAACTAAGACTGCTAGCGTAGCAGTAAAGAGGAGAATAGAAGCGTCCGAAATGTGGTGTTACAGGAGAATGGCAATGATCAGATACAGTAGAATAACAAATGAAGAGGTATTGCTCGGGCCCAAGCTCTGTGAACTTGTGGGGCGAGGTGTTGCGAATGAGTGAGTGAGTCACCGACCAATGTTTTTGGTTCTGTTACTACGCACGGACCGGGAACCCCACTCATCACTCCTCATCGTCCGCGATCCACATTCCTCTCGGGTTCATGGAGCTTAGACTGGAGCAGTATTAAATTGATTGAGATATGAGAGACGTTTCTAGCGACTGCTAATGAAGAGAAAAGATAGGTTGGTAGGACACATACTAAGACACCCACGAAAGTTAGTTATGGTTGGTTGGTTCCTCAGTTTAGGGGCTGCGACAACGCGGTCATGTAGCCCCGTGTACTTTGGGTGTGTGTAGAATCTGTCTGATAACCGGTGTTAATTGTGATGGCTGTATTAGTGTGGGTTGACTGTTTTTAATTCAAGTATGCACTGCAGACAATAAATTTTCAAGTAGTTGCAACATGTGCTACCAAACGCCACCGACAACGACCAACTAGTTCTGCACTTTGTTACTAGAAGCCACCACAGTCGGCTCCTGGCGATGAACGTTGTAATTAGTGGAATGTTCTTTATCATGCCATAAATCTATTACATGGTACCACCGGCATTACTTCCCCTCCCAAGGTAGGCATACTGAGGGATTTTTAATGCTCTTAAAAATCTGACGACTTCGGCGGGGTTTGAACCCGCGACCTTGGGCATAGATGCTCAGCATACTACCAAGTACGCCACCGAAGCCGCCAGGTTAGTTATGTAAAGAAGGGTCGAGGACAAGAACTGTAGGGGTAGACCAAGGTTATAATAATGTTGAATAGATTGCCTCGATTGTAGGGTTTGGTAGCTATGTAGAGATGAAACGATTAGCTGAGGACAGGGAGACATGTAAGGTTGCATCAAACCAGTCAAAAAACTTAAGACTCAAACAACAACAACAAGAGCAACAACAACAGGAAGAGGGTCTTCTCGTTTGCTAAACATGTGGATTTTTTGTAGATTTACAACTTTGGCAAATTTAGTAAATTCGAGATATTTCTCTTTGTCTGTGAAATCTGTCTCTGGAACGCTACGAAAGACAAGGAGGTTAGATATCTAAGCTCCTTGAGACTATAGCACTTTGTGTTGGCGGACAATCCCGTGATTAATTTTGCCATTATGAACACGGCCTTTTTTTCGTAGTCAGTTAACCGTCCAGGTAGGCTTTTCCCACGAACTCACTGAGGGATCCCACCTCTACCGCCTCTATGGGCAATGTCCTGGAGCTTGACATCGAGTCTGAGCATACAACTGGGGAGGCGGAACTAGCGCCTCACCCAGGTGGACTCACCTACAAAGCAAACAGGGGGCCTCATGAGGGATGGGTCGGAATGGAAAGAATGGGAGGGATAGACAAGGAAGAGGGAAGGAGGCGGCCGTGGCCTAACGGTAGGTACCATCCCGGTATTTTCCCGAAGACGAAGAGGGATGGCTGAGGTGGGAATCGAACCCCCTCTACTCATTTGGACCACCCGAGGCTGAGTAGAACCCATTCCAGTCCTCAGTCCACTTTCAAATTTTGTGACAGAGCCGGGAATCGAACCGCGGGCCTCCGGGTTGGCAACTAAGCACGCTGACAACTACACGACTGAGGAGACAATATGAACACGGCCTTCTGAATTTAAATGGGATCTTTAACACGCCAACATCGTATGACATGCGTGCCGAGATTTTTGTCCCCTTTCAAAAATCACTTACCACGGTCAAGAGTGAACCTGCAAGCTTGAGGTCGGTAGTCCGACATGATAACCACTCACCCACCGTAGCTGTGAAGCCTGAGGGATCCATATTGCCATGAAGAAAGTGCACCTGAAGGCAGGCGATTACTCTCTGTGAGAACCCACTGTACTTGGAGCTTTAATGTGCTTACGCAAATGAGCTCAAAGCACAATGTGTGTCATAACTGAGTGTGAGAAGCATGCAAATGGGCACTTGTTGGGGGTTGGCTACGTTGAAACAGATATCCGTAGTTACGACACATTGGCCTTGGTAGGCAGCGTGCCGATGACCTCGTATTCAGGCTGCCTACCTCTGTCTTTGTGCCCCCCAGGGGCTCACATCTAGTAGGACGTGGCTTGGCGACCACGGGACCCCAGATGAATCCAACATTGCTTCCACTTACTTGTGCCGGGCTCCTCTCTGTCCTCTTTCCTGACGACCTCCCTTGGTCAACTCTTGTTCTCTTGCGACCCCGACGTTATTAGGGTATATGAGGCCTAGGGAGTCTCTTCCTTTCCCACCTTAATTGGCCCTTGTCTCATCTTTTCTGATACCCTCCTTCTGCAAGGGGTCAGCCTTCTTTTTCTTTTCCTGTTATCTCCTGCCTTCTGCTCAAGGCCCTTAAGAAGGCAGGGGCTCACGGCTGGTGGGTTCGGGAGTTGGCCACCCCGAGGGATTCCTGAGCTGGGTCCGGTTTTCCCCCTTTTGTCCATTACCTTTGGGGTAGACCCTCTCCTCTTTCACTTTCCTATCTGCCTTTCATGGCTCTCCTTCCTTCCAAGCCCCTCAATCCGCATTCTTCGGGGGTTGAGGGCATTTCTTTTCCTCCTGTCCTTTATTTGCCTTATGCTCCTTTTGTTTTCCATGTCTTCTTCTAGTATATAAGTTAGTGGTTAGTTTTAGTTACAGTTTACATTTCATTATCATCTTCACGATCACCCAAACCATTAGGGACCGATAACCTAGATGTTAGGCCCCTTAAAACAACAATTTTCATCATCATCTGCCTTTGTGCCCCCAAGGGGCTCACAACTAGTGGGGGGGGGGGTTGGCGACCACGGTACCCCAGCTGAATCAGGCATTGCTTCCACTTACTTGTGCCTGGCTCCTCTCTGTCCTCTTTCCTGTCGACCTCCCTTGGACAACTCTTGTTCTCTTCCGACCACGACGGTATTAGGGTATCCAAGGCCTTTCCCACTTAAATTGGCCCTTGTCTCATCTTTCCTGATCCCTCGTTCTTCGAGGGGTCACACCCATTCTGTTCTCTTCATATCTCCTGCCTCAATGAGGCAGGGTGTGTGTAGCCCCATCACTCTGGATTGTGCTACACCCCGAGGGTTTCCTGAGCTGGGTCCGGTTTTTCTCCTTCTTCCATTGCCTTTGGGGTGGTCCCCCTCTTCTTTCCCTTTCATATCTGCTTTTCGTGGCTCTCCTTTCTTCCAAGTCCTTTAATTCTACTTCTTTGAGGGTTCCTCCTGTCTTTTGTTTCCTTTATTGTAATTGTTGTCCTCCATTTCCTCTTGGTTTTAGGTTTAGTTTCTTTTCATTTACATTTTCACATCACCCAAACTATTAGGGGCCGATAACCCAGATGTTAGGCCCCTTAAAACAGCAATTATCATCATCTGTCTGTGTAACTTTCGCCCTCCTTATTGTTCAACGGGGTCCGGGATGAGATGCTATGAGGCTGGTGGGTTTTACGACCGGATGGCCTTCCTGACACCAACCTCATGAGAGGAGTAGCTTTCCACGGTGGGTGAGTGGATATCGTGTCGGTCTACTAACCCCAAGCTTGCAGGTTCGCTCCTGGCCGTGGCAAGTGATTTTTGGAAGGCGGCAAAAATACGATACGCATGTCATACGATGTTGGCATGTCAAAGAACCCATTTGAATTCAGTAGGCCGTGTTCATAATGGCAAAATTAATCTCGGGAGTTTCCGCCAACACAAAGTTCCTCATTTCTCTACTAGAAAGCTCTACAGCAGGGGTTCCCAACCTGGGGGGCGCGCCCCCCTATGGGGGCGTGGGGCTTTATCAAGGGGGGCGTGAAGGGATTTCCGAATTAAGTTCTTTTAACTCAAATATTACAATTTTGTAAAATAAGCATTTTTGAATCTCTTCAAGTGATTGTCGCCCCAAGCCAATCGTTCAAAAGCACTGGTAATTGCCAACTGTCGGCACAAATCTCCGCGGAGCCGCGAGGTTGGAGGTGAAATAAGGAATTTGCTGTGTTGTAAGGAGCAAAATCATGCCAACCGTCTCGTTGGCATATCTTTGTGATTTCTTTGAAGCTTTGAACAGTTTGAACTTACATTTTCAAAGACATATTTATGCGATTCAGGATTTTCAACGCTGAGTGTCATAGAAACAATGCAGCGCTGTCGGCTTGATGTGATCTCCGCTGTGCTCTGTCGAATACCGTACCAAACCAAACATATCGAATCTTACCAAGAGAAAACAGTGTCAACCCTCTCACTGACATTTGTTGACTAATTTAAGGATTTGTTATAAAAGTGTGTTCTTTGTATTATGCTAAAATGAAGTTAGTATGTAATAGATAGGCCTATTCCATTATGTAGTGTTATTAGGCTAGGTCAATATCCTCCGCGTCAATTGAAAAGGTTATAGAAGCGCTGAGGGGGACTGGGGGGGGGAGGAGGGGGGGGGGGGCGATGTACTCCCATATCTGAAAAGGGGGGCGTCAGCTGACAAAGGTTGGGAAGCACTGCTCTATAGTGTTCAAGGAGCTTAGATATCTTTTATCTAACCTCCTTGACTTTCATAGTGATTCATGGAACAACGAAATTCGACATGCAAGCTAACCTCTGGGTGTCAAATTACAAAGCTTGCACCGGGAACCCGAGGCCATACGATATTATTATTATTATTATTATGAGAGGAGTAAATGCGATCTGAAATGAATGAAGATGAATTAAACAGGACAAGGATATGGAAGGAATCCGGCTCGCTTGTCAGGTCACCAGTGTTGCTCAATTGCATATAGATCTGTCCAGTCTCACTGCTTGCTCTCAGTGGCTATTGTGGAGAGTTGATAACGCTGTGCATCGAGCTGGGAAAGCCCTAGCTCCACGCAGTCATAGAATATCCACCCCGCGAACAGGTTGATCATGTGAAAATTTAGAGAACTATAGCGGTATCGGTGGCATAGTTGGTGGAATGGTGGGCTTCTATGTCCAAGGTCGCGGGTTCGAACCCGGCTGAAGTCGTCGGAGTTTTTAAGAGCGTTAAAATCCCTCAGTATGCCTTCCTTCAGAGGAGAGGTAAAGCCGGTGGTCCCATGTCATAGATATATGACACGATAAAGAACCTTCCACTAATAACATTTGTGTAAAGCTGAATTATAGGTTGGATTTGACTAACGCTCTTAGGTTCCAACGTTCGTCACCAGGAGCCGACTGCGGTGGCATCTAGTAACCAAGTTCAGAACTATTTGGTCGTTAACGGTGGTGTTTGGTAGCAAAAGTTCGAAATACTTGAAAATCGAATGTCTGAAGTCCTTACTTAAATTTGCCTGGAGTTGAAAATGAGAAACCACGAAAGACCATTTCAAGGACGGTCAACGGTAGGGCTTGAACCCCATGCCTACCGAGTTGGCAGATAGCTAGGCGCCATGGCCTAGCCCTGCGCATTATCGAGCGTAGCTACCGCTGTCAGTTGGCTCTAATAACAATAATACGGATAGTTGTTATTTAAGGGCCTTTTGACATGGTAAAGAACTGTCGTTTTCTATGACAGAGAATATGGCACCACAGGGCAAGATTACAGTTATGTACATCATCATTTACTGCAGCCACATCTGTTAGTCTCTGCTTGCTGCCAGTTCTCCAATGGAGTTCTTGATGTATGACATCCTTGGACGTCTCCTAGGTATCTTTCCCAATACACTGCCCTCGATAATGGTTTGGAGAAGAGAGTCGTTACGTTTTTTAATGGGCAAGGGTTCCGCCTGAATCAATACCTTTATTGAAAATGATCACTAATGTGTTCATTAGAAATGGTACATGTTTCGAGGACTAATACACATTGTTTGTCCCCTTCATCGGCCAATATTAAGTGCTAAATGAGAAAATTATTTCAATAGCATAGCACTAAAATGTCAATAGCCACTGCACCTAAAATGTGCACCATATAGATAGATAGGATATTTGAATTTCATGTATCGTGCCTTAATCATTTCAAATATCCTGTCTATCTATATGATGCACCGTATTAGGTACCGGGTGAGTTAGCCGTGGTCGTTACGACATGACTGTTGGCAGTCGCTCACGTCCGGGAGGCGAGGAGGTTCGAATCCCCCCGCCGGCAACCTTGAAGATGGTCTTCTGTGGTTTCCCATCTTCCTTCCAGGCAAATGCCGGGGTTGGTCCCTAACTATAGGCCACAGCCGCAACCTTCCAACTCCTCGACCTTCCAATCCAACTTTCCTCCCCAACGGTACTTGTAGCTCACCCATTGGGTGTCCGTCTCGAAGCAGCTACAAAACTGGCGAGCCGAACATGTCCTTGGACACTCCCGGCACTAAAAGCCATACGCTAAAAACAAAAAACAAAAAAAAATAAACAAAAAAATATTAGGTTCAGTGGCTATTGACATTATAGTGCTACGCTAATCAAATGATTTTCTCATTTAGTGCTTAATATTGGTGGATGAAGGGGACAAAAAATGTCTAGAGTCCTCGAAACAGCGGCTTCGGTGGCGTAGTTGGTAGCATGCTGAGCTTCTATGCCCAAGATCGCGGGTTCAAACCCGGCCGAAGTCGTCGGATTTTTTAAGAACGTTAAAAATCCCTCAGTATGCCTTCCATGGGAGAGGAAGTAAAGCCGGCGGTCCCATGTCATAGATTTATGGCATGTTAAAGAACCTTCCACTAATTACACCTGTGTGAAACTAAATTATATATAGGTTAAATATTTGACAAACGTTCTTAGTTTTCTACTTTCGTCGTCAAGAGCCGACAGCGGTGGCATCTGGTAGCTGAGTTCTGGACTAGTTGGTCGTTGACGGTGACGTTTGGTGGCAAAAGTAGGAACTACTTGTAAAAATTGAATGTCTGCAGTCCTGAATTGAATTAAAACAGATATACACACTAATACAATCATCTCAATCAACACCGGTTATCAGACTGATTCTACACACACCCAAAGTGCACGGCGCTACATGACCGCGTTGTCGCAGCCCATAAACTAAGGAACCAACCAACCAGTCCTCGAAACATGTACTGCCCCCAAAAATTGAATTATTCTGACAAACCGCGTAAGTTCAGCAACCTAGATAGTTTCACACCGATAGAGTACATCAGAAATCTCAAAGATTACTTTATCGAAGCGCATATTCCAAGAGAGAGAGAGAGAAATGAAGATTGTAGAGCGCTATCTTTCTGATGGACCCCTTGAATGGTTTTCGCCTTTAGATATACCTTCATGAACTTCGATGAATTTTCAGAAGCACTGATAAAGCGTTTCTGGATCATTGAAGCACAAAATTCCCTGCGCGCAGAAGTATACTCACGAAAGTATTCAGGTACTCTTCCCACATGATACGCAGTCAGCTCGCCAGAGTTAGATTTCTTCAACCCCCGTTATCTACAGCTCAGTTGATAGACGCGATAGCCAGGATGCTCCCTGTTGAAGTCAGACGTCTAATTATCTCGTCAGGGATCAACGATCTAGCGAGTATGGACGAACTCCTCAGAAAACTCGATTACACGAGCCCGATGCCGAACGTTGTTGCGAAGAACCAAAGGCAAGAGTACAAAGACATTAATACAGTATATCTTGACCAAAAACACAACAGACAATCCAAAAGAACCAGAAAAGGGAAATATAGGTCCTGAAAGGAATACCTATTTCCGTGATCGCAGACCAGAATCCAGATACAGGAGATTCCATGGAGGTCGTCCATACCAGCAACAGCAAGGACGTAGTAACGATAATAGTAATGGCAAACATAGAAGTGGTTATTATCACAATAATAATAACTACAGATACAATAATAATGGTTATGATAATAGGAATAACAACAGGAATAGACAAAATTATAATCGTAACAGGAACTCCCAAGATGAAATAATGACGAAGGAGAAGTATGATGAACGTCATAAGGAAGGAAAAGAGTATCTCAAATAGTTGAGAGACAATGAGAATGGCAATGGAAGGGAAAATAAAAGCTTGAGTATAGATCCCGGTCCATCTACTAGTCAGAAGGGAAACCATGAGAATGAGTCTCAAGGAAAAAAAAAAACAATTTTGAAACGGAATTAGAGGAGACAGAATATACTGCTACACAAAACCAGATTATGATAAACGAAATCTATGAGGTAACAGACGAAGACCTACTCTTCGAGAAGGAGATTGTTAGAGAAGAAAGACCATTCGAGTTACCGATTATATGTGTTAATGTTGATGGACAAATATGCAAGTCATTAATGGATACTGGTGCCATTATGTCTATCATGTCGGATGATTGTTATCAGAAATTATCTAAGGGCAATAAGATGACAGTTTTACCCGCATCTGCTGTTAAAGTGCGTGGTATTTTTCAAGACAAAGCGGTAAAATGCAAAATCCAAGTTTTATTAAACTTTGAGATAAATGAAAGCACATATGAACACATTTTCATTGGGGTGAGCAAAATTAATATTGATATCGTGCTAGGCATTGACTTCATTACTAAAGTTCGAGCAGTAATTGATATGAAAAACCGAGTCATAAAATTTAGTGAAGGGTTAATAAACACAGAAAAATTAGAAGAACATGATTCGAATGACAGTCTAGATATAGATCCAAGGGAAGAAATTATTAACAGCATTATTGAAGAGGTAGAAAATGGAAGGGAAATGCCTACTCTCCAAGCAGAAGGGTTTGACGAAATTCAGGATGAATTTGAGGAATTGATCATGGAGTTTAAAAACATTTTTGATGACAAGCCTGGACTGATAAAGAACTACAAGTATAAGATTAGGCTTACAGATGAAACTCCTTATCAGAAGAGGATTTACCCGATACCAGACAAGTACTATGAATAAGTACGAGGGATAATCAAGTAAATGGAAGCTGACGGGATTATAAAGAAGCAGGCGTCGTCTTACATCAACCCTATAACAGTAGTCAAGAAAAAGAATGGTCAATTACGCCTATGTCTCGACGCCAGGACCATTAACTTAAAGATTTTGCCCGAGGCAGACCGACCGCCTAAAATACGAGATTTGCTCAGAAAGCAAAGGAAAAGCCTGTTTTACCGTCCTAGACATGACTTCCTCGTTTTATCAGATTGAGCTTTATGAAGAAAGCAAACAGTACACAGGGTTTCTGTTTGACCAGACGTCCTGGGTTTTCCAGAGAATTCCCTTTGGCATGGTCAACAGTGGTCCAGCCCTGATTAGATTCCTTGATAAAAAACTCACCGATGAAGTTGAAAGGAACGTGCTTTGTTATATAGATGATTTAATCGTATCTTCACCAAATGTCCAGGAACATCTTATACACTTGCGTAAGCTTTTTGAAAACCTGAGAGACGCAAATAGTAAGGTAAACTTCGATAAGTGCCGTTTCATGAAAGAGAAAATTAATTTTCTCGGACACACCATTGACCAGCATGGATATCACCCGAACTTGCAGAAAGTGGAAGCTATTATGAGGTTCCCAAAGCCCACCAAGGTCAAACAAGTGCGAGAATTTGTAGTTGCGTGCCAATTCATTAGCAGTCATTGTCCAAAGTATTCAGAGATTATGGCACCTCTCTATGACTTATTAAACAAAAATAACCGCTGGAAGTGGAGCAGTACCGCTGACGACGCGTTTGAGAAAGCTAAGGAAATGTTGAAAAACAACGTGAAATTAGAATATCCGGATTTTGAACGAATATTCTACATAGAACCGATGCTTCACGTGTAGGCATTAGTGCAGTCTTATACCAAAAGGACGAAGAAGCAAATAAACACTACATTGTGTTCACTGGAAGAAAGCTTAAGAAACACGAAGAGAACTACTTCACGACAGAACTCGAGGCTTTAGCTTTCGTGACAGCTCTTGAAGGGTGGAAGAAGATGTTAATCGGACACCAGATTATAATTATCACCGATCATAAGGCACTCCAATTTATGCTCCAAACCGATATGTCGAGTGATAGATTAACTCGATGGGCACTATTCACTCAACAGTTTAATGCTACAATAGTCCATCAGCCAGGTAAGGACAATTTGTTGGCTGACGCATTATCACGTAACCCAGTTAGAAATTTGCAGATTAACCATGTAAAATTGGAGGAAGAAGATCAAGAAACCGTTAGGAGATTTGCCCGAATCGGTGTGTCACAGAAAAGACACTCTCCCATTAGGAAAATGTACAGCTTCCTTAAGGGTTACATGGACATAGCAGACTTAGATTATGCTGCTACTCAAAGGCGATCACGACACTTTGTATTGAGCGGAGATCTCGTGTGTAAATATACAGACTCCGAACACACTAAGATTCGCATAGTCGTACCCCCTAATCTTCTCACAAAGTTAGTGTGGTTGGCACACCACTCTATCGGACATGGAGGTTTAGATAAAACCCTCAGTACTCTTAAAGAGAGGTTAATCTGGACCAACATGAGATCCACTATAGCGAAGATTATAAGATCTTGTGATAAATGCCAGAGAGGGAAATTCGCATCAAAACTGTTGAAAGGAAGACCCAGAGCTATGATACCTTCTAAACCACGTGAGCTGATGGCCACGGACATTTTTGGTCCTTGTCCGAAGGGATATCAGGGTAATCAGTTCCTGTTAGTGACTGTTGATGTTTTCACTAAATTTGTTACCATGAATCCTATGCAAAAAGCCAATACCAGAAATGCTGTTAGCAGATTAGAGAATGATGTGTTTCCGAAGGCTGGGAAACCAGAATATCCTATACACGTTGTTAATGTTAATGGTGACTGTGAGCTATAGGCTACTGCATGACATAGATATTGTCATACAGATCAGGCAAAACAATGTTAACCCAGTTCGCAGTTGATTTAATGGCTGCTAGCACAGGATTGCAAGAGTCTTCTCTCTCTCCTCCGACAGACATTTAGTGAGATTAACCCCAATGGATGGTAATTATTATAAAAAACAGTTCTTCAGCTGTCACATGTAACCTTCACTGTTATGTTTTCAGATTAACATTTCCTGTCCATCCTTGCATCATGCAATGTGAATACATTTTATGTTCTCTAAGTAGACCTATATTGGGTACAAGCAGGAGACTAGTAGGCCTGCTTTAAATCACACTCAACTTAAATTTCATTTTATCCGTATTTCCTTTTTTGTTTGTTTTTTAATTCAACCTATCACAAATTTTAAATTAAATGTATAGTCTATATAGCTATAATGTACAATATGTCTTGAGATATAAAACCTTAATGGCATTTTCAGGGTGTGTTGGTTGGTGAGTGACAAGTGACTTTAAACTATGCCTAGCTCAATTCTAGACAGATCTGATGACATGACTGTGTAATTCCAAAATGTTACTGAAGATTGCAGTGTGTTTCACTGTGTCATTATTTAACTCATATATTTATCTGCCATCTGTCATAACTTAACTTTTTCTTTGGCTTCTAAATTGTGTTGTAGTTTGTTCTATTGTAGATTATGAATGACGACATATAATGGTCACTGTACTATTTTCTCTTCTGAGTGACTAGGCAATGCCTTTCACTACTTTACAAGATCTTTTAACTTGTACCTATGGTTGTATCTGACCATAGTCTATCAGACATACTTTCCGCTATCATCCTGAAAAACACAAACTGCCTAAAAATTGCTCATATCAATGCTCAATCATTAGTTGACTCCTCACACTATTCTGAATTTTGTCACGTCTTTGGTGGCTCGTCTTTTGACATAATTGCAGTAAGTGAGTCCTTTTGCAAGCCCTCAATTCCAAATGCTGCTGTCACTCTCACTGGCTATAAAGTCATTAGAAATGACAGATTAACCGTGGGTGGAGGTGGTGTTGCAGTTTACCTTAGGGATAGCATAAAGTATAGCGTGCTAAGTCAGTCTCCTGGTGAATATAATAAGAGGCCTAAATACATTATACATGACATTTCTCTTACCGAAACTAAAATTCTCTTTGCTTGTGTGTACCGTCCACCGAAAGCTGGCTACCTAGATATTTTTCTGAATGACATGTACAGGTTCATTATTGATTATAAATATGTTTCTATTGTTGGGGACGTCAATGCTCGGTTTGGTAGTGGAGCTTTTGAAACTGAACAGGTATGTGATGTGCTCTGTTCCTGTAATGTTGAATGTTTACCATTCGATTTCACACAGCTACTTGTGACAGCTCTCTCGATATTATCTCTTCAAACTGTAATGACCTCGTTGTTGACTACGGACAAGAACCAGCTGCTGGATTCTCAGCCCATGATCTCCTGTATGCAGTGTTTTCTTTATCTACCCCGAAACTTCGACCAAAATCAATCTTTGTACGTGACTTCAGCAAATTTAATTTAAATGATTTTAAAACGGACGCAGAATTACTCCCTTGGCAGAATTTCTACCAATCCACTGACATAGATGAGAAAGTGACTCTATTTAATGATTGTGTAAATGAACTATATGATATGCATGCACCGCAAAAGAAAGTGGATATAAAACATAACTCTGCTCCGTGGATCAGTAAAGAAATCAAAACGCTTTTAAAGAAACGTGATAAAGCACGTAGAACATTTATTAAATCTAAACTTACCATTGACTATGAAGAGTACAGAATTCTGCGTAATAAGACAAAACAAACAATCAGGAACACAAAAGTGAAATATATGTACAACCTCTTCAGTGACTACAAAACCACCTCCGCCAGATGGCGTGCTGCAAAATCATTGGGAGTTGGTGCCAGTTCAGTCACTGATGTTGAGATGCCTGTCTCTGCATCACAATTAAATGAACATTACTCAAATGTTGCGTCAATTGGTGATGTATTAAGAGTATCAGAGACCGTCATGAAATACACATCCATCACTCCTCCTGCCCATGATTTTTTTTTCTTTATGTATGTTTACCCACACCAGATTGTGAAAGCCATCAAATCAATTCGTACAAAAGCAAGAGGTCCTGATAGCATCCCAATTTCTCTTATTTCTAACTGTCTTGAAGTATTTCTACCCCAAATTATCCATCTATGTAATTTCTCTCTACAAAGTGGAGTATACCCGTCTCTTTGGAAGTGTGCTAACATACGTCCAGTACCAAAAAATAAAAAACCCACTAGTTGTAGTGACTTTAGACCAATACATATCCTTTGTGGCCTTTGTAAAGCGCTTGAGAAAATCGTTCATGAACAAGTATTTGAATACCTAACTAAATTTAATATATTCAATCCTTACCAATCTGGGTTTAAAAAGGGGCATAGTACCACCACTGCATTGTTAAAGGTCAGCGATGATATACGCTCAGCTATGGACAAGCGTCAGCTTACAATCTTATGTCTTTTCGATTTCAGTAAGGCTTTAGACTGTGTGAATCTCAATATACTTCTTGCAAAGCTGAAATCTTTTGGCTTCTCTCAGAATGCTCTTTCCTGGTTCAAATCATACCTTTCCATGCTTACACAGAGAGTGGTCCTCGCGGATGGCTCCTCCTCAGACTGGAAATCGGTAGAAAGTGGAGTACCTCAGGGATCTGTCTTAGGTCCACTATGCTTCTCGATATATATAAACAATGTTTCGAATGAATTCCGAAATAGTTCTTTTCATATATAAGCTGATGACCTCCAAGCCTATTTTCACCTCACGCCTAGCACTGCATGTGATCGTATAAATCTGTTTAATGAAGACATTGACAGGCTTTGTGAATGGGCCCTAAATCATAATCTTAACTTGAACATATCTAAAACACAACTTATATCCATTGGATATACAAAACTTCTAAATTCAGTAGATTTTAATTCACTACCACCCATCAAGATACTAGATAATAATATTAAATATAGCAACACTGTCAATAATCTCGGAGTGATATTTGATGGAACACTGTCGTGGGAAGAGCATACGTCTAATGTGGTAAGGATGGTTGTATCAACTATGCATCTCCTGAAAAGAACTGTTTCTTACACCCCTCCTAACATACGTAAGCTCTTCGTCCAAACTCTCATTTTCCAATCATTGATTATGGCTCTGCTGTATACAATGATTTACCAGAAACACAGAACATCAAATTGCAAAGAGTCCAGAATGCATGTGTTCGGTACATTCTGGATGTAAGGCGAGATGAACATATCACACCTTACTACGTGCAGCTGAAATGGCTGAAACTCCACGAGCGCAGGCAGCTATCAGTTGCCATTCTGACACATAAAATATTACATACCAAGACCCCGTTATATCTCTACAATGCCTTAACACCAATGCATTCTGTTCATAATCGAGAAAATAGATACACAAAATTAACACTCCAGATTCCTATACACCGAACCATGAAGTTCAATAAATCTTTTGTTTGCACCGCCTCACGCCTCTTCAACACCTTCGATTTATATAAGTTCGTCAACATTGCAAGCACTGCAGCTTTCAAAAGACATCTTTCATCCTGCATCTTGGAGCAGTATACCTCTCACATTTGACTACTGCATTATGTTAAAATACTTTTTTTTAAAGTTAAATTATAACATCTGGACAATAGCTGACAACCTGTCTAATTTAATAGCTTTTCTTGTACAGTATATGATGTTTGCTTTTCGGGCTGATACTGTGTCTGTATGCTCTCTTTTATGAATAATCTTTCCATTATCATTATTATTATCTATCTATCTAGTCTATATATTTAAAACAGTAAGTTGTTTTTTGTTATCACGAGATTGAGAGAACGACAGAACCGATTTACTTCGTAGAGCATTCTAACGAAAGCTCTTGGCCTGTAGATTTGCAGAGTGTCTCAAAAATAAACAAATATATTACGGTATATTTTTAAATTAATATAGAAAATAGCAGAGTTCTTTCCCTTCACGCATGCGCACAATCCGCCTGGGATCATGCCAAATGGCGGTGAGAATTCCATTAAAATGTAAGTTATTTAATAAGCTTCCATGTAATTGAAAACATACATTTAACAAGTTCTGACAATAAAATATAATAACAGTATGAACGTATACAAATGTGCAACACTTAAATTTTTGGATAATGAAATGGATTATTTCCTTCAGACGGCGGCTTTTGAATTAAGTGAATAGTTGCGTCTGTTATTGAACAAGAGTGAGCGAGTAGCTACGTGGTTAAGGCGACTGACTGTGGTTCCAAGAGCACCGGTTCGATCCCAGCTCTCGATATCATATTTCTTTTTTACCACTCAAATATTGTTTAATCAAGGAGTATTAGTAAGGTTTTATGTCTGTTAAAGATACATATTTCTACATTCCTTCTCAATACGTTTTATTTCCGTTTTACCATTGCATTACAGCATGTGATCAAAAGAGCTAACTGTTGTCCTCAATACGCCGTTTGAATATCTGCAATCAGTTCCTATAACTGACAACAGATGGCAGTACATCGCCCATATAGTTCCAGTAACTGACAGCAGAAGGCAGCACCATTGCATCGATAAATTTAAAACACAAGACATGGCACATTTTCACGTGATAGTTAAATATTGTTTTATCAATGAGTATTAATAACGTTTTATGTCATTTAAAGATACATATTTCTACATTCCCTCTCAATACGTTTTATTTCCATTTTACCATTGCATTACAGCATGTGATCAAAAGAGCTAACTGTTGTCCTCAATACGCTGTTTGAATATCTGCAATCAGTTCCAGTAACTGACAACAGATGGTAGTACCTCGCCCATATAGTTCCAGGAACTGACAACAGATGGCAGCACCATTGAATCGATATATTTAAAACGCAAGACACGTGATGGAGAATTATAAAGGAGGGGAATATTTAAGAAGGGAAATGTTGAAGAACATTAACTGACAGTTGAATGTGTAGGCCATGTTGTTTATGTACCTTAATATTGCAATTTCTTCCCAATGCTTCGGTGGTCAAGTTATTAGCGTCCTAGACTAAAAGTTATAATTATGCATCGTCGATATACTCTTAAATTATTAAAGAAAAAAGTAGTTTTCCGGGCACTCGCGCGTGTCCACAATTGCTTTCGCCATGAGAGACACTTGGCAAACATAATTCGTTATTATTATTGTTGTTGTATTATTACTGCCTTTTTGTTACTATTGTTAGACTATTATTATTTATATTGTGAATATAAGTGAAATGTTTTATTTGTATAAGCCCTAAACTAATTTTATGTAGGGCGCTACTGTAAAGAGCTCTAAGGCTCTAAGTGTAGCCGTGAAAATAAAATCAATCAATCAATCGGACCATGGAGCGAAGTTCACTTCAGCCGAATTTGCAGCAGACATGGAAAGGTTGGGGATTAAGCACATCTTTTCAAGAGTGCGTTATACAGAGTCAAATTCAAGCGAATGCTATATGGCGGAATTTAGCAAATTCTGCAGAATTCTGCCCAGATGATCGCCCCAGTTGGGTAAAATACGTGCCAATGATTGAGGATTTTTGAACTCCTCAGTTCAAGAAAGCACGGCAGAAGTTCCTGTGATCCTTCACTTAGGAAGGAATCCAGAAAGGCCATGGGACAATGTATTTGATTTCATTCCCAGAGATCCTGATCTAGGAAGACAAGCAAGTGTAACATTTTTAATGTAAGTTGAACGTGGTGTTAACTATTGTGGTTCAATAAAACAAACATGATATGAATAAATAATATACACTGTGGTGTGACCTTACCTGTGATAGTGTAATATAATAAGTTGTTGAGCGCCAGATTCCTATTTAAGATAGTGAATCGAAATTTATTGATTTAACCTCGGCTATCAGCAGTAGAGTCGAGAACCACTTACCCGGGCCGTAGTGAGACAAAGTCATCTAACCAATCCGTATTTAATCAAGGAGTATGATTGCCTTAAAGTACCAACTACAATGAAAGAAATAGGCATTACGTTGAAGAGAATGAATTTATTAAATGCTAAAACAAAATATTAATAAAACAGAATAGTGATAGTCACACAATTGAATTTAAAATTACTCAATGCGGCAATTAATTATTTAAAAGAAAATGAATTTTAAAATGAATTGAAAGTTAAATGAAGTTAAATTATAATAGAGACGATAGTTTTATTGAATTGTTGGCTCACCCAGTCGAAGATTCGTCATATTTAAGAAATGATCGGTGATCTCGATGTTACGTCGCTTATGTTTAAAAAAATGATGTGATATCTCATTTACTATGAAATATCCTCATTAAGTACGTTGCCATCTGTAGAAAGACTCTTGATCAGGGATATAACCCATTATGTATTGATATAGATGTCGGCAAGACATCGTTCAGTGTCGACTCTCGGTGCTCAGTCCATTAGGACCCAGAAAGCAAGGTTACAACTTCCTTCCTTCATTGATAGCTATAGATCAATGCCATTCTTGTCCGATGTTGCAGGTACAAATACTAATGACTTCCTTGTCACGTGGTGTCACAGCTTCCCTCTCTATTAGCCTTCTCCATTCTTGACTCATAACTTGCAATATATATTGACGCGTATATACCGTAGAAAATGGCGTGTTGGTTACACCATAGTGGGTTTCTTAACATCTCAGGAAAATGACGCAGTTTGCCGTGGTGAAATTCTTACTACGTCGTTCAGTTTGTGACGCACAGGGTTAGTCCATATCGCCAGTCTTGTTGCAATATATAATACTTCGTCTCTTTACAAGTAATTGTTAATAAAAATCTAATTGAATATAATAATCAAAACCGCTTACAATTATCTGATATAAAAATCATCTCATTGATGTACTAATTAATAAGAATAATAAATATGATAATTATAAATGAATAACCCTATAAATATAACCGCTATGGGATCGAATCGTTACAATCGCCCCTGATATAAATAATTTAAAATAAAATGTAACATTATTTGTATCACTACACATCCTACACAAATGAATACAAATGTAAATATTAATACCCCCATAACGACAACATACAAATAATACCCTTCAACAATACATAAAAATATACAAGAACATACTCTTTTCACTTTACATATTTGTACTATCATTTCTCATTCTTCCAAATGTTCATAATGTTCATTCTTCTTTATGTATTAAACGAGCTGTAAAAAATATACATATAAAATGCCCTTCACTTTTATTTTTGACATATATGTCAACGCTGCACTCGTTTATATTTCGGTGATCGTATGCATGACATACAATTTTGGCTTCATCTCTTTTGAACGTAGTTTTTGTATATCAGTCTGGCGTAGAAGTACATTGTTGTAATACCAGCTGATTAACCCATAATAACTATTACAGCACACGATAATAGGATGCAAACAATACAATATTCCTTTCGTCTTTATAAAGGGATTACTCAAATGCAGTAAAATTTCAATAATTGAAGAAAAAAATAACTTAGCAAGATACCTAAGGCAATTCCAATTTCAGTGCATATGTCATACATGTAAATATTTCCCCAAATACATAATGACATCGAAATACCTCAAAGCAGTTATTAAACAGTTCATTTAAATATCCAAGTTGCCTTCGTGGCTTAACTCTTTCTTAGGCCACGGCCGCCTCCTTCCAAATTAATACTTCCTAAGTCTCCACGACTTCTTAACTTCTCATAAAACCATAATTCCTCTTTACTACTTCTCGAAAACAATAACTTGGATTTTCAAAATCACCAATAAACATAAAATCTGACTTCTCGTTCACTTTATAAAATTTAACTTAGCGTCAAGATATAACTTTTCCGTAACGTCATTCCTTACTTACCATAACAAAATGATTAAGACTTGGACAAAATACTACTCAATACCTGAATTACGTATATTACTAAACTATTTCACAAAAACACATGACAAACTCCTCGGAATAAATATTTCGTTCCACAAAATATTAATGCTCTTATACTTTGAACTTAGTCTATTCATGATTTGACTTTTTGCTGAATGCCTAAAAACCCCCCTTAGTTTTCTCTCAAAACTCTTAATTAAGTACCGTGTCCTCCAAACACCACTTCCTACTTGTTCTGACCGCCTGGACTATAGCTCACTCTTGCTATACCAGAATCTCTCAAAACTCATCGTGACTTCACACGTCACATACAAAAAACCTCCCCTATTCGTGGTATAATCCCACATCTTCTTACTGTTACAGGTCACCTCTTACTGACCAATAACACATTAAATTTCAGCTAAAAAAAATCTTACATGCTTCGACTAACTCCTTGGAATAATAACATCACCCTTTGCTTTACTAACTATTGTCTTCCTCAAATAATGACAGTGTTCCAGTTGACAGTCAATAACACTGACACTCATAATTAGCAAATATTCTCCCATAATCACTTCATAAAGCAAGTTCTGAGTTCTAACACAGTTCAGATACTTTCTTCTCTATCAAATTAAATGCGTAACTTACACCTGCCTTTAATTGTAACTTCATTATTACCCCTTAGGTATACACTTATCTTACCAACTTATTCTTCCTTCAAAATATTAACTTATCTTTACTAACTCCGTATGACATAAATAAAACTTTAATTTCCTGTCTACTAAAAAAAATGATTTACTTTTAAAATCCTCAAAACGTCGAATTATAACAAATTCCTTTCAATATTAGTAAATATTATGTCAACCTTTTAATTATAATTATTATCTTTACTTTTACCTGTGTAGGACAACAATCTACCACATAATTATTTCGTTATTATTCATCAGTAACTTTTTACTAAAAGTGGTTTAGCTCGATAACAAGCCTTGTAATATCTTTAAAACGTGCGTAACTGTAACAAAAACTTGGACAATCTTACCTTTGTAATCTCTTATTACCTTGTGTGCATACATCCATATATACTTAAAAAAAACTCCCTTATTAACTTCACGTAGTCCCGTAGATACCATAAAAAATCTCATTGCTCAACGGAATATACCTTGCTGACCTACTTCATCCTCCAAAACCTTCTTAAAACTTCATTTGGCATCTTACCAAAACTTCCTCCATTATAACTCCATTTGGCATCTTACCAAAAACTTCCTCAAAAAACAACTTCATTTGGTATCTTACCAAAACTTCCTCCTTAAAAAACTTCATTTGGCATCTTCCCAAAACTTCCTCCATTATAACTCCATTTGGCATCTTACCAAAAACTTCCTCAAAAAACAACTTCATTTGGTATCTTACCAAAACTTCCTCCTTAAAAAACTTCATTTGGCATCTTACCAAAACTTTAAAACCACATTGCTCAACGGCATTACCTTCGTTGGCCTACTACTTCAAACTCACGTCCATTTACGTGAAAATACACACATACACACACACATATCTGTCACCAAGTAAGTTACCAGATGTCCTAATTAGTTACTACTTCCTCATTTCAACCCGATGTTGGTTAATTCATACAACGCATTACCATTAACAATTCTAAACCACTTATAAATTTCTCAACATATATCCGCTGATAACCTCGCTGTCCTCAACTGAAACTTCTTTATTAAATCAATACTTAATTCTTCAACTCACTAGTTTTATTACCACTGTATCATCTTATCTTCACTCACTTTTGAATTAAATCTTTATTACCATTATATTCTTAATTATGGTTGCCATAATAATTATTACTTTCTTTCGATTACTTACCTATGTAATAACCTTCCTATTTTTAAAATTTAATTCTCACTTCATCCAACTTACCTGCAGTTTAAGGACCTACATTCAACTTACCTGCATTGCTCAATAGCACGACAACCTTTGTCTTCCAAATTAAATGATTTTAGTCAATCTAAATCAATAAGCGTAGGCACTACGCGCCCCTTACCATCCTAACTTCACGACTGAATTAAAATTACACACAGCAGGTTCCTTATCTACCTCTGTTAAATCCTATAACACTTCATTACTTAATATTTAAGTCATACGGAAGAGTAACTATCGGTAATATAAATTTACATCACTACTTTCTCTGGCATTTCACCGTTCTTACCATCTTCATCTTCAATTCTATCTCTTTCTAGGGTTCCATTTTCCTCTTTTCTTATAACATTACTTTCTACCTCTTTCGGACTACACTCATCAACAGTAACATTATACTTCGGCTTTCCTCCTATCATTTCCCCAAGTCTGGCTAATTCATTACGCCACTGCACATCATATGCTTTCTTTCTCTCTTTCATTCTGATTTCTTTTTCCACTAACAACTTAATTCTCTTCTCTTTCATTTTACTTCTAAAATATCTACCTACATGTCTTCCCTTCACTTCTCCACTACTAATATTTAATTTTCTCTTTAGCCGTTGCCCATTGCTTCTCCTCTTATCTATCTCTCTCCTCCTCTTAACCTGTTTACTAATTATGTTCTTCTGACTATGACTTAACGCACGCTTCTCTGCCACTAATAATTTCATATTAACTTCCTCTATCACAGGACTAAATTCTTCCCTAGTTTGCATATCTAATTTATCTATGATTGTCTGCATCTTAATCTCTTGGGTGCTTAGTACTTTCTTTATCTTACCTACTTCTATCCCTATCTTTTCTCTCATCTTCTTCACTTCTTTTTCGCTACATTCTATAGTCTCTTCTACAGCTATCCTGCGTTCATCTAAAATCTCCTTCAACTCTACTATGCTTTCTCCTACTATCTCCTCTGACGCTAATCTATTTTCACCTAAAATCTCGTCTGACTCTAATCTGATTTCACCTAAAATCTCCGCTATTTGCCGTTCCTCACCTAAGATCTCCTCCGATTCCAATCTGCTTTCACCTACAATCTCCAATGACTCTAATCTGATTTCACCTAAAATCTCCGCTATTTGCCGTTCCTCACCTAAGATCTCCTCCGATTCCAATCTGCTTTCACCTACAATCTCCAATGACTCTAATCTACTTTCAATTACAGTCTCCACTAATTCCAATTTGCTTTCACCTAAAATCTCGTCTGACTCTAATCTGATTTCACCTAAAATCTCCGCTAATTCCAATTTGCTTTCACCTAAAATCTCGTCTGACTCCATTCTACTTTCAATTATAGTCTCCTTACAGGCTGTCTTTACTGATTCTACTGCAGTTTCCCCTAAAGTCTCTACCACCTGCCTAGTTTCCACTTCTACCAATTTGCTAAAACTTTCACCTTGAGTTGCTATTTTCTCTTCAATCACAGTTACTATTCTTTCCTGAATCCTACTTTCTGCTGCTTCTAATTTCTTATCTACTGTCTTAATAATATCTTTAGCCTTCATCTCTACCTCCTCCTTAATTTCACCTCTGATTTCCTGTTTCACCCCCTGAATACTCTCCTGTAGCATATCATACTTCATACTTAATTCTTCATTAACTTTAACCACACTGTCTAGTTTTACATTATTCTCTTCCAGCTTCTGATTTATTTTACTCATATCTTGATTTAGCCTACCCATCTCTTCTCTCATCTCCTTACTATTTTTATTCATATCTTTATCTAATTTCTCAAATTTACCATTGAATTCCAAATAATTTCTTTTATTCTCTTCACTATTTTTATTCATATCTTTATCTAATTTCTCAAATTTATCATTGAATTCCTTCCTACTTTCTAAATTATCTTTCTTATTCTCTTCCATATTTTGATTTAGCCTACCAATATCTTCTTTCATCTCCCTACTATTAATTCTCATCTCCCTCATAAACACAGTTAATGGATCTTCAGGAATCTCTATAGACTTTTCTTTCTCTAGACTACCACTAGTCTCAGGATGTACCTCTGTATTCGTCTCGAGATTTTCCTCTGAATTCGTGTCAGGGTTAACCTCAGGATTATTTTCAGGATTACTCTCAAGATTTACCTCCGACATCTTGGTATTATTCTCTACGCTCTCAACATCGCTACCGCTATCAACCTCCTTATAATTAACTTTCTTGACTGCATCCCTACTTCTCAACTGCCTCTGTTCCTCCTCCGACATCTCGAAGTACACCGTATAACAATTGCCCTTCCAAAATTTCACTTCACTTCACTGTCCCCCAAAAGCACTGACAATTTGCACTGAAATTATACACTCCTCTGACTAAATACCGAATGGTTTTCGTGCCCTACTTTGTGGCGCCAAATGTAACATTTTTAATGTAAGTTGAACGTGGTGTTAACTATTGTGGTTCAATAAAACAAACATGATATGAATAAATAATATACACTGTGGTGTGACCTTACCTGTGATAGTGTAATATAATAAGTTGTTGAGCGCCAGATTCCTATTTAAGATAGTGAATCGAAATTTATTGATTTAACCTCGGCTATCAGCAGTAGAGTCGAGAACCACTTACCCGGGCCGTAGTGAGACAAAGTCATCTAACCAATCCGTATTTAATCAAGGAGTATGATTGCCTTAAAGTACCAACTACAATGAAAGAAATAGGCATTACGTTGAAGAGAATGAATTTATTAAATGCTAAAACAAAATATTAATAAAACAGAATAGTGATAGTCACACAATTGAATTTAAAATTACTCAATGCGGCAATTAATTATTTAAAAGAAAATGAATTTTAAAATGAATTGAAAGTTAAATGAAGTTAAATTATAATAGAGACGATAGTTTTATTGAATTGTTGGCTCACCCAGTCGAAGATTCGTCATATTTAAGAAATGATCGGTGATCTCGATGTTACGTCGCTTATGTTTAAAAAAATGATGTGATATCTCATTTACTATGAAATATCCTCATTAAGTACGTTGCCATCTGTAGAAAGACTCTTGATCAGGGATATAACCCATTATGTATTGATATAGATGTCGGCAAGACATCGTTCAGTGTCGACTCTCGGTGCTCAGTCCATTAGGACCCAGAAAGCAAGGTTACAACTTCCTTCCTTCATTGATAGCTATAGATCAATGCCATTCTTGTCCGATGTTGCAGGTACAAATACTAATGACTTCCTTGTCACGTGGTGTCACAGCTTCCCTCTCTATTAGCCTTCTCCATTCTTGACTCATAACTTGCAATATATATTGACGCGTATATACCGTAGAAAATGGCGTGTTGGTTACACCATAGTGGGTTTCTAAACATCTCAGGAAAATGACGCAGTTTGCCGTGGTGAAATTCTTACTACGTCGTTCAGTTTGTGACGCACAGGGTTAGTCCATATCGCCAGTCTTGTTGCAATATATAATACTTCGTCTCTTTACAAGTAATTGTTAATAAAAATCTAATTGAATATAATAATCAAAACCGCTTACAATTATCTGATATAAAAATCATCTCATTGATGTACTAATTAATAAGAATAATAAATATGATAATTATAAATGAATAACCCTATAAATATAACCGCTATGGGATCGAATCGTTACACAAGGATAGATGAAACCCGTCAAAACATGACGGACAATGGAAAAATAAATTACTGAAGAAGCTTCTTATATAAGTTACATTCTTTGTACGATTACTTTTTAGCAATATTGCAACTTTAAGGGCGTCAAAAGATAGCACTCTCAGCATTGCAACATATTGCTGGTCTTGACTGAAAACGTGATGAGGTAAATAGCCCAATACGTTCAAGAGTTTCTCCTTGAGCTTGATTGATTGTGATAAAGTAGGCCGAGCGAATAGGACATTGTTGCCTATTAAAAGAAAATGTACTGTACCTGCAAGTGTTTTATCGGAAGGTGTTAAATCAAGTTATCCGTCCGGTTTTGTAATTTCGCTTCAGTTTCAGTAATCAGTTTATTTAAGAGGAGCGAGTGATTAACCCACTGCCTCCGAGTGCCTTGGAGGGGCTGCCACCTTAGGCCTGAGGCACCGGGCTGATTTTCTGTCAGGGTTTCTTCCCTTAGCCTTAGAAGAACCAACTCCAAACTACAAGGCAGCAGTTGTTTCACCAGAGCCCCGTTAGCTGCAATTTCTTCAGGGTTCCTGTAGGGCCTTCACAGTTACCGTAGCGGTCCAAGAATCATGTGGAAGACCCTCGTGGAATATAAAATTCCAACAAAGATCATCAGAATCATGGAAGATATGTACGAAGGGTATGAGTGCCAGGTTCTATACGAAGGCAAATTAACACAAAAGATAAAGGTCAGTTCCGGAGTGAGACAGGGGTGTGTCCTTTCCCCTACTCTGTTCCTGTTGGTCCTGGATAGTGTGATGAAGAAGGTAATGGGAGGACGGAAGAGGGGTATTCAATGGGATATAAATGACAGGCTTGAAGATCTGGATTTCGTGGACGACATTTGTCTTATGGCACAACGGTACCGAGACATAGAAGATAAGCTGGGGAGGTTGCAGAGAGAAGCAGAACGTGCAGGACTGATGATCAACACCAACAAGACCAAAGAGATGAGGATAAATTATGACGTCACGACTAGCTTGACAGTCAACGGAAAGGAAATTGAGCGAGTTGAGTCCTTCCTCTACCTTGGGAGTATAGTCACAAATGATGGGGGAGCAGAGGAAGATGTTCGAAGCCGTATCAGGAAGGCAAATGATGCCTTTGTCCAGCTCTACCCCATCTGGAGAAATAGAAACATTTCCAGGAAGACCAAGCTCCGCCTTTTCAATTGCAACGTAAAGTCGATTCTTCTCTATGGCTGTGAAACATGGAAAGTCACAAAACCGATCAACAACCAGCTACAGGTGTTCATTAACAGAAGTCTGCGTCGCATCATGTATGTGAGGTGGCCGGACATAATCTCAAATGAAGATCTTTGGACCATCACCAATCAACAACCGATTAGCATCCAGATCAAGGAGAGGAAATGGCGCTGGATCGGTCACACACTAAGGAAGCCGGACGGAGCTATTGAGAGGGCGGCACTAGACTGGAATCCTCAAGGTGCCAGGAAGCGAGGTCGACCTAAGAAGACCTGGAAGAGGACGATCGAAAATGAAATTGCAGAGGTGGACAAGAACAGGAGTCAAGTGAAGAGAATGGCCAGGAACCGTACTGCGTGGAGAAATTTCGCCAAGGCCCTATGCTCCGGAAGGAGCAGCAGGAATTAAGTAAGTAAGTAAGTAAGTTAAATCAAGTCGTAGGATTTGAGCTCTCTGCCTAATATTACTGCACCTATTTTATCCGAATCCAAGTAATTTCTTACATATTTCTTACAATTAATATACTACCATATATGAGTCCTTGGGAAAAGTTCAGATTTCTAAGGAGCATAACTATGGCTCAAACGTTCGGAGTATGTGGAGGCGAATCACTTAATTCCAAGGAATTGAAGAATTCAATAATAGGGAAATGAAGTAGCTGGCTTTCATCTTCAGTATCCAATCTGTTAACGCTGATGTATGTGTTTGAACTACTGGATATAAGTTCAATGGCTTTTAAATTAATATCATTACATTGTTGCAGCTTGGAAAATATTTTATATTCCAGCAGATCAATTTTACCATCACAACAGTAAAGGCCAAGGTAACCACGCGTAGATTTTATGCAAGAGAAATACAATGTAGAACAATGTTTACATTTGATCGTCAAAGACCTTACAGTACACTGTACTGCATAATATCTGGAATTGTTTCTGAAATGGCCTATTTATATTGGATTTTAAATGTGGCTTCGTATTATTCGATATCACTATAGTGTCCTGCAATAACGGAGCCGCTAAATATTAAATGGCAAATAATACTTCCATTGCCGAAATCAACTACGTAGTTAGACTCAGTACTCAAAACAAATAATCATTAAACAATTCTTATACAATGAAGTTCAACATGACCGTCCAGAGACTTTCATACTCAAGTTGGTTGGTGAGGAGAATGCGATGAGACTGATCGCTTAAAATAAATTCCTTATAATTGTTCCTGCCAGCGAAATTTTCGCAATAGCTTGAAAACGCAGCTCAGAATGACGTTCTTCATTTTGTTATAAACAGTACGAAACTGCTCAAAATAAGCAATTTCCATCACCTGTTATAGGTTATGGCAGTACATTTTGCAGGGGAACATAGGATCACTTCGCCAACTACTGGAATGACCATAGGCCTATACTCAATACTCACTTCGGCAGTCACTCTAATGGAGGCAGTTTTTGAATTCTATGTCCCGTGCATGTAAAAAATCGCATTAACACATGGACGCCCACCCATTCTTGGCTAACGCCTCGGAGACCCGGGTTACATTTCCTGCTCTGCCAAGAAATTTAATTCTGGTCTCAGGGCAAAAACGGGGCTCATTCAGTCTCTTGTGGTATAACTAAGAAGAGGTTTCATTCCTACCTCGACAATCTTGGATTTCCGTGGTTTCCCACTTCCACTCAAGGCAAATACCGGGATGGTTCCTAACTTAAGGCCTTGGCCGTCTCCCTGCCATTTCCCACCTTAATTACAAATACACACAGTAATGCAGCCATCACAATAAGACAGGTTATCATATACAATTTTTACACATACACACCAAAGTACACGGGGCTGGGTGACCACGTGGTCGGAGCCCTTCAAACGAATTATGTTTGCCAAGTGTCTCTCATGGCGAAAGCAATTGTGGACACGCGTGAGTGCCCGGAAAACTACTTTTTTCTTTAATAATTTAAGAGTATATCGACAATGCATAATTATAACTTTTAGTCTAGGACGCTAATAACTTGACCACCGAAGCATTGGGAAGAAATTGCAATATTAAGGTACATAAACAACATAGCCTACACATTCAACTGTCAGTTAATGTTCTTCAACATTTCCCTTCTTAAATATTCCCCTCCTTTATAATTCTCCATCACGTGACTTGCGTTTTAAATATATCGATTCAATGGTGCTGTCATCTGTTGTCAGTTCCTGGAACTATATGGGCGAGGTACTGCCATCTGTTGTCAGTTACTGGAACTGATTGCAGATATTCAAACAGCGTATTCACAGATTACCTACTACTACAGATGGCCAACAGCCATGCTAATTCTTGGTACCTAAGACTTCAGCGCTGTCTGGTGGTTGACTGATGTACTAGCAACATGTCGACCGGTAGCGCCACCTACGAGCAGATCTCGTAAACACTAACCCTCCCGCCCCCTCCCCTCCGCCCTGCCCCTTCCCCTCGTTCCGCTAAATATTCCCGTCCTAAATTCTCTGCCCACTTCAATGTTCCGAAAATCACAATCTCCCTATACTTATGGCACGTCTTTAAGTGTGGAGATAATAATATGATCTACAAGTAATAAATGACATTCAAAATACCAATAACAGAAAAAATTAATAAAAATTATAACAAAGTGGGAAATTGTGAATTCCAGAACTTTGAAATGAACAATCACAGCATTTAGAACATAACCTCATCACTAATATACATGTTTAAATTTCTTTCAGCTGCAATTGGAGCATATTGCATTGGTGACAAAAATTAGGCTACTACAAGGCCTGCAGCATATTATTACTCAGCTTAAAAAATGGCCCAATTAGGCCTATAACCAATTAGTTATTAGAAAAAACTACAAAGGAAAAGTACTGGGAAGGGAGAAAATTCATATTTTTAAATGCTTGATGCTGTTAGCAATAACAGTAAAATTTTAAGAGAGAATGCTAAGGAATCAGGTGGTGTAACCAGATCCTCATCATACTAAAATTGTTAGTGTAATTAGTGCCAAATACATTAGGGGACAGAAAAAGAATTGGATATCACAAAATTTCTATACAGTAGTTCATTTCATATGCCCTTTAAAATATATCCAGTTAAAAATTTTGAAGGGTGAAATGCAGTAAGTAGGCTACATCAAAAATTAACATCGCACACTAATACAGTACATTCCATTACGTGCTGTTAAGGGGAAAGGAGAAATAGGACTATCAATGAAAAACAAGAAAAACACTCAATACTGCTAGAATTCATCTTGTTTTATTTAAAAAGTTGTCAATGAAGAGAAATTAACAGCAAGAGCCAAGATCAAACTTAGCAAAAATACAGTAATCAAATCTGGTCCTCCTAAAAGTATGTGTTGAGGCATGTTCCTTTCTTCTTTTTTGCCAAAATATAACAGTAGGGACCAGCACATAATAATGGACCTAGTTCCTCCTTGATGTAATGGCTGACACCGATGAACCGCAAATTCCTACAACACATACCAGTGTGTATGTTGAAACAGTAAACTTAATAAGTGTGTAACTTAATGCTTGAAACGGGGAACGTGAATTTGCTGACATGTGTATGTTTGCACCTACTGTAAGTTAACTACATTTTAAAAGAATCATTGTGTTTTTGATATTAATTCATTTAGGGCTTTCGATAACATATTCATTTAGCCCCATGTATTTGGAAGTGTGTATGATTTGTTGATGATATGTGTTGTTTTAACGAGCCTAACATCTTGGTTATCGGCCCCTAATGGTTTGGGTGATCGTGAAGATGAAAATCAAATGTAAACTATAACTGAAACTAACTACAAACTTATATAGGCTACTAGAAGAAGAAATGGAAAACAAAAGGAGAATAAGGCAAACAAAGGACAGGAGGAAAAGAAATGCCCTCAAACCCTCGAAGAATTAGGATCGAGGGACTTGGAAGGAAGGAGAGCCACGAAAGGCCCCAGAGGCAATGGAAAAAAGGGGGAAAATCGGACCCAGCTCAGGAATCCCTCGGGGTCGCCATCTCCCGAACTCACCAGCCGTGAGCCCCTGAGGGTGTAGCAATATCCAGGGCGCACCAAAGGTGGTGGGGCTACATACACCCTGCCCCTTGAGAGCCTTGAGCAGAAGGCAGGAGATAACAAGAAAAGAAAAAGAAGGCTGACCCCTCGCAGGAGGAGGGCATCAGAAAAGATGAGACGAGGGCCAATTAAGGCGGGAAAGGAATAGACTCCCTAGGCCTTGGATACCCTAATACCGTCGGGGTCGGAAGAGAACAAGAGTTGACCAAGTGAGGTCGACAGGAAAGAAGACAGAGAGGAGCCCGGCACAAGTAAGTGGAAGCAATGCGGGACTCAGCTGGGGCCCCGTGGTCGCCAACCCACGTCCCACTAGATGTGAGCCCCTGGGGGAGTGTATGATTTGTATGATAATCTGTGTTATTGTGGTATCTGTGGTAGTGTGTATACTTCCTGTAATTCAGGTGAGGACTGGAAAGGAGGCAGCCGTAGCCTTAAGTTGGGAACCATCCCAGCGTTAGCCTGGAGTGGAAGTGGGGAAACCTTGGAAAACCACTTCTTGGATGGCCGAGGTGAGAATCGAACCTACCTCTTCTCAGTTCTGCCTCACAAAGATGAGTGCGCGCCGTTCCAACAGTCAGACCAGAATTAAATTACTTAATCAAGCTTGGAAACTAGCCCAGGACCTCAGGAGTGGCAGCAACCACACCACAAGGTGGTCTTATTACAGAATCAATTGATGAAAAAATCCCTCCATGTAAGCTTAGACATTGGCATCCTACGTGTTGAAAAATATTGTAAATAACGTGTGGGAATAAAATGCTACTTATAGGTATATCAACCATTACATTGGCATACAATAAATCAATTATATTTGTCTTGTATCTATCTCACTGTTACAGAATATCATCGACAGAACCTAACACTTATTAACTTACCAAGAGTATAAAATAAAAATTGGCAGATAAGGGTGGGGTTATCGGGCCAATGGTTCCATGGTTTTATTGGATTTTCACGTTGGACTTAGTTCCACAGGACAAGAACACAATGTATATAGTTACACATTGGTAAGACTATAATATGATCCTAGGCCATTAAACCTATTAGATCATGGGGGTTAATGTTAAGTTTTAATAACCTGTAATTACAGTCCTACATCAGTATTGCCATTACTACCGTACCAATTCGACCAACTGAACACTCAGCCCAAACAATGCATTCCTACCATAACATAAACCGTACAGCTTATTTTCCTGTGTATCTACAAAAATAAATACAAAGTGCCCATAGCATGAATATGCAAGGAAACACATCTACACATTTGTTTGTTCTTGGCTTATTAGAGGAGGACAGGTGCATTTGAATGGTATTTGGGTCGCAGAACATTACACGAGTCGACTACTTTAGCACCATGACTTAGCAAAAGTATATTCACGTTGGACTTCGTTCCACAGGACAAGAACACATTAACTTAATGTATATAGTTACACATTGGTAAGACTATATGATCCTAGGCCATTAAACCTATTAGATCATGGGGGTGAATGTTAAGTTTTAATAACCTGTAATTACAGTCCTACATCAGTATTGCCAGTACTACCAATTCGACCAACTGAACACCCAGCCCAAACACTGCATTCCTACCATAACATAAACCGTACAGCTTATTTTCCTGTGTATCTACAAACATAAATACAAAGTGCCCATAGCATGAATATGCAAGGAAACACATCTACACATTTGTTTGTTCTTGGCTTATTAGAGGAGGACAGGTGCATTTGAATGGTATTTGGGTCGCAGAACATTACACGAGTCGACTACTTTAGCACCATGACTTAGCAAAAGTATATTCACGTTGGACTTCGTTCCACAGGACAAGAACACATTAACTTAATGTATATAGTTACACATTGGTAAGACTATATGATCCTAGGCCATTAAACCTATTAGATCATGGGGGTGAATGTTAAGTTTTAATAACCTGTAATTACAGTCCTACATCAGTATTGCCATTACTACCAATTTGACCAACTGAACACCCAGCCCAAACACTGCAATCCTACCATAACATAAACCGTACATCTTATTTTCCTGTGTATCTACAAAAATAAATCCAAAGTGCCCATAGCATTTTTAATCTACCTTAATGTAAAATGAATTATTAACACACCTCAAGAACTTGAGTACACATATGCAATAGGCTCATGGTACTGGACGTATCTCTGCAAGATGTAATCAAGTTGAAAATATTACGGAAACATAGACTCTTACCTGGTCATTTCTAAGGAGAGTAGGCCTAACTGCCACATTCCTCTGCTATTTCGAGAACAGCAATTTATGATTTGTTTGTTCCCAGAATTTGGTATGCCTACCTGTGGGATAAATAATAGTGAAAGTTAATTAATATGTCAAGTGGAATGTCACCTGTACACTGCGTCTAATATAAATTCAAAACTAGCCTACGGTATATTTTGCACACGCAGAAACACGTTTTTACTTAAATTCTTAAAATAAGCGTACTTACTTGGCGTAGCAGAAGAAGAACTGTTCACTTCTCATTACCACGAAGACAATTTGATATAAGAAAGATGAGATAGAACACAACATTAGCTTATTTGTATACGGCCAATATTATTACATACAACACATCAACAGAGCCGCCATGGCATGGTCAGTGCCGCCAACCCAGTAGAAATAATGTTTATTTAATGATAAGTGCCGTAATTATCGTCTGTGAGCAAGATAATTGCAAGGAAATGTCAATTAGGAATTATGTGTATATTTATTGACTAAATATAGTGATATGTTTGCAATTTAATTACAACGTTGTATCATGCATATGCTGGCAACACGATATACACGATATACAGCGCTCCATACGACTGGCACGTGCTACCACACCGATGGTGCCAAATGATACCTATCTGGTTGACACCCCCTGAGCGTATTGAGGACAACAGTTAGCTCTTTTGATCACATGCTGTAATGCAATGGTAAAATGGAAATAAAACGTATTGAGAGGGAATGTAGAAATATGTATCTTTAAATGACATAAAACGTTATTAATACTCCTTGATAAAACAATATTTAACTATCACGTGAAAACGTGCCATGTCTTGTGTTTTAAATTTATCGATGCAATGGTGCTGCCATCTGCTTTCAGTTACTGGAACTATATGGGCGATGTACTGCCATCTATTGTCAGTTATAGGAACTGATTGCAGATATTCAAACGGCGTATTGAGGACAACAGTTAGCTCTTTTGATCACATGCTGTAATGCAATGGTAAAACGGAAATAAAACGTATTGAGAGGGAATGTAGAAATATGTATCTTTAACAGACATAAAACCTTACTAATACTCCTTGATTAAACAATATTTGAGTGGTAAAAAAGAAATATGGTATCGATAGCTGGGATCGAATCGGTGCTCTGGGAACCACGGTCAGTCGCCTTAACCACGTAGCTACTCGCTCATTCTTGTTCAGTAGCAGACGCAACCATTCACTTTATTCAAAAGCCGCCGTCTGAAGGAAATAATCCATTTCATTATCCAAAAAATTAAGTGTTGCACATTTGTATACGTTCATACTGTTATTGTATTTTATTGTCAGTTTTTTATTTTTTATTTTATTTAGTCAATTTACCCTCTAGGTTGGTGGTTCCCACGGACTCAGCGAGGGAACTCACCACTACCGCCTCTATGGGCAGTGTCCTGGAGCTTGGAACATCTGGTCGGAATGGATACAACTGGGGAGGTGTGATCAGCACTTCGCCCAGGCGGCCTCGCCTGCAAAGCGCACAGGGGCCTCAGGAGGGATGGGAAGGGATGGAAGATTTGGATGGATAGGCTAGGAAGAGGGAAGGAGGCGGCCGTGGCCTGACAGTAGGTACCATCCCGGCATTTGCCCGAAGACGAAGTGGGAAACTAAGGAAAACCATTTCGAGGATGGCTCAGGGGGAATCGAACCCCCTCTACTCATTTGGGCCACCCGAGGCTGAGTAAACGACGTTCCAGTCCTCGTACCACTTTTCAAATTTCGTGGCAGAGCCGGGAATCGAACCCAGGACCTCCGGGGCGGCAGCTAACCATGCTGACCACTACGCTACGGAGGCGACTATTTTATTGTCAGAACTTGTTTAATTTATGTTTTCAATTACATGGAAGCTTATTAAATAACTTACATTTTAATGGAATTCTCACCGCCATTTTGTCATGAGCCCAGGCGGATTGTGCGCATGCGCGAAGGGCAAGAACTCTGCAATTTTCTATATTAATTTAAAAATATACCGTAATATATTTGTTTATTTTAGAGACACTCTGCAAATCTACAGGCCAAGAGCTTTCGTTAGAATGCTCTACAAAGTAAATCGGTTCTGTCGTTCTCTCAATCTCGTGGTAACAAAAAACAACTTACTGTTTTAAATTTATACTAGTTGATACCCGTCAAAACATGACGGTCATTGGGAAAATATTTACAGAAGGATTTTCTTATATGCATTCTTTGTATGATTACAGAGAAAGACGACTTTGCAATATATAACTGCCCATGACTGAAAACTTCATGAGGCAAATAGTGACCTACACGTTCCATAGCTTCCCCTTGAGCTTTATTGATTGTGATAAATTATGCCAAGCGATTGGAAATTGGTGGCTCTTAAAAGAAAATGGGAGAATTTTTATGGCATATTTATATTGGATTTTTAAAGTGGCTTCGTATTTTGTCCTATATCTCACTTTATTGCGTCAATTTGTAGTTAACATACGACCGGACAATGTTCCTTTTCGTCGAACGGGGTTTTATAGTAGTATTTCTCCCAAAATTAACGTCTTATTCGATAACACTATAGTGCCCTGCATCAATGGAGCCGCTAAATATTAAATGCCAAATAATACTCCCCTTTCAAAAACAACAGTGTGGTTAGACTCATTGTTATGTACTCGAAACAAATAAAATCAATGAACAATTGGCTTATACAATGAAGTTCAACATGACCAGTGTATTCACCGTCCAGAGACTTTCATACTAAGTTGGTTGCTGAGGAGAATGCGATGAGGCTGATCGCCAATAATAAAATCCTTAAAATTATCCTTGCCAGCAACAATGTTTGCAATAGTTTGCAAATGAAGCTCAGGGCGATGTTCATAATTTTGATATAAACAGCACGAAACTTCTCAAAATAAGCAATTTCTATCGCCTGTTATAGGTTCAATCCTTTGGGTTTCTTTAACAGCAAACTATGCAGCGGAGCATAGAATCACTTCACCAATTACAGGATGAGCACAGACTCTTTGCCAGCCACCGTAAAGGAGGCAGTTTTAGAATTATATGTCCCGTGCATGTCGAAAAACGCATTAACATAGGGAAGCCCACTATTAAGACTATATTCTTGGCCATCGCCCCAGAGATCCGGATTCATTTCCCTGCTCTGCCAAGAAATTTAATTCTGGCCTGAGGGCTGGAACGGGACGCACTCAGCCTCGTGAGGTAAAACTGAGGAGAGGTAGGATCGATTCCAACCTTAACTATCTTGGATGTTTTTCTCTTTGGTTTCCCACTTCCACTCCAGGCAAATACCGGGATGGTTCCTTACGTAAGGCTTCGGCGTTCACCTTCCTAATCCTCACTTTAGTTACAGATACACACATTAATACAACCATCACAATAACACAGGTCGGTAACATTTTTTTTCTCTTAAAGACACTCTGCAAATCTACAGGCCAAGAGCTTTTGCCAGAGTGCTTTACGAAGTCGAAACATGATGGTCAATGGTAAAATAATTACCGAAGGATTTCCTTATATACGACATTCTTTGTACGACTACTTTTTGGCACTATTGAAACTTTAAGGGCGTCGAAAGATCGCACTCTTGACATTGCAACATATAACAGGCCATGACTGAAAACTTGCTGAGGTAAATAGAGACCTACACGTTCGAGAGTTTCCCCTTGAGCTTTATAGATTGTGATTCAGAATGCCAAGCGAATTGGAAATTGACGTCTCTTAAAAGAAAATGGAAGGGTTTTGTCGGATGGTGTTAAATCATCTCGAGGGATTAGAGCTCTCTGTCCAATTTTATCTCCACTGGTTATTTCCAAATCCAAGCAATTTTCATACATATTCTTTACAAATAATCTGGTTCCGTTCAGGAGCCCTTGGGAAACATTCAGATTTCTGAGGAGCATAACTATGGCTCCAACTTTTAGAGTAAGAATATGTGGAGGCAAACCACTTAATTCCAAGGAATTCAAGAATTCTGTAGGAAATTGAAGTAGCTGGCTTTCATCTTCAGTAATTAATCTGTTAACGCTGGTGTGTTTTTTTGAACTACCGGGTATAAGTTGGATGACTTTCAAATTAATTTCATTACAGTGTTCATTTTTTGGTGTTAGAATGCATACTTTCGAGAAATTGATTATATCTTTCGTAGAAATGAATGTTTCGCCGTAAATCTTTACCAATTTGTAACAAAAATCAGAAAATTCAATTTCTTCTGGTTTCAACCGCATGTTTTTATTTCAGCAGCGTATTTTGAAGAAGGGCCAGAGAGGAGAGTATTTAATACAGTTTTGAATAATTGTTTGGCGAGAAGCGTGCGGAACAACAGGCAAAACCTGCCTAAAGTCTCCTCCAAGAACAGTAATTTTCCCACCAAATGGAATGTCATTACCCATAATATCTTTTAGAAGACGATTCACATACATTAATGAATGAATATTTGCCATTGGGGCTTCATCCCATATTATGAGCCGTGCTAATCGAATATCGTCAGCTGCTTTGGAATTTAATTTTAATCCAGACACTGAACTCTCATTTAAATTTAGAGGAATTTTGAATGTACTGTGTACTGTTCGACCGTTGGGTAGCAAAACAGCGGCTATTCCGGTCCATGCTACTGATATAACATGAAGCCCTAAACTCCAGAACTTTTGTATTAAGCATCGGTAAATAAATGTTTTTCCTGAGCCCCCAGCACCGTCAATAAAGAATGCGTTCGTGACAGTTGTGTTGTTATTTTGAAGAACGCTAGTGATTTCATTAATAATTGAAAGTTGTTCCTGGTTTGCTAAGGACATCAGGTCAGCCAAATCAAAAGGGAACACTGGCTCATTAGTAGTTTGATCGTTTGAGTGTGTGTCAGTACCAACAGGCAAGTTAAATGTTGGCAGAGAGAAACCATGCAATTGCAGAGTTTTATTAATATCTCTGAGAGATAGTTGATAAGCTGTATTTTCATCTTCAGACTTTAAATAATCTTCACAGAGAGAGTTTTTGTACATGTCCCATAAGTGACTGGCATTGCAAGGTTGATGAAATATGCATATGTAGGCGAATAACTGTCTCAGTTGAAAGGGCATTTGGAAAACCGATGCTTCCATCAAACAGCGTTGCCATTCTGAATCATCGATAAGCAAACCAAGCTTAATTGCCATATCCTTATATGTTGGGCAGGTAACAGTTTGGTATGTTCGGAGATCGTCAAAGCTTGTGGCACCTACTATATGAAGTAAAAGTAAGCGCAGATGGTATTTTTCTGATTCAGATGGAGAAACATTGTACATCCTACATATTACCTTTTCGAATCTAAGTCGTTTTTTCCAAATGCAATTGCATTTATCCCATACATAATGAACGGGTGTTTCAGGATAAATATATGCACTCCTAGTTGTTGGATTTTGGTTCAGCTGAAGCCATGGAGTGAGTTGTGTACTTTTTAACTGGGCCCGTATTAATGCTTTGGGAGCATCATCGGCATGAAAAAATACATCTTGTTGGTCTGGTAAATGGACAGGTAACCGGGCAACAATGTGGGACTGTTCGTGCATGTTGTAACCAAAAATCCTGTATGCAGCCTCACTTGACCCAACATATCTAGCATTCAAATACATAGAAACTTCGTCATGATGTAACATTCCATCGTTTGCCGTGATTTTCAAGTTAGCGCAATCATGCCCCTTATAAACATATTTATATGTGTATTTGATGCTGTGTACACTTGCACAGATTTCGACGTTAATATGGGCCTGAAAGTACATCAATAGATATCGATTGTATGGAACAATGAAGCGATTGTCGATTTCAACATTGGTGCCTTGTACTCGTTTAGTAAATGATCTTCCATTCTGTCGCCTACGGTAAAGTGGATAGCCGTTCACATTCTCTTTAGTTTCTGGCACAAAGTCTTTTGGAAAACCCTTCTTACATCTTCCATACTTCATGCAAATTGAATTGGGATTCAGAAGGCCGCAAGGTCCATGTACCATGTGTGTCTTTACTAAGTTGTACAATGTTGTATTGGAAGGATCTGGTATTTCTGCAGAAACTGTCATATCAATATCATAGATTTCTCGTAATTTACAACTATCTCGAAGACAAACCAGTAAGTTTATTTGAGGTAAACCTCGCTTCTGGAACTCAACTGTGTATAAGAAAGTTTGTACCTCGCCAAAAATTGGCTTTTGATTTATTAAACGCAAGAGCTCCTTCACTTTCGCATGAAAAACGCGAACAATGACATCAGGTCTATTGTTTGCATTTTCATAAGGTTGGAGGCTAGTAGTAATTTCAGGCCATGATGGGTTGCAAGTGAAAGTTATGAAGAGGTCTGGCTTGGCAAATTTTCTCACAATTGCCATTGCATCCTGATAATTTTGCAACATATTTCGGGGACTACCAATAACAGTAGAAGGCAAAATAACTATGCGACCAGCTCTTAAACTTTCATTTTAAGCTCTAAAGTGAAAAGCATCAGCAAGAACAACGTAGGTATCAACACGCAATTTCTTTTGTTGATTGCGAATATATTTTAGTCTATCTCCTTCTATTCGACAATAATAGTCAACTATTAATTTTTGGGTAAGTTTACCTGCATTAAGTAAAGGGTTGAAACGTCCTGCGGGAGGACAACCTCGAATCGACAGCCTATACAAATTATATTCACGCATTGTCATATTTTGCCTAACGTTCTTCTTACGGTTCCCTCCAGTTGGCAGTGAAATATGACACCCTGTTTCTCCGCAAGGCCAGATTAAAACGTAAGTTAATGGATCACAATGCATACTGTCAACATCAATTTCCTTTAAAACTCCCTGATTAGAAAATACGGTTATGTGGCGGTGTGAAGCCGGAGCACCGTCAGTTGTTTCAAAAATAGCTGCAATCTTTGAGGAAGCTGGGTTATTGTAACGTCTAGGATCTTCTTGAGGTTCATGGTAAAAGCGCATGACCAAATCTAAGGGGTTGACGTTTTTCTCTTAAAGCCAGTTCATTTTCTTCGCATATTTTTGAATGCATTGTCTTATACAGTTGAATTTAAGGGTTATGCTCTTGCAAAATATTATTTAGAATATGAAGTGTACCCTCCCTGATGCAAGAATTCGCTCGATTTGCTAGTCTGATTTGATTAGCTTCTGAGCAGTCTAATACATACAATTGGCCGTAACAACTGTCGCTTATATTTTTGGAATATATGGAAGAAATGCGATGATGTACAATTCCTGAAATTTTAAAACAATAGCCTATGGACCGTGTTCAGGTGGTACGGTAACATTGGCACCAAAGGAAACGAAGGACATAGAATTGTTGTACTGCCGAATATTCTCTCTGAAGTTCCTTGAGTTATCATCATTTCTAGTGAAAAATGGTTTAAGCCTGTCAAGTATTTTATATTCCGGCAGATCAATTTTACCATTGCAACAGCAAAGGCCGAAGTAACCAAGCGTAGTTTTATCGCAAGAGAAGAACAATGTTTACATTCGTTCGTCAAGGACCCAACGCTGTACGGCATAATATCTGGCATTGTTTCTGAAATGGCAGATTTATATTTTATATTAAAAGTGGATTCGCCATTTCTCCGATTTCTCATTGTTTTGCGTCTATTTGTAGTTTCCACACGACCGGTTAATGTTCTTTTTCGTCGAATGCGTCTATTTACAATAGGATTTATCCCCAAATTAATGTCGTATTCGATCACACTATAGTGTCCTGCATCAACGGAGCCGCTAAACAATAAATGACAAATAACACTTCCATTGCCATAATCTACAACGTGGTTAGCCTCATTGTTATGCACTCTAAACAAATAATCATTAAACAATTGGCTTATACCATGGAGTTCAACATGACCAGCATATTCACCGTTCAGAGACATAAGATTTTCATACTCAAGTTGGTTGTTGAGGGGAAGGCGATAAGACTCATCGCCAATAATAAAATCCTTATAAATATTCCAGTCAGCAACAATTTTTTAACAGTTTGCAAACGCAACTCACTATGACGTTCTTCGTTTCGATACAAACAGTACGAAACTGCTCTAAATAAGCAATTTCCGTCACCTGTTATTGGTACAATTCTTCGGATATCCATGACAGTAAATTATGAAGAGGAGCATAGAACCACTTCGCCAGTCACCTTAATAATGGAGTCAGTTTTATAATTATATTTCCTGTACGTGTCAAAAGTCGTATTTACACAGGGAAGCCCACTCTTAAAGCTGGCAATGAATTATCGAGACAAACGGGCCCAGTAATTCTGCGTAGTCACTTTCTAGTATACCATAGTTATGGTATATAAAATGAAAGGTTTAACAATTCGTAGAAGCTGCGATATGTATTCTCGACAGAAAACGACTCACCACCAAAGACTATAACAGACCACCAAAGACTATATAACAGAAAGATCGGAAACACAATACAAATGGCGGTTCCAACATTCGACTGCAGCGGCATCTGCTACTGAAATATAGAAGTTAATTTGGAAAACAATCTAATCAAAAGTAGGCCTACATTTTGCAATACCGGTATCAGAATTTCAACGTAGGCCTACTGTATTATTGTCGTATAACTGGTAAAGGTACAATTCATTAGTGGAATTTCAAGTAACAACATTTTGGACATGCCTTGTATGTTTATAAGGCAAAGAAAGAACTGAGGAAAACAAATGAGTTACGTAGCACATGGCGCGATTTGAAGACACTCGGGTGGATTCACTGCATATATTCTTCGTAATGTGTTGGAATTCGTACAATCCTTGATTCACAGTTATCCCATGTGCAAAAATATGCCAAAACTTCTGTAGCAATAAAGATAAATAGCCTACCGTTATTGCAAATGTAATCTGTCGAATGTTGGAACTTATAAAGCGTTTCAATGAAATTACCATAGCGTTTTAAATTGAGATGGGAACGTAGAATTCCTTAGTTACGGGAATGCCAAGAGTTAAATATGTTTTGACAATATAATAGCAATTGCAAGAGAGGAAAATACGGAAATAAAAAACATGCCGGAGGGGGGATTCGAACCCCTTACATTGGGTGATGCATACATTAAAAGAGTACGGAGTAACCACCTGAGCTACCAAACCACTGGTAGGGGTGCGAAATATTAAGTGTGTTAAACATCAAGCACACTCAAAATTTGATGTCAGTTTACGTTTTTCAACATTTTCTGTCTGGTAATTCCAGTGTATGTCATGAAAACGTAATAAACAATGTTCCCTTCCATTATAATTCTTATACATAAACATGAAATTAAAACGCGGTGGACTTGTAACCATGACTGTCATGAGGCAAGGCGATTGTGCGCATGCGTGATCGGAATGAAAGGAGGAAAACAAATGAGTTACGTAGTACATGGCGCGATTTGAAGACACTCGAGTGGATTCACTGCATATATTCTTCGTAATGTGTTGGAATTCGTACAATCCTTGATTCACAGTTATCCCATGTGCAACAATATGCCAAACCATGCAAATGACTTTTTAGAAAAGGAGGAAGGCCTGCAGAAGACGACCACATAAAGATAAGAGGGGAAAATATTCCAATCGTTCGGGCATTCACATATCTCGGGATTACGTTACAAACAACAGGTCACTGCTACAGACTTTACGTAAAAGAAAGGGTCTCAGCTGCAATTAGAGCAATATATACAATAAAAGATCTACAGAATGTATCAATAAAATCAGCAATGAAACTGTTTCATGCAGTAGTGAGCCCAGTAGCAACTTATGGGATACAGATTATATGGGATCACCTAACACTCGCAGACCTCCGATCCATAGAAAAAGTGAAGGCAAGGTTTCTTAAAAGAGCTCTCTGTGTTGGAATAAACACAAAGTCGAGACTGGTATATGAAATGGCCAAAGAGACTTTCTATATCGATGACATAAAGGCAAGTTTCTTACTACCATCCACTCAAAATAGTGCCAAGGTACTTGAAGAGAGAAGACAAAAAAGGGAGGATATTTGGCTTGAATTTTATTGTACAGACGCCATGTGGGACCGACACTGGACGGAGGCAAATCAAGAATTAAGGGGCGTCATCACAAGTTTAGCGGTTCATGGATATCACCACAAACTATGTGCGACGACACATTTCCATGAAGTAGGAAATGAGTGTGTGTGTACTTTGTGTGGTGAAAGATGTGAACGCTATCACATCAACCGATGCAAAAATAGGACAAAATCAATTTTAGAATATAGCAAAGATCAATAGACTAAATAACCAACATCAATATTGTATTTTGGCCATTCGGCTGCAATTAAATTTATATAAAACAATATGCCAAAACTTCTGGAGCAATAAAGATAAATAGCCTACCGTTAATGCAAATGTAATCTGTCGAATGTTGGAACTTATAAAGCGTATAAATGACATTACCATAGCGGTTTAAATTGAGATGGGAACGTAGAACTCCTTAGTTACGGGAATGCCAAGAGCTAAACATGTTTTGACAATATAATAGCAATTGCAAGAAAGGAAAGTACGGAAATAAAAAAAATATGCCGAAGGGGGATTCGAACCCCTCACATTGGGCGATGCATAAATTAAAGACACTACGGCTCTGCCACCTGAGCTACCAAATAACCGGTAATGGCGCGCAATATTAAGGTAGTTAAACATCATGCACACTCTGAATTTGATGTCACATTACGTTATTCAACATTTTCTGACTGGTATAATTATATTCCAGTGTATATTATGGAAATATCATAAACAATGTTCCCTTCCATTATAATTCTTATACATAACTATGAAATTAAAACGCGGTGGACTTGTAGCCGCCATGATTGTCATAAGCCAAGGCGATTGTGCGCATGCGTGATAGGCTAGACTTCTGAATTTTTGTTTATTAATTTAAAAATATTCTGTAACATATTTGTTTATTTTAAAGACACTCTGCAAATATACATGCCAAGAGCTCTCGTTAGAATGCATTACGAAGTCAATCGGTTAAGACGTTATCTCATTCTCGATGTAACAAAAATCGCCTTAGTGTTTTAAATATATAGATAGATATATATATGTATTATTACTGCCTTTTTGTTACTATTGTTAGACTATTATTATTTATATTGTGAATGTAAGTGAAATGTTTTATTTGTATAAGCCCTAAACTTATTTTATGTAGGGCGCTACTGTAAAGGAGCTCTTAGGCTCTAAGTGTAGCCGTGAAAATAAAATCAATCAATCAATCGGACCATGGAGCGAAGTTCACTTCAGCCGAATTTGCAGCAGACATGGAAAGGTTGGGGATTAAGCACATCTTTTCAAGAGTGCGTTATACAGAGTCAAATTCAAGCGAACGCTATATGGCGGAATTTAACAAATTCTGCAGAATTCTGCCCAGATGATCGCCCCAGTTGGGTAAAATATGTGCTAATGATTGAGGATTGTTTGAACTCCACAGTTCAAGAAAGCACGGCAGAAGTTCCTATGATCCTTCACTTAGGAAGGAATCCAGAAAGGCCATGGGACAATGTATTTGATTTCATTCCCAGATATCTTGATCTAGGAGGACAAGCGAGGATCGATAAGGCAAAAGAAAGACTTCAGAAAGCAGCGGAGAATCGCTTGAAACGTGTTGCAGGAAAACGTTTCGGTACGGCGTTAGAAATTGGAAATATGGTTTTATTGCGCAGACCAGTGAAAGCGGGCGTGAGCAAAACGATATACCCCAAGTTCGGAGTTATCTTTATTGGCCCGTTCCGCATAACTAATGCTTATGGGAATAACTGTTATGAGTTATTTGATGATGAAAATAACGTTATTCTAGGAAAATTCAACGCGAAGAATTTAAAAAAAGTATCATAAGAAAATAGGCTAAAATAATTCAATATTCGAGTTCAAGTGACATATCAAAAGTCTTGAATAAGAATAATTAAAAACAATTTGCAACTGTTTTCAACTTGAGATGAAGGAGGAATGCCCCCGAAAATTGAATTAATCTGGGAAAAAATGAGAGTATTTTCCGTCCCCATGATAAAATTTAACCAGCAAATATAGATTCTGGAGTGACTCAGGAGGGTAGTGTTACAAGCTCGAGGCCGTGGGAGAGTCCGATCACGTGACATATTGCACAATAGACGCTTCTAGAAGGCTGAAATTGGCATAGCAACAGCTAGTTTGGAAATAAATATTATAAATATTGTTAAAATTATGCTATTGGATCCCAGCCCAGAGCCAATGAGAAGAGGTCTTATTGAAGACGGGATCAACTTCAACTACATAATTTGGTGAAATTATGCATTTAGGCCCTTAGAAGAAGATTTTCTTATTTGACAATGAAGAAAATAGTAAAAGAAATTATGTCTGATACTTTAAAACCCGCAGATCGGTTAATCTACGCAGTAATAAGCATTAGTAATCTACGCACTAAAATTATGGTGGGAGATTGATATGGCCGCCAAAATTTCGACGTGGAGGGGGAGATCCAGGGATCGAGGTTCTTGTTCCAGCAGTCTTTGAAGAGTGAGGAAGTGTTTTTACTGGGTTAACGGAGATCCCAAAGCTTTGTCCGAGTGTGACGACAGTCGACTTGTGGAGACGCTAGGATAGCTAGGTGGAACGTTGGAGATTACCGCACTTTCATTTTAAGTGAAGTTGTGAGGAACATTGAAATTAGTATATCTCTTATATAATTGAGATTTGAGTTCAACTAAGTGATTATATATAAAGAACAGGTCGAATGTTAAATTCTGCAGAAAGTCGAGCGTTCTAAAATTTACCGTTTCGACAATATAAGCCTGTTAAGAGAGATTTTCAAATGTGTTGGAAATAAAGCTGAATATCATTTTAGATTGCAACGTGAAGTTGGCGAACGCAGTTCAAGTGAACAGTGGCGAAGAACTTTTAACATTGGCGCAGCAAATAAACATTATCATAATGACTATCATTATTCTTCAAGTGGTTTCATTCAACATAATTAACATTGTTAATATGATGAACTAAATAGTCATGCGCCAGAGACATATTCGATAACAGAAGTTAAGATACAACGATGGAACTTCGTTAGACAACGTATTCTTGAATACAGACGTAGTGTACGGTCCATCTTGTACATTTTCGTCAGTCTACGAACACTAATGTAACATCAATTAGCAATATAAATATTTCATTCACCATCTATATGAATATTTCTATAAATTATTTTCTAATGATGAGGCTGATACGTATTTGCGACAGAGAATGAAGATTCTATAGAAGAAATTTGTCAAGATGCTAGGGGTAGGCCAGCAACAATAGAAGAATTTGCCAGAAGGATGTCGTTCGAGCCCAGGCGAATGTTGGTGAATTCCGGAGGGGGAACGTTTTTCCTATCTCTGAGGTCGCAGATCCGAGGTTCGAATGCAGATCCATCTCAGTATCTTGAACTGAGGAAACATATAAAGTATTGTGTTTATACTTACATAGATCTTCAAGTTTTCGTCCAAATAAGGTAGCTGTGTCTCTTATTTTTAGTATAGAGCTTAACTAGTAACATCCTGAGCCAACGATCTTACTCCATATTTTCACATTTCATGTATTTCAGTGTTCTCATGTATTTTACACTTCAGATGTGTGCTAAGATTTTTATACTTCAAGATTATTTAGGAGATGATTGCCTTTCATCTATTTTTCAATTTTATTCTACGGATCAGTTGTTGAACTGAGATTAAAATTTTGTTTGAGGAGTCATATCACCTCATAGAAGACTAGTCGTTTCGACTCTCGAATTTTAATAATTTTTATTTAGGCTAAACCAAGTATTCTGACATTGTGCCATAGCTTCAAATTAAATTCTTTTTAAAATTAATTTGAGCACTTTAATGTAACAACATTCAACTTCAAGAACAGAAGAAACATCGAATGATATTGTCATATCATTTTTGTACATAAACTTTCGACGATCTAGGAAATACTAGTCGTTTGATAAGACCGAAGTTTTAATCCCTATAAACATTCTTTGTGTAGAGTGGAAAAACATTACGACGTTGACAAACCTTTTTATTATTTGTAAAGCTGAGAGCTTCATTTAATATGTTAGAGGAAATATCTTTTGATAGAAGATTATTCAAATCTTTGGCTAGGAATTCAAAGCTAGTTTATCCCGGTCTAGATTGAATTACATTTGACACTATAAATAATATGTGTGTTATTTTACACTATTTGTGTAATATCACGTCATTATGTTGACCTGATATTACAACGACATACAATTTACAGCTTGATACGTGAGATGAGACAGGAGTATTATTTTTATTACATGTATTTGCGACAGACGAGTTAACAGTTAATTATCTTTTTGTAGAGTAAACTTTAGGAGGTCAATCCTGACAGTCTAATATCGTTCATTATGATTGGAAGTTTCGTTTGAATAACTTATGGATGTATAATTGTCGATCAGTAGTCATGTGAAACGATACTGAGGGTCATGCCATTATTTGAGAAAAGTTCCTACAGAAGAAATGTTAATACAAATTAATCCGTTTTTGGTTATTGTTTAACATAGTGGATGATAATTGTTTATGTCATATATATGAGGATTTGTAGAGCTATGGAGTGCTCTTGCGAAGGAAGTTCCGCATTTTAAAGGAAGTCAAAGTATTATTGTTCTTTAATAAGAAAGGCATGGATGATAAGAGTCGTTGTATACAAGTAGTCCAGTTCATGTGAAGTAACGTTTTAGCTGTGTTGACAGAAGGGTTTTAGCGGAAATACAATTTGAGAACGATTGCCTACTCATGTCAATGATACCATTATTAAATTTTATTTAACCTGAAGTTAGGTAATTACGTACAGTTAACCTTTATCAGTCGACTGTATTAGACCGACAATGTAATGAAACCTATATAAGACGATGTGTGAGCAGTATATGAAAACTATGGAGTGTTAGAAAATGATTATGTGGAAAAACAGTGTATATAATTAACTGAGAGTTGTATTGTAACCGAGAAGCAAGAATCTCGAAAGTAACGTGTTAGCAACGTTAAATAGTGTCAATTATTATGAATAAATTACATGTAAATATTTTTCGGAAATGATTTAATTAGTTAAATAATTTTGGTAGGATTAATTAATCGAATGTTTTGGAATAGCGTGTGTTTTGTGAGCGGATGTTTTTGTATGAATGATTGCCCACTGTTAAGAGTAATTGTTGAACCGAATTGGTCTATAACAAGTTCGGGGTGCGAATGAAAGATTGTATGAAAATTCCCGAATTATTGTTAAAGGAACATAGAAGTTATGAGCATTTTTGTAAGATCTGAATGTTAATTTTACGTGTATTTTAAACGCACACAAGGCAATCTCAATGCAGACCAGACAGAATGTTTCACCGTTAGGAGTGGAGGACTTGGTGTGACATAATGTGCACAGTTGGCGATTCACAGCCTTGTATAAAATGTAAATAGTTCCGAGTGCAACGCTGTGCTATCATTCATTCATAAAGCAAGCCAGTGCACGTGCGTTTTCAGGCGCGTGCCAATGAAGGTAACCTGTTCCCAGGAATGCCACGAATGTAAGAGCATCCCTTAAACATTTTTCTTTTTACGTAGTTTAGGCCTAAACCTGCCAAGGCTTTCATGCTTATATTTTTTTCACAGCAATCTAGTAAGATGTGTAGTAGAAAGGAAGTGTGTATGATTGTATTGTTTATTTTTTTATTTTAGGTTAGTTTATTGTTATTTTGTTTATATTAGGTTAGTTTACCATTGTTAATAAATTTATTCAGTTCGTTATCTGTTGCTGTTGACGTGTGATTCGTTTTAAATATAAGGATTAGAGTATTGTGGATGTATTGTAGGCGAAACTGAGTTCCCAGTCCCCGAGAACGTAAGTAAAGGTAAGTGTGCCCCGTGTAGTTTGTTGTTGATCCACAATATTCTTGTAACTGCTGTATGTAAATCCCTAAAGACCATGTTGGAGCGATTTCTAATGTAGAAATTGGCCGGTGCTGTTAGAAATAGGCGATCCATCTGGGGCAATGGATATTCCAATAGGCTACTTTCCGGATTTACGGGTACAGTTACATTTCTACTGACCACATAAGTGATCATTTTCAATAAAGTATTGATTCAGGGGGAACCCTAGCCCATTAAAAACGTAATTAGTATATCAATACGGAACCAAAATGATTGTTTTAAATCTTAAAAGAAGAGAGTCGGGCTTTAATACACGTCCAAGGATTTTTGTTTTCTTTTTTGTTTTTAATAAACATCGATCCTCCTTCACGTCCTGCAGAACAAGATCGTTTGTTTTCCTATCAATGTACAGAAATTATTTTAGAGCAAAGAAAGATTCCTAAAGTATGTGACTGTAATAATAGGAAGGAGGTAGCAGTGCTTATAAAAATACCCTGGCCCTTGAGATGTGCAACTTTTGAGGAAATGTGTAATATAAATCTAGAATCAGATACACATACCTCCTGCTAATACAGTGAATTTCAAATAAACGTCAATCACCTCATGTGCGGTGGAGCGAAGCTTTGGCCGATACAACTCACTTTTGCAAGACAAGAGGACAGCCTTCAAGCTTGGAAATGTAAAACAACGTTTTGTGGCAGACTGTATTGCTAGCACAAATAAAAAGTAAAAGACTGAAACAAATAAAGAATTTAATTGATTAATCCAGTATTTTGTAGTGTTTAGTCCTTAGCCCTTTATAGGGCAAAAGACTGGGGGTATAAACTATTTGTGTTTCTTTGCACATTTGTAATTGTGGGTGATAGGTGAGGTTGAATATGCAACAAATTCATGGGCGTGGATTCTATTTTATGATATAATCTCCCAACTCCAAATTATGATACTGTGTTTATCACTCAAAAATGAGGTGTATTTAACAGGATATAATATATAAAATCACCCATCACGCTCTATAATTTAAAAACAAGTAACACCCACCCAACTCAAGGCCAGTGACATTTCATCTTTGTGAGCCCGTCAGAGAAGCTGCCAGGATAGCCAGCAACCGCAATGACTTCCCTAACATCTCATCCGCAGGACCTAACTGCCGAGAGGATCAGGTGAACTTCCAAATAGGCCAAAGCGGCACGAGAAACTGCAGTCCACGGGGATCGTGGTACATGGTGACGAAGGTCATAGACTGCCTAAGGAAAGGTTCACCTTAAAAGCTAGACTGAGAAAAGAAACATCCAGACTTATGTAAAACACTGTGAACATTTATTGTAAATTTTACAAACCCCTAGCCTAGTTCGGAGGGTTTCTATCGGCTAATCCGCAAGCTAAAAATAATCAAAAATGAAGAGCAGGTCCCTACCTGAGAAGTTAGAGTAAACCCTCGCGAAAGATCTGTCTCACAATAATAAAGCAACAACAGCAACACTAGGAAAATGGTACGACACAAATCCCTAGGTCAAGTTACAAGATCAAGCTAATATCAGAATTTACATTTAACAGGGTAGCAAAACAAATCTAAGTTAGGATGATACCATCTCCAAATTTACATTTAACGTTAATTCTTCTAGCTAAGTCCTATCAATTAATAACAAAATTTACGGCGGTGACGTCCGTAAAAACAAACAATTACATTCAAAGCTAAGTGAACAGCCATAAAAAACATCTAAGTCATTCTTATGAACTAAGTGCTAATCAGCACACAATAGGGTAACATAGAGGATTCATACACTTTTACATCATTAATAAATAACAAAAGACTACAGTTTTATTCAAATGCCTGCCTGCACCTTGGTTTACTCTTGTAAGCCACAGTCATCTAATGTGTGCAGTTACGGTGACGACTGCGTAGTAAAGACTACGTCTAACATCGTATGGCCTGCGCTCCACCAGCTACGAACTCAAGGTTCGAGCAAGCTTCAGTCACAACAAAAATGTGTCAGCTGTCCTCAAGTCATTTCCTCCAGGAAATACCTTCATAAACACGGCTATGTCAGCAGGTTCCAAATGCAAAAGAACAAGGTTAAGTAGAAAGGATTCGTTAGCTAGCTTTTGTTTTATCAAAATTATGCGTTTTATTATTAAGATGTCGGTTTAGGTTATCGTTGGTTTATGGCGAATAATACTGACAAGCCTGGGCACGGAGCGTCTCCCCTGAGATCATCTCTGCCAAAAGCCTCGACTCAAAAGTCGGAATACAATCAACGAGCAATAACAACTCGGACACACAATAACACAAGTTACCAGCGGCGCACAGCTCGCGTTCAATAACCCTGGGATGGGCCTGGACACAATCAGTTACCCTCCCTAAACATCTGGTCCACGGGAACAATCCCGGACATGGTACACACAATACCATCATTCATGAAAAACCTCCCTAACGGGGCTAGCCTACAACGTACTATAGAAACCTGACATAACTGTACTCATCAAAACAGTGGTACACGCAACAGTGTTTAACTAACAAATGACATTCTACAAAACAGATGATCAGATACAAGAATGAACACTGGGTTCCATAAGCTATAATTGCAATGAAAGGGAAAGTGAATGCTAAAAGCATTCTGTCCTATGTTAACATAAGTCTGTCTCACTTAGAAGCATGCGCTCTCACACGGGCGCTGAGTCACAAAACCTGTTCGTGTCGCCGCAGGCTACAAGATTCCTGCGCTGTATGACACAACACACTAACTAGGCCGGCAATTTAAGCAAGAAAATAACAGTAAAACTGGCCTCATAATAATACCTTTACTATAGGTTATAAACCTCGAAGAATATGTGAATAAAAAGCAAGCTATAAATCTGAATACAATCATATAACTCTGTCTTCCACATCAAAGACGTTTAAAAGGTAGCAATGTCACTCATTGCTTGGAGCTCTCTGTTCTCAAAGATAAAATACTCTTCAGTAGTTTCAAACATCAAATAAGCACGTGTCATCACACATGACACTAACAAAATAATAATTGTGGCGCAAATTCCACTCTCTGCTGGATCTGCTTAATGATACGTTAGGAACTGGGTTCGATGCTAGGCAACGATGAAACGTCCCTTTTACTTATAAGGTCCACACATGACCTGGATGGCTTCTGAGCTCATCTCAAATGAAATATAATGCAGTTACAAAACTGGTAATTACAGTCGATTACCCAAATGATACGACTACTCTAACGAAGTCAGGGGTGTAACATAGACTGGCTGCAAAAAATGCAGTTAAAGACACTTGACCATGGTATCAGATTGCCATAACCAGAGTCTGCAAAGACTTGAAAAACACCCCAGATAGGGTTAAACAAAGTATTCTCAAAATGACTACAGTCACGTTTAGCAATAGGCAGAAATTGGCGTCTTACGACGTCCATCAAGCTGCACCAGGGTTGACCAAAATGTCATACCCAAGGGTGACTCACAATCACTGCAAATAAATGGCATTTAATTAGACTAAATTACATTCCCTACCTATGAAATGGCTGTCACTAAGTTCGGTTGGTTCACAAACTACACTAATCTAACTATACCACCAGAAACTAGAACAAGGAAGGGTGTACAAAACTTACGATACGAAGGAGTCCACACTTAGCTCTCTCTGTCCAACAACAAGGGTTGAACAAAAGCGCCTCTGGCTTTCAGGGTCAGCATCGTCCTCATCAGAACTTCCATCCGGGCTCTCCCAAAGACCAGGGTTCGGTCTGTCCCTGTAGTTGACCTCATGAATGGACTGGACATGCCTAGGAAAGGCATCCTCGGTTCCTTCCTCCTCGTCTTATGTTCTAGAAATTCCATAATCAAGCTGGTCCCATCCGAGACATCTCCCTCATACCATAATGGTATTAGCCCATGGCCTCGGCCTCGAACATGGTGTTGAAAAAGTTAACCACGTGGGCGGTAGAATAGGACTTGTAGTAGTTCATTTTTATCTCTTGAAAATTACAGTATTCGTCGTAGATATCACAGGCTTTAAATATAACTGACAACACGGCCTCTACACTTTGCAGATGTAAATGATAAATGGCCATGCACTGTTCTGCGGTTCCACACGTGTACAGACGCTACTTTTTCTATCACGTGGCATCCGTGAAATGGGCGTCGTTTTATTGCGGATAAGTTCACCGTAGCAATTTCTATATAACGTACTTTTATAATCACACGTGTTCAAAGTAATAATTTCACATTTACCTGTATATTTTCGCACCAGGCTCTCGGCCCTCCACAAACACGTGGGTGTAAAAATGTGGTGCTACAGTAATGTCGTAAATTTCACAATACTTGCCAAATAATTCACTGTACAATTCGTATTGATCACTGCACATCAACAACAGTGATTCGTAGTATACTTGTGCTCGATGGCACCTGATAATGATTTCCACGCTGAAAAGCGGACTATTTGCCACGTCTTATGCGACGGATATAATAACACGCCTACACAGGGCGAATTCTCCAGACGTAGTGCAAGGAACTGCGTTCCTCGTGGAAGCAAGTCGTCAAAACTAAGTCGTTGAGCGACTACTTACATTCCTGTTTGCGTATCTGCAATGATATTACCTTACCTTAAAGTGAAAAAACATTCTCCAAAATGTTTCAATAATACTGAATGACGAAATGGAATATTCTGAGTCTCGTGGAAAGATAAAATTGATTAATAAGATCTCAGATAAATAATTAGCAGACTTCACCAAAGTCAAAAGTGCGATTCTTCGCTACTTCAAAGAGAATAGTATAAGCTCTCGGCTTCTCGTAGCTTTCTGGGTGTGTTCAAAGGTACTACATCCCATCATAAATGTGCTGTCGTGAAAAATATCACATGAACCTTAGCTCAGCGGGTTTTTCTGCCTCTCCGTCGTTTCAAATAAAATGTTGGGACGACATTTTTATTTGACTGAAAGTTCATTCATAAGTGATATTTTTTTAGATTAGCTGCGTTGAAGGTTCCAATGCGCTCTCCTGTCCGAATGTCTTCAATCACATAACGTCCATTGTTCAGAGGTTGACGGATACGACTGGGGCCATAATATAAAGACAGAAATTTCCCATATATGTGGTCTATAGGACTTGAAATTCCGGGTCTCCTTATAAGGACAAGGTCTCCCGCTACTAGTGGTTCTCTGAATCTCTGACGTCTAGTTCTTCTCAAGCGTTTGGCAGCTTGTCTGTCCAAAGTGTCCCTTGCAGCTAAAAGTCTGCTGGCGTGCGATGGTTGTAAACAAGGTGGATTTACAATCACACGATCCCATATTCTCATTGGCATCTGGTTCAAATGCAAAACCATGGGTATTTGACCAGTGCTCTCATGGACTGTTGAGTTAATACATTTCGCCATGATGACTAAGACTTCGGTCCACCGCCAGTGTTCTTCCTGACAATACAATCGACAGAATTTCGCGATAGTAGACATTACGCATTCTGCTGGGTTGCTCTCTGGATGGCGAATAGACGATAAAGCATGACCTATCTCCAACTCGTTCATAGCATTGGCAAATTCTGCGGAGGTGTGCTGTGATCCATGATCAGTCAACAGGAATTGTGGCTTTCCTGCCTCCGGTATCACTTGTCGTATAATTCTCTGAAAAATCTGATGTGCGGTGGCTTTCTGAATCGGATGAAGCATCGTATATTTCGTGAACACATCAATAGTTACAACAATGAAGCGATTCCCACGACGGGCCTTAGGTGTTGGGTCATAAAGGTCCTGTGCATATAACTCTCTAGGTTGAGTTGGGAGTATTGGCCTAGGAGGTTCCTTCAACAAATGTGACGTGTACTTGTTCCGCTGGCATGCGTCGCAAGCACGTAAACACTGTCTAACGGTGGTTCCTAACCTTTTCCAAGTATATGACTCTTTGATGGTTGCAATGGTCTTGTCAGTCCCACCATGTCCAATGGATAGATGAACCATAAGTATAACAGATTCTTGATATCTCCTAGGTATAACTGCACGCAGTTGAGTGTGGTCCTCGTCCACGAACTTATACAAGACACGATGATAGATCAAATAATCATCTGCAAGAGCAGCAATCCTCGCATAGTGAGCATCCTGTGGATCCATTCGTCGTTCCAGGAAACGGATAATGTGCCTGAGTTCCTCCTCACGTCGTTATCCTTCAGGTAGATGACGAAGTCGACGATGGTGTTCCTCGCATTCTCCCTCGATGTCAATGGCATTCACAGCGCTTCAGGATTCCGGCTGAGAATGTCGGCCAACACATTCTCTCTGCCTGGTCGGTAAACAATTTCCAAGTCAAACTGTTGGAGAAACAGCGTCCAACGTGTGATCCTGTCGCTTGCCAGTCTTGTTCGTAAAATGAAGGTCAGCGCATGGTGATCGGTCCTCACAATAATCCTCTGGCCTAACAAAAGTTTCTGCCAGTACTCAAGTGCGTAAACAATCGCAAGTGCTTCAATCTCAGTGGTGAAATAATGAGATTCATGCGCTCTCAAACGTCGACTTAAGAAAGCGATGTAATGACGTTTCTTCTCATCATCCTCCTGCAATAGGATGGCACCTATTCCAATCGCAGATGCATCAGTCTCTAGAATAAAATTCCGGGAGTAGTCTGGATATTCTAACTGAATCGAATAAACCAGCATCTGTTTAGCTTTTCTGAAAGCTGTCTCGCACTCGTCATTCCAAGCAGTGGTGCGATAGTCTCAGAATACCTCTCACAATGAGCAGCAAAGAATTGGAGAATTCCCAGGAATTGTCTCACGTGTTTCACACGGGTTGGTGTTGAAAATGCAGCAACGGTTCTGATCTTTACCGGATTCGGCCTGTATCCATCTCCATTAATTATGTGTCCCACAAATTTGACTTCTTTCTGGAAGAATCGACACTTGTCGAATTTCACTTTAAAATTAGCCTGTCGAAGATTCTCAAAAACAAGGCGTGAAGTTGTTAAATGTCCCTCCTCCGTTTCTGAAGCTATGATGATGTCATCCACGTAACAAATCACCTTCTGTCAACTTCGCATCAAGTGCTCTAATTCATGCAGCTCTTGCATTCTTCACTCCAAAGGGTAGTTTTGGAAAGGCTTAGGTGGTCTGATCGAACAGAAACCCTGTATACATCGGAGTATGCTCAGATAATCGTATATGGTAGTAGGATTGTAACAAGTCCAATGACGAAAATATCTTCTTTCCCTTAAACTTCCTGAGGATGTCCCTAATCTTGGGTGGTCTGTCATGTTCAGGAGCTAAGCGTTCATTTAAGGCCCTTGCATCGAGACAAAGTCTCAAGCTTCCATCCACCTTAACCACAGGTGTTATAGGATTCAAGAAAGGAGTCGGTGACTTCCTGATTGTACCTGCTGCTTCCATCTCATGGATCTTCTTAGCAGCTTCCTCGCGGTGTTTCTCTGCGATAGGATAAATCTTCTTCTGGAATGGGGAATAATCCAGTAGTACAAGATCGTACTCGTAGTCCAATATCTCACCAGGTGTGGTGTCGAATATATCCTCGTATTCGTTCAATATTGCATCCAATTTCTCTCGTATGGGTGCTGATAATGGTTCTGCCTATTCGTCGGCATCTTGTGTCTCCTCAATTCCCTTGCCATTTAAATGCTCAACAACGTTGACTTCGGATTCAAATTCCGGTTCTTCCTCTACTAAGTTCATTTGAATGGGTTCGTTCGGCTTAAACTCGACCGTATTACGTCCCATATCAATGATTCCATCATACTTCCTAATGAAGTCTGCACCCAATATGGCATCACGATGCAAGCCTTTCATCACAAGAAATTCGTGCAAGTACACGTGGCTCGAAATCTTCAAAGTGCATAGAATCTGGATTTTGCACGTCACAACACGGTCAGGTATGACTCCTCTGATTCTTACTGCAGAAACTGGCAGCTCTGTCACCTCAGAGTTTGCTTTCAGTCTGGCATGGCAATCGGCGGAAATGACACTTATCATCGCCCCAGTATCGATGAGAATGACTACGTCACATCCATTCAGGGTAGCTACACTCTTCGGTAGACGCGTCAATTCGTAGTTGTGGTTCGTCGTTCGTTGTTCGGCTAATAGATCTTCCTGAATTTTCTCCCAGAGTAAGATGGTGGCAGTTACTCTGTGCTCAATCGGGTAAGAATCTATTGTTTTTTCGGCGGTTTTTTTCTTTCCTGGCGGGAAGTACCGGGCTGGTTTCGCTCCGTTTCTTCCGCCGTATTATGTGTTTCCCTCGAAGTAGGGTTCTGATCTCCCTCTTCTTGTATTTCTTGGAGTTCTCGGAGTTGCTGAAGGTATTCACGACTCTCCCGTGCTCTTCCTCTCCAGTCTCGATCGGTTTGGTATCTGGGGTCTCGATCTCTATTTTAACCTCGGCTATAGCTGTAATCCCTACGGATACTTCCGTGCTGTGGATTCCGGTTATGATTCCCTCGGCGGTCGTTTTCGTGACGACGGTCTTCGTTCGTCCCTCGATCGAAGCGCCGGTTCCAGTGACTACGACGGTCATCTCTCTGGTCTCTTGCATATGGAGTGTTGTTCCATTCTCTCCGACCACGATTATAGTCATTGCGCTGTCCAGAGCTCTCTTGAGTCTGTGTCTGCTGTGGCGTCTGACACACTTTGTCCACAGTTGTCAAGTTGACATGTCGTTCTTCATGCCTGTCAGCCTTCTGCTGACGGTGTGTCGGAAACTGTTCGGTGTTAGCATCCAATCGTCGCAAGATTTGGTCGCATTGCTGAAAAGTGGATGCTCCTGCAGCGATCAATACACGTTGCACGTCTGCAGGGTATTGCCAAACGATGGTGTTTACCAGGTCTTGCTCTGACAGTGGGGGTTGTAAACAACGGATTTTCGCAAGCTGGGTTGCGAAGTAGTTCGCATAGCGCGTCGGAGTGTTTGAACTGTATCGGCGAGTGTACATCTCAGCTCTGATACTCTGCTGGATATCGCTTGACCAGTAAGTCCTCAGCAAGGCTTCTCTAAAATCTTGGTAGCCTACAAATGAGTAACGGAAGGCTCTAAACCAAGTACTGGCTTGCCCCTCAAGTAAACGCTCAATAACTCGGAGCTCTCTCTCCGGAGTTACCATTGTGTCTCTCAAGTAGCTTTCTACATTCGCCAAAAATTCGACTGGAGTGATGCCACTTCCAGTACCTGAGAATTGAGCTGGTTGCTCCTCTCGTGAACGGATGATAGTCACATTCCCCTGCGTGTGCGCGGGTCTAAATGAATTCGGCATATAGTTATGCGTTGGCGTACTCGTCTCTTGACTCTGTCGGTTGGGTACAGGTTGGAAAGGATGTGCGTCAAAGTTTAACGCTTGACTCTGCGCTGAACCGGTGAATTGAGATGGTTGCGGTTCTATGGGTGCGCTCGGTTGAAAATGTGCAGGCGTAATCCCTGCGGATTGCGATCCTGGTGTCGCCTGAGAGTCTCCCATCTGTGAGGGTAAGTGTGTCTCTCTTGGATGCGTCTCCAGTCGGTCGAGACGTCTCTCTATAACTTCGAGCCCTGGGATGGTCTTAGCTGCGACCTTATTCCCTAGATCGTTGAGCTGCAATTCTATTCTTTCAACTTTGCCTTTGAGGTTGGTGTCGACCTCGCGAATAGCCGTCCTTAAGTTATAGCTGAGGTCTAACCTCTCGGTTATCGCTACTTCCTCGAATTGTTTCTGTAGGGAATCGATTTCTTCCTCGACTTTTGACATGTTGTCCTGGAACCTACCAACATCATCTTTGACCTCGGCTACCTTTGCCTCCATAGTGGTCTTATGTTCATTGAGGTCACCCCTCAACATCATGACATCAATCTTATTCTCTTCTCGATGAACATCAATCGTTTCACGTAACCCTGTTACTGTCTCTGTCAATTCCGTAATATTCTTTCTGTTTGTGTTCAACTCGTCCTTGACCTCGATCATACCATCGACGATCGTTTTGACGTTGTTGTTAACTGCGTTCGCTGCACCTCTCATCAGTATGAGACCTATATTCATGGTGGCCATGTCCTTCTTGACGGTGTCCATGAATCCCTCGACGTGAGTCAAACGAGTTCCGAATTCTTCTCGAGTGTGCTCCAAGTCGGTCCTCATGTCAATCTGGACTCTGTTAATCGTTGTCTGGATCTGAGCGGTGTGCTCCTCTAATCGGGTCTGCACGTCCTCCCTAGCTCTATTCATCTGATCAGTTAAACTATCGATACGCTGGTTATCCTCCTGATGGTGTCGCATAACATCAACTCTAACAGCCGCAAAACCTGCCGTAAGATCAGTCCTAGCCTCTACTCTATAAGCGTCCATGTCGGCCCTGACCTGCGTTAGATCAGCCCCAACATTATTGATTTCATATCTGACTTGGTCCACATGACCACTTACAATATTTATCGATCGAGTATTAACCTCTAAATCCTGTCTCACTTGGTCCACATGACCACTCACATTGATAATTGACTGAGTGTTCACTTCTAAGTCCTGTCTAACTTGGTCCACATGACCACTCACAGTGTTGACAGCTTGGGTATTCTCACCTAAGTCAGCAGTAATCTGCTGGAGATTGGCATTCACACCTGCCATCATCTCCCCAAACACACGACGAATTGTTTCCTCATCCATGACAAGAAAATTATTTGAGAATGAGAGGGATCCATCTCTAATGGAACTTACAGCTATGATTAGTTACTTGGTGGTATAAAGCTTGTTTCATTTAAATAAACATCACGAGTACGGCTGGAGTATGCAAACTATGTGCTTCTACATTTAAAAAGACAACGGCGAGCAAAGCAAAGTATTACATTTACTCAGGACGAGGCATCATCAAAGAAAATCCTATCCATCATTTATCTAACACAAAAGCCTCACCCCATGGACTTGTATCAAACATGAATGCCATGCGGTTAATTGATCTGCAGTACGACTTTCTAAGTTCGTCCCAGTCCGGTCAATTTACCATTAATCAACATTAAGATCCTCTTAAATAACATGGGGCTGACGGTCACCACGTTAACGTCGGCACAGGAGTTGGGCGCCATTAAAGTTGTTTATGAGCCCGTCAGAGGGGCTGCCAGGAGAGCCAACAACCGCAATGACTTCCCTAACATCTCATCCGCCGGACCTAACTGCCGAGAGGATCAGGTGAACTTCCAAATAGGCCAAAGCGGCACGAGAAACTGTAGTCCACGGGGATCGTGGTACATGGTGATGAAGGTCATAGACTGCCTAAGGAAAGGTTCACCTTACAAGCTAGACTGAGAAAAGAAACATCCAGACTTATGTAAAACACCGTGAAAATTTATTGTAAATTTTACAAACCCCTAGCCTAGTTCGGAGGGTTTCTATCGGCTAATCCGCAAGCTAAAAAATAATCAAAAATCAAGAGCAGGTCCCTACCTGAGAAGTTACAGTAAACCCTCGCGAATGATCTGTCTCACAATAATAAAGCAACAACAGCAACACTAGGAAAATGGTACGACACAAATCCCTAGGTCAAATTACAAGATCAAGCTAATATCAGAATTTACATTTAACAGGGTAGCAAAACAAATCTAAGTTAGGATGATACCATCTCCACATTTACATTTAACGTTAATTCTTCTAGCTAAGTCCTATCAATTAATAACAAAATTTACGGCGGTGACGTCCGTAATAACAAACAATTACATTCAAAGCTAAGTGAACAGCCATAAAAAACATCTAAGTCATTCTTATGAACTAAGTGCTAATCAGCACACAATAAGGTAACATAGAGGATTCATAAACTTGTACATCATTAATAAATAACAAAAGACCACAGTTTTATTCAAATGACTGCCTGCACCTTGGTTTACTCTTGTAAGCCACAGTCATATAATGTGTGTAGTTACGGTGACGACTGCGTAGTAAAGACTACGTCTAACATCGTATGGCCTGCGCTCCACCAGCTACGAACTCAAGGTTCGAGCAAGCTTCAGTCACAACAAAAATGTGTCAGCTGTCCTCAAGTTATTTCCTCCAGGAAATACCTTCATAAACACGGCTATGTCAGCAGGTTCCAAATGCAAAAGAACAAGGTTAAGTAGAAAGGATTCGTTAGTTAGCTTTTGTTTTATCAAAATTATGCGTTTTATTATTAAGACGTCGGTTTAGGTTATCGTTGGTTTATGGCGAATAATACTGACAAGCCTGGGCACGGAGCGTCTCCCCTGAGATCATCTCTGCCAAAAGCCTCGACTCAAAAGTCGGAATACAATCAACGAGCAATAACAACTCGGACACACAATAACACAAGTTACCAGCGGCGCACAGCTCACGTTCAATAACTCTGGGATGGGCCTGGACACAATCAGTTACCCTCCCTAAACATCTGGTCCACGGGAACAATCCCGGACATGGTACACACAATACCATCATTCATGAAAAACCTCCCTAACGGGGCTAGCCTACAACGTACTATAGAAACCTGACATAACTGTACTCATCAAAACAGCGGTACACGCAACAGCGTTTAACTAACAAATGACATTCTACAAAACAGATGATCAGATACAAGAATGAACACTGGGTTCCATAAGCTATAATTGCAATGGAAGGGAAAGTGAATGCTAAAAGCATTCTGTCCTATGTTAACATAAGTCCGTCTCACTTAGAAGCATGCGCTCTCACACGGGCGCTGAGTCACAAAACCTGTTCGTGTCGCCGCAGGCTACAAGATTCCTGCGCTGTATGACACAACACACTAACTAGGCTGGCAATTTAAGCAAGAAAAATAACAGTAAAACTGGCCTCATAATAATACCTTTACTATAGGTTATAAATCTCGAAGAATATTTGCATAAAAAGCACGCTATAAATCTGAATACAATCATATAACTCTGTCTTCCACATCAAAGACGTTTAAAAGGTAGCAATGTCACTCATTGCTGGAGCTCTCTGCTCTCAAAGATAAAATACTCTTCAGTAGTTTCAAACATCAAATAAACACGTGTCATCACACATGACACTAACAAAATAATAATTGTGGCGCAAATTCCACTCTCTGCTGGATCTGCTTAATGATACGTTAGGAACTGGGTTCGATGCTAGGCAACGATGAAACGTCCCTTTTACTTATAAGGTCCACACATGACCTGCATGGATTCTGAGCTCATCTCAAATGAAATATAATGCAGTTACAAAACTGGTAATTACAGTCGATTACCCAAATGATACGACTACTCTAACGAAGTCAGGGGTGTAACATAGACTGGCTGCAAACAATGCAGCTAAAGAAACTTGACCATGGCATCAGATTGCCAAAACTAGAGTCTGCAAAGACTTGAAAAACACCCAAGATAGGGTTAAGCAAAGTAGCCTCAAAATGACTACAGTCACGTTTAGTAATAGGCAGAAATTGGCGTCTTACGACGTCCATCAAACTGCAGCAGGGTTGACCAAAATGTCATACCCAAGGGTGACTCACAATCACTGCAAATAAATGGCATTTAATTAGACTAAATTACATTCCCTACCTATGAAATGGCTGTCACTAAGCTCGGTTGGTTCACAAACTACACTAATCTAACTATACCACCAGAAACTAGAACAAGGAAGGGTGTACAAAACTCACGATACGAAGGAGTCCACACTTAGCTCACTGTCCAACAACAAGGGTTGAACAAAAGCGCCTCTGGCTTTCAGGGTCAGCATCGTCCTCATCAGAACTTCCATCCGGGCTCTCCCAAAGACCAGGGTTCGGTCTGTCCCTGTAGTTGACCTCGTGAATGGACTGGACATGCCTAGGAAAGGCATCCTCGGTTCCTTCCTCCTCGTCTTATGTTCTAGAAGTTCCATAATCAAGCTGGTCCCATCCGAGACATCTCCCTCATACCATAATGGTATTAGCCCATGGTCTCGGCCTCGAACATGGTGTTGAAAAAGTTAACCACGTGGGCGGTAGAATAAGACTTGTAGTAGTTCATTATAATCTCTTGAAAATTACAGTATTCATCGTAGATATCACAGGCTTTAAATATAACTGACAACACGGCCTCTACACTTTGCAGATGTAAATGATAAATGGCCATGCACTGTTCTGCGGTTCCACACGTGTACAGACGCTACTTTTTCTATCACGTGGCATCCGTTAAATGGGCGTCGTTTTATTACGGATAAGTTCACCGTAGCAATTTCTATATAACGTACTTTTATAATCACACGTGTTCAAAGTAATAATTTCACATTTACCTGTATATTTTCGCACCAGGCTCTCGGCCCTCCACAAACACGAGGGTGTAAAAATGTGGTGCTACAGTAATGTCGTAAATTTCACAATACTTGCCAAATAATTCACTGTACAATTCGTATTGATCACTGCACATCAACAACAGTGATTCGTAGTATACTTGTGTTCGATGGCACCTGATAATGATTTCCACGCTGAAAAGCGGACTATTTGCCACGTCTTATGCGACGGATATAATAACACGCCTACACAGGGCGGATTCTCCAGACGTAGTGCAAGGAACTGCGTTCCTCGTGGAAGCAAGTCGTCAAAACTAAGTTGTTGAGCGCCTACTTACATTCCTGTTTGCGTATCTGCAATGATATTACCTTACCTTAAAGTGAAAAAACATTCTCCAAAATGTTTCAATAATACTGAATGACGAAATGGAATATTCTGAGTCTCGTGGAAAGATAAAATTGAATAATACGATCTCAGATAAATAATTAGCAGACTTCACCAAAGTCAAAAGTGCGATTCTTCGCTACTTCAAAGAGAATAGTATAAGCTCTCGGCTTCTCGTAGCTTTCTGGGTGTGTTCAAAGATACTACATCCCATCATAAATGTGCTGTCGTGAAAAATATCACTTCACTTTGCCGAAAACTGCACAAAAAAGTATAAAAGTGATTTTGGAATGTTAAAGGTTAGTATATTCGAATATAATTCAATAATTTCAAAATAGTATTTACTAAAACACAGAAAATTAATTTTAATAATCTTCTATTCTATGGCCAACATCCTGAGCAGGATAATTATTTCCATTCTAGCTCAAATATATTTACTCAAGTGACCAAAACCATTATTAACATTGTATTTCAGTTATATACCAACGTGCACAAATCTGTTATCTTCAATAAAAAACATCTTCTTCTGTAAAACAATGCATTTATTTCACTCAACACAACCGAACTGGCCAAGACGTGCACTGTGGAGACCACTGGGATATATGCTTCCCACCTTTGGTTTCTGATGACAGAATACATCTACAGTAATTAATGGGTTTTCAATTTTTCTCTCCATTAGCTTGTGGATGCATGTGAAGCTGCTTGAAATGAAATGGGTGGGAAGATTCTCTCCCTAATACCGTTCTATAAATATATGGTGGGAAGATATTATCCCAAGGACCTATAAAGGGTAGTTAATTTTATTGTGGATATTTTGCAAAATATATTCACATATATACTGTATATAGATATATTTAGGCACTTTTAATACTCTATGCCCAAGATAGCAGGTTCACACCCGGCTGAAGTCGCCGGATTTTTAAGAGCATTAAAAATCGCTGTTTGCCTTCCTTCGGAGGGGGAAAAGCCGGCGGTCCCACGTAATAGATTTATGGCATGTAAAAGAACCTTCCACTAACTACAATATTATGTGAAGCTAAATTTGTAGGATAGATTTGATTAATGCTCTTTAATTTCCAACGTTCGTCGCCAGGTGCTGGTTGTGGTAGGAACAAGTAGACAAATTCGCGGCTAGGTGTCGTGGACGGTAGCATTTGGTGGCAAAAGTAGGAACTACTTGAAATTGATCGTCTGCAGTCCTTACCTGAATTACAGATAACCCACACTAATACAGCCATCACAATTAACACCGGTTATCAGACAGATTCTATACACACCCAAAGTACATGGGGCTACATGAACGCGTTGTCACAGCCCCTAAACTGAGGAACCAACCAACCGACACGTTTAGTACATCTAAATCCAAGGCCTGGTGATAACTTTCTTCACTGTAGATATGACATTTGCATGGAATCCTTGTAACAAGAATTTTGTGGCCCACCGATAGAGGAATCACCGGCTGCCACTGGTGAGATGGGCAACACTGCGATGAAGCTATTTCCATGATCTCGTTTATCTCTGACGAAACACAGTTGGCTTAGGATACACGAGACTACTAGCTCCGGTATTCGAACCTTTGACCCCCAAACTATGTATTCTGGCACATCTAACGGACCAGTATTCTGTGTGTGTTACGTCGTTAGCTGAAAAGTGCGTGCCCTCAGGTGGGGGGTGGAGATCAAAGGGCTCGAGCGCAAGGGGAACCCCCAGAGCGCAGCGCTCAGTAATTAAATGGGAATTGGATTTAGGAACGGTATGTTCCCTAACAAAAGCAGTGCACAGCGTAATTTGAATCCAGCATATTCTTTCAATATAAACTCCAGGTCTAGGCAGTCTAGGAGGTCATATAGTCTGCTCCAAGGCCCTGACCATCCTACCACAAGTAAACTATAACTCAGACTGCGAGTTTATTGGCGCCTTATCTTAGTCAGACTAGGAGGTCATATAGTCTGCTTCAAGGCCCTGACCACCCTACCACAAGTAAACTATATCTCAGACTGCGGGTTTATTGGCGCCTTATCATAGTCAGACTAGGAGGTCATATAGTCTGCTCCAAGGTCCTGACCACCCTACCACAAGTAAACTATATCTCAGTCTGCGAGTTTATTGGTCCCTTTTCATAGTCAGACTAGGAGGTCATATAGCCTGCTCCAAGGCCTGACCACCCTACCACAAGTAAACCATATCTCAGACTGTGGGTTTATTGGTGCCTTATCATTGTCAGACTAGGAGATCATATAGTCTGCTCGAAGGTTCTGACCACCCTACCACTAGTAAACTCCATCTCAGACTGCGGGTTTATTGGTCCCTTATCTTAGTCAGACTAGGAGGTCATATAGTCTGCTCCAAGGCCCTGACCTCCCTACCTCAAGTAAACTCCACCTCAGACTGCGAGTTTTTTGGGCCCTTATCATAGTCAGACTAGGAGGTCTCTGCTCCATTACTTGCTTTATTCTTTATTTGTTTACCATTTATTCTTCTAGTTTGTATTAGTTATAATTCTCATTGCATTCTCATCTCATCTTTGACGATCACCCAAACCATTAGGGGCCAATAACCTAGATGTTAGGCCCCTTAATACAACATTCATCATCATCATCATCATCATCATCTGTACTCGAGCAATTTTGTTTCCATTCGTGGATGTGGAGGGACGCCCACTTTGATCTTCATACTCCACACTCTGCCGTCCTTCACTGAACATACAGCACCAGAGACCGCCTCACCATATACGGTGGTAGGCGTTCATGGATGACTGACACATTTATCCCACGTACCCATTCATCCTGGATAACAGCACGCACTTCCATTGACAAACACGATGCCAGTACACGTCTGTCTGCTATCGTGAGTTGTACTCGAATGATATCGGGCACACCAATCTGCTGCTCCTCTCTCTGCGCATGCGCCATTCCCCCTCCACTGAAGCTCCTTTCGTCGTTGAACCAGCCACGAGTGTGGATTCTTATGGCGATGGTTTGTGTCACGTGGTGTACCATCTGCTCTTGCAATAAAATGAAGAAACTTGTTGTACTTGCGGAACTTTCCTCGTACAATGTGTTGACCGACTGAAAACTTGTAATATCAGTTCTTCATTGTGTAAATTAGTGGCGTTACAATTACTGATTAACGTCGCTACCGGAAGAAGTAACGTGAGACTCCCCTAGCATATCAGTTCTGTAAAGCCATCATTTCATACGTTCAATAACGAACAGTTGACGTGAGCTCGGTTACCATGACAACCTCTCCTGCCCACACTCACATGATGACGTCAATGTAATGTGTGTGGACTATGCATGTAGGCCGTGAGCGAGCATTTCCAATCACAATATTTGTTCTTCCTCTGGGATATTATTGGCGGAATAATAATTAGTAGTAACTACTGTTAATCACTTCATGTATCTGGTGACATTACACAGCAGCAGTGTACAGGGTGGTACATAATAGGTCGCACATAACCGGCACAGTTACAATTACAATCATCAAAGTAACGCATCGTTTCTCTTGTATGAAACAGTTACTCAAAAATATTTTCCCCGTTCCTGTAATTCGCTGTTCTTTTCATGAAACAAGACATTGATACTGTTCTCAAGTGTTGAAGCGTTACTTGTAGGTGCTGCCTCAGTAACAATCGGCTATATTAATGGGGAGAATGCTTGCCATGGCGGGTGAGTGGTTATCGTGTTGGACTACCAATCCCAAGCTTGCAGGTTCGCTCCTGGCCGTGGTAAGTGATTTTTGAAAGGGGGCATTGGCATGTTAAAGAACCGATTTGAATTCAGTAGGCCGTGTTCGTAATGGTAAAATGAATCTCGGGATTTTCAGCCAACACAACGTTCCTTCATTCTCTACTAGAAAGCGCTATAGTGTCAAGGAGCTTAGATATCTAACCTCCTTGACTTTCATAGCGTTCCAAGGAACGACAAAATTCGACATGCACACTTCCCTCTGGGTGTCAAATAACAAAGCTTGCACCCAGCACCCGAGGCCATACCATGCTATTATTATGGGGAGAAAGAGATTTCTCCTGAAATATCGACAAGGGATTTATTATGTGCACAGACTACAAGGATGATATATTTCGTTTCGTGAAGTGAACATCATTAGATCCACGGAAATGAAAGCGATAGTCGTGTCCGGCTTTCTTACAAAAAGTATAAACACTGAAAATATTTTAATGGTGAAAACATCTCTTTGGTTCCCTATCTTAGCAAAAAGAAAAGGTAAAAATAAGGGTATACGGAAAGTAATTTTTTGGAAAAAATGCCATTTTTCTTTTTTTTTGCATAATATTAAACTGTGGAGTTTGCTCTTTCAAATGACATATAAATCACGAGGATACTACGCGTAGAAGTATTTTATTTTAACCCTTTACTGCAAGGCAACATATCACTTTTCACCTATGTATGTAGGGGCAGAGTAAGTTTAACGGCAAACCATCAACGTCCATTCAATTGTGCACTCATTCAAACACATATAGTGATGCCTTGTATTTTGCTTTACATAACATACGACAAAACAGCCCGACAACCAAAGGTACTCCTTCCACCCCGTCAACACCCACGTGTACCAACCACCCTTTATTTTCCGTGGGTCCTCCCCATCCAGTTACGACAGGCTTCTGGAGTACCTTTGGCTCAACCTCATAGACATTACCGACAGATAAGCGGCGATTGACGAATACGCCATATTGCAAGATCAGCAGCGATTGACAAATACGCCATAATGCTACAAGATCAGCGGCGATTGACAAATACGCCGTATTGCAAGATCAGCGGCGATTGACAAATACGCCGTATTGCAAGATCAGCGGCGATTGTCAAATACACCATATTGCAGGATCAGCGGCGATTGACAAATACGCCATATTGCAAGATCAGCGGCGATTGACAAATACGCCGTATTGCAAGATCAGCGGCGATTGACAAATACGCCATATTGCAAGATCAGCGGCGATTGACAAATACACCATATTGCAGGATCAGCGGTGATTGACAAATACGCCATATTGCAAGATCAGCGGCGATTGACAAATACACCGTATTGCAAGATCAGTGACGATTGTCAAAAAGGCCATATCAAGATCAGCGGCGATTGAAAAATACGCCATATTGGAAGATCAGCGGCGATTGACAAATATGCCATATTGGAAGTTCAGCGGCGATTGACAAATACGCCATATTGGAAGATCAGCGGCGATTGACAAATACGCCATATTGCAAGATCAGCGGCGACATTACCTACGGTCGTGCAAGTATACTTGCGCATTGCAATACGTACCCATGGCCAGTAGGCAGTAATGTTCGGTCTTGTTAAGATAGGTCTTTCCATATATCCTTAACCAATTTGACTTGAAGGGCTGAAGGCCTTGGAAAGGTTTCAAATTGTCAATTTTGTAGAGCAAACAAAAGAAAAACATCGAAAATCTCTTCCGGCCTTAATACAGTTCCATAAAATCAGCCTGAAAGGTTTTTTTCTTATCTCGTTTTCTTTTGATTCAAATCCAAACCAAATTAACTTATTTACACAAGCCTTTCTTCAATGTGTTTTCTGGTTCAATACCCTCAGGCGTTATTTGGTTGCTTGGAATATATTCACCCCGGAAGTAGTTATAAGGGCTTAAGTGGAACTCTGCATTGACTCAGAATAGCGCTCATAGTGGTAGGAAAGGAAAACAGCTAATCTAATCGACCGGATATGGTTGAGTTTCAATGAGTCACACTAGCGCTCTTAGTGGTAGAAAAGGCAAACTGCTAATTTAATAGACTGGGTATGGTTGAGATTCATTGATTCACACTAGCGCTCGTAGTACAGTAGTAGAAAAGGCAAACTGCTAGACTGGATTAGGTTGAGATTCATTGACCCACACTAGCGCTCGTAGTGGTAGAAAAGGCAAACGGCTTATCTAATCAACCGGATATGATTGAGTTTCATTGACTCACACTAGGGCTCTTAGTGATACAAAAGGCAAACTGCTAATCTAACCGACTGGATATGGTTGAGATTCATTGACTCGCACTAGCGCTCTTAGTGGTAGAAAAGGCAAACTGCTAATCTAATCGACCGGATATGGTTGAGTTTCATTAACTCACACTAGCGCTCTTAGTGGTAGAAAAGGCAAACAGCTTATCTAATCGACCGGATATGGTTGAGTTTCATTGACTCATACTAGCGCTCTTGGTGGTAGAAAATGCAAACTGCTAATCTAATAGACTGGATATGGTTGAGATTCATTGGCTCACACGAGCGCTTGTAGTGGTAGAAAAGGCAAACTGCTTATTTTATTTATTTATTCGTGTCAGAAGCAAACAAAATACTGGATTACACTAAAATTACATACATATTTACAAAGTAAACCATACAACACACAATGTCTTTTCAAACCACGGTCAACCAAAAATGTGCAACCTGTATAGCATTGGAATTTGCTAGTAAAAGATCTTCTGCTGTACAAGTGGCAGGGCACAGCGGACAATTCAGTAGATGCTCCATGGTATGGGGCATACCGCAGTCGCAGTTGGTGGAGTCAACGGGGAAGTGCCATTTCTGCAAGTTATCCTTAGATCTTCCAACAGCAGAACGGAGACGATTAAGTGCCCTCCACACGATCCATTTCTGATCATGTCCAGGTGGGAGGCTTTCCGAAGGGTGATCCCATAGAGAGTTATTCCCAAGCCGAGAAGTCCACAATTGTTTTCTAGCTGTAGCTGGTGTAGTTAGCAAGACTGCAGTGGTGTTGAGGAAACTTCTCCTGGACTTCAACCTACGGGTGGCTGGTACATAACCGTACAACGGATGGGAAAACTGATTAACCTGTTTAGCTCTCTCTTCATTGGCTGCTACCTCACGACGTATATCCGGTGGTGCTATCCCTGCAAGCTGGTAAAGTTTTGCAAGAGGTGTAGGCTTCAAACAACCTGTAATAAGCCTACATGTTTCATTAAGCGCCTTGTTAACATTATTTGCATGGGTGGATTTGTACCACACTGGACATGCATATTCTGCAACACTGTAACATGTTGCAAGCGCTGTCGTTCTCAAGGTTGATGGTTGAGAGCCCCAGGTGCTACCAGTGATCTTACGTAGGATGTTATTTCTAGCTTCCACCTTTAGTCTGGTATTCCGGCAATGCTGTTTGTAGGTCAGAGTACGATCGAGGGTAACTCCCAGATATTTTGGATGAGGAGTGTTAACTAAGCGTGTTCCTTGCCAAGAGACGTTAAGTTCACGACGAGCCTGCTTGTGCTTCAGATGAAATGCACACAACTGAGTTTTTGATGGATTTGGACGAAGTTGATTATCATAGTAATAGACATCCAACTCAGTCAATGCTTGTGTTAAATGAGCTTCAACATCTTCGAAGGATTTCCCCTGACAAGCTAATGCTAGATCGTCGGCATAAAGAAAACTTCTAGTGTTCCTTGGAAGTGGTTGGTCGTTAGTGTAGACGTTAAACAACATTGGTGATAGAACACTACCTTGAGGTAAGCCATTTCTTTGACGTCTCCATCGACTGCGCTGTCCTTGGAATTCCACATAAAATCTCCTGTTTTGAAGGAAACTTTCAATAAGTTTTGTGAAACTGTAATCCTTCGTGATTCCATAAATCTTCTGTAACAAAGCACGATGATTGACAGTGTCATAGGCAGCGGTCAAATCGATAAAAGCTACTCCCGTGATATTCCGTGTTTCAAAGCCATCCTCAATGAATTGAGTGAGGTTAAGGATCTGGGATGTACAACTTTTCCCTGGTCTGAAGCCTGCTTGTTGTTGTATGAGAGCAGGCTCTACGACATGAACTAGGCGGTTCAGTAACATTCGTTCAAAGATTTTAAGCAGGTGACACAACAAGGATATTTGCCTGTAGTTTTGAGGTTCAGTTGACATTTTTCCAGGTTTCAGAATCGGTATGACTCGTGATTTCCTCCAGGTTTTTGGGAAATTGCAGGATTTCAAACAGTTGTTGAAGAAAGCTAGGACCCATTCTCTTGCTCGTTCCCCAAAGTGTTTGATCTGCTCTAGTCTGATATCATCTACTCCTGCTGCCTTGCCGATCTTACAACTATCAATGGCTGCCGTCAGTTCTGCCATGCAAAAAGGTTGCATAAGTTGACTAGTCTCGAGTTCTTCTGACCGAGCAATTTTATGATCTGACCTGCGTAATGGATGGTCAGATTTACCATTTTCCACGAGCTGACGAGCAATCTGATTAGCTGTTATATTTTTGTGTCCCTCTTTTGTTGTTGGATCACAACTCAGGTACTTAAGGAGTCTCCAGGCTTTCTGACTACTCTTACTTAGATCCGTCTCCTCCATCAATTGGCACCATGCATCGTTCCTGTTCTTGGAAATCGCTGTTAAAAGATCTTCCCCAGCTTGAAGGGTATCGTTACCAAATGGGTCATTATCAAAGAGGTCAAGATAGTTTTTCAAAAGTTCCTCAGTTTTCGAAGTCAGACCTTTTATATATTGTGCTCTGCAGCCTCGGGGAATTGAAACACGGGAACAATACTTCACGATATTTACAAAGTCGTCATATAATTCAGGAACTGGCTCAATATTTAGAATATTCTCTTCTAGAGAAATGGTAAATTTCTTCCAATCAGCCTTCTTAAAATTGTATCTACGTCGGAAAGGAACTGACTGTGGTCGAATGGCAGCATAAATCTGGCATATAATAGGCCGGTGTTGCGTGTGAGGAATAGCTTGACCCACTGATTTTATTGATAAATGAGATATGTTTTCACTCACAAATATCATATCGGGATTATATCCACGCCTCCATCTTGCACTGTTGAAAGATGCTGGAAGTTTGTTATCATGCAATAAGTTGAGATCATATGAGTCTGCCCATTCAGCCACGGCCTCACCACTTTCATCGGTAGTTGAGTAACCCCATATTGTGTTACGGCTGTTGAAATCACCAACAACAAACTTCACAGATTGATGCTGGAAGTTGCTGGGTTCTACAAATTTAAATACAGTACCTGGGGGCTTATAAACTGATGTTACAGAACAGTTGCTAAGCTCTACTGTAAGAATTTCGGTGTCATCTACAATGGAAATTCCTGTGGAGACGATCTGAATATTAGGTTTGGCAAAGATAATGCTGCCATAATGTCGATGAGGATGTTCAACTATTAGGCTCATACCCTTGATTTTTGGACGGTGGAGAGTCAAGTCTCGGTGGGTTTCCTGAATACATAGTAAATCACATTTCTGATCATGGCATATCTGGCTTAATAACTCTTCCTTGGTGGATGAAAGACCTTCAATATTGACAGAGATGATTGTCAGTTTTGGCGCTGAAAAGGGCCGGTTTATATTAATTTTCACCATTCAGGCAAACTGCTAATCTAATAGACTGGATATGGTTGAGATTCATTGACTCATACTAGCGCTCTTAGTGGTAGAAAATGCAAACTGGTAATCTAATAGACTGGATATGGTTGAGATTCATTGACTCACACGAGCGCTCGTAGTGGTAGAAAAGGCAGACAGCTAATCTAATCGACCAGATATGGTTGAGTTTTAATGACTCACACTACCGCTCTTAGTGGTAGAAAAGGCAAACTGCTAATCTAATCGACCGGATATGGTTGAGTCTCATTGACTCACATTAGCGCTCTTAGAGGTAGAATAGGCAAATCGCTAATCTAATAGACTGGATATGGTTGAGATTCATTGACTCACACTTGCGCTCGTAGTGATAGAAAAGGCAAACTGCTTGTCTAATCGACCAGATGTGGTTGAGTTTCATTAACTCAGAATAGCGCTCTTAGTGGTAGAAAAGGCAAACTGCTAATCTAATAGACAGTATTTGGTTGAGATTCATTGACTCACACTAGCGCTCGTAGTGGTAGGAAAAGCGAACGGCTTATCTAATCGACCGGATGTGGTTGAGTTTGAACTCACACTAGCGCTCTTAGTGGTAGGAAAGACAGCTAATCTAATCGACCAGATATGGTTGATTCTCATTGACTCACACAAGCGCTCGTAGTGGTAAAAGAGGCAAACAGCTATTCTAATTGACCAGATATGGTTGAGTCACATTGACTCACACTAGCGCTCTTAGTGGTAGAAAAGGCAAACTGCTAATCTAATAGACCGGATATGGGCGATTTTGACTCACACTAGCACTCGTAAAGTTAGAAAAGACAAGCTGCAAATCTAATAGACCGGGTATGGTTGAGTTTTACTTAGAGTAGCGCTCGCAGTGGTAGTAAAGGCAAACTGATTATCTAATCGACCGGATATGGTAGAGTTTCCAGTGAAGAATCATCAGTATACCGCGTGTCACCACCTGGTAATAAACGTTCAGTGTGTCCTTTACGTTTGGAAAAGTGGAGAAAACAAGGACAATATTTTACAAATGCACCAACAATAATATTCAGTGATGAACCGGGTTCGAGTCTAGGGCATTAAAGGATGTTGAGTTGCTTGCATGAAGGGATACAACTGGGGAAACGTCGTCAAGCCGTGACGAAAGGCATCGCGGAAGCACGAAAATGAGACATTCCTCAATAAGCTCTGACGAGATTAGTTTCCTTATTTCCAGGAAGGTGAACACATATGGGAGCAACGGGAATGTGTGGAAAGACAGGTTCATCCAGTAATTTTTTCAGGGGGAACGTGGGGGTACGCGTACCCATTAAACATTTGAAAACTGTTTAAGAAGAAAGTGACAGTCAGTCTGAAAGACTAGACTTTGTATCATTTTAAATGCTACAAATGCTACAAATGCTGAAAAATGCTAGAAAGGCTGGAGACTTCTCGCTTCACTCGAAGCCAAAGACTCTTGACATGTTAGAAAAGTATCTGCATAATACTTATCTTGCTTATCTTGTTTCAAATTACTCGCGAACGGCAAGTTCAAACCAAGGGCAAAGCAAGGTCAAGCGCGCGGGATACCGTCACGATCACCAGAGCGCGCGGGGACGTGCCCCTTCCATCCAGTCTAAAAACACTTATAGTGGGCGATGTATTGAAGATAGAGATATGCTCTCACGGACTCTTTTGTAGAACTTTTCATGCTGACCAATTCTTACGCTCATAGTATATTGATATTTTAACGGTTTGCTCAGCGTAAGCTTAAGAAGCGCACGGACGCCAAGTTTGTTTTCGACTTTTTCACTGAAATCGTTACTGCTTGGCTTCCTTTGATCATACATAAATTATTTTCTACAGAATCTTTCCTCGAGATATCCTTTACGGAATGGTGAAAACCGCATCAAAATCCATCCAGTGGTTCTCGAGATTACCCGTGACATCCAAGAATCGGGGATTTTTGTCTTAAACTAACGAAGTAGAGATTGCGGGGAACACATGCACCAAGCAGTACTATGACGTCACACACCTCAGTGCATCTGGGTACAGTTCGTCCCGTCACCGTAACGTAACGCCAGACCCCAGCGTAACGACGAAGTCGACAAGATCATTTAAAATGATAAAATATTGGTACATTTGTATCTAGTCAAGCAAATATAACTTCCAACTTGAAAGTTCATCCATCAGCTGGCGTCAACACGCTGTTCACAACAGCTGGAGGAGATTTCGAGTAATCCTAGATTTAAATCGATCTATCGAATCAGTTTCTTTTGGTCGGCAACTCGGCACTCTGTTCTTATAAGCACGCAGGCTATAGTGTTTGGAGGTGGGGTAGGATGTTATTCGGTGCGGCATCGAAAAAGCTGAAAGTTAAAGATTCGAACACAATGACCGGACTTTCTTGCTGAAAATTGCAAGATAGTGATGTTTGTCGACTAATTTTTTGTTAGACAATAAAAGCACTGCATAGGACCAAAGTTTTTCGCGAGTCACACTGATAAATGGCTCCCATATTATCAACCTTCTTTAACTATTTTCTTCTTGATTTTGGGTCCTATCTTGGACTTAATTAATCTTATTTTGTGGTTATCACCAACTTCAAGGTAATTCATGATTTTAACAATTTTCTTTAATTGAATTACCGTATCAATTAACTTCATGGATTTTTCATCTCTTGTCTGGTTCGGTACCTGTCAATCTTTTAGTTTCTCATATGAGTTTTCATTAGATTCTTCACTTATCTAAGACAATTAATTTTGTTCATCATATTGCCTTGTGGCATATCTTACTGTAATTTGTTACTTATGTTAAAATATATTGGTTACCCTAAGAGTATTTTTCTTGGAGTTCTCTGTTCACAGAAGACATGTATTTTAAGTCTCTTAATACTTTGGGTTATATTCTGTCCATCGATCTCCTTCCACTTTTTAATTGATCTGTTTTGTTGGTACGGTAGCGTATTGTAATTCTGGATTATATTTTATATTATATTAAATGATCATATTGGGTCATTATTTGGTGCCGTTAATTCATAAAGTTACCTAACCATGTAGGAGTTGTACAACTTCCTCGTGGTGTGATCTTCCAACAACAGGTAGTGGCATGTAACCGTTACTTTCCAGGGCAGTGGAAGTCACCCGATATCTTGGCCGTCCTAAAAGCCCACTCTCACGCCACTTGGGGTTTTTCTGTAGGTCTACTTTCAAGATTTAGGTGTACCAAACAGCAGTGTGCAATCAAATTGGAGCAGGTATCTAAATGTTACACCTACAGGGTCATTATCGTAGTGCGCTGCAGTAAACACGGCAAGCTAAGACGGCGTTGACTGGCGCTGATCGTGGGCGGGCGTACACGGTTCAGTAGGTGGTGGCACGCACTTGTACACCTTTACCAAACATGTTCAATAATGTATACTTACAGAGCTCATAGTCGATGCTAAAAATGTCCTCCCTCTCTTGTAACACACACCTGACATCTTCTGATGAAAGACAACAATTTCATCTATTTTTTCCTGTAAGAACACAACGTTGTCTTTTAACTTTTTATTATTATTTACGGAGCCTGTTTTCTTCAATCGTTTAGTGATCCTTATAATTGTACTGGCATTAGGCACAGGTCTTCTGGGAAACTTGATTCGAAATTTTCATCTTGTTTCAGAACAAGACTTCCTGCATTCCATATACGAATTATGGATATACACACGTTCGTGCAATGTGAATTGGTGTCTAGGCATGGCCAGCAATCATAGTAATCACAATACTCACTTAGGTTGGTCGGTTCTTAAGTTTAGGGGCTGCGACAACGTGGTCATGTAGCCCTGTGTACTTTGGGTGTGTGTAGAATCTGTCTGATAACCGGTCTTAATTGTGATGACTGTATTAGTTTGTGTTATCTGGTTTTTAAATCAAGTAAGGATTTCAGACTTTTGAATTTTTCAAATAGTTCCTACTTTTGCTGCCAAACGCCACCGTCAACGACTACTAATTGAGAACTTAGCTACCAGACGCCTCCGCAGTCGGCTCTTGACAACGAACGTAGGAACCTAAGGGCGTTGTTTACATTCTTAACCTATACAATTTAGCTTCATACAGGTGTAATTATTGGAAGGTTCTTTAACATGCCATAAATCTATGACATGGGACCGCCGGCTTTACTTCCCCTCCGAAGGAAGGCGAAGGCATACTGAGGGATTTTTAACACCAATACTCACTTAACGTGCAACACTAACGTCTACGCTTTGCAGATACACGTCCATATGAATGACAAAACACGTGTGAACTAACGATATGAGTCAGCGGAGCGGGTTATTACTAGGACCACTCACACCGCACCTGGCCAGGCAAATGACGTCATAGTCAGCCGCGATTACCGAGGCGTACAAAGATAATGACCCTGTAAAATGCTACATACTGGAAAACAGATTGGACACCCTGTACTCTAGAGTAAATAACAATTTGGAGAAGAGAAAATAGATTTGGACATTATATCTTATGGATAAATACACAATTTGCATGGTCAATTCTCTTTGATTCAACCGGATCTTAGGATATTCGCTTGACGAACGAAGCCTCCCTCTTGTAATATACACAAATAATTATTAACATGTACTTATTTTCATATATCCCGTGTTCGCGGACAAATACGACACCATTATTTAATATCATCTTAAAAATAATTGTAAAATATTGCATATAAACATCCTACCGGCCTGTGTCTGCAGCCCCATTTTTGGGGAGTCTAAAGAAATTTCCCCCACATTATACCAATTAGAGGAAAATCATAATTTTTCAATACAGCATCACTTCTTTAACTTCTTTAACTTATGAGGAACGCCCAAAAATGGGGTGGTACAGTAAATAATTCAAATGTTTCTTATTGATTTAAGGGTGACAATGTGATTAATAAGAAACATTTGAATTATTTACTGTACCTCCTGTGAGAAGACATTTCGCATTCTGATAATGGACTGTAGTCAACAGAATATAACTGTTCTCAGAGAGCAGTTGTTTGTTGACAGACATACACCCTGTCTCGTTGAGGGCCTTGAGCAGAATCCAGGAGATAACATGAAAAGAAAAAGAAGGCTAACCCCTCGCAGAAGGAGGGTATCAGGAAAGATGAGACAAGAGCCAATTAAGGAGGGAAAGGAAGAGACTCCCTAGGCCTCGGATACCCTAATACCGTCGGGGTCGTAAGAGAACAAGAGTTGACCAAGAAAGATCGACAGGAATGAAGACGGAGAGGAACCCGGGACAAGTAAGTGGGAGCAATGCCGGACTCAACTGGGGCCCCGTGGTCGCCAACCCACGTCCCACTAGATGTGAGCCCCTGTGGGGACTCTGGAGTAAGTTTCTTCACCCCTAATAACAACTTGTGCCTACCCGTTCGTCATATGAGGCAATCGAACGGAATTCTCATTAGCTAGATGATTTTCCGAGTCAGCAACTTGGCAATTATCATCAGCGCGGTGTGAACAGGATATTGGTGTAGCCGCCAGAGCGTGCTGGCTGCCCTTGGCACTGACACAACTCTCAACAACTATTATCAGACAGACCAACACTGGTCAAAACAATTAGGGGATCAGGTGATATATCATACACATTATACATATGGTAACGTCTTTTATTCAGAGTTCGGTTACAATTGTAATTTATGTGTGCTACAGTACGGTATTGTGCTGTCCCAACTTTTTACTGGAGGCTTACATGGCGTTTACTTAGAGCGAGGCACCATTGGGCAATCATAATAATGAAAAAGTCATTCTCGTTGCCCTCTAATATGGTGTGTGATCGCCTCGGAGGGACAGGACAGTTGCACACCTGCGTGGTATGGACAGTATGAGGTTATTAATCAGCTCTTGAGGGATATTTGGCCATTCTTCCATGAGTGCAATATCCAGCTCGGCAACCGTTGTGGGAGGTCCTGGTCTGGCTGCAATGCGTCTGCCAAGTGCATCCCAGACATGCTCAATCGGGCTTAAGTCCGGTGGACAAGCAGGCCACTCCATTGGTTCAATGCCCTCGTCGTCAAGCATGTTGTCCACGTGTGCAGCTCTTTAGGGACGTGCGTTATCGTCCAACAGAATGAAACCATCGCCTATGGCAGCAGCGTAGGGCACAACAAACGGTCTAAGGAGCTCGTCTCGATACCTCTGAGCAGTCAAAGCGCAATTCTGAACGACATAGAGGTCCGTACGGCCGCCAATACTGACTCTTGCCCACACCATTCGCCCACCACCATAATATGGTGCTGTTTCCTGCACATAAGCGGGATTGTTCCGAGTTCCACGTTCACTCCAGTTGAGGGAACGAAGAATGTCCGGCTGAACCCAGAATCTTGACTCATCTGTGAACAAAACCCGGTGCCATTCGTTATGACGCCAAACCTGATGTTCCTCCGCCCAGTTTCTGCGGGCTAAACGGTGGCGTGGTTTCATTGGGACACACACCATAGGCCTCCATGCGTAAAGGCCACTTTCCCGAAGGCAATTTCGGACTGTTTGTGTTGATATTGCGCACCTATTGCCGCCTGGAGGATGCGTTGCAGCTGAGTTGCATTCAGCCTCCTGTCTCGACGGGCTGTAAAACCGAAGATAACGGTCATCTCTTGCTGATGATACCCGTGGACGACCTTGGCCTGGCCTTCTTTTAACGGTTCCTGTTGTCTGAAATCGCGTTCAGGTCCTGGAAATTACACTTTGGGACACTCCTATAGCTGCAGCCACCTCCCTCTGTGTCTGTCCCGCTTCCAACCTTCCTATGGCTCTCCATGCCATACCTTCGGGTAAGTCACGTTGTTGTTGCATTGCACCACCTGCTCACTACGCCATCTGAACCCATCTGCTTTTGTCATTCGTTCGGTAGAGTAAATGCACGTCCACACAAACCCCCTCTGCAGCAACTTTCTGTTATTACCACTATCTCGGTTGCCGTAATGTTGTTGTCTCCACTCCGTAGAACCGACAAGAAGGACGATGAACCATTTAGGTCATTCTGCCGATGACAATTCGTCAGAACCTAGGTATCTCAACTGATCCCCTAATTGTTTTGACCAGTGTAGTTGAGCTGATCTAACTACACCATAATGAATCACACACCGATCAACACTCAACGAGAGCACAGAAATGAGAGAATCTACGATATTCACGTCCACTGTTCTAGCATTAGTACCAACGCTGACCAATAATTTACCCAATATCCCGTGCGAAGATAAGAAAGTATATAAGGTGCGTTCAAAAAGTTACGAGCCGGAGGCTGAATGGCTCAAACTGGTGACTACATAGGCTAATCGTGGCGTGTGTAACGAGGTGTGGTTCCAACCAGAGGGTGGAAGGTCACAGCCCGTCGCTAGAGGGCACGCGTGCACGTCACGTGACGAAACAAAACGAGCAGCAGCTTGCATCAATCGTCAACGCTACCAGTCGCATTGCAAACAGTGACATGGATTTGTCAACCGTAGAAGCAAGGAGGTGTTGTTCGGTTTCTGACAGCGGAAGGAGTAGGGGGAACGGACATTCATCGCCGAATGTCACAAGTGTACGGCGAACACTGCATGTTCCTTGCAAGGGTCAAGGCGTGGCACAAGCGCTTCAGGGAAGGACGGGTGTCGTTAGCCGATGATGCCCGGTCTGGGGCACCCCCTGCATTACCGATGACAACGTCCAGCTGGTTGATGCACTCATTACCCAGGACCGCCGAGTGACAGTGAACGCCATAGCCGCCGTGGTCGCTCCACGACAATGCACGACCTCATACGGCCAACACAGTCGTGGCACTCCTGCAGAAATTCAAATGGGAGGTTCTCGGCGACCCTCCATTCAGTCCAGACCTCTCTCCCTGTGATTACGCAATGTTTGGTCCCCTGAAAAGGGCTCTGCGGGGCCAACGATTCACCTCGGACGCCGACGTCCAGCTGTACGTACGGAACTGGTTCACTTCGCAGCCCAGGGATTTTTATGAGACAGCCATTCACCGCCTCGTGTCACAGTGGGACAAGTGCCTCAACAGCCAGGGCCGATACTTCTAACATACAGGTGCTAGTTTCTGTAATTATGCCTCGGGCTCGTTTCTTTTTGAACGCACCTTATATATACGAGGGGCGTTTTTTAAGTAATACCCGTTGTGATATTACGCCGTTGCAGTACGGCGGTCGGCATTCCGTGCAGGTGCGCTTTGTACCTGCATCTATTGGCAAGGCTGAGACGCCATTACGGCAACAGTCGCCCAGTGTGGGTGTATTGACAAGCTTTTGAAAATGGCATCGTCGATCACGGGTCCCACCGACTCGTAGAAAAAAGAGAAAACTTCCCTGTAAGATATGCCGCCATTTGGCCACCACTGTCAGGCAAATTGCGTGCTTACTCAGAAGAACTCCGTATGTATAGGAGTTTTTAGCCTACTTTTCACATTTTGCAAAAATGAGGAAAAAGTAGACTTATGAGATCGATCCGGGAAAATGTCTGTCTGTCTGTCTGTCTGTCTGGCTGTGTGTGTGTCCCCCCTATCAACTCCTAAACGGCTGCAGCAATCAAAACCAAATTTAATATGAGTAAAGATGTGTACCGGAATATCTCACGTCCATATTTGAAAATGATGTCAGTGCTACCAACTGCTGAAAAAACGCACTAGAAATTTGAGCTCCATGTTGGATATCTCGCAAGGTATGCATGGGAGCTATTCCAAAGTTGGTACACATGCAGATAATACTATTTCAGTTTAATTTCCAGGATGCCAATAATGACAGTGTTGCCAAAATAATGTTAGGCCTTCTGATAGGTCCAATGTTTAAATGCATATAACATCTACACTATCAATTGGATTTCAACCAAATTTTGTATGTAATATCTGTACATAAACAGATATGATTGAGCCTATTCTTAAGAGCCACCAGGGCTGCCAACTGTTAATAATTGCTCTCTCTATTTTTTTTAATCCAAATACCAATATATCAGAAAGTATGCAAGCCAATAGCTTTAAACTATGCACACGTATATTCTGACATTTTAGATTAATTTGGAGTAACTTATATACGTCAGTTCTACCAACATGATTATAAGCCTGCTGATAGTACCAATTTTTAAATATATGTAACTTCTATACTATCAGTTGGATTTCAACCAAATTTCATATGTGCTATGTGTACCATAACAGATATGACTGCAAGTATTGTTAAGAGCAATCAGGGCTGTCAACTGTTAATAAATGCTGTCTATATTTTTTTACCCTAATATCAATATATCAGAAAGTATGCAAGCCAACAGCTCTATACTTTGCACACGTATAGCACCTGACATTGTAGATTAATTTGAAGTAATTAATACAAGGCAGTGCTGCCAACATGATTCTATGCCTGCTGATATGTCCAATTTTAAAATACATGTAACTTCTATACTAACAAATGGATTTCATCCAAAATTGGCACAACAAGATATCATAATATTTCAGATTATTTCTGACCAGCACACGCATGGTATTGTTGGCAACATGCTTTTACGCGTGCTGATAGATCCAGTGTCTAACTGCATGTAACGTCCATTGGACTTCAACCAAATTTTGTATTCTGTACCTTAAGAGATGGAACTAAGAATATATTCAGTCACCAGGGCTGCCAACTGTAGTGCTCTATTAGGCTACATTATACCAGGTATATTTTGAACTAATTTGATATTTCGATATTACCAACTTAATTTTGTCATCATTCTAGATAGGTTCATATACTGTAGAATAATCATTGGCATGAAAAGTAGGCTGTATAGTTCTTCTCGGAACTTCTTGTTTTTTTTTTTGCTAACGGACTTTGAGTTCACGCAGCATTTGTAGCATTTAAAAAGATATAAAGTCTAGTCTTTCAGACTGACTACCAGTGTTTCTTCTTTTGCTGATAAGTATTAAGGCATTAAGGACTGAAAAAGGAACAATTTATTTCAATGTTACAAAACTTAGAAATGACGATCCCATTAACAAAAGAGTTTTCATACATTACACTCACCGGCAAAAAACCGCATCATTTCATTTATGAAAGAAAATGCTTATGAGATCACCTTTTGTCCGTGTGTCTATCTGTGTGTGCGTGTGTGATGGTGTGTGTCTCCCCCTCATAACTTCTAAACGGCTGGAGCGATTTCAATGAAACTCGGTAAGTTCATAGCACTATTTTGACGACCCTGACCGTGCCCCTAAAATTTTGTTACGTCTCACTAATCCAACATGGCGGCTGTGCGAAATATTTCACCATCATTCAATATCTCCGGAACTATTACTGATATCACCCTGGAATTTTGTTCGGTGATAAAGGGAACTACTTGAAGTTCACCTATGTGACTTTTGAAAACCTGGTAAGTACAAAACCAACATGGTGGCCAAGCGAAGTTGCGACTTATAAATAGACGTTTCTCGCGATTTAACCAAACGCAATAAAACTTGGTACAGTATATGTTTATAAACATTGTAATGCACCGACATATAACTTCGTTCAATTGTTTACATCACCTCAAGATGGCGAAATATTCTATATCTCTGAAACTCTTAGCGGAATCACCTTGAAATTTTGTACGGAGATAAAGGGAACTCCTGATATCTAATTTAGTTCAATTGTTTACATAACCTCAAGATGGCGGCTGTGCTAATTTTAAAATTAAGTTTTTATTTCTTGTGTCAATCATGCGATCGAAATGAAAGTTTCAATAATGATCCTACGCAATAATTTTCCTTTAATGGTACATGACTCTGTGGCCTATACGTATAACAATCCAACATGGCGACCATCCGAAATATTTAGATGGATCTCAATATCTACGAATCTATTACAGCAATCAAACTGAATTTTTTAATGTTGATAGAGGCTGCTAACATAAGTAGGATATATGGAAATAGGCTGTATAGTTCTTCAAGGAACTACTTGTTAATTATTCTCATAATTGACTGCACTGAAATTATGGAAATGGTGGAAAAATTGAACCCGAGGTACTAAATAGAACTAAGAAAGCAGTATCAGCTTATAATCAGATGAATACCATAGTAGTAGGGAAGAAGGAGATAAGTCTTAAGACCAAAAAGCAGATCTATAATGTAATCATGGCACCGATTACGTTGTATGGTATGGAGAGTTTGGCATTACAAGAAAAACATTTAAGTAGGATTACTGCCAGAGAAAGAGGGTTTCTGAGGAGAGCAGTAGGAAAGACAAGAAGAGATCGAGTTCGAAATGAGAGAATTAGGGAGAAAGTAGGACAAAAAGCAATGGGTGAAGTGGTTGAGGAACGTCAGTTGAGATGGTACGGACTTGTTATGAGAATGGAAGAAGAATGAAACGTAAAACAAATACATGAAATGCGAGTCGAGGGAGGAGCTGGACGAGGTAGACCCTGCATTACATGGGAGAATAGGATTGAGAGATAGGGACAGAAAAGGGGCAAAACTGTTGTGGAAATGAAGAGAATGTGCAGAAATAGAGCGGAGTGGCAGAAATGGCTCAAACGAGGCTATCCCGACTCTTGAAGGCATAAGGGAATTGAAGAAGAGAAGAATAAGAATAAGAAATTATTCTTATGTAAAAATTATGCATAATTAATTGTTTTTAAACATTTGAAAACCGCTTCACGTACAAACAAATGCTTTAAATAAAAATATTGTTTAATTTTCTAGAATAAGAGAAAAAGTGAAAATGTCTCAAATTTTGAGTAAATTACTGTACATAGTCGCTTGAAAATGTTAATCTGAGTTCCAAAATTTATCATTACAGAATTAATCCATTCCTTTGGGTACTGACACAAGAATTGAACACTTAAAAATAATAGGTATTTCCACCCCTAGCATAACCTCTCTGCCATACTTGCGATGATTTGTGAAATGCTTTCCTGTGGGATGCCTTCCCACTCCTTATGCAGCATCATCCGAAGTTGCTGGAGAGTCTCAGGAGCACGTTGCCGAACATTTCTGGCCAACGTATCCCAAACATGTTCAATTGGATTGAGGTCAGGGCTCCTAGCTGGCCAGTCCAGTGCGTAAATTCCAACCACATGCAGGTACCGCTGGACACAACTGCTGTGTGTGCTCGGGCGTTGTCGTGCATCAGATGAAATTCATCCCCGACAAATGGAGCAAATGGTCCAATATGGTTTTCAAGGACTTCTAAGATGTACCGGTCAGCTGTGAGAGTGCCATTCTCAATCAGGTAAAGTTCAGTACTGGCATTCCTAGTGACCCCGATCCAGGCCATGACAGAACCCCCGTCGAATGCAGTCCTGGAAGAAAAAGGTACAGGACAAAGTCTTTCTAAAATCTTTCTCCAACCTTCCTCCACACTGTCTCTCTTCCGTCAGGCGATCTGAGACCAAATCTCGTCTTGCCATTGCTGTTGTATGTTTTAATTTTAAAAACCAAGTGTTGCGTGTTGCCGGTGAGGACCATTAACAAAACATTCTTCATAGATTAGTTTGGGAGAGGAAAGACTGTTTTTGTTAATGGGATCAAGTTTTCTGAGGAGCCTCCGTGACTTAGGCGGCAGCACGCCGGCCTCTCACCACTGGGTCCATGGTTCAAACCCCGGTCACTCCATGTGAGTTTTGGGCTGGACAAATCGGAGGCAGGTTCTTCTCCGGGTTCTCAAGTTTTCCCTGTCACAATTTCATTCCAGCAACACTCTCCTCTATCATTTCATTTCATCTGTCATTCATTTAATCATTGCCCCATTGGAGTGGGACAGTCTTCGGCAGCCGGCTCAGTTCAAATCATCGCCGCTAGACGGGGGCTTCATTCATTCCATTCCCTGAACCGGTCGGTCGACTGGAAGCAGGCTGTGGATTTTCATTTTCACTAAGGTTTCTGACGGGGTTTCTTGTATTTTGTTTTTTGGATTCCAGAGACTATCTGTGGGTGTCAATGTAGGTTTGGTAGTGTTTTGTAGACCTAATTGTCTTGCATACTTAGATCTGATGATACTCGCTTGACGAGCAAAACATGTTATCCCTTACATTTCTTCTTCTTCTTCATCATCATCTTCTTCAGTAGTCCGTAACAATCATATATATTATTTCAGTAGTATAGATCCCTCCTGCGGCGCTCACAAGCGACCGATCGTGAAAAATGAGCATTCAAATGAAAGAGAATAGACATTAGCAGTGACGAATATTGTACTCTAATTTCATAAATATCTATATAAAAAAGACTTTTAAAAAGTGTACGAAGTGTGCGATTTGCAGATACTGTTGCTGAAGGAAAACACACTGCATAAGTGCTGTCCACTTCACATTCTGGCCGCTGTGACGCCTGTTTCATGCCATTTTAACATTCTGAGGTCTTTCCTTTATCATTTTGCATTGATTTCAGAAGCGGTAAATCAATGGAATGAGTACTCAAATCGTATAATTTCATAAATATCGAATAACCGGTGGTGTTATGATGATCCAATTTTCAGTGATTGCCTTTTTAAGTTAGGGAACGTAGAATTTGGAATTCTAACTGAAATGAAAATAGTGTTCTATAATCATTTGGTTGAAATAAAAACATAACAACATTTCTCCTTAAGTCTCTTATTATAAACCTATTGGGGAAAGTGGTTTATGAACAAGCGAGATTTCTCGCACGGGTCCGCTAGTAGATATTTATTTCAGTTCTTTTCACATAGCCCAGTAATTGGAATTAGTTGTGTTGACCGATGTAGAGGCCACTAATAGAGGCTGGAAGCGACCCTTTCCTAGACAAAGGCTTGCAGACTACATGAAAGACAAAACAGTCTCAAATGAAAATGAATAATTCATTCAATGAATCATCATTTCCATGGCTACATCGGGCGACAAAGTTGTATAATACACACCTAAGTACACGGAGTCCCTACATTAAACAACTCAATTTGTTTCCCCTCTTTTAGTTCCTGATGTAATTCTCAATTACCAGTTCAACTTGAGAGCAGGGGTTTGTCTCTGCCCCCAGTTATGATATGTAGATTAGCTCCAGTCTCATCAATAGTCCGAATGGAATATCCACGAGGGACATTATTAAAAGCTCGTCTCCCATATTGGGTGCCTCGCGCTTATATCCCGTGCTTGGTCAATCGCCAACAAACAAACCATATGTCTTAATGTTGAGAACATTTCCTAGCAGACAAAGTAGAGGGCCCCATCTTAGCCGACTGATTATGGGACCAACTTAGTAGACAAAGTGGGGTCCCCATCTTAGTAGACAAAGAAGCAGTCCCCATCATAGAATTCAAAGTAGGGGTCCCCATCATAGCAGACAGAGTAGAGGTCCTCATCTTAGTAGACAAAGAAGCAGTCCCCTTCTTAGAATTCAAAGCAGGGGTCCCCATATTAGCAGACAGAGTAGGGGTCCTCATCATAGTACACAAAGTGGGGTCCCCATCTTAGTACAAAAAGAAGCAGTCCCCATCTTAGAATTCAAAGTAGGGGTCCCCATCTCAGCAGACTGAGTAGGGGTCCTCATCTCAGTGGACAAAGTGGGGTCCCCATCTTATTAGACAAAGAGACAGTCCCCATCTTAGAATTCAAAGAAGGAGTCCCAACCTTAGCAGACAGAGTAGGGGTGCTCATCTTAGTAGACAAAGAAGCAGTCCCCGTCTTAGAGTTCAAAGTAGGGGTCCCCATCTTAGCATACAACGTAGGGGTCCTCATCTTAGTAGACAAAATGTGTCCCTATCTTAGTAGACAAAGTAGCAGTCCCCATCTTTGTAGACACAGTGGGGATCCCCATCTTAGCAGACAGAGTAGGGGTCCTTATCACAGTAGACAAATTAGGGGTCATCATCTTAGTAGACAAAGTGGGGATCCCCATTTTAGCAGACAGAGTAGGGGTCCTTATCTTAGTAGACAAAATAGGGGTCTTCATCTTAGTAGACAAAGTGGGGGTCCCTATCGTAGCAGACAGAGTAGTGGTCCTTATCTTAGTAGACAAAGTAGGGGCCCTCATCTTAGTAGACAAAGTGTGACCCCACCTTAGTAGACAAATTAGGGGGTCCCCATCTTAGCAGACAAAGTAGCGGTTCCCATCTTTGTAGACAAAGTGGGGTTCCCCATCTTAGCAGACAAAGTAGGGGTCCCCATCTTAGCAGACAAAGTAGTGGTTCCCATCTTTGTAGACAAAGTAGGGGTCCCCATCTTAGCAGATAATGTAGGGGTCCCCATCTTAGTAGACAAAGTAGGGGTCCCCATCTTAGCAGACAAAGTAGTGGTCCCCATCTTAGCAGACAAAGTAGCGGTTCCCATCTTTGTAGACAAAGTGGGGGTCCCCATCTTAGCAGACAAAGTAGGGGTCCCCATCTTAGCAAACAAAGTAGGGGTCATCATCTTAGTAGATGAATTGGGGTCCCCATCTTAGTAGACAAAGAAGCAGTCCCAATCATAGCATTCAAAGTAGGGGTCCCCATCTTTGCGGACAAAGTAGGGGCTCTCGTCTTAGTACACAAAGTTTTAGTCCCCATCTCAGTAGACAAATTGGGGTCCCAATTTCAGTAGACAAAGTAGTGCTCCCCATCTTATTTGACAAAGTGGGGTTCCATCTTAGTAGACAAGGTGGGGATTCCCATCTTAGCAGACAGAGTAGGGGTCCTCATATTAGTAGACAAAGTAGGGGTCCTCATCTTAGTAGACAAAGTGCGTCCCCATCTTAGTAGGCAATGTAGCAGTCCCCATCTTAGCATTCAAAGTAGGGGTCCCCACCTTAGGCGACAAAGTAGGGGTCCTCACCTCAGTAGACGAAGTAGGGGGTCCCGATTTCAGTAGACAAGGTAGCGGCCCCCATCTTAGTAGACAAATCAGGGTTCCCCATCTTTGTAGACATAGTGCGAATCCCCATCTTAGCAGAGAGAATAGGGGTCCTCATCTTAATTGACAAAGGGGGGTCTCCATCTTACTAGCCAAAGTAGCAGTCCCCATCTTAACATTGAAAGTAGGGGTCCCCATCCTAGCAGACAAATAAGGGGTCCTCATCTCAGTAGACAAAGTAGTGGTCCTCATTTTAGTAGACAAAGTGGGGTCCCCATCTCAGTAGACAAAGTAGCGGTCCTCATCTTAGTAGACAAATTGGGGATCCCAATTTCTGTGGACAATGTAGCGGTCCCCATCTTAGAAGACAAAGTGGGGGTCCCAATCTTAGCAGAAAATGTAGGGATCCTCATCTTAGTGTACAAAGTTGGGGTCCCCATCTTAGCAGACTAAGTAGGGGTCTCCATCGTAGCAGACAAAGTAGAGGTCTCCATCCTAGCAGACAAAGTAGCGGTCCCCATTTTAGCAGATATAGTAGGGGTATAATAAGGAGTGAGAATACATTTTTCATATATTCCAGGGTCGCCGAAAAGCAAGAAAGTACGCACTGAAGGAACCAGTATCAAGACAATGCTGGTGGTGTTCTTCGACTCTGAGGGTCTCATCTCTAAGAAATTCCACGTTAAATGCCGCTACTTACGTGGAAATATATAAACGTCTGTTGCGACTCATGAAGCGGGTACGACAACCAAGGCGACTGGACCCTGCTCCATGACAATGCCCGAATACACTCCGCCTTTCTGGTGCGGCAGTTCCTGCCCAACAGGGAAGTTGCGTCACTCAATCATCCACCCTACTCCGCAGATTTGTCTCCCCCAGACTTTTTCGTGTTCCTCAAATTGAATTCAGCCCTGAAGGGCCAGTGTTTTTTGGACATTTCGGATATCCAAAGTAATGGGACGGCCCAACTGGAGGCTATCCATAAATAAGACTGTTCCAGAAGTTTCCGGGACTCGTACAGCTGTTCTCAGAAGTGCAAAACCATCCACGGGGATTTCTTCGAAAGTCAGTAATTGCTGTTTCAGGTAGGCCAACAATCCGTTCGTAATATAGACCCATTCTTCGATCTTTTCGGATAGGAATTTTGTTTGAGTCTTCAGTCTTTTGATGCAGCTCTCCATGCCTCCCTGTCCTGAGCTAATCGTTTCATCTCTAAATAGCCTCCACACCCTACATCCGAGTTAATCTGTTTAACATATTCTAACCTTGGTCTACCCCTACAGTTCTTGTCCTCGACGCTACCTTCCATAACTAAGCTCGCTATTCCAGGGTGTCTTAGTATGTGTACTACCAACCTATCTCTTCTCTTCATTAGCAGTTGCCAGAAATGTATCTCCTCTCCCACTCGTCTTAATACCTCTACCCATCTGATCTTCATCATTCTCCTGTAACGCCACATTTCAAACGATTCAATTCTCCTCTTTTCTGCTGCACCAATAGTCCAAATTTCACTTCCATAGAGCGCCACGCTCCTGACAAAGACTTTCAAAAATGACTTCCTAATAACTAAACCTATATTTGATGTCAACAGTTTTTTTCTTCTTCTTTTTTATGTAGAAATGCTTTCCTTGCCTGAGCCAACCTATTTTTTGTATAATCTTTGCTTCGTCCATGAGTGGTTATTTGCTTCCTAAGTAACAGAAGTCTCCTACTTACTTTTGCTTTTCACCTGCCAATTTTATGTCCATAGGGGTATCTGATTTATTTCGGCTGCATTCCAATATTTTTGTTTTACATTTATTAATTTTCATCATGAATTCTTTCCTCAAAACGGAGTCCATACCATTCAAAAGCTCATTCAAATTCTCAGGCGTGTCGGCCAAGATGACGATGTCATCAGCAAATCTCAGAGTTGAAATTATTTCTCCTTGAATCTTCACACTCACTTTAATTTTTTCTCCAATTCCCTTCATTGCTTGTTCAATGTAACGATTGAAAAGTATGGGTGATAAGTTGCAGCCTTGTCTTACACCTCTCCCACATCCCTAGAGGTTGATGGTATTAAGTCTAAAGGGATGGTGTTCATGCACTTTCTAGTCTATGAAGGGCTAGAACTGTCGATTTTGTTTTTGTTCATTATAAGGCATAAGGACATCATGATCATCAGCGCAATGTTTTTGGTTGTGTTGGATTTTTCTGATAAGCTGTGTTATTTTTTTTCGTGAATGTATCAATGAGAGTACGAGATGTGTGCCCCGAGATTTGATATAAGATACTATCTCGGCATTTTCTTGGAGGGAATATAGAAAACCACAATCACGATGGCCTGGAAATTAAAACCCTCAATCTCTGGACTTGCAACGCAGTCGTTGCTAGTGTAAACTGTCTCATGGCGGGATGCAAGGAGGTCAAGGTCACACCTTCATTCATGCAACACACCTTGCATGTGAGTGAAGATGGCGGTCTAAATGTAGGCGTGTTCCAAAGGGGCGTGGTCTCCATACTGGGTGGAGTTTCTATACAACATACAGTACACGGGATGGGATCGATAAGTCCCAGGCTGTACCCCTGGAGCTAGGCAACACATTCAGCTCCAGCACGTACCAGGCCTCAGTTACAGCGCCTCGTAGTGTAGTGGCTAGCGTTCCTGTCGTCCTGGATTTGTTTCCCTAGCCTGACAAAATGAGTTTCACTGAGTGGAAACTGTATTCTCCCTGTATGTCTCCTCCTTAATTCGAATGGGGTTTGAAATGACTTGCGATGAATTTCTTTGTAGTGGGTGGTTTTACGGCCAGATACCCTTCCTCATTAATGGAGTAAACAAAAGTTGAAATGAGTTATTGTGGTTGATTCATTTAGGGTCTTTGTGATATCGAGATTATGTGGCCCCGTGTACTTGGGTGTGTGCCTGTGGGGAATTTATCTGATGACCTGTGTTATTGCGATGTCTGTGTTAGTATGTATAGTTGTATATTCAGATGAGGATTGGGAAGGAGATGGTCGTGGCCTTACTTTAGGATCCATCCCGGCATTCGCCTGGTGTAGAAGTGGGAAACCACGAAAAACCACTTCCAGCATGGCTGAGGTGTCAATCGAACCCAACTCTTCTAAATTTTGCCTCACGAGGCTGAGTGTACCCCGTTCCTTCCCTCAGACCAGAATTAAATTTCTTGGAAGAGCCATGAATCGACCCTGGGCCTCCGGATGACAAATGAATGAAAATGTGCAAGGAGATGGAAGGTACCATCCCAGCATCTGTCTCGAGTTGCAAATGGAAAATGAAGAAAAACCATTTCAAAGATGGTTGCCGGTTATTCGCTGATATCTGGTCCCCTTGGCCTAGCTCTACGCCTTAGCGTAAGTAGCTACAACTGTCTCCCTCTAAATAGGTACTGTTACAGTTAGGCAAAACCTGGTGGTAACAAGATATTTACATGCTGTATATCTCAATTTCTCTCCATAATGTCTCTGTGTTCCCTGAATGCAACATTTAATTTCTTCTTGAAAACCTTTAAACTGTTAGGAAAAGGTTCTAAGACTCCTTCAGGTAACTCATTCCATGTTCGAATACCCCTGTTTATAAAAGAATACTTAGCTATTTTTTTTCTGAATTTTTGGACTAATTTATCTGTTTTTTTACAGCAACGGAGTTCCATGGATTACATGTTTTAAATGGAACAACATTTTTATCAACCCGCTTAATACGTCATTTAACTCGGAAATACCTTGAAAGATCTAATATCCCGGAGGACCAAATGTTGGAATGGGATATGTTTCAAAAGAGTATACACAATTTGGAAGGGTTTCATGACGAGAGACCAGCTACAAAGACCGGAAGAGCTTGAACGGCCGAACAACGGCAGCAACACAGCGATCGTATGAAGGAGGCAGAGAAAATTACAACTACTATAGTGAAATTGTAGCGTGACCCTAAGTGGTCAATTCGCAAGTAAAAACAAGATGTTCAGTAATGAACATATAGCCTACTTTCTCCTAAGGGCATGGGTATTGTTATAACTCTTTGTCCTTTTCAAGGAGTATAATTGAATGATGGTTGTAGTAGTTTGTTGAAATACAATGTGCTATACGGATATTAAACAGAATATGAGGTTCCCTTTGCTAGTGCTACCTCTTAAAAAAAACGTTCAATTCAGTTTCACAGTGTTTGAATTGATAGGGGGAATCGATTTGCACACATACATGACCACCATTTGCAAACTATTGGGCTGATGACCGTGTAGTTTAGTCAAACGACGATCGTCATATGAATATAAGTTGTTGCAAAATTTGGTAGAGATCGAATGATTAGGTTAGTCGTAATTTGATTTAAGCTTTGAAAATTTGGGTGGCCGCCATTACGTTTCCGTCAAGATGGCGGCGATATAAAACATGACACTGAGGTGCCCTTTGCTAGTTCTACGTCTGTACCAAATTTCGTTCAATTCGGTTTCACCTTGTTCGAATTGATAGGGGGGGGGGGGGGACGGACATTCAGAGTACACAGAGTCACACACACACACAGACACACACACAATTTTCGGCCCTGTGTTGATCTCATAAGTATGCTAATAAATAAATAGAGAGATACCAAGTAAATATAAATGACAACACCTCGGTGTTTGAATTGTCCACAACATTTCCCGGAGTCGTGTATCCTGCAACCCTGGGGAAGCTTTATGTCTGTCGTTAAAGCTTTAACTATCGGCAGTTGTAAGGACCGCAGTAATTACAAGCTTGTCACATGCAGGGTGCAGGGACACGATGGGGGTTCCCCTCTAGCAACTGCCAACATCAAATCACAGCTTTTAATTCATCTACCAAGTCCTGTTACCAGATGCTGACTCAGTACTTGGCCATGATGATGATGATGATGATGATAATTGTGGTTTTAAGGGGCCTAACATCTAGGTTATCGGCCCCTAATGGAGTGGATGATCGTGAAATGAAATGTAAACTATAAATACAACCAACTACTAACATATAATCTAGAAGAAGAAATGGAAAACAAAAGGAGAATAAGGCAAATGAAGGACAGGAGGAAAAGAAATGCCCTCAACCCTCGAAGAATGTAGATTGAGGAACTTGGAAGGAAGGAGAGCCATGAAAGGCAGATAGGAAAGTGATAGAGGAGAGGGTCCGCCCCAGAGGAAATGGATAAAAGGGGAAAAACTGGACCCAGCTCAGGAATCCCTCGGGGTCGCCAACTCTCGAACTCACCAGCCGTGAGCCCCTGAGGGTGTAGCAATATCCAGGGTGCACCAGAAGTGGTGGGGCTGCATACATCCTGCCTTCTTGAGGGCGTTGAGCAGAAGGCAGGAGATAACATGAAAAGAAAAAGAAGACTGTCCCTTCGCAGAAGGAGGGTATCCGAAAAGATGAGACAAGGGCCAATTAAGGTGGGAAAGGAAGAGACTCCCTAGGCCTCGGATACCCTAATACCGTCGGGGTCAGGAGAGAACAAGAGTTGACCAAGACGGAGAGGAGCCTGGCACAAGTAAGTGGAAGCAATGCCGGACGCATCTGGGGCCCCGTGGTCGCCAACACACGTCCCACTAGATGTGAGGCAGAAGAAGAGTGGTTGTTGTTGATTCATTTGAGTGTTTCAATGTCTTACTTTCATCACCATGTTCTTGTTGTGTCTGCAATCGTGTGTGTAACAAACTAGGATTTGTAAAGCGGCCGAGAGTCATGGCAGACGAAGCACTATATATTTGCTAGATATGTTTAATGTTCCTCGTTGAATGTTCTAAGATTATTATTTTTTGAACGGTAAACTATATAAATAACAAAATCAATGGTTATATACTCTCCCCAACTTAGATAAATACATTTTCGAAATTTGGAGGAAATTTATTTAAACATTTTTCATAAAAAAACTTATTTTTTTCAGTGTCGAAGCCATCATAACACTTCGCAGTACCTTCTGGTCTTCCTTTACAAGCACTTCCCTTCTCTGGCTTGTTATTGTCTCAACAGGGTTTCCCTTCATTCATTCCCTTTAAGCGGATGTCCACACTTAAGGTTATAAATTACTTGTCTCGTTCGGGTATTTCTCGGTCTCCTCACAGTCTGGTGTGCACTCCAAAACTTGTGTCAGACGGTTTCCTTTTTCTCTTTTCATGGGACTGGCGTTCTGCCTGTCTGTCTCTCTCTTCTCAGGTTATTCACTGTCAACCTATATATTTACTTTAAGGCCCCACGGGTGCGGTATGGCTCTACCCCTTTATTCCTTCCTTTATTTCGGTTTTCTAGACTCAAAGTCTACAGAATTTCATTGTTCCTAACGAGTAAGGTCTATCCCTACCCGTCTCTTCTTTGTTCTCTTCCATTTTCCCTCATCTCAAATCGAGATGACATTTTTCCAAAATTTATTTTTTCTACTCTTCCAATTCCAGAGTTCCTTAAGATCCTCTTCGTTTCTTCTCATTTTTTCCATTCCATTTCTTCCTTCGAATCTTCCAGCTGTAAAATGCTTGTGAGTTATCTATCTCCAGGGGAATTTGCATTATTTCTAAGCCTCTCATAGTTTCAATAGGGTTTTCATCATCCTGTAAACCTACTTCAATTAGCGGTTTTCCTCTTATCATATCATTTCTATCCAAGACATTTCTTCTCCTTTTTCCATTATCTCCAATAGTTTCATCCTTTTCTATGAGGTTTTCTTTATTCGGATTTAAATCTGTTTCCACTTTTCTTTTCTCGGCCCTCTTTCGTTGGCCTTCCTGATCTTTCATCATGAGTTCCATAGTTTGTACCTCAACGACACTCTCTATTAGGGTTTCAATTGTTTTATCCTTTTCCCTAGGAATTATTATTTTAGTCTCCCCAACTTCCACTTCTTCTGTTATCCCCCTTTGATCTGGGTTTTCCTCTTTCTCTTCATGCTCAGTTTTGGCATAAGAATGGTCTTCTTTAATTTGAAACTCGTTTTCATTTCGGCATTCTTCTTGACATGGAATTATCGTTTCCTCTTGAATGTCTATTATTTTTTCTTGAGTTAGCTCAATAGTTTTCTCCGTTTCCATAGGAATCACCATTTCGACTTCTTGTTCTTCTACATTTACTGTTTTATTTTCAGCTTGGATAACTACTTCATTTGACGTATGGTTCTGTGCTGGGATATCTGCCCTATACTTGTTTTCCGCGACTCGAATAAACCTATTTCCTAATGCTTCGAGACTACTTTTAATCTCATCCCGGGATGCCTGATAAATTTCCCTATTTGATCCTATCTGATCTATTAACTCTTTTCGCACCTCTTGGATCTGGGTTACAAGTTTCTCTTTACATTCGTCCACATTATTTTTACAAGTTTCTTCCATGTTATTTAATTTGGTTTCCATAGAACCAAATTTATCCTTTAAAATTCCAAAATTTTCCCGACAGTCAGTTTGGGATATTACAGTACTTTCCTCTAAGGTCTTTATGTTAGCTTGCAATCCTTCCTGAAGTGCCCAGTTTTCCTCCTTAATTTTCCTTGTGATTTCCCCTTTGAACTCATTTAACTTAATCCCAAACTTAGTGTCAAAACCTTGAAATTTTAAATCTATGTTTTCTTTTATACTTCCTTGGAGTTTATTTGATTCCACTTTTATTTCCTCAATTTCAGCCTTCAGTGCCCCGTTATTTGTTTTACTGTCGGCTTTTAGTTCCTCCTTTACAGATGTCAACTGTTATCCAATGTTTTCCCCATTTTCCGTTTTTATCTTATCCAATTTACGTTCTATCTCAGCCTTCAGTTCACTGTTCATGTTTATACTGTCGGCTTTGATAGATTCTAATGTCTCCTCTCCTTCTTAACACTGTCAGTTTTATGAGCTTTTAAATTCTGATTTATGGATTCTAACTCCTCCCTATTTGCATTCTGTTGGAGGTCCAATGTATTGTCTATCGTTTCGAATCTCATTTTCATGGCCTCCAACATTTCACTACTATCTGCCTTTATGGCCTCCAAGAGCCTCTGCCTCTCTTCACTACTATCTGCCTTCATGGCCTCCAAAAGCCTTTGCATTTCCTCACTCAATGACATCCTATTATCTTAGAGAATACAATGGGCTATTCTGTCCCATCGTCGGTTCATGCATGAGAGATGATACTCTGAAATCTTGTGTCCCAATTTTCAAAATTCAACCTCAGCACGGGTGTTTACTAAAACGTACCCGTCTGGTATAATACTCATTTTAATATCAACACCTTTATGGAAGTGTTCTTTTTTTTTCAAAAAAATATATTTAAAAAACATATTTTTCAAAAAATGAAAATTTTGATTTTTTAAGAAAAACTCGGGTTTTCCCAAGGAAAACTCATCCCCACGTTGGGAGCCATGTTTGTTTGTATTGGGGGGTGATTATTCAGGGCTGCTCGGTGTGAGTTTCCAGGGTCCCAATGCGGTCAATTAAATTTATATTTTATAGCTAATTCTATCACTATTTTACTTTACGTCATATGACCGTCTTAAGTGTTCCTCTAACCATTAATCCAAGCACATTATTTCTATGCCCCCATGTGCCCATTCAACAATGAAATATGCAAATCACAGTTTGCCAGCAATGCTCAATCGGGAGTATCGGGGTTCATGGTTTGTTCTCCCACTCTGTGACTTAAACACTTGTGATTAAGCAGAGGATACACTTCCAAAAATAAACAAAATCAACTCCTACTATTAAAACATTTAATTATCCAATAATATGGCGCTACAAAAATTAAACACATAAAAATACTGACACTCCACTTCACACTTGTCCGAAGTTGAACAAGGAATTCATATTAAACAATTACAAAATCATAATGACTGGTCTTCCAAACACAACAAACTTCAACTAAGTTTCACTTCCATATGGTGTCCTTTTAAATTCTTCAAAATAAAGAGCTCAAAACGGCTCGGTAATGTTTACATACACTGTGTTATCACTTTAATACACATCAATTACTATTTATATGAGTATATCTGGTTTAATCAAAAATATCAAAATTACCAAAGTCTGGTTAATCATCACTTAATTTTTGGGCTTTCACAATGCTCATATGTTACCATCCCTCTCTCTCAAGTTAACAACTCACTACCGTGATTGGGAAAAATTTGCGTACTCCCGAGCTACAGAAGACTACTGAACAAGTCAAACTTAAGATTACTCCCGGAATCTAATGTCTTCAATAGAACTCGTGAATCACTGAATCATATAATAATACATTTAGGTATTTATCATATTTTGTCTTAAAAGACCATTATATTATAAGAAAGCAACGATCTGAACTCTGCAAGCGATAATAAGTTATATAAAGGACCTCGGTTCAAAGACCGGGTCATTCAAACAATCTTTAAACACTTTTGTGTATTATGACTCAGACGGTCCGTTCCCCGACCTACCGCAATACCAGAGGGTGAGGGTCTAGTCTAAACTACTTAGCGTGATTTATTGCAGGGAGAAAAGAGAGTTCACAGTCTCGCTTCTACAAGGGACTGGCTACCATCAGCTTTTTATACAGCTGTTTCAATTCTCTGACTGACAAGGCTTCTAATACAGATTCTTAAAACAACATATTTGGGCTCAACAGACCTATTCTCTTGGCTTCGGTATATAATAATTATGAAGTGTCCTCATTGGCGGGTAAGAAAAATTCAATAATACAACCAATATTTAAGGGGCTTCAACACGGACGACTCTGAGTTCGATCCTTTTAAATGCCTCGGGAGCATTATCCCAATTTGGAGGACTTATAACATTTGCGACTTAGGGAATACCTTGCCTTGTACCAGCGCTCATAATACAACATAAATAGCACCTTTTTTTTACATACATCACACAATGCCTCGTGATCACTTATCACAACTTTGAGGACTTATCACAGTTCAATTACCACGACCAACTGTCCCTCATAATTAGTTTTACCGAGCATTTCAACGCATTCCTAACGTGATAAATTACTTCAATGCGCTACATGGCGCTTATACATTAATTAGCCAAGTTGCCTTCAGAGAACTTAATAAATTCAAAATTAACGTTTGATCTACATCTCCAAATATAAATTACTCTTCTCCCTTGACAATAATCAATTTTACCATAAGAACATGTATTCATAACATGTATTAATTCCTCTAAAGGAGCTGGGAAGCTAACACTTTTCATATAAAATTCATCACAATATTCAGTCATTTATGTAATTATTATTATGATTATTATTACGCTTGCTTTCTCATATTTATATCATTTATCATTTACACTGCTATTTTACTGAATACATTCCCCAAGGGATTCATTTACATTTCACTTCTTTATTATATTTATCTCAAATTAATTGTTCAGATCGCGCTATCATTCTTTTACCCGTTATTAAACACCCCTATTCTCTCTCTCATGAGGATTATACGCAAATTCTCCCAAACACATATCATAATGAAATAGTTACTCACATGACTGTACGGTCAGCGACCGAATCCTCCAGCGATGGAACATTTTTTTTGCCCACTCACTGCTTTTTAAGCCATTTCCATGGTTACACTTACACTCAATGACACTTCTTTAACAGCACATAAAATATTTACCTTAATCACTTGGAATATACTGAATACCATTTTGTATTCGTTTTCACTTAACACAATACAATTCCACTCAAAAATTTCACTATACTTACATTACATAACAATTTTATCACTTGGGCGTTAATTATTCGCCTTACACACGTGATTTCTTTTCTTTTCCCGGTTCCAAGGGTGGCATTTATAGAACGTCGGCTTCCTAATCTGACGAGATGATGGAAAGTCTCGATCGAACTACACCTCACTGGAACGGCTGATCTTCAAATCCGGGGTTTGACTATCGGCTTCTATAACTTTACTGCACGATGTCGTTTCTTGCTAGACGCTAACTTGTTCGTCAAAATAAAGTCTGTCCTTAATGTATTACTATTACGGCCGCTCGAATAGTTTATCGGTGACCTAGAAATTTCCTTGCATTACTCGCTGTTACTTTAATTCGTAGCTTATTGGAGTCTTCCCTAATATTTACTGTTCATTTGTCTACCTAGACAAAGCCTGGAACTACAATTCCTAATGTTTATCGTCCTGCGCTCTAGTCCCTATCTTTCCGGAACACTAGGCGTTATTTATTTCGTTCCACCCTGATCGGGTTCCTTAACGTAGATAAACTGTCTATTTCACTTTCCTTGGGTACCTCGAAACCTTATGATGCGTCGGTTCTTTAACTGAACTATTATCTTCGAGTACCTATCGCCTGTTATTTCTTCAAGTTCACAGCCTAAACTTTTGACTGTACTGGTGAACTTTAACGATAATTGTTTCTGCATGCAGCGTCTACGCGCTCACTAAAATAACTTGTTATACTTTGCGACACAGTATCACGCTCTCTTGCATCTTTTATAACTGAATATACTTTGATGCAGCTCCCCTGTACTAGGAGTTTACTTGTAGCTTGTCTTATAGTTGATGCTTCATCGTGCAGCGTCTCTGCGATCACGGAACTGACTTGTAGTGATACAGCCGGACGCCCCTCGGGCTGTATAAAACTGCATATGGTGATGCAGCACCTCCGTACGGGGTCTGTTGTAAACTGCATGCATCTCCTGGCTCTGCCAGGGTTTTTACACAAATCGGCGGCAAAAAGATAAAATCCGCGTCTTCTCCAGCACTAACTTTTAAAGTAATTGTCGTATAATTTTGAAAAATATCTCTCTGGAAAGCTCTTGTTCTAAACGTAAACTGATTTCTTTGATCATGAAAATCGATCACACAATTCCAAGGTATTAAATAATTTTGCTCTTCAGATACGTGGGTGTTGAGGTTTATTTTTCCATCCCTACCAACTCTGGTCTCGGGGAATTACTAACGACGTCATGCCACGTCTGCAGTTCTTTCCTATGAAAATATTATAAACTTTTTCCCCACACGAAAATTTCCATTCCAGAATGATCCACAATGATGCGTTTCTTTCATTAATTAAATGCTCGCAAATGGCTTAATTCTAATTATTTCTCTTCTTGCGCAATTGCGAGGTTGTCATTTTATAGCTGCGTAAGGTCTAATTCCGAAACCTCTTCTCACTTACACGCTGTGGAAAGTTTTTATCGTTCTATTAATAATCATGAGCCAGCTCCTTATCGATGCGTCAAGCATGATCTCACGTCCGCATGACTCGTGGTCACCCATTCTTGCGCCACGTTATAACAGTCCACTTCTTGCACTCTTTCTAAGTCATTCCAAAGACTGTATTATTTCCCTTCTTCTTTTGCCAATAATTATGGATTCGACGCTTGAACCAATAGCATATGGGTTCAATACCAAGATTAAACTCAGAAATTTACTCCCTTCCGTGCAAAATTCCTAGACAAATCAATTTACAAGGATCGTCTCCAAGAGGTACGCAACCAACATTGCTTCTCCCTGTGTGGCGCTACGAGGATCATCGCCTAGAGAGAGGCAACCAACATTGCTTGTCCCTGTCTGGTGCTACGAGATTCATCGCCTAGAAAAGGCAACCAACATTGATTGTCTCTGCTGGTGATACGAGGATCATAGCCTAGAGGTACGCAACCAACATTGCTTGTCACTGTCTAGTGCTACGAGGATCATCACCTAGAGGTACGCAAACAATATTTCTTGTCCCTGTCTGGTGCTACGAGGATCATAGCCTAGAGTTACGCAACCAATATTTCTTGTCACTGTCTGGTCCTACGAGGATCATAGCCTAGAGGTACGCAACCAACATTTCTTGTCACTGTCTGGAGCTACGAGGATCATAGCCTAGAGGTACGCAACCAACATTGCTTGTCTCTGTCTGGTGCTACGAGGATCATAGCCCAGAGGTACGCAACCAACATTGCTTGTCCCTGTCTGGAGCTCCGAGGATCATAGCCTAGAGGTACGCAACCAACATTTCTTGTCACTGTCTGGAGCTACGAGGATCATAGCCTAGAGGTACGCAACCAACATTGCTTGTCTCTGTCTGGTGCTACGAGGATCATAGCCTAGAGGTACGCAACAAATATTGCTTGCTCCTGTCTGGTGCTGCGAGGATCATAGCCTAGAGGTACGCAACCAAAATTTCTTGTCACTGTCTGGGGCTACGAGGATCATAGCCGAGAGGTACGCAGCCAACATTGCTTGTCTCTGTCTGGTGCTACAACGATCATCGCCTAGAGATACGCAACCAACATTGCTTGTCCCTGTCTGGTGCTGCGAGGATCAGAGCCTAGAGGTACGCAACCAACATTTCTTGTCCCTGTCGGGGGCTACGAGGACCGGATCCTAGAGGTACACAACAACATTGCTTGTCCCTGTCTGGTGCTACGAGAATCATAGCCTAAAGGTAAGCAACCAACATTGCTTGTCCCTGTCTGGTGCTACGAGGATCATAGCCTAGAGGTACGCAACCAACATTGTTTGTCTCTGTCTTGTGCTACGAGGATCATAGCCTAGAGGTACACAACCAACATTGCTTGTCTCTGTCTGGTGCTACGAGGATCATAGCCTAGAGGTACGCAACCAACATTGCTTGCTCCTGTCTGGTGCTGCGAGGATCATAGCCTAGAGGTACGCAACCAAAATTTCTTGTCACTGTCTGGTGCTACGAGGATCATAGCCGAGAGTTACGCAGCCAACATTGCTTGTCTCTGTCTGGTGCTACAACGAACATCGCCTAGAGGTACGCAACCAACATTGCTTGTTCATGTCTGGTGCTGCGAGGAGCCTAGAGGTACGCAACCAACATTTCTTGTCCCTGTCTAGTGCTACGAGGATCAGATCCTAGAGGTACACAACAACATTGCTTGTCCCTGTCTGGTGCTGCGAGGATCATAGCCTAAAGGTAAGCAACCAACATTGCTTGTCCCTGTCTGGTGCTACGAGGATCATAGCCTAGAGGTACGCAACCAACATTGCTTGTCCCTGTCTGGTGCTACGAGGATCATAGCCTAGAGGTACGCAACCAACATTGCTTATCCCTGTCTGGTGCTACGAGGATCATAGCCTAGAGGCACGCAACCAACATTGCTTGCTCCTGTCTGATGCTGCGAGGATCATAGCCTAGAGGTACTGTACCCGTAAATCCGGAAAGTAGCATGCTGGAATATCCTTTGCCCCAGCTGGATTGCCTATTTCTAACAGCACCGGCCAATTACTACATTAGAAATCGCTCCAACATGGCTTTTAGGGATTTACATGCAGCAGTTAGAAGAATATTGTGGATCATCAACAAACTACACGGGGCACACTTACCTTTTCTTGCTTTCTCGGGGACTGGGAACTCAGCTTCACCTATAATACATCCACAATACTCTACCCCTTATATTTAAAATGAATCACACGCCAACACCGACAGATAACGAACTTAATACATTTATTAACAATGGTAAACTAACCTAATATAAACAAAATAACAATAAACTAAACTAACAATAAAAAAACATACAATCATTCACACTTCCTTTCTACTACACATCTTACTACAATGCCGTGCAAAATAACAGCATAAAAGCCTTAGCTGGTTTAGGCCTACACTACGTAAAAAGAAAAACGTTTATGGGAGGCTCTTACATTCCTGGCATTCCTGAAAACTGGTTTCATACACTAGCACGCGTCTGGAAACGCACGTGCACTGCTTGTTTCATCAATGAACCCCTAGCACCACGCTGCATTCAGAACTTTTTACATTTTATACAAGGCTGTGAATCTTCACCTGTTCATATTATGTCACACCGCTCTCCAATCCTGACGGTGAATCATTCTGGCTAGCCTACATTGAGACTGCATTGTGTGCGTTTAAAATACACGTAAAATTAACATTCAGATATTACAAAAATGCTCATAACTTCTATGTTCCTTTAACAATTATCCTGAAAATTTGATACAATCTTTCATTCGCACCCCGAAATTGTTCTAGACCAATCCGGTTTAACAATTACTCTTAACAGTGGACAATCATTCATACAAAAACATCCGCTCATAAAACACACGCTATCCCAAAACAATCGATTAACTAATTAAATCATTTGCGAAAAATATTTACATGTAATTTGTTCATAATAATAGACACTATTTAGTGTACGTTACTTTCGAGATTCTGGCTTCTCAGTTACAGTACAACTCTCAATTAATTATATACATTGTTTTTCCACATAATCATTCTCTAACACTCCGTAGTTTTGATATACTGCTTACACATCGTCTTATATAGGTTTCATAATATTGTCGGTCTAATACAGTCGACTGACTAAGGTTAACTGTACGTAATTACATATTTATTGATTTATCGTATGGCTTTTAGTGCCGGGAGTGTCCGAGGACATGTTCGGCTCGCCTGAGTCTGTAGCTGCTTCCAGCGGACACCCTAAAGGGCGAGCTACAAGTTCCGTTCAATTTCAAGTAGTTCCTACTTTCGCCACCAGATATCAATGATACCTAGTGGTGAACGTTGGAACCTTAATAGAGCGTTCTGACGAAATCTAACCTAACAAATTTTGCTTTACACAAGTTTAGTCTGTGAAAGGATCTTTTACATGCCATAAATCTATGACATGGGACCGCCGGCTTTACTTCCCCTCCGAAGGAAGGCATACTGAAGGATTTTAACGCTCTTAAAAAATCCTACGACTTCGGCCGGGTTTGAACCCGCAATCTTGGGCACAGCAGTTCAGCATGCTACCGACTACGTTCTTCAAACGAAACTTCCAATCGTAATGAACGATATTAGACCGTCGTGATTGACCTCCTAAAGTTTACTCCACAAATAGATAATTAACTGTTAACTTGTCTGCTGCAAACTTCGGGTTTAATAATATTTAATAATTGTATCATTGACATGAGTAGACAATCGTTCTCTAGTTGTATTTCCGCTAAAACCCTTCTGTCAACACAGCTAAAACGTTACTTCACGTGAACTGGACTACTTGTATACAACAAGTCTTATCATGATCCATGCCTTTCTTATCAAAGAATAATAATACTTTGACTTCCCTTAAAATGCGGAACTTCCTTCGCATAACCGCTCCATAGCTCTACAAATCCTCATATAACAATATATATGGCATAAACAATTATCATCCTCTATGTTAAACAATAACCAAAAAGGATTAATTGTTATTAACATTTCTTCTGTAGGAAATTCTCTCAAATAATGGCATGACCCTCAGTATCGTTTCACATGACTACTGATCTACAATTATACATACGGTACTTAAGTTCTTCAAACGAAACTTCCAATCGTAATGAACGATATTAGACCGTCGTGATTGACCTCCTAAAGTTTACTCCACAAATAGATAATTAACTGTTAACTCGTCTGTTGCAAATACGTGTAATAAAATAATACTCCTTTCTCATCTCACTTATCAAGCTTTAAATTGTTTATCGTTTTAATATCAGGTCTACATAATGACGTGATATTACACAAATAGTGTAAAATAACACACGTGTTATTTATAGTGTCAAATAGAATCCAATCTTGACCGGGATAAACTAGCTTTGAATTCCTAGCCAAGGATTTGAACAATCTTCTATCAATAGGTATTTCCTCTAACATATTAAATGAACAAAGCTCTCAGCTTTACAAATAATAAGAAAGGTTTGTCAACGTTGTAATGTTTTTCCAGTCTAGACAAAGAATGTTTATAGGGATTAAGACTTCGGTCTTATCAAACGACTAGTACTTCCTAGATCGTCGACAGTTTATGTACAATAATGATATTACAATATCATTCGATGTTTCCCCTGTTCTTGAAGTTTGATGTTGTTACATTAAAGTGCTCAAATTAATTTTAAAAAGAATTTAATTTGAAGCTATGACACAATGTCAGAATACTTGGTTTGAATCAACTTATTAAAATTCGAGAGTCGAAACGACTAGTCTTCTATGAGGCAATATGATTCCTCAAACAAAATTTTTAATGTCAGTTCCACAACTGATCCGTAGAATAAAATTGAAAAATAGATGAAAGGCAATCATCTCCTAAATATTCTTGAAGCATAAAAATCTTAGCACACATCTGAAGTGTAAAATACATGAGAACACTGAAATACATGAAATGTGAAAATATGGAGTAAGATCGTTGGCTCAGGGTGTCACTAATCAAGCTCTATATTAAAATATGAGACACAGCTACTTTATTTGGACGAAAACTTGAAGATCTATGTAAGTATTCACACAATACTTTAGATGTTTCCTCAGTTCAAGATACTGAGACGGATCTGCATTCGAACCTCGGATCTGTGACCTCAGAGATAGGAAAAACGTTCCCTCTCCGGAATTCACCAACATTCGCCTGGGCTCGAACGACATCCTTCTGGCAAATTCTTCTTTCGTTGCTGGGCTACCCCCTAGCATCTTGACAAATCTCTTCTGTAGAATCTTCATTCTCCGTCGCAAATATATATCAGCCTCATCATTTGAATATAATTTATAGAAATATTCATATAAATGGTGAATGAAACATTTCTATTGCTGATTGATGTTACATTAGTCTTCGTAGACTGACGAAAATGTACAAGATGGACCGTACACTACGTCTGTATTCAAGAATACGCCATCTAACGAAGTTCCATCGTTGTATCTTAACTTCTGTTATCGAATATGTCTCTGGCGCATGACTATTTAGTTCATCATATCAACAATGTTAATTATGTTGAATGAAACCACTTGAAGAATAATGATAGTCATTATGATAATGTTTATTTGCTGCGCCAATGTTAAAAGTTCTTCGCTGCTGTTCACTTGAACTGCGTTCGCCAACTGCACGTTGCAATCTAAAATGATATTCAGCTTTATTTCCAACACATTTGAAAATCTGTCTTAACAGGCTTATATTGTCGAAACGGTAAATTTTAGAAGGCTCGATTTTCAACAGAATGTAATATTAGATCTGTTCTTTATATATATTCACTTAGTTAAACTCAAATCTCAATTATATAAGAGATATGCTAATTTCAATGTTCCTCACAACTTTACATAAAATTGAAGTGCGGTAATCTTCAACGTTCTACCTTGCTATCCTCGCGTCTCCAATAGTCGACAGTCGTCGCACTCGGACAAAGCTTTGGGATCTCTGTTAACCCAGTAAAAACACTTCCTCACCCTTCAAAGACTGCTGGAATAAGAACTTCGATCCTTGAATCTCCCCCTCCAAGTCGAAATTTTGGCGGCCATACCAATCTCCCACCATAATTTTAGCGCGTAGATTAATAATGCTTATTACTGCGTAGATTAACCGATCTGCGGTTTTTAATGTATCAGACATAATTTCTTTTAATATTCTCTTCATTACCAAATAAGAAAATCCCCTTCTAAGGGCCTAAATGCTAATTTCACAAAGTTATGTAGTTGAAGTTGATCCCGTCTTCAATAAGACCTCTTCTCATTGGCTCTGGGCTGGGATACAATAGCATAATTTATAACAATATTTATAATATTAATTTCCATACTCACTGTTGCTATGCCAATTTTAGCCTTCTAGAAGCGTCTATTGTGCAATATATCACGTGATCGGGCTCTCCCACGGCCTCGAGCATGTAACACTACCCTCCTGTGTCACACTTCCAGAATTTATATTTGCTGGTTAAATTTTGTCATGGGGACGGAAAATACTCTCATTTTGTCCCAGAATAATTCAATTTTCGGGGGCAGTACGCAACCAAAAATGCTCGTTCTTATCTGGTACTACGAGGATCATCGCCTAGAGGTATGCAACCAACATTGCTTGTCCCTGTCTGGAGCTACGAGGATCATAGCCCAGAAGTACGCAACCAACATTGCTTGTCCCTGTCTGGAGCTACGAGGATCATAGCCCAGAGGTACGCAACTAACATTGCTTTTCCCTGTCTTGTGCTACAAGGATCATAGCCCAGAAGTACGCAACCAACATTGCTTGTCCCTTCCTGGAGCTACGAGGATCATAGCCTAGAGGTACGCAACCAACATTGCTTGTCCCTGTCTGGAGCTACGAGGATCATAGCCCAGAAGTACGCAACCAACATTGCTTGTCCCTGTCTGGAGCTACGAGGATCATAGCCTAGAGGTACGCAACCAACATTGCTTGTCCCTGTCTGGTGCTACGAGGATCAGAGCCTAGAGGCATGCAACCAACATTGCTTGTCTTTGTCTGTTGCTACGAGGATCATAGCCTAGAGGTACGCAACCAATATTGCTTGCCCCTGTCTGGTAAAAGGAGGATCATCGCCTAGAGGTACGCAACCAACATTGCTTGTCCCTGTCTGGTGCTAGGAGGATCATAGCTTAGAGGCACGCAACCAACATTGCTTGCTCCTGTCTGGTGCTGCGAGGATCATAGCCTAGAAGTACGCAACCCAAAATGCTTGTTCTTGTCTGCTGCTACGAGGATCATCGCATAGAGGTACGCAACCAACATTGCTTGTCCCTGTATGGAGCTACTAGGATCATAGCCTTGAGGTACGCAACCAACATTGCTTGTCCCTGTCTGGTGCTATGAGGATCATAGCCTAGAAGTACGCAACCAACATTGTTTGTCCCTGTCTGGTGCTTCGAGGATCATAGCGTAGAGGTATGCAACCAACGTTGCTTGTTCCTGTCTGGTGCTACGAGGATGATCGCCTAGAGGTACGCAACCAACATTGCTTGTCCCTGTCTGGAGCTACGAAGTTAGTGTGGCTCTAGCCACGAACGAGTGAGGTTCCGCATGTCTGGTGCATCTGAGCAGTGAGCGTGCAGTCAACACCCAACAGTTAAGTGCGCCGGATAGCTTCGCCTACGCTTAGTACTGAACCCATGTGCCATTGGCTCAAAAGGGGTCGAATCCATGTATTTGTGAAAGGAATGAAAGAAACATACAGATTCTAATGTAACATAGAGAGATTTCAAGCAAGGATTCTAGCCTAACGTTGCGCAAGCAGCTGGACCAGGTGTTCAGAAGATGAGATGATGCCTCTTGACTCTATGATAAGGAGCCGGTCATGGATATTTTTAGTCTGAGTGGAAAGTTTCGGCTGTAAGAGAGAGAAACGCGACTTGGAAATTAAGCTTAGCTTGCATTAAAACGGCAACAGCGCCGCTGTGCCAGAAGAAGAATAATTAAATTTAACTCATTTGCAGGAATAAAAGTAAGTAAATAAATACAGTACTGTGAACCATTTCGGATTAGAGATTTTTGTGTAGAGAAAAAGCTTTTGATAATTGCACAGGAGAAAAGTGCAAATGCAGCATACGTCATCGGGGAATTACCGAGACCAAAGGAGTGGAGAATTTAAAAAATCAACAGCACTACCCACGCAGCTGAAGACTAAAAATTAATTAATATCTCAGAAATGCACGATCGATTCTTATGCACAGTGAGATCATTTGACGTTAGTAAGACGAGCTTTCTGGAGATATAATTTTTATAATTGTACGACAATTATTTCAAAAGTTGGTCACGAAAAGGACTAGGATTTTATTTATTTTTGACTAAATAGTATAAAAGTCCCGGCCAAGTCAGACCAATCATGCAGTTATTGTCAGCCTGCGGGCGTGACACTGTGTCAGATACATCGAATGCAGTATTCCGACAGTCCGTGAGGGGGCGTCACGCTGTAACACATCGAAGGCAGTTTACCAGTACTCCTTGAGGGGAGAGGTTACATCCGATAGTCCAGGGGACGTGAAACTACATCGCACCGAAGACAGTATACAAACTTTCCTTGAGGGGAAAAACGCTGTATCACATCGCATAGACAATATCCGACAGCCAAGGGCGTCGCGATATCAATAGCTTACGTGCATCCATAAGGAGTTGCAAAGAAGTAATATTACAGTATCGCCGTGTTGAAAATTAGGAAAATCCTAGTTACAGGATTTAGGTCCGACAGTATAAAGTTTACCGTGAAAAGTTCATAAATTACAGTCGAAGCAGGCTGCGAACTTAGAACCAGGGCGATAGGTCTTAAAGTAAACGAACAAAGGTATCATAACGTACGGAAGTACCGTAACAGCGAGATAAACATTTTATCAAATTCCAAGAACCCGAGCAGGGATAGACAGAATAAGGTTCGCAAAGTATTCTAGAAGATTAGGAGTTCGAGAACCAAATAAGCGAAGAAGAGAAGGAAACTATAGACATTGTTTCAAGGAAGCATATGAACTATTAAAATACACTAGTTACGAGAAGTATTAGTTGCTAAAACCTATAGGTCACCGATAGATTATCGAGGGGACCGCGAACAGAACAGACTTTCGCTAAGATCAATCCATAGGATCTCGAAGGGAGCCATTCGAATTAATAAGGATAGCAGATCGTCAGGAACGGGATTCGAAGGAGAATCATTCCAGGGAAGAAGTAGATGATTCGAAACTTTCATATTCTGCAGGATAGGAAGCCGACATTGAATAAATTTCACCCTTGGAGACGGGAGGTTAAGAAGTCACGTGTGATAGGCTTTAATAGCGGCCTAGTGATTTGTGAAGTGTAAATATATCAAGATTTTGTGTTAAAAGTAATATATTTTCAGTGTTTTTATTGTGTGTTCTAAACGGATACACCAGTGTATTTAAAATGTTATCAGTGTTAAATGTATACGTGTTAAATATGTGTCAAGGTATGTCTGTACATGCAATGAATTCGTGCAAAATGGAGTAATTTAAAAGAGTGGGCAAAATGACGCATCGCACGAGAAGGAAGGTCAGGGAACGACCTAAAACATGTGAGTAAAGATTTTCATTATGTTTTGGTGTCGGGGAAATGATTGTGTACAAATCCACCGGAGTTTTGAGTAAAGGGATGTTTCTAACTAACTAATAACGGAATAAGAACGCGGTCTGAACAAAAATAAAATTTGAGAAATTATAAATAATTATGTGAAAGATTAAATCCTGTAGAGGAAATGTATGGAATAAAATGTCAGTGTATTTGACGAATGTTATAAAAGCAAGCGTATTAATAATAATATAAAGGAAATATAAATAACGATTAAATTGAATGATATGAAAATAAGAGCGTTGGAGCCTTAATAAAAGTATAAGACATGATGTTAAAGCATGTTCTTAAAAATAGAGCGATTATTGTCAAAGGAAAAGATTAATATAAAAATTGAGATATGTATCAATTGTTAATATGGAATTTATCAGTTCTTTGGAAGACGCTAGGCCTTAAAATAATGTATAGCGCGAGGGAGCGCAATTAAAATAAAATGTCACGCTAGGAATGCGTAGAAGTTAAATGTACTTGGTAAATTACTTATGAGGGATAGTTGATTGCGGTGAATTGAGCTATGTTGTAAGTCCTCCAATGTGACGTAGATCACGAGGCCATGTGTGTGTTATTATATTGTAAAAGGGAGCAAATGTATGGTATTATGAGCGTAGGTCATGTAGGCCACGGCCGACCCTAAATCGCATTTTTGTATAAGTCCTCCAATGTGGGAATGGTTCCCGAGGCATGTTAAGAGAGTCGAACTCAGACTCATTTTGTTGTTGAAGCCCCTAAGTATTCGTCGTAGAATGTGTATTACTCTTCCCAATCAATGAGGACCCTTCATAATTAATCAATGCCAAGGTTATGATAGTGGTTTATGAACCTAATAAAGTTGTTGAAAGTAAAATACGAGAAGTAAAATGCCAGGTCTCCCCAGAGAACTGAAAAGAAAGAAAGATTTGTTTTAAAAGCATTGAGGATCGCTACAACACGTAGGCTAGAGGGACGTTACCCTCAGCCATAAATCTCGCTCAAGTACGGTCAGACCCTTGTAGGAGGAGGGTCGGTGAAGGCCGTCTGCCAGAAGTAATAATACACCGTGAGTGTTTAAAAGTTGTTAATGACCCGGGATTTGAACCGAGGTCCATGTAGATGAATTTATCGCTTGCCAGTTCAGATCGTAGTTTTCTTATGTGATAATGGTCTTATAAGACAAATAATTAAATAAAAATCCCTATTGTAATGTTGTATGGACGTAGTATTCCACGAGTTTATTGAAGATAACTAGATTCCGGGAGTAATCATAGTTTTTGACTTTGTCAAGTAATCTTTATAACTCTGGAGTACACAAGTATTTTCCTGATCACTCTGGTGAATTTGTAAAACTTGAGAGAGATGGTAATGTTGAGAACATGTGAAGTGCCCAAATATTTAAGTAGAGAATTAACATGTATTTTAAATGTAATTATATATTTGTTTTGATGATAAGAAAATATAAAAATAGTTATGGAGGTGTACAAAAGAATGACACCGTTATTATTGGAAGTATCGAGCCAAAGGAGCTCGTGGTTAGATGGAACTTTAAGATAGATACTTTATGGAAGTAAAAATAATTATGAGTTGTTGGTTTAAAGGAAACCATGTGTTTTAATATAATATTTGTGTAATTCTTATGTTATTCCTTGTTCACTTTGAACAAGTAAAAGGATTTTGGTCAGTAGTTTATTTGTTTTATTGTTTGTAGCGCCATAATTTTGGTTAATTAAATGTGTTAAAATAGGAGTTGATTTTGTGGTTATTTTTGCAAGTGTATCCTCTATTTGATCCAAAATGTGTAAGTCACAGAGTGGGAGAACATACTACAACCGCGAAAATCCCGAATTGAGCAATGCTGGCATACTGTGATTTGCATATTTCTTGCTGAAAGGGCACAGTACAGGCTATTTGTCAATTGGATAGAACCCCAGGAAGGAAATGCAAACCATCAGGAAAAATACGTTGAAATGCTCCTTCCAACGGAACACCACGCGTCGGTCGGCAGCGGAAATTCACACCTTTGTGGCGGAGATGCTGAAACCTACGGTCGAATAACTGGAGACCCTGCAACTTGACGCACCGTCCAACTCTGTATTTATCAAGGTAATCTCTCAATCTATTATGGACAAACTTTTGAGTAAATTTGCTGGAACACACAGGCTTACTTTGTTAATATTTGGTAATATTCCGCCTGAATTATCAAATGATACAATACGCACTCATTTCGCAAAATATTTTACCGTCAAATCCATCAGAAATGAAAGTTGGTCCCATTATTACAAGTTACCAGTTGCAAATGGTATCCGACAAATACACATTGATTTAAAAAAGCAAATTCCGTCCTTTATCATGATTGATGGGCACCGTGGACAGGTTAGTTATGAAGGCCAAGTTAAAGCATGTGCCATATGTCAAGCTCTGGACCATCTCCGTATCGACTGTCCGCGACGATACTCGGCTATGACGCGCCTTGCACGTGACACACCGACAACCAGCCTTGCGGCTATGGTCACCCCTAGTTCCAGCCGCCGTATAGACGACTCCTCGCTTCACAGCCCAGGCGATCCTCAAGCACGCTACGATACAGGCTTTCCCCCGCTAGACTGCACGCCTCCAATGGAGACGGAGCCTGTCACCCTGTCTGGCAGCATAGGTGCTCCTGACATGTTTCCAGAGTCTGTTGTCATGCACCAGGAAGATTCTTCACAGTAACCCTTGGATACTGACCGGTCACCCCCTCCAGTCGCCAAACCTACTCTTAGTTCCCTCCACGGAGAAGGCTCGGCACAGGAACATTCGGGGATACGAAAAACGCCCACCTGGTCTGAGGACATTGAGGAAAGCATGCTCGTTAGCCGTGGGCCTACTTCCGATGACTCGGATGCTTCGCTCGCAACCGCAGTCGTGAAAAACCGTAAACCTAACCGCAATGTTAACCCTACTTCCGATGACTCCGATGCTTCGCTCGCCACCGAACTTGTTAAATCCCGTAGAGCACAGAACAAGCCTAAGCAGCTGAAGAAAGGTGAAATACGTGTCAGTGAGATAGACTCCCGTTTTCGAGTGCCGCAAACCCCCAGGTGTTGTCCAACAGAGGCCTCACCTGCTGCGAGCCATACTACCGGCGAAGCTCTTGAGGTTCAGCAAATGATGTCGGACCTGTGTCATATGGCAACCCTTCCTAGCTCCGGACCCATTATTCTACGCAAGTGCGCTCAAATGGGTCAGCATGAGGGAGTCCACGAGTTCGTTAGCAAGATGCGGGCTAAATATAGTGAGCAGTCCCGGGAGGCACTGCAGGATTTGGATCTACAGTTAGCTCCCCTCTTAGCCGATATCAACTATGGACCATAATTCACATTTGAGGACCTATGCCACAGTAAATGTTCCTGGCTTGAGGAATCCGGCCACTCAGGCGCTGTTAAGCCGTTTTCTGCGTGAATATGATGTTGACATTCTTTTTCTGCAAGAAGTCAGCGAATGCAATATTGGCTTCCTGTATGACCATGACGATATAGTTAACATGGGCACCACTGCTAGGGGTACGACCATTATCTACCGTAAAGGCACACTAGTAACTGATGTGGTGATGGATCCTTCCGGGCGTATAACGTCTGCTACGGTACATGGTGTCAGGATCATAAATGTTTACAGTCAATCTGGCTCCAATTATAAATCTGAGAGAAACGTTTTATTTAGGCAAGACATCTTACCCCACCTGGTAACGAATCTCCCCATTCTATTCTGCACCTTACGCCACCAGGATCAGACGGGTTCCTTCAATTTCTGTCTGGGTTACAGGGACTCACCCAGAGCATGCAACTAATAGATATATGGCGACACAAACATGGCAACCGGATCCAATATACATTTTGCCGTGGGGCCTCTAAATCCAGGATTGATCGGGCGTATATATCCAGTACGCTCGCCTCACGTGTACGCGGCTGTCGGATAATCCCTGTCGCCTTTAGTGACCGCAATGGCGTTTTATTTACGGCGCGAAGTGCCGCCCCAGCACACACAATACAAGGGCGAGGCACGTGGAAAATGAATACCAACTGCTTTGAAAGGGAAGAGGATTCACAGCATTTTGAGGCTGTGTATCGGCAGTGTCAACGGCTGAAACACCGTTACAACAATGTGGCTGACTGGTGGTTAGAAAAGGTGAAGCCAGCCATTCGGGCAGTCGCCAAAGCCGTAACCTTTGAACGTTATCAACGTTTATATCGGAAACTGGACTTCTATGACACCGTGTTACAGGACATCCACCATCGAGAACAACTTGGGGAAAATGTGTCGGTGGCACTACGCACGATTAAGACAACCATCCGCCATGTCCGAGAAAGCAATTTAGCCACCCTGCAGCAGCATGTCAAGAAATATTCCTTGATTGACAGGGAAAAGATGTCTGTTTATCAGCTTGGCCGTCTCCGCCGTTCGCAACGGCGTCAGTGTATTCGTCAGTGGACGGGACCGGATGGGGTCATATTAACGACCCGTGAGGAACTACTTGCAGAAGGTGAGTGCTATTTTCGGGAGATGCAGGCTGAGGAACCAGTCTCGGAATTGGCAGGTACCCTACTCTTGACGTCTACGGACCGGCATCTGGACAACGACTGCATGCTTCAACTTGGCGCCCCAATCATGGAGGCAGAGATCGACTATGCTCTCCGAAACACAGCTAATAACAAGACTCCGGGAATAGATGCTCTGCCGTATGAATGGTACAAACACTTCTAGCACCTCGTTGGGGATGAGGTCACCCAAGTACTCAACTACCTATTCACACATGAAGTACCCCACGGCTTTACGGAAGGCGTTATCCTTTTGATTCCCGAGCTTAATGGTGTGCGGGGTATTGCTGACTACAGACCAATAACTATTCTCAACACGGATTACAAGTTGCTGGCCAAAGTCCTAGCACTTCGGCTAAAAAGTGTGCTGCACAGCTTGATAGGCCCTGGTCAAACCTGCACGATACCCCAGAAGACCATTCTGCATAGCATTCTTGCTATCCGAGACCTCATTCTTTATGCTTCAGGTAATGGAAATCACGCGGCTGCCTTGCTGAATATTGACCTGAACAAAGCCTTTGATAGGGTCGCCCACGCATATCGTTGGCAAAATTTGCGTCACTTTCACATTCCTCTGGGCGTCATACACTGCCTCCAACGACTCTATGCATCCGCTTCATCCAGTGTTGATAAATAGATTTTTATCCCGTCCAATTCCCGTCCATAAATCCATCAGGCAGGGCTGCCCATTGTCGATGGTGCTCTTTGTTTTGGCTATTTAACCCCTGATCCTCAGTCTGGACGAGAAACTCCAAGGTATTGATCTGCATGGTGCCCATATCACCCTGCGGGCATATGCCGATGACGTGACCGTTTTTATCACTGATGAGTCAGAACTTACGTCTACGATCACTGATGAGTCAGAACTTACGTCTACGAATATCTTTATCACTGATGAGTCAGAACTTACGTCTACGAATATCATCATGGACACCTACGCCCTAGCAGCAGGTGCACGCATCAATGCTGCGAACTCATCGCTCATGCCCATCTGCTTGCCTACAACAATCAGGACTCCACACGACCTAGCCATTCCCATAGTTGACAGGTGTACAATCTTGGGGATAACTTTCTTCCCCGATTTTGCAGAAACTGTCAGCCACAACAGGAACCGGCGGCTAAACACGCTGAGATTTCAATTAAAGGAAGAACTGACGAGAAGATTGAACCTGATACAGTAAATGTGGTTTATTAATACCTTTGCTCTGTCCAAAGTATGGTTTCTGGCACAAGCAATCCCAGCTCCGCACGTTCTCTGCCAACGAATGGGAATGGCCATCGGGTATTTCCTCTGGTCTGGATACCGTTATCGGATTCGTCGAGATCAAATGAACCTGCCACTTCGCAGAGGCGGACTGCAACTTGTGGCAGTTGAACACAAATGTGTCGCCTTGCTGGCCGCACAGTTTTTTAGAGCGCAACACCATATGGGGGACCCCTTTGACACTGTCTGCATACAGTCACTTGTCCCAGGTGCGAATCCCCAGATGCTCATCCCAGCCAATGTTTTCAAGAAGGAACTCGCAATTCTTAACCGTCTGAAATCCAGTGTCTCCACACCCTTCACCGCCCTCCCTACCAAGGTTCTTTATAGGTTTCTGCTCGCCGAAAGACTCTTCACCCCCTATATACAGATGAAATATCCTACGCGAGCCTGGTCGACTATTTGGGAGAACCTGTGGAATCGACATTGTATGAGTACCTCAATGAAATTGTGCCGACCAGAGAAAAACTGTCTCGGCATTGGCAGAGTGATGTTGACCTGTGTGACGCCTGCGGTCGCACTGACACATTAGACCACCGGGTCACTACGTGTGGGAATGCGACAGTCGGCTGGACTTGGACCCTCCAGGCAGTATCTGGAATCTGGGGACGGCCGCTGGACGTGTCCGATGGCATGAAGGTGCAACGTTTTGCAGTACAACATTCCACTGGGGAAAAGCGTAACGCCATCTTCTGGTCACTGCGGGAGCGATTCATTATAACCTCTCCCGCCACAGGTCTTGAGACCACACACTGGTGTGGTTCTTGGACCACCTCCGCAGGGAGAGATGGAAAACCGCCAAACATGGAACACTGACTGCAGCGTTTGGACGGCTGTTATGTATGTTTTGAATTGGACAGCCACGAGTTCTTATCGTCAGCCTGGAGTGTTTAATGCTTATATGTGCTTTGACTTTAAAATGGTGCAGTGATGATTACTTTCTGTGTTGACCTTTAAAAAGGTGCAGTGACAATTTGTTTGCAGTGACTTTTATTTTCTGTATTGCCTATTCACATTGTGCACTGACAATTCCTGTCTGTGTGTGTAAAGTTATTACTATGTAAATAAAACCAATTAACAAAAATAAAAATAAAAAAATAAAAATAGTAATAATAATAATAATAATAATAATAATAATAATAATAGTAATAATAATAAAAGGATCATAGCCTAGAGGTACGCAACCAACATTGCTTGTCCTTGTCTGGTGCTACGAGGATCATCGCCTAGAGGTACGCAACCAACATTGCATGTCCCTGTCTGGTGCTACGAGGATCATAGCCCAGAGGTACGCAACCCACATTGCTTATCCCTGTCTGGTGCTACGATGATCATAGCCCAGCGGTACGCAACCAACTTTGCTTGTCCCTGTCTGGAGCTACGAGGATCATAGCCAAGAGTACGCAACCAACATGCTTGTCCCTGTCTGGTGCTAGGAGGATCATAGCCTTGATGTACGCAACCAACATGCTTGTCCCTGTCTGGTGCTGCGAGGATCATAGCCCAGAGGTACGCAACCAACATTGCTTGTTCCTGTCTGGTGCTAGGAGGATCATAGCCTTGAGGTACGCAAGCAAAGTTGCTTGTCACTGTCTGGAACTACGAGGATCATAGCCCAGAGGTACGCAACCAACATTGCTTGTTCCTGTCTGGTGCTACGAGGATCATAGCCCAGAGGTACGCAACCAACATTGCTTGTTCCTGTCTGGAGCTAGGAGGATCATAGCCTTGAGGTACGCAACCAACATTGCTTGTCCCTGTCTGGTGCTACGAGGATCATAGCCCAGAGGTACGCAACCAACATTGCTTGTCCCTGTCTGGAGCTACGAGGATCATAGCCTAGAGGTACGCAACCAACATTGCTTGTCCCTGTCTGGAGCTACGAGGATCATAGCCTAGAGGTACGCAACCAACATTGCTTGTCCCTGTCTGGTGCTACGAGGATCATAGCATAGAGGTACACAACCAACATTGCTTGTCCCTGTCTGGGGCTACGAGGATCATAGCCTAGAGGTACGCAACCAGCATTGCTTGTCCCTGTCTGGTGCTACGAGGATTATAGCCGTGAGGTACGCAACCAACATTGCTTGCTCCTGACTGGAGCTACGAGGATCATCGCCTAGAGGTGCGCAACCAACATTGCTTGTCCCTTTCTGGTGCTACGAGGATCATAGCCTAGAGGTACGCAACCGACATTGCTTGTCCCTGTCTGGTGCTACGAGGATCATCGCCTAGAGTTACGCAACCAACATTGCTTGTCCCTGTCTGGAGCTACGAGGATCATCGCCTAGAGTTACGCAACCAACATTGCTTGTCCCTGTCTGGAGCTACGAGGATCATAGCCTAGAGGTACGCAACCAACATTGCTTGTTCCTGTCTGGTGCTACGAGGATCAGAGCCTAGAGTACGCAACCAACATAGCTTGGAACTAGGGCAGGTAGGACGGTGAGTGTGGGACGACCCCACTGCAGACGGAGAGACTTTATTGATTAAAATGCTTATAATAGATTACAGCGCGCTCTCTCGGACAGAATAGTCATTAGTTTGTGACCGAGAAATGTGAGATTAATAAATACTCTTGGATGACCAGTGGGACGCGGGACACAGTTTCACTAATATTGAAACCGACTTAAGAATAATTCATCACGAAACGAAAGGCTTAGCTCCTGACTTAAAAGAAGCAATCGAGATACAGCTAGCTAAAATAAACACACCCCAATAACATAAGCGAACAAACATTCATGGAGAGTTCACCCCTCTTCACTCTACTAGAAAACACACCCTGTCGGAAACAAGACTCAACATAACGATGAAGGCAAGCTAGATACGGGATTAATAAGGGAAATATGTTATTCGGTCAGGATGTACGATGTATCATTTTCTTCAATAAACCTAGGCCGGTATTAAAGGCAGTATTAAATGTGCCCGGACATTCTCATTAGACGGTTTGCACTTAAAGAGGGCTTTTTAGCTTATGCGTCGAGAGTTTGTAACCAGGTCTTAAATAGTTGAAGATTATCCTGAATACAGTAATATACACCACATTTGAGAGAATAGACTTGGCAACTCACTACACGTACACTTGCACGAGGAACACAGCGCTCAGGTAAGCGAGAGGGGGGACAGACCAGCGAGATAAGGGACCCTCACGCAGAGGCATTTCCATACAGTCGAGTGCAAACCGTGACCAAGTGAACTGCTCTCACAGAGCCGCGCAAGACTCAACCTGATAAGTAGCCTGTACAATACAATATGAATTGACCATTTACAACAACCACATATTCACTCCAAACACGTAAATTCTGGAGGTCAATCACCATATCCAGTATCTCAACTAATACTACAACTAAATAAGTGAACATATTGTAAATAATTTCACCATACTTTGGATGGTTGGTTGTTTCCTTAGTTTAAGGAAGTGTGAAAACGCGGTCATGTAGCCCCTTACTTTGGGTGGGTGTAGAATCTGTCTGATAACCGGTGTTATTTGTGATGGCGAACGGAACGAAGTTACTTCTGTTGCATTCCTTCAAATAGTGAGGTGTTATCTCCAGCGTCTTCAAATCTACGGTTGTTGAACCAAAATGACAAAGTTTTAAGTAAGTAACATCCGTTCACCCATAGCCACACGGATTTTTCATACACGATTTTTACAAGATACTTGTACAATGGAGTCCTGTGTTTGAATTGGGATTTCAATGACGAAGGGCCTATGACCTGAACTTCTGCACATAATTGAATTCTTTAAGAAATTTATGTCCATTTTTTAATAACATTGACGATTGTAAAAAGATTATTTTTTTTAAGTTTCTTTACAAGACCAACACATAGACTGTCTTATGAGAATCATTAATGTGTTTAACTGAAGAATGCTCACAGAGCCAAAACATGTATCTAAGAGTATAAGGACATCGTATAAAAACTTTTTTAGCCTACTTTTCACATTTTGCAAAAATGAGGAAAAAGTAGACTTATGAGATCGGGCAAATGTGTGTCTGTCTGTCTGTCCTTCTGTCTGTCTGTCTGTCTGTCTGTCTGTCTGTCTGTCTGTCTGTCTGTCTGGCTGTGTGTGTGTCCCCCCCCCCCCCTATCAACTCCTAAACGGCTGCAGCAATCGATACAAAATTTGGTATGAGTAAAGATCTATACCTGAATATCTCACGGCCATATTTGAAACTGATGTCAGTGCAACCAACTGCTGAAAAATCGCAAATGAAATTTGAGCTCCATGTTGGATAGATATGACTGAGCGTATTCTTAAGAGCCACCAGGGCTGCTAAATGTTAATAAATGCTCTGAATTTTTTATATCCAAATACCCATATATCAGAAAGTATACAAGCCGACAGCTTTAAACTATGCACACGTATAGTACCCGACATTCTATATTAATTTGGAGTAACTTATATACTTCAGTGCTGCCAACATGATTCTAAGCCTGCTGATAGGTCCAATTTTAAAATGCAAGTAACTTCTATACTAACTAATGGATTTCATTCAAAACTGACACAACAATAGATCATATTATTTCAGATTATTTCTGACCAATACATGTATGTCATTGTTGCCAACATGATCTTACGCGCGCTTTTTGATTCAAAGTTTAACTGCATGTAACGTCCATGCTATCCATTGGACTTCAACAAAATTTTGTATTCTGTACTTTAAGAGATGGAACTAAGAATATATTCAGTCACCAGGGCTGCCAACTGAATTTCTCTATTAGGCTGCATTATGCCAGGTATACAGTATTGTGCCCAACTCTAGGAATGGGTATTCCAAGATTCAGACACCTAGATATCAAGGGAAAGGTTACAGCCGCTTTTGAAAGTTGAGATATTTGAATATCGCGCTACATTGCTTCGAGAAGGAATTGGAAAGAATATACCGCTAAGAGCATGTCAAGTGACGTAGCGAGTAATAGCAGAGGTCGAGGCTATTTATTGATTAAATAGTTAACCATAGAGTAGAGACTTGAGACTGGAATCAGATTACTGGCACGGCCAAAAGAAAGAGAATGCAATTAGTATCAAGTAAATCGGACCAGGGATACCAGAGGTATGAGGATTTCCAGATATCAGCTGTTGCAGCGTGACCCTGACAGTTTTGAATAAAAGCCGGCTGGCGCAGGCATCAGTAGCTCACTTCAACACAAGCACTTGCCTAGCAAGGTGCCGCTACGCTGAGCCAAGGCACATGGTTGCCGGATCTACGCAGAAGTTATTTTCAAAGTTGTGATAGTCACAAAAGTGCTGTGCTACGAGTGGAACTTGGTAAGTTTCCGGCAAGGAGAATCACTAGGTGATTGATATTTTTCTACAGACACTGGTAGAAATATTTTTATTTCTACATGGACATATGCTAGACTTTGTCTAGAATTAATACTTTGTCACAGACCAGTAATAACCTAATACTTGGATATTAAGTCCATTTTAGTCAGTTTTCATATTTGTAACTTAATAACCACTTCGATCTATCAGTACACTGAAGACCAGTCTATCACGGTGGTGTTCATTAGCCAACGCAAGGGAAACTACATGTTGCTTCGCGCATGGTTGATGGTGTGAAGCCATGCCCAGGGAACGATCTTCAGAACAGCCGTTGATTGGTTAGACCGTCAGTGTTTTCTTGTACTGAAAAGATTACCGTGAGTTATGTTACAACTGACATATCTAATAATAGATCACTTAGATCTGACCCAATTAAGCAAACTGTTATGGCGTTAATAGGAGCCAATATTAAATTGGAACAACAGTTACTTCAAACGTCAATAGATACTACCACTATGTCTTGTTAGACGGATTGTGGGTATATAATGGCGGCCGATACAAGGATTATACATGCTTGTCCGATAGGGCATGTCTATGGATAAATCTGGTACAGACCAGGTTCACTACGCTTCAAGACCATCAAGAAATGTATGCCACATTTGAATTATATTATGCCTAGCTAATTGGAACAAACTATTTTTCTGCAGATGACCAACACATTTATTTTTCTTCGTATTTAAATCTTGCAATGATTTATGCAAGATTTATTAGAGTTATTCTGAGTATTTTCAGCACTCAGAACAGTTTAGGATCGATCACCGAGCATATCGAGCATTTATTTGAATATTTCATATTTTTGGGAAATCACGGTAATCAGCCGATGTAACTGTAAAAGTTAAATTATTTTTTGTTGAGGAATGGATATTTCATCCATATTCGAAAGTTCGAACATGTGGATTCTCACATAATGAGATGATAATTAAACATATTTAAAATAATATAACAAATAATAATAATAATAATAATTTTTATAATTTTTCTAAATAATTCTTGGATATTATATTTTATAATAATCATATGTATTGAGAGAGAGCCTATGAAGTAGTTTAATCATTTCTAGTTTGGAACAGGAGATTTTCCGAAGGAGAGTGGTTAGCGCAAGCCCGCATTCAACCAACATTTCAGTTCTGGTTGAACAGTTGATATTTGCAATGAGCAAAGTATATTTTTCAGATAACACGGAGAGGCATGAAACGGGAAGCAATTGATATTTGTATCAAATAGGATATTTTTGTATTTATATAAAATCATGACGTAAATACACTCGAAAGTGAAATAAAGATTTTCATAAGTATGGTAAATTCACGGGTTGAACTGAATGGTAAAATAAAATAAACTTGTAAGTTTATTAATCTTCCAGTGTTGATAACAAGCAGAGGCTTGATTTATTGTATAAATTTTGGGAAGAAAATTTATATGTGTGGAGTAGTTGAAATGCCATTCCCAGGTGCGCATGTTTAAGTCGCAGGAATGAAGAGGTTTTTTCGAGCATCAATCAAATAGCAGGTTCGATGGCTCAGGTTTATAGAAGGAGTATTGGAACTACACATCTCGTCGTATGAATGACCCGAAGGTTATTTCTTAGAAACCATCAGTTCTTATTTCAACCTTGTTTACGAATTCCATTTAGACTTTGATTTTGCTAGAACCCGGATTTGTCATGATAGTAGTTTATTCTTCTTCAGAGGAAGACCTTTGCCGTTGTTGTTGGAATATTGTGTTCTTACACAAATAATAGAATGGGCCACTGCCAATTTAAAATAATTCTTTAACCACGAATAATTTGAAGGATGTTTTCAATCCTAGTGCCATGAAGTAAATGAATTTATTATGAAGCTACAATTCTTATTTCCGCATTCTGTCGAAGAATTGCAAGTTGTGAAAATTACTAAAAATGGCCATGCATATAAATATTTTTTTAATAATGATTCCAAGTGGAAAATTAATTAGTTGAATGGATCAACAATTTATTGATCAAGTTGATGATTCAGAAATCATGTATTTTGTTAGGAACTTGAAGTTCATAATCGAGTCACTTCTCGAATGTTTAATGTCAGAAGAACAATTAATTTTTGTTGTGCTTCGCACAGTTCTTCGATGCTATGCTCAAGGTCAAATACTTTTCAGATGATGTTATTAATATGTGTAAATAATTTGTGATGATGCAATGATAATAATATTTTTCGACTGTATATTTTTGAAACTGGAAAAATAAGTGAAAGTAAAATTCTATGAACATTTATTCTACGAGTGTTAATATTATGTAAAAATTCAAACAGTGAACTACGATATTTCCAGTAGAGACAATTAAATTTGAACTGGATTTAATCATAAATAATTTTGGAACACAGTCTACAGGACTAACAATCAGACTTGTGTTTCCAAAAAAATAATTGTCAAGTGTGTTTGGAAAATTTCTGTATATTGTGTAAATAGGAGTGTGGGTCGCCACACGTGAATGATGCTGCTTTGAACATTTTTGCAGTCAATTTTAAATTCAAAATAAAATGAGATAATTTTACGTGATGTGTTATACCCAGTTGAATCTCCTTCTATCCTTATTGTTGCATTGAGCCAAAAATCAGTAAAGCATTTTTAGCCTACTTTCGATTTTTGCAAAAAATGAAAGTAGACATGAGATCAACACAGGGCGAAAAAAGTGTGTCTGTCTGTGTGTGTGTATGTGTGTGTGTGAGTCTGTGTGTGTGTGTATGTGTGTATGTGAGTCTGTGTGTGTGTGTGTCTGTGTGTGTGTGAGTGTGTGTACTCTGAATGTCTGTCCCCCCCTATCAATTCGAACACGGTGAATGCGAATTGAACGAAATTTGGTACAAAGGTAGCACTAGCAAAGGACACCTCAGTGTTATGTTTTATATCGCCGCCATCTTTACTAAAACTGAATGGCGGCCACTCAAACGTTCAAAACGTAAAATCAAATAACGACTAACCAAATCATCCGATCTCTACCAAACTTGGTAACAACATACCTTCATATAGGGCGCGTCTTGTGACCAAACTACAAGGTCGTCCGCCATACCATTTCAGGATGGCGGCCGTGCGAATTATGCAAACTTTATAATCCTTATCATGGGACCCACCAGTTCCGATTATTGAGCCGAGAATCGTTTTACCTGTTCTAAAGGAAGAGGCACGTTCGAAATTAAAAGTTTATTTTGTAATACTATAGTGCAGACGTGATTTTAAAAAGCTGAGCCGATTCAGTAATGAGACAAGATGGCAGCGGATATCTTGTGCCTGACTTATATTTCACTAATTAGAGTATTGCATGCAATATAGCGTACTGATAAAAAAAACGTTGTATGAAATGCTTTATATATAAATAATATACTCCAGTGATGAAATCGTTTAGTATAAATCATTATTTGCTAACAAGTTCTATGTAAGTCATTTTATATAGAAGGATATTCGTTGACACAATTAGCTCAGACATTGGGCGTAGTCAGTACTTGGATGGGTGACCGCTTGGGAACACTACGTGCCGTTGGCTCAAAAAAAAAAAAAAAAGGCAGTTGGTCACTGGTCGTGGCCGAGTGCGGTACGTGTGTGCGCGCTGTGTGACCGCATTGGAAGAGGTTACGGTTCCTAATACCGGTGCTTCCTTAGTTCCACGTGTGTACTGACCTTCCGTGTGTCATTCGGACAATACTTTTTTAAGTAGTGTTCCAGATAGGACAACAAAACCCGAAACCCAGAAAACCCCGCTGAAAATCATGTCCGGATACCAGAGAAAAAACACCGTACGCTGCCAATGGGACAGGCAGAGTTCTCGCCCCTCACCAGGAGAAATTCACCGCTGGATTGGCGATACCCTCCGGTTGACTGTCGACCAAGTAGAAGCCATCCAGTTAAATGCGCACGAAAAAACCATGTACATCAAGGTAATCACCATATCTATTTATCAGAAATTGTTAAATACTTTTGCAGATCCTATTAAATTTCAGTATGATTCAGGCGAAATGACCAATGTTAAGCTCTCCACAGCGGATTCCAATTTTACCACAGTGCGTATATTTAATGTCCCACTCGAAGTACCCCCTGAAATTTTCAAATCCGTCCTGTCGAAATATGGCACTGTGAGTGACGTCAGGAAAGAACAATGGTCTTCTGCTTATCAGTTCCCGGTGTATAATGGAATACGTGCCGTAACTATGGAAATCAAGCAATATATCCCCTCCACTGAGGCTTTTGGTGGCCATACTGGCTATATAACGTATAATGGACAGAAACAGACCTGTTTAATTTGCAATGCTACCACACACCTACGTATTAACTGTCCAAAGAAAATGATTCCCCTCGGTATAACTCCTACACAACAACGACGTGTACAATACTCGGAAGTTGTGACGCAGCAAACGTCATATGAAAACATGCTCATTGATCAGTCAGCTGAGACAACACCAGGAGTGACCTCGGATACATCTGACGCAGAACTGGTACCTTGCCCTGGCCAGAGCTGCGAGACACAGAGTGCCCCTGTGCTCTCGGCAACCTGTATCGCAGCCTTAGAACCAACTCTGCCGTTACTACAGGCTGCCACAGAAATTTTGTCTTCACTGGCCCCGACTTCACTGGTCCCTACCGACTCACTTAAAAATGTTGATCGGGGATCCGAGAACGTCTCTAAGAAGATTAAAACAAATGCCTCGATTGCCGTACCAGCCCCGAAGAATAAAACTGGCTCCACAAACGTTTCCGCAGCTGTGAAAAAGAAACAAAATCTTCTTTCTACGTCATCTAGGGACCCACGAACGCTCTCAACCGCTGACAGCCGGCCTATGAATGGCAGTCAAAAGGAACTATCTCAACCTAATTTGACATAGTGCACCAGGATAATTCTCACCTGTGTCTTCCTTCGAGTCCACCTTCCAGTATGTCTAGCACAGCTTTTATACTTCTCTTAATGGCGCAATTTCTCACTGTGGCCACTGTGAATATCAATGTAATAGAATGCCCTCTGAAATTTCAACTGTTGGAGAGATTCCTTCGAGATGCTGACATTGACATTGCTTTCATTCAAGAAGTTGCTATACCGTGTTTACCCATATCTGCCTTCTACAAACAATACATCAATACCGGTAATACGAATAGAGGGACCGGATTCCTCATAAGACATGATATCCCACTCGCAGGTGTGCTATGTCATCCATCAGGACGCATAATATCTGGACACATAAACAATACCACCCTGATAAATGTATATGCCCCATCCGGGTCTAATAAACGTGTGGAACGGAAAATGTTCTTTCAACAGAGTATACTGCCTCATCTGCACGACGTTAAGGAAAAACTTATTCTTGCAGGGGATTTCAATTGTATTCAACGCCCAGAGGATTCCACTAGTCCATACAGAGGTGTCAACCCGGCTCTCAGGACCCTTCTTACCTCCCTACACCTCATTGATGCTGTGGATAGTTTAAGGGTGCCCCTGCCCCATTTCACCTGTATAAGTCACAACTCCTCATCACGACTTGACCGCATCTACTTTTCACAGGAACTTATCCAGCCTAGACGATATGAAGTGATTCCTGCCAGTTTCACTAACCATCATGCTGTCGTATGTACAATCTCTTACCCCCATCCCATATTTCACATAGGAAGAGGTTATTGGAAGCTGAATTGCTCGCTGTTACTGGAGGAGGAATGCCAAGATATTTTCAGACAACACTGGATTCGATGGGTCCAACAAAAATGCAAATTTCGCGACTGCACAGACTGGTGGGATATTTTAGTTAAACCAGGGATCCGCCGCGTCTTTAAGAACATATCTTACCAACGAGGTCGGGAAAGACGGGATACAGTTGAATTTTACTATCGAGTTCTTCGCCAGCTCCAGCAAAGATCTGATGCTGGGGAGCGTATATATGACCAGATCCGGGAAGTTAAAACCAAGCTCCTGTCTCTACAGAAACGGACGCTCGCTCATATCAACGTGGCTTTAAAAGATCGTACAGTGCTCCCGGACGAAAGTGCAAGTGTATACCATATCGCCAAAGGACAACGTGAGCGGCAACGAGAATATATCCACCGCCTCCGCACCAGTACTGGAAGTGTCGTCACCTCCCCTGACGCTATACGTAGTGAAATCTCATTATTTTATCAACGGTTCTACGCTAAGGCTCCCATTGATCCACAGCAGGTGACCCTATTGCTGTCATCTTGCAGTACCAAACTATCTCCGGACAACAAAACTCTGCTCAGCGCGGATATTACGGATGAAGAGATTCACTCTGTGGTTAAACGACTCCCAAACAACCGCTCACCTGGCATTGATGGACTGCCATATGAAATGTATAAACACTTCTGGCCTCTCATTGGCAAAGAATTTTGTCATGTCCTGCGTACCATTCTCCAACGTCGTGCTCTTTGTCAATCACATCACGAGGGTACCATAGTCCTCATACCAAAAACATCCTCTCCCATGGCAGTTGGTGACTTCCGACCAGTTACTCTGCTCTGCAGTGACTATAAAGTCCTTACCAAAGTACTTGCATGCCGATTGAAGACTGTTCTACCTGATATCATTGGTGATGAGCAATGTTGCAGTATTCCTGGAAGAACTCTGTTAACAAACTTAGCGATACTACGGGACCTACACCTAAAAGCCGAAATGCTTCCCACTGAGCCAATGAGTTTTCTCACCTTAGATCTTGATAAAGCTTTCGACCGCATCAGTCATGAATACTTGTACATGGTCTTGCAACACTTCGAATTTCCTGAAATCCTTATTGACTACATTCGTATGATAAATTGTAATGCTACGTCTAGAGTGCTCGTCAACGGTTTTCTTTCCCCTCTGATTCCAATACAACGATCAGTTAGGCAAGGATGTCCCCTTTCGATGCTACTTTTTGTCATTGGCCTTGAACCGTTCATTCGGACTACCCAGGTGAAGCTACAGGGTTACAAACTGTCCACACATGTTTTTGGAATGTGCGCCTATGCTGATGACGTATCAATATTGATCCGCAATGAAGAAGACATCTCCCACATCGATAGCGTCCTTCAGCTCTACCATATCGCCTCTGGAGCACAATCGAACCCCCAGAAAACTGATTTGCTTCCGCTCAATACTAACTCAGTGATTACCCCACAGCCCTGGTTCCGGATAGTAAATGAGGTGAAAATTCTTGGCATTACCTGGAAGCAATCGCTTCTGGACACAGTGCAAGTTAACTGGACTAAGGTCATTGCCAAAGTTAGGGGAGTCCTGATCCAATTTGGTCAAAGAAACCTCAATATAGTGCAACGGGTCATGGTCCTCAACGTGTTTGCGCTCTCTAAAATATGGTATGTCGCACAACTTTTCCCACTTCCCAAAATGTTTGAGAGCCAATTGGCAAAATATACAGGTTGGTTTATATGGCAAGGATTTTTGTTCAGAGTACAACGGGAACAGTTGTATCTCCCATCCCGGCAAGGCGGGCTAGGGCTAACAGCTCATGGCATGAAATGCCGTGCACTCCTCTGCAAGAACGATATCACCATTCTTTCCCAACATGACACTTTTACGAAAGCGCTATACAAAGATATTCGAAACACAGCCCGTGGTTGTGATAGAGCTTTGCCGAAGATATTTAGGGACCATCAACAGCACCTTCTGGAAACTGTTCGCCAATTGCCATCAGGGATTGTTCCAACGACGAAAAGTATCTATAACATGTTGCGGCAAGTGGTACACTCCAAACCGCGAATAGAGGCCACCACCCTCTATGTCCATTGGCCCACTCTTTGGAAAAATTTTGGGGCTATGTCCATTTCTTCTGCTGTACACTCCCAAGTTTTTATCTTCCTCAACGATCTCATCCCAACCGCTCTACGGCGATATACCATCCATCTTGAAGCTTACCCATGGTGTACTATATGTGGTCAAACTGATACGGCGATACACCGCTTCACATCATGCACGCGAGTTGCCTCCACGTGGCTGTGGTGTAAGGGAAAAGTATGTCAACTATTAAATGTGCCCTCGGATGACCTTGATGACAGGAAGTTGGTTCGTTTGTCGGTGACCGCCTTCCCCCAAATTAAACAGACTGCCATTGTGTGGATAATGGGCCAATATGTACACTTCGTGATGGAAAATGATCAACATTTCTCTTTCCTGGATCTCAGGTATCACCTGCAAAAAGAGCGTTGGAAGCTTAGTGAAAGTGGACAATTGTACGATAAATATGGACACTATCTGGATTTCTTGTGATGTATTAGTCTGGTATTTATCATATCTGAAAATTCTGTAATTCTGTAAAGAGCTAATAAAAAAAAAGTGGTAGAGCGTTAGCCTGTCGCTCAAATGCCTATGGTTCAAACCCGATCAGAGCTAGGTTTTTTGCTTGAAATGTTATATGTTTATTGTTTTGTAATGACTCAGATGTTTTAAAATTAAGCGTTATATTGTGCATATTATGGTGTAAAATATATATTTAATTAAAACATAATTCGCCAGCAGATTTACTCGAGACATCTAGCTGCCAAAAAGGTAACTGCACGCAGACCTACTTATTAACTTCCAGATTTTATTGAAATGTTTCTTCTTCTGGCCGCTAGAATGCACTCGCTCTGTTAGGATTATATTGTTCGATATTTCACCACTAGATGTCACGACTAGTCTACGTGGGGCTCCATTGATTACTATACCATTGGCATTCTATGCGCATCGAATTTGAAGAATGACAAGATGATACTACGATACATTATTACTTTTTATTTTAAACGGTTTGTAACAGCCTATTGTGCGTTATTTGAAAATGTTAATTGAAGTAAAGAACAAAACGATTTCACATAGTATCTGAACTCTACCGTTGGTGCTAGTTCAGGATATTAATTAATACTTTTATTTCAGCCAAATAGCAATCGAAAATATCCACATAGTTGGTATACACACGTCTCTGTAGGGTCATGGAAAGATTTGTTAATTCAATTAGGGTTGTGAAAGTCATACGCAGCCAGACGTGTAAAGACATGCCTCAACTCAAAGTTGGATGTTGCCCGCGTCAGGCCGATTATGTAATAATAATAATAATAATAATAATAATAATAATAATAATAATAATAATAATAATAATGTTATTGGTTTTACGTCCCTTTTAACTACTGTTGCTTTTAGAGACGCCGGGGTGCCAGAATTTTGTCCCGAAGGGGATCTTTAACGTGCCAGTAAATCTACTAACACGGCTCCCTCGCATTTGTGCACCCTCAAATGCCAGCTGACTGCGCCAGGATACGAACCTGAAACATACGGTCCAGCAAGCGAGAACGTTACCGCTGAGCCACGCCGCCAGTCCGGTCGATTATGTCTCCAGATCCATAACATTCTTTAGATACTTCTTATCTTTCTTTCTTTCTTTCTTTCTTTCTTTCTTTCTTTCTTCAATGATGGTAGCAGTTTTTATCTAGGTTGTGGCGTTTGGTAGAGGTAAATCGTTTCTAAGGTCTTCAACAAAGAATAGTTCTATTATACTCTTTGATAAAAACAACGAGTTATAACTATACTCATACATTTAGGAGAAAGTAGGCTATATGTTCTTTACTGAACATCTTGTTTTATTTGATGTCGTTTTTGCGATTAGCTTTAACCCATCTGGCGCTCCGGGATATTTTGACTCTCGTGCTGACTGATTATTGGTAAAATGCATATGTGGTCGTGCGGACTCCGGTCTAAACGGGCACATAAAATAAGATAGAGAGAGAAATGGCTTCGAACGTGGGGCCCGAGTTAGACGTGGTCAATCGCATGCCGATTTAAATTGTGATAATTTTTATAGAAATATTTTGGGAGTTGAGAGATGTCTGGTTTGGATGAATAAATTAGTAGAAAACCCAATTAGTGGGGAAAATTAAAAATTTAACTTGGTTAATAATTAGAATGGGTTTGATTATTTTTGATAATGGCTTAACCATTAGGGCGTCAAGTAAATTCAGTAGTAAACGTTCGATGACTGGACATACGCATTATTAGAATCGAGGTGGAGGATATTTGAGAACTTGCATATTTTTCTTGTGATATTGTGGTAAATGTAATTCGTAAAAGTAGAGAATTTTGTTTTTCCATCACGTCGACATTAGGACAAATCTCATTTTATTAGAGTGTTCCAATTAGCTATTCATATTTCTTGTTCTAGTTATAAGCTTGTGTTTGCCAATATTGTATACCCCTAAGTTTTGAATAATAATTGAAAATTATGGAAGAAATGATGAGGATGATGAGGAGTTTGGAGGAGAGTTCAAAAGAAGCTGGACTGCGTGTAGCAGCCATTATGAAAGAAAATACTGAGGCTTTGGAAAGGAAACTTAAAGAAAACTCTGATAAACTTAAAGAAAGTTTAAACGATAAACTTAAAGAAAATTCTGATTCTTTAGAAAATAAACTTAAAGAAAATTTGAATGATAAACTTAAAGAAAATTCTGATTCTTTAGAAAATAAACTTAAAGAAAATTCTGATTCTTTAGAAAATAAACTTAAAGAAAGTTTGAAGGATAAACTTAAAGAAAATTCTGATTCTTTAGAAAGCAGGTTAAAAGGTAACTTGAAAGAAAATTTAAATAGTAAATTTAATTCTATGGAAAGTAAATTTAAAGAGAATTCTGAAATTTTGAAAATGTCACTTGAGAGTAAAATGAATAAATTATGCGAAAAAAACACATGAGCTCGAAACTTCATTAGCTACTAACGCAAGTTTAATGGACGATAAATTTCGCGATGCCGATCTTAGATCTCAAAGCTTAGCTGATAGGATAGAACATGGTCTTAGGAAAGTTGGTGAAGACATGATCAACCTAGAAGTCAGAGTGAAGAAGGAGAGTAATGAGATGGGAATTCTAGTTGTTCAACGGTTGACAGAACAATTCAAAGAACTTGTAATGGGAGAAATAAGAGAAGGTGTGATTAATGAATTGCAAACTGAAATTAAAACTACAGTTGTCAATGAAATTAAAGACACACTCAAGCTGGAGAACCAAGAGGGAATCAAGGAGATTAGGGAATCTTTGTCATCCCATATTCAAGTAATTTCCAAAGATATCCAAGCAACTCAGAAGGACATATCAGATATGAAAGGGTCATTGAAAAGTCACGAGGCTGTTATGAACCAGATATCCACTGATGTCAAGGAGAATTGTAAAGAAACTGAAGCAATTAAGAAAATGGCAGAAGAAAACCATAAGGAACTTGAGGCTATGAAAACCCAAATCAAGGACGAGAAACAGTCTGACCATCTGTTGAAAATGCCAAATGTAAGGGGAAAGGAACAGATACAGATAAATCTAGGAACAGCTAGAGAAACTGACAGTCAAAGACAGGATAAGGTCAGGACAGTATTTCAATCCAACCCCATAACTGTATTCAAGAATGTAGAGGATAAGCCTTCTAAATTTTCAGGGCGAGATTCTGTGACACCCGTGGAATTTTTGAGAGAAGCAGGGGATTACCTGAAAGATTCCAAGATCCCTAAAGAAAGACAGATCCGAGTGATAGGGAAGTTTTTGGAAGGTCCTGCACTTCTTTGGTTTAGAACTTTTAGATCCACTCTAATCACTTTTGAGGAGTTTTCTCGTGGGTTATTGAAAAAGTGTTGGTCCCCGGAAACCCAACAGCAAGTCAGAGCAGAATTATATTCGAAGAGATTCTCGACGTCACAACCTAATCGATACTCTACGTACTTTTCTGGACAGCTTTCTAAACTGCAACATTTAGATCCGCCGATGCCAGATAACGAATTAATTACTGCATTGATACGTCAGTTTCCAGCAGACGTCCAGAGGACTTTGATCGCTGCTGATATATATAATATGGAGCAATTTGACGAGGTATTACAGAAGCTGGATCATACGAACGCTCAATTCTTCCATCAGAAGGGAGGAAAGAATAACAACGCTGTGTACGCTGTTATGGCTGATAGTTATTCTCAAACACCTCGAGAGATTCGAGAGGGGCGAGAAGAGAAAACGCCGAGGGAAGATCCCAATAAAAGAGGATGGAATCAGTACAGTAACAGATACAGTTACAAGCCTCGTGCGAGACCGGATGGTGGAAATCGATATAATACTCGATGGAGAAGGCCACGGGATAATCAAGGAAGGTACCAGGAAAGAAGATACTATGGTAGAAACAACTACAATAACAGAGGGAATGTGGATACTCGTCAGTCCAATGAAGAGTTCAACAAGGAGACGAGGAAGAACTTGGAAGCAAGACACCAAGATAACTTGCAATTTTGGAGCAGAGGCCCAATGAACCAGGTCCATCGGGAACACAACAATCCCGGGGGAATGGAAACGAAAAAAAAAAACTTCGAATTCACAGTAGAAGATATAATTTTGAACACTTTCACTTCCAGAATTATTAAATGGCAAGCAGAGGATGATGACTTAATTCAACAGAATGACGAACGGAAAGAAATGGGTACAAGAATTAGAATGCCAATCATATCATGCGAAGTATTCGGTATGCCTGTCGATACTTTGATTGATACTGGGGCTATGCTTTGTCTTGTGAGTAAGAAGCTTTATATTCTGTGGAAGCTCAAAGAGAATTTAGAGGAGATTCCAGTATCAGGAATTAAGATCCAAGGAATAATACCCAACAAAATATCTCTGTGTAAAACACAATTATACTTATGTATTACGATTGGAGGACATGATTTCCGAAATGTGTTTGTAGTAATGAAGGACATGGCTTTTGACATGATATTGGGAGCGGATTTCATTCAGAAATATCAAGCAGTGATAGACATGAAGACAGAGACGATCAGATTCAAGAATACCGAAGAGATTAACTTCGAGGGAAAAGAAGAGGAAGACATCGAGGGAGATGCTCAATGGTCTCTGATTTTTCATGAAGCTGAAGGAAGAGAAGTCTACACTGACGAGGAGTCCCCAGAGCTAGGGAACATTTTGGAAGAATATCACGATGTTTTTGATATTAAACCTGGTGAAATTAAAGATTTTGAACATTGTGGAAGTAAACAACAATGGAAGCTATGAAATCGCTAATACACGAACTGGTAACATCGTGGGAACTTATAATGCATCGAATTTGAAGATTTATTATTCAAGAACCAGATGATTTAATGTGTAGATAGGAAAAATAAAAAAAAATCAATTTTTATTTTTTGCTAGGTGTAGGGTGGATGTGTCCAACTCTAGGAATGGGTATTCCAAGATTCAGACACCTAGATATCAAGGGAAAGGCTACAGCCGCTTTTGAAAGTTGAGATATTTGAATATCGCGCTACATTGCTTCGAGAAGGAATTGGAAAGAATATACCGCTAAGAGCATGTCAAGTGACGTAGCGAGTAATAGCAGAGGTCGAGGCTATTTATTGATTAAATAGTTAACCATGGAGTAGAGACTTGAGACTGGAATCAGATTACTGGCACGGCCAAAAGAAAGAGAATGCAATTAGTATCAAGTAAATCGGACCAGGGATAACAGAGATATGAGGATTTCCAGATATCAGCTGATTCAGCGTGACCCTGACAGTTTTGAATAAAAGCCGGCTGGCGCAGGCATCAGTAGCTCACTTCAACACAAGCACTTGCCTAGCAAGGTGCCGCTACGCTCAGCCAAGGCACATGGTTGCCGGATCTACGCAGAAGTTATTTTCAAAGTTGTGATAGTCACAAAAGTGCTGCGCTACGAGTGGAACTTAGTAAGTTTCCGGCAAGGAGAATCACTAGGTGATTGATATTTTTCTACAGACACTGGTAGAAATATTTTTATTTCTACATGGACATATGCTAGACTTTGTCTAGAATTAATACTTTGTCACAGACCAGTAATAAACTAATACTTGGATATTAAGTCCATTTTAGTCAGTTTTCATATTTGTAACTTAATAACCACTTCGATCTATCAGTACACTGAAGACCAGTCTATCACGGTGGTGTTCATTAGCCAACGCAAGAGAAACTACATGTTGCTTCGCGCATGGTAGATGGTGTGAAGCCATGCCCAGGGAACGATCTTCAGAACAGCCGTTGATTGGTTAGACCGTCAGTGTTTTCTTGTACTGAAAAGATTACCGTGAGTTATGTTACAACTGACATATCTAAGAATAGATCACTTAGATCTGACCCCATTTAAGCAAACTGTTATGGCGTTAATAGGAGCCAATATTAAATTGGAACAACAGTGACTTCAAAGGTCAATAGATACTACCACTATGTCTTGTTAGACGGATTGTGGGTATATAATGGCGGCCGATACAAGGATTATACATGCTTGTCCGATAGGGCATGTCTATGGATAAATCTGGTACAGACCAGGTTCACTACGCTTCAAGACCATCAAGAAATGTATGCCACATTTGAATTATATTATGCCTAGCTAATTGGAACAAACTATTTTTCTGCAGATGACCAACACATTTATTTTTCTTCGTATTTAAATCTTGCAATGATTTACGCAAGACTTATTAGAGTTATTCTGAGTATTTTCAGCACTCAGAACAGTTTAGGATCGATGATCGAGCATATCGAGCATTTATTTGAATATTTCATATTTTTGGGAAATCACGGTAATCAGCCGATGTAACTGTAAAAGTTAAATTATTTTTTGTTGAGGAATGGATATTTCATCCATATTCGAAGGTTCGAACATGTGGATTCTCACATAATGAGATGATAATTAAACATATTTAAAATAATATAACAAATAATAATAATAATAATAATTTTTATAATTTTTCTAAATAATTCTTGGATATTATATTTTATAATAATCATATGTATTGAGAGAGAGCCTATGAAGTAGTTTAATCATTTCTAGTTTGGAACAGGAGATTTTCCGAAGGAGAGTGGTTAGCGCAAGCCCGCATTCAACCAACATTTCAGTTCTGGTTGAACAGTTGATATTTGCAATGAGCAAAGTATATTTTTCAGATAACACGGAGAGGCATGAAACGGGAAGCAAATGATATTTGTATCAAATAGGATATTTTTGTATTTATATAAAATCATGACGTAAATACACTCGAAAGTGAAATAAAGATTTTCATAAGTATGGTAAATTCACGGGTTGAACTGAATGGTAAAATAAAATAAACTTGTAAGTTTATTAATCTTCCAGTGTTGATAACAAGCAGAGGCTTGATTTATTGTATAAATTTTGGGAAGAAAATTTATATGTGTGGAGTAGTTGAAATGCCATTCCCAGGTGCGCATGTTTAAGTCGCAGGAATGAAGAGGTTTTTTCGAGCATCAATCAAATAGCAGGTTCGATGGCTCAGGTTTATAGAAGGAGTATTGGAACTACACATCTCGTCGTATGAATGACCCGAAGGTTATTTCTTAGAAACCATCAGTTCTTATTTCAACCTTGTTTACGAATTCCATTTAGACTTTGATTTTGCTAGAACCCGGATTTGTCATGATAGTAGTTTATTCTTCTTCAGAGGAAGACCTTTGCCGTTGTTGTTGGAATATTGTGTTCTTACACAAATAATAGAATGGGCCACTGCCAATTTAAAATAATTCTTTAACCACGAATAATTTGAAGGATGTTTTCAATCCTAGTGCCATGAAGTAAATGAATTTATTATGAAGCTACAATTCTTATTTCCGCATTCTGTCGAAGAATTGCAAGTTGTGAAAATTACTAAAAATGGCCATGCATATAAATATTTTTTTAATAATGATTCCAAGTGGAAAATTAATTAGTTGAATGGATCAACAATTTATTGATCAAGTTGATGATTCAGAAATCATGTATTTTGTTAGGAACTTGAAGTTCATAATCGAGTCACTTCTCGAATGTTTAATGTCAGAAGAACAATTAATTTTTGTTGTGCTTCGCACAGTTCTTCGATGCTATGCTCAAGGTCAAATACTTTTCAGATGATGTTATTAATATGTGTAAATAATTTGTGATGATGCAATGATAATAATATTTTTCGACTGTATATTTTTGAAACTGGAAAAATAAGTGAAAGTAAAATTCTATGAACATTTATTCTACGAGTGTTAATATTATGTAAAAATTCAAACAGTGAACTACGATATTTCCAGTAGAGACAATTAAATTTGAACTGGATTTAATCATAAATAATTTTGGAACACAGTCTACAGGACTAACAATCAGACTTGTGTTTCCAAAAAAATAATTGTCAAGTGTGTTTGGAAAATTTCTGTATATTGTGTAAATAGGAGTGTGGGTCGCCACACGTGAATGATGCTGCTTTGAACATTTTTGCAGTCAATTTTAAATTCAAAATAAAATGAGATAATTTTACGTGATGTGTTATACCCAGTTGAATCTCCTTCTATCCTTATTGTTGCATTGAGCCAAAAATCAGTAAAGCATTTTTAGCCTACTTTCGATTTTTGCAAAAAATGAAAGTAGACATGAGATCAACACAGGGCGAAAAAAGTGTGTCTGTCTGTGTGTGTGTATGTGTGTGTGTGAGTCTGTGTGTGTGTGTATGTGTGTATGTGAGTCTGTGTGTGTGTGTGTCTGTGTGTGTGTGAGTGTGTGTACTCTGAATGTCTGTCCCCCCCTATCAATTCGAACACGGTGAATGCGAATTGAACGAAATTTGGTACAAAGGTAGCACTAGCAAAGGACACCTCAGTGTTATGTTTTATATCGCCGCCATCTTTACTAAAACTGAATGGCGGCCACTCAAACGTTCAAAACGTAAAATCAAATAACGACTAACCAAATCATCCGATCTCTACCAAACTTGGTAACAACATACCTTCATATAGGGCGCGTCTTGTGACCAAACTACAAGGTCGTCCGCCATACCATTTCAGGATGGCGGCCGTGCGAATTATGCAAACTTTATAATCCTTATCATGGGACCCACCAGTTCCGATTATTGAGCCGAGAATCGTTTTACCTGTTCTAAAGGAAGAGGCACGTTCGAAATTAAAAGTTTATTTTGTAATACTATAGTGCAGACGTGATTTTAAAAAGCTGAGCCGATTCAGTAATGAGACAAGATGGCAGCGGATATCTTGTGCCTGACTTATATTTCACTAATTAGAGTATTGCATGCAATATAGCGTACTGATAAAAAAAACGTTGTATGAAATGCTTTATATATAAATAATATACTCCAGTGATGAAATCGTTTAGTATAAATCATTATTTGCTAACAAGTTCTATGTAAGTCATTTTATATAGAAGGATATTCGTTGACACAATTAGCTCAGACATTGGGCGTAGTCAGTACTTGGATGGGTGACCGCTTGGGAACACTACGTGCCGTTGGCTCAAAAAAAAAAATAAGGCAGTTGGTCACTGGTCGTGGCCGAGTGCGGTACGTGTGTGCGCGCTGTGTGACCGCATTGGAAGAGGTTACGGTTCCTAATACCGGTGCTTCCTTAGTTCCACGTGTGTACTGACCTTCCGTGTGTCATTCGGACAATACTTTTTTAAGTAGTGTTCCAGATAGGACAACAAAACCCGAAACCCAGAAAACCCCGCTGAAAATCATGTCCGGATACCAGAGAAAAAACACCGTACGCTGCCAATGGGACAGGCAGAGTTCTCGCCCCTCACCAGGAGAAATTCACCGCTGGATTGGCGATACCCTCCGGTTGACTGTCGACCAAGTAGAAGCCATCCAGTTAAATGCGCACGAAAAAACCATGTACATCAAGGTAATCACCATATCTATTTATCAGAAATTGTTAAATACTTTTGCAGATCCTATTAAATTTCAGTATGATTCAGGCGAAATGACCAATGTTAAGCTCTCCACAGCGGATTCCAATTTTACCACAGTGCGTATATTTAATGTCCCACTCGAAGTACCCCCTGAAATTTTCAAATCCGTCCTGTCGAAATATGGCACTGTGAGTGACGTCAGGAAAGAACAATGGTCTTCTGCTTATCAGTTCCCGGTGTATAATGGAATACGTGCCGTAACTATGGAAATCAAGCAATATATCCCCTCCACTGAGGCTTTTGGTGGCCATACTGGCTATATAACGTATAATGGACAGAAACAGACCTGTTTAATTTGCAATGCTACCACACACCTACGTATTAACTGTCCAAAGAAAATGATTCCCCTCGGTATAACTCCTACACAACAACGACGTGTACAATACTCGGAAGTTGTGACGCAGCAAACGTCATATGAAAACATGCTCATTGATCAGTCAGCTGAGACAACACCAGGAGTGACCTCGGATACATCTGACGCAGAACTGGTACCTTGCCCTGGCCAGAGCTGCGAGACACAGAGTGCCCCTGTGCTCTCGGCAACCTGTATCGCAGCCTTAGAACCAACTCTGCCGTTACTACAGGCTGCCACAGAAATTTTGTCTTCACTGGCCCCGACTTCACTGGTCCCTACCGACTCACTTAAAAATGTTGATCGGGGATCCGAGAACGTCTCTAAGAAGATTAAAACAAATGCCTCGATTGCCGTACCAGCCCCGAAGAATAAAACTGGCTCCACAAACGTTTCCGCAGCTGTGAAAAAGAAACAAAATCTTCTTTCTACGTCATCTAGGGACCCACGAACGCTCTCAACCGCTGACAGCCGGCCTATGAATGGCAGTCAAAAGGAACTATCTCAACCTAATTTGACATAGTGCACCAGGATAATTCTCACCTGTGTCTTCCTTCGAGTCCACCTTCCAGTATGTCTAGCACAGCTTTTATACTTCTCTTAATGGCGCAATTTCTCACTGTGGCCACTGTGAATATCAATGTAATAGAATGCCCTCTGAAATTTCAACTGTTGGAGAGATTCCTTCGAGATGCTGACATTGACATTGCTTTCATTCAAGAAGTTGCTATACCGTGTTTACCCATATCTGCCTTCTACAAACAATACATCAATACCGGTAATACGAATAGAGGGACCGGATTCCTCATAAGACATGATATCCCACTCGCAGGTGTGCTATGTCATCCATCAGGACGCATAATATCTGGACACATAAACAATACCACCCTGATAAATGTATATGCCCCATCCGGGTCTAATAAACGTGTGGAACGGAAAATGTTCTTTCAACAGAGTATACTGCCTCATCTGCACGACGTTAAGGAAAAACTTATTCTTGCAGGGGATTTCAATTGTATTCAACGCCCAGAGGATTCCACTAGTCCATACAGAGGTGTCAACCCGGCTCTCAGGACCCTTCTTACCTCCCTACACCTCATTGATGCTGTGGATAGTTTAAGGGTGCCCCTGCCCCATTTCACCTGTATAAGTCACAACTCCTCATCACGACTTGACCGCATCTACTTTTCACAGGAACTTATCCAGCCTAGACGATATGAAGTGATTCCTGCCAGTTTCACTAACCATCATGCTGTCGTATGTACAATCTCTTACCCCCATCCCATATTTCACATAGGAAGAGGTTATTGGAAGCTGAATTGCTCGCTGTTACTGGAGGAGGAATGCCAAGATATTTTCAGACAACACTGGATTCGATGGGTCCAACAAAAATGCAAATTTCGCGACTGCACAGACTGGTGGGATATTTTAGTTAAACCAGGGATCCGCCGCGTCTTTAAGAACATATCTTACCAACGAGGTCGGGAAAGACGGGATACAGTTGAATTTTACTATCGAGTTCTTCGCCAGCTCCAGCAAAGATCTGATGCTGGGGAGCGTATATATGACCAGATCCGGGAAGTTAAAACCAAGCTCCTGTCTCTACAGAAACGGACGCTCGCTCATATCAACGTGGCTTTAAAAGATCGTACAGTGCTCCCGGACGAAAGTGCAAGTGTATACCATATCGCCAAAGGACAACGTGAGCGGCAACGAAAATATATCCACCGCCTCCGCACCAGTACTGGAAGTGTCGTCACCTCCCCTGACGCTATACGTAGTGAAATCTCATTATTTTATCGACGGTTCTACGCTAAGGCTCCCATTTATCCACAGCAGGTGACCCTATTGCTGTCATCTTGCAGTACCAAACTATCTCCGGACAACAAAACTCTGCTCAGCGCGGATATTACGGATGAAGAGATTCACTCTGTGGTTAAACGACTCCCAAACAACCGCTCACCTGGCATTGATGGACTGCCATATGAAATGTATAAACACTTCTGGCCTCTCATTGGCAAAGATTTTTGTCATGTCCTGCGTACCATTCTCCAACGTCGTGCTCTTTGTCAATCACATCACGAGGGTACCATAGTCCTCATACCAAAAACATCCTCTCCCATGGCAGTTGGTGACTTCCGACCAGTTACTCTGCTCTGCAGTGACTATAAAGTCCTTACCAAAGTACTTGCATGCCGATTGAAGACTGTTCTACCTGATATCATTGGTGATGAGCAATGTTGCAGTATTCCTGGAAGAACTCTGTTAACAAACTTAGCGATACTACGGGACCTACACCTAAAAGCCGAAATGCTTCCCACTGAGCCAATGAGTTTTCTCACCTTAGATCTTGATAAAGCTTTCGACCGCATCAGTCATGAATACTTGTACATGGTCTTGCAACACTTCGAATTTCCTGAAATCCTTATTGACTACATTCGTATGATAAATTGTAATGCTACGTCTAGAGTGCTCGTCAACGGTTTTCTTTCCCCTCTGATTCCAATACAACGATCAGTTAGGCAAGGATGTCCCCTTTCGATGCTACTTTTTGTCATTGGCCTTGAACCGTTCATTCGGACTACCCAGGTGAAGCTACAGGGTTACAAACTGTCCACACATGTTTTTGGAATGTGCGCCTATGCTGATGACGTATCAATATTGATCCGCAATGAAGAAGACATCTCCCACATCGATAGCGTCCTTCAGCTCTACCATATCGCCTCTGGAGCACAATCGAACCCCCAGAAAACTGATTTGCTTCCGCTCAATACTAACTCAGTGATTACCCCACAGCCCTGGTTCCGGATAGTAAATGAGGTGAAAATTCTTGGCATTACCTGGAAGCAATCGCTTCTGGACACAGTGCAAGTTAACTGGACTAAGGTCATTGCCAAAGTTAGGGGAGTCCTGATCCAATTTGGTCAAAGAAACCTCAATATAGTGCAACGGGTCATGGTCCTCAACGTGTTTGCGCTCTCTAAAATATGGTATGTCGCACAACTTTTCCCACTTCCCAAAATGTTTGAGAGCCAATTGGCAAAATATACAGGTTGGTTTATATGGCAAGGATTTTTGTTCAGAGTACAACGGGAACAGTTGTATCTCCCATCCCGGCAAGGCGGGCTAGGGCTAACAGCTCATGGCATGAAATGCCGTGCACTCCTCTGCAAGAACGATATCACCATTCTTTCCCAACATGACACTTTTACGAAAGCGCTATACAAAGATATTCGAAACACAGCCCGTGGTTGTGATAGAGCTTTGCCGAAGATATTTAGGGACCATCAACAGCACCTTCTGGAAACTGTTCGCCAATTGCCATCAGGGATTGTTCCAACGACGAAAAGTATCTATAACATGTTGCGGCAAGTGGTACACTCCAAACCGCGAATAGAGGCCACCACCCTCTATGTCCATTGGCCCACTGTTTGGAAAAATTTTGGGGCTATGTCCATTTCTTCTGCTGTACACTCCCAAGTTTTTATCTTCCTCAACGATCTCATCCCAACCGCTCTACGGCGATATACCATCCATCTTGAAGCTTACCCATGGTGTACTATATGTGGTCAAACTGATACGGCGATACACCGCTTCACATCATGCACGCGAGTTGCCTCCACGTGGCTGTGGTGTAAGGGAAAAGTATGTCAACTATTAAATGTGCCCTCGGATGACCTTGATGACAGGAAGTTGGTTCGTTTGTCGGTGACCGCCTTCCCCCAAATTAAACAGACTGCCATTGTGTGGATAATGGGCCAATATGTACACTTCGTGATGGAAAATGATCAACATTTCTCTTTCCTGGATCTCAGGTATCACCTGCAAAAAGAGCGTTGGAAGCTTAGTGAAAGTGGACAATTGTACGATAAATATGGACACTATCTGGATTTCTTGTGATGTATTAGTCTGGTATTTATCATATCTGAAAATTCTGTAATTCTGTAAAGAGCTAATAAAAAAAAAGTGGTAGAGCGTTAGCCTGTCGCTCAAATGCCTATGGTTCAAACCCGATCAGAGCTAGGTTTTTTGCTTGAAATGTTATATGTTTATTGTTTTGTAATGACTCAGATGTTTTAAAATTAAGCGTTATATTGTGCATATTATGGTGTAAAATATATATTTAATTAAAACATAATTCGCCAGCAGATTTACTCGAGACATCTAGCTGCCAAAAAGGTAACTGCACGCAGACCTACTTATTAACTTCCAGATTTTATTGAAATGTTTCTTCTTCTGGCCGCTAGAATGCACTCGCTCTGTTAGGATTATATTGTTCGATATTTCACCACTAGATGTCACGACTAGTCTACGTGGGGCTCCATTGATTACTATACCATTGGCATTCTATGCGCATCGAATTTGAAGAATGACAAGATGATACTACGATACATTATTACTTTTTATTTTAAACGGTTTGTAACAGCCTATTGTGCGTTATTTGAAAATGTTAATTGAAGTAAAGAACAAAACGATTTCACATAGTATCTGAACTCTACCGTTGGTGCTAGTTCAGGATATTAATTAATACTTTTATTTCAGCCAAATAGCAATCGAAAATATCCACATAGTTGGTATACACACGTCTCTGTAGGGTCATGGAAAGATTTGTTAATTCAATTAGGGTTGTGAAAGTCATACGCAGCCAGACGTGTAAAGACATGCCTCAACTCAAAGTTGGATGTTGCCCGCGTCAGGCCGATTATGTAATAATAATAATAATAATAATAATAATAATAATAATAATAATAATAATAATAATAATAATGTTATTGGTTTTACGTCCCTTTTAACTACTGTTGCTTTTAGAGACGCCGGGGTGCCAGAATTTTGTCCCGAAGGGGATCTTTAACGTGCCAGTAAATCTACTAACACGGCTCCCTCGCATTTGTGCACCCTCAAATGCCAGCTGACTGCGCCAGGATACGAACCTGAAACATACGGTCCAGCAAGCGAGAACGTTACCGCTGAGCCACGCCGCCAGTCCGGTCGATTATGTCTCCAGATCCATAACATTCTTTAGATACTTCTTATCTTTCTTTCTTTCTTTCTTTCTTTCTTTCTTTCTTTCTTCAATGATGGTAGCAGTTTTTATCTAGGTTGTGGCGTTTGGTAGAGGTAAATCGTTTCTAAGGTCTTCAACAAAGAATAGTTCTATTATACTCTTTGATAAAAACAACGAGTTATAACTATACTCATACATTTAGGAGAAAGTAGGCTATATGTTCTTTACTGAACATCTTGTTTTATTTGATGTCGTTTTTGCGATTAGCTTTAACCCATCTGGCGCTCCGGGATATTTTGACTCTCGTGCTGACTGATTATTGGTAAAATGCATATGTGGTCGTGCGGACTCCGGTCTAAACGGGCACATAAAATAAGATAGAGAGAGAAATGGCTTCGAACGTGGGGCCCGAGTTAGACGTGGTCAATCGCATGCCGATTTAAATTGTGATAATTTTTATAGAAATATTTTGGGAGTTGAGAGATGTCTGGTTTGGATGAATAAATTAGTAGAAAACCCAATTAGTGGGGAAAATTAAAAATTTAACTTGGTTAATAATTAGAATGGGTTTGATTATTTTTGATAATGGCTTAACCATTAGGGCGTCAAGTAAATTCAGTAGTAAACGTTCGATGACTGGACATACGCATTATTAGAATCGAGGTGGAGGATATTTGAAAACTTGCATATTTTTCTTGTGATATTGTGGTAAATGTAATTCGTAAAAGTAGAGAATTTTGTTTTTCCATCACGTCGACATTAGGACAAATCTCATTTTATTAGAGTGTTCCAATTAGCTATTCATATTTCTTGTTCTAGTTATAAGCTTGTGTTTGCCAATATTGTATACCCCTAAGTTTTGAATAATAATTGAAAATTATGGAAGAAATGATGAGGATGATGAGGAGTTTGGAGGAGAGTTCAAAAGAAGCTGGACTGCGTGTAGCAGCCATTATGAAAGAAAATACTGAGGCTTTGGAAAGGAAACTTAAAGAAAACTCTGATAAACTTAAAGAAAGTTTAAACGATAAACTTAAAGAAAATTCTGATTCTTTAGAAAATAAACTTAAAGAAAATTTGAATGATAAACTTAAAGAAAATTCTGATTCTTTAGAAAATAAACTTAAAGAAAATTCTGATTCTTTAGAAAATAAACTTAAAGAAAGTTTGAAGGATAAACTTAAAGAAAATTCTGATTCTTTAGAAAGCAGGTTAAAAGGTAACTTGAAAGAAAATTTAAATAGTAAATTTAATTCTATGGAAAGTAAATTTAAAGAGAATTCTGAAATTTTGAAAATGTCACTTGAGAGTAAAATGAATAAATTATGCGAAAAAAACACATGAGCTCGAAACTTCATTAGCTACTAACGCAAGTTTAATGGACGATAAATTTCGCGATGCCGATCTTAGATCTCAAAGCTTAGCTGATAGGATAGAACATGGTCTTAGGAAAGTTGGTGAAGACATGATCAACCTAGAAGTCAGAGTGAAGAAGGAGAGTAATGAGATGGGAATTCTAGTTGTTCAACGGTTGACAGAACAATTCAAAGAACTTGTAATGGGAGAAATAAGAGAAGGTGTGATTAATGAATTGCAAACTGAAATTAAAACTACAGTTGTCAATGAAATTAAAGACACACTCAAGCTGGAGAACCAAGAGGGAATCAAGGAGATTAGGGAATCTTTGTCATCCCATATTCAAGTAATTTCCAAAGATATCCAAGCAACTCAGAAGGACATATCAGATATGAAAGGGTCATTGAAAAGTCACGAGGCTGTTATGAACCAGATATCCACTGATGTCAAGGAGAATTGTAAAGAAACTGAAGCAATTAAGAAAATGGCAGAAGAAAACCATAAGGAACTTGAGGCTATGAAAACCCAAATCAAGGACGAGAAACAGTCTGACCATCTGTTGAAAATGCCAAATGTAAGGGGAAAGGAACAGATACAGATAAATCTAGGAGCAGCTAGAGAAACTGACAGTCAAAGACAGGATAAGGTCAGGACAGTATTTCAATCCAACCCCATAACTGTATTCAAGAATGTAGAGGATAAGCCTTCTAAATTTTCAGGGCGAGATTCTGTGACACCCGTGGAATTTTTGAGAGAAGCAGGGGATTACCTGAAAGATTCCAAGATCCCTAAAGAAAGACAGATCCGAGTGATAGGGAAGTTTTTGGAAGGTCCTGCACTTCTTTGGTTTAGAACTTTTAGATCCACTCTAATCACTTTTGAGGAGTTTTCTCGTGGGTTATTGAAAAAGTGTTGGTCCCCGGAAACCCAACAGCAAGTCAGAGCAGAATTATATTCGAAGAGATTCTCGACGTCACAACCTACTCGATACTCTACGTACTTTTCTGGACAGCTTTCTAAACTGCAACATTTAGATCCGCCGATGCCAGATAACGAATTAATTACTGCATTGATACGTCAGTTTCCAGCAGACGTCCAGAGGACTTTGATCGCTGCTGATATATATAATATGGAGCAATTTGACGAGGTATTACAGAAGCTGGATCATACGAACGCTCAATTCTTCCATCAGAAGGGAGGAAAGAATAACAACGCTGTGTACGCTGTTATGGCTGATAGTTATTCTCAAACACCTCGAGAGATTCGAGAGGGGCGAGAAGAGAAAACGCCGAGGGAAGATCCCAATAAAAGAGGATGGAATCAGTACAGTAACAGATACAGTTACAAGCCTCGTGCGAGACCGGATGGTGGAAATCGATATAATACTCGATGGAGAAGGCCACGGGATAATCAAGGAAGGTACCAGGAAAGAAGATACTGTGGTAGAAACAACTGCAATAACAGAGGGAATGTGGATACTCGTCAGTCCAATGAAGAGTTCAACAAGGAGACGAGGAAGAACTTGGAAGCAAGACACCAAGATAATTTGCAATTTTGGAGCAGAGGCCCAATGAACCAGGTCCATCGGGAACACAACAATCCCGGGGGAATGGAAACGAAAAAAAAAAACTTCGAATTCACAGTAGAAGATAGAATTTTGAACACTTTCACTTCCAGAATTATTAAATGGCAAGCAGAGGATGATGACTTAATTCAACAGAATGACGAACGGAAAGAAATGGGTACAAGAATTAGAATGCCAATCATATCATGCGAAGTATTCGGTATGCCTGTCGATACTTTGATTGATACTGGGGCTATGCTTTGTCTTGTGAGTAAGAAGCTTTATATTCTGTGGAAGCTCAAAGAGAATTTAGAGGAGATTCCAGTATCAGGAATTAAGATCCAAGGAATAATACCCAACAAAATATCTCTGTGTAAAACACAATTATACTTATGTATTACGATTGGAGGACATGATTTCCGAAATGTGTTTGTAGTAATGAAGGACATGGCTTTTGACATGATATTGGGAGCGGATTTCATTCAGAAATATCAAGCAGTGATAGACATGAAGACAGAGACGATCAGATTCAAGAATACCGAAGAGATTAACTTCGAGGGAAAAGAAGAGGAAGACATCGAGGGAGATGCTCAATGGTCTCTGATTTTTCATGAAGCTGAAGGAAGAGAAGTCTACACTGACGAGGAGTCCCCAGAGCTAGGGAACATTTTGGAAGAATATCACGATGTTTTTGATATTAAACCTGGTGAAATTAAAGATTTTGAACATTGTGGAAGTAAACAACAATGGAAGCTATGAAATCGCTAATACACGAACTGGTAACATCGTGGGAACTTATAATGCATCGAATTTGAAGATTTATTATTCAAGAACCAGATGATTTAATGTGTAGATAGGAAAAATAAACAAATTTCAATTTTTATTTTTTGCTAGGTGTAGGGTGGATGTGTCCAACTCTAGGAATGGGTATTCCAAGATTCAGACACCTAGATATCAAGGGAAAGGCTACAGCCGCTTTTGAAAGTTGAGATATTTGAATATCGCGCTACATTGCTTCGAGAAGGAATTGGAAAGAATATACCGCTAAGAGCATGTCAAGTGACGTAGCGAGTAATAGCAGAGGTCGAGGCTATTTATTGATTAAATAGTTAACCATGGAGTAGAGACTTGAGACTGGAATCAGATTACTGGCACGGCCAAAAGAAAGAGAATGCAATTAGTATCAAGTAAATCGGACCAGGGATAACAGAGATATGAGGATTTCCAGATATCAGCTGATTCAGCGTGACCCTGACAGTTTTGAATAAAAGCCGGCTGGCGCAGGCATCAGTAGCTCACTTCAACACAAGCACTTGCCTAGCAAGGTGCCGCTACGCTCAGCCAAGGCACATGGTTGCCGGATCTACGCAGAAGTTATTTTCAAAGTTGTGATAGTCACAAAAGTGCTGCGCTACGAGTGGAACTTAGTAAGTTTCCGGCAAGGAGAATCACTAGGTGATTGATATTTTTCTACAGACACTGGTAGAAATATTTTTATTTCTACATGGACATATGCTAGACTTTGTCTAGAATTAATACTTTGTCACAGACCAGTAATAAACTAATACTTGGATATTAAGTCCATTTTAGTCAGTTTTCATATTTGTAACTTAATAACCACTTCGATCTATCAGTACACTGAAGACCAGTCTATCACGGTGGTGTTCATTAGCCAACGCAAGAGAAACTACATGTTGCTTCGCGCATGGTAGATGGTGTGAAGCCATGCCCAGGGAACGATCTTCAGAACAGCCGTTGATTGGTTAGACCGTCAGTGTTTTCTTGTACTGAAAAGATTACCGTGAGTTATGTTACAACTGACATATCTAAGAATAGATCACTTAGATCTGACCCCATTTAAGCAAACTGTTATGGCGTTAATAGGAGCCAATATTAAATTGGAACAACAGTTACTTCAAACGTCAATAGATACTACCACTATGTCTTGTTAGACGGATTGTGGGTATATAATGGCGGCCGATACAAGGATTATACATGCTTGTCCGATAGGGCATGTCTATGGATAAATCTGGTACAGACCAGGTTCACTACGCTTCAAGACCATCAAGAAATGTATGCCACATTTGAATTATATTATGCCTAGCTAATTGGAACAAACTATTTTTCTGCAGATGACCAACACATTTATTTTTCTTCGTATTTAAATCTTGCAATGATTTACGCAAGACTTATTAGAGTTATTCTGAGTATTTTCAGCACTCAGAACAGTTTAGGATCGATGATCGAGCATATCGAGCATTTATTTGAATATTTCATATTTTTGGGAAATCACGGTAATCAGCCGATGTAACTGTAAAAGTTAAATTATTTTTTGTTGAGGAATGGATATTTCATCCATATTCGAAGGTTCGAACATGTGGATTCTCACATAATGAGATGATAATTAAATATATTTAAAATAATATAACTAATAATAATAATAATAATAATTTTTATAACTTTTCTAAATAATTCTTGGATATTATATTTTATAATAATCATATGTATTGAGAGAGAGCCTATGAAGTAGTTTAATCATTTCTAGTTTGGAACAGGAGATTTTCCGAAGGAGAGTGGTTAGCGCAAGCCCGCATTCAACCAACATTTCAGTTCTGGTTGAACAGTTGATATTTGCAATGAGCAAAGTATATTTTTCAGATAACACGGAGAGGCATGAAACGGGAAGCAATTGATATTTGTATCAAATAGGATATTTTTGTATTTATATAAAATCATGACGTAAATACACTCGAAAGTGAAATAAAGATTTTCATAAGTATGGTAATTTCACGGGTTGAACTGAATGGTAAAATAAAATAAACTTGTAAGTTTATTAATCTTCCAGTGTTGATAACAAGCAGAGGCTTGATTTATTGTATAAATTTTGGGAAGAAAATTTATATGTGTGGAGTAGTTGAAATGCCATTCCCAGGTGCGCATGTTTAAGTCGCAGGAATGAAGAGGTTTTTTCGAGCATCAATCAAATAGCAGGTTCGATGGCTCAGGTTTATAAAAGGAGTATTGGAACTACACATTTCGTCGTATGAATGACCCGAAGGTTATTTCTTAGAAACCATCAGTTCTTATTTCAACCTTGTTTACGAATTCCATTTAGACTTTGATTTTGCTAGAACCCGGATTTGTCATGATAGTAGTTTATTCTTCTTCAGAGGAAGACCTTTGCCGTTGTTGTTGGAATATTGTGTTCTTACACAAATAATAGAATGGGCCACTGCCAATTTAAAATAATTCTTTAACCACGAATAATTTGAAGGATGTTTTCAATCCTAGTGCCATGAAGTAAATGAATTTATTATGAAGCTACAATTCTTATTTCCGCATTCTGTCGAAGAATTGCAAGTTGTGAAAATTACTAAAAATGGCCATGAATATAAATATTTTTTTAATAATGATTCCAAGTGGAAAATTAAATAGTTGAATGGATCAACAATTTATTGATCAAGTTGATGATTCAGAAATCATGTATTTTGTTAGGAACTTGAAGTTCATAATCGAGTCACTTCTCGAATGTTTAATGTCAGAAGAACAATTAATTTTTGTTGTGCTTCGCACAGTTCTTCGATGCTATGCTCAAGGTCAAATACTTTTCAGATGTTATTAATATGTGTAAATAATGTGTGTTGATTCAATGATAATAATATTTTTCGACGATATATTTTTGAAACTGGAAAAATAAGTGAAAATTTAAAATTCTATGAACATTTATTCTACGAGTGTTAATATCATGTAAATATTCAAACAGTGATCTACGATATTTCCAGTAGAGACAATTAACTTTGAACTGGAATTAATCATTAATAATTTTGGAACACAGTCTACAGGACTATTAATCGGACTTGTGTTTCCAAAAAAAAAGATTGTCAAATGTGTTTGGAAAATTTCTGTATATTGTGTAAATAAGAGTGTGGATCGCCACACATGGATGATGCTGCTTTGAGCATCTTTGCAGTCAATTTTAACTTCAAAATAAACTGAGATAATTTTACCAGATGTGTTATACCCAATTAAATCTCTTTCTATCCTTATTGTTGCATTGAGCCAAAAATCAGTAAAGCATTTTTTTATTTGATGTCGTTTTTGCGATTAGCTTTAACCCATCTGGCGCTCCGGGATATTTTGACTCTCGTGCTGACTGATTATTGGTAAAATGCATATGTGGTCGTGCGGACTCCTGTCTAAACGGGCACAGTATTTCGAACTAATTAGTAATTTCGATATTACCAAATTAATTTCGTCATTATTCTAGATAGATCCATATAGATTAATCATTGGCATGAATCTTAAATTTTAAGAAAAGTAGGCTCTTTAAGTCTTCACGGAACTTCATGTTGTATTGTCAAGTGGATATTGTTGTAATATATCATAATCAATACGGGAAAATCTAGAATAAATACTAAAGTCATCTCAAATGGTTCCTGAGCTATGATTTTTAGCCTATTTTCATTTATGAAAAAAATAGGCTTATGAAATCACCTTTTGTCCGCGTGTCTGTCTGTGTGCGGTTGTGTATGTGATGGTGTGTGTGATGGTGTCTATCACCCCCTTGATAACTTCTAAACGGCTGGAGCGATTACAATGAAACTCGGTAAGTTCATAGCACTATTCCGGTCGACCACGACCGTTCTCTTGAAATTGCGTTACGTCTCACCAAACCAACATGGCGGCTGTACGAAATATTTCACCAGCATTCAATATCTCCGAAACTAATACCGATATCACCCTGGAATATTTTACAGTGATAAAGGGAACTACTAGAAGTTCACCTATGTGACTTTTGAAAACCTGGTAACTACAGAACCAACATGGCGGTCAAGCAAATTTGCGATTTTTAAATAGACGTTTCTCGCGATTTGACAAACCAAACGAAATAAAACTCGGTACAGTATATATCTATTCACATTGTAATGCTCCGACATCTAACTTCGTTCAATTGTTTACATAACCTCAAGATGGCGGCTGTGCGAAATATTTCACCGGTATTCTTTATCTCTGAAACTATTAGCGGTATCACCCTGAAATTTTGTACAGAGATAAAAGGCACTAATGGAAGGTCATTTATGAGACTTTCAAAAACCGGTTAACTACAAAACGAACATGGCGGCCATGCAAAATTGAAAGTTTTAAATAGATTTTTCTCGCGATTTAGTGATCCAAACTCAATGAAACTTGGTGCAGGAAATGTTTATACACATTGTAATTCACTGGTATCTCATTTAGTTCAATTGTTTACATACCCTCAAGATGGCGGCGGTGCGAATTTTAAAATTAAGTTATTATCTCTTGTGTCGTAATCATGCGATCGAAGTGAAAATTTGAATAAGGAACTTACGCAATAATTTTTCTTTAATGGTACATGACTCTATGGCCTATACATATAAAAATCCAATATGGCGACCATCCGAAATATTTAGATGGATCTCAATATCTACGAATCCATTACAGCAATCAAACTGAAATGTTGTATGTTGATAGTGGCAATTAACATGAGTAGGATGTATGAAAATAGGCTGTATAGTTCTTCACGGAACTACTTGTTTGAAATTGGCGCAACCTTTTTTTCGATCACCCTGTATATGTTAGTTTCATGATTTCCACACCATATTTCATATTCCGGGATATTTATTTGCAAGTATGATGTTGTGGAGCCACGCCCTCTAGACATGTGCACACTAGTACGAGGGCTATTTTTAAGTAATACCCGTTGTGATATTACGCCGTTGCAGCGCTGCGGTCGGCATTCCGTGCAGGTGCGCTGTGTACCTGCATATATTGGCAATGCTGAGATGCCATTACGGCAACAGTCGCCCATGTGTAGGTGTATTGACAAGCTTTTGAAATGGCATCGCCGATCGCGAGTCCCGCCGACCCGTAAACGAGAAAGAAAACTCCCCTGTAAGATATCCTGCCGTTTGGCCACCACTGTCAGGAGAATTGCGTACGTGGTCAGGAGAACTCCTGGTAAGCAAAAACCCAAGGCAGGGCTATATTGAGGCGTACTAGGCAAGGTAAGGAGTGAGGTAGTTTGCCACTGCTTTCCACACGGAGTCAGAACAGCAGTACTAACCCTATGAGTTGAACCTTTCACAACATCCACAGGCACTGACTGTGCCCTGAATGTCATTACTCAGCACCACCCATATCTCAGTAGCTTCCATATAATCACAGCCATGGGTGAGACTGAGACATCTGTGAAAATCCTGTGCCAACATACAAATGAAAATGTATTGGAATCATCATGATATGGCAAACAAGCCACAATGTACAATAGTCACATTAATTATTATTATTATTTAATCGGATAGCACTATTACAGGGCACGTAAAATCAATACATCAAATCTTGACACATGTCTCTTTTCTCTCCGCCCACATTCGCTTCATCCTCTCTGATCTCTGCTTTCGGAGCTGTTCAATGTTCCGTGGCTGCTTTCGTTGTCGTTCTTGTTCCTCCCTGAAGATCACTTTTTGAATTTTGTCCCGAAATAAATTCCTATTATATGTATCTGTAATGTCAATGTCGGCTTCCTTAAGATCCTTAATCACATTCATTCATTCATTCATTCATTCAATTTCTCTAATCGGCCAACTGGGGACCACGATAAACCTCATTTTACATTCTGGCATTTGTTCATTTTTCGCTTGATCCACATTGTCTTCATGAGCTCACTGTGTTTAGCACGACGTTCTTCTGTCCATTTCGCACCAGTTGTCCGTTTTTCGTCCCGGGAAGTCCCAAACGTCTTGATGGCTGCTCTATAAAGATTTCGGTCCTGTGCATCTTCTGCTCGTATCCCCACATCTTTCAGATCTTTCTGGACGTTAACGTACCATGGCATTGTCGTTTTTGGATTTGAATCGAATATACTGAAGATACGTTTCGTCCATCGGGAGTAGATCATCCGTCGTATATGACCGTAGAAGCAAACTCTGCGTTTGCGCATTGTGTCTGTGATCTTCTCTATCTTAGAGTAGCCTATATTTCTTGCCTGGATTTTCTGATGTAGATACCATTTTTGTAGTTCGGGCCAAGTATGATGTGTAGGATCTTTCTTTCTTTTCTCTCTAACTTCGCGAGCAAACATTTCTCGAATAGGATAAAGCATTCAGATGCATATAGCGGTACTGGTTTGATGACAGTGTTGTAGTGACGAATTTTTGCCTTAATCACATTAATAATAATGTATAATTTTTTCGGAGGAGGAGAAATGCATTTACGCAGTGTCGGATTCCTTAGTAGCAGACTACCGACTGAAAATATCCCTGTTACTTCTGATGATGATGATGATGATAATGATGTTAATTGTTGTTTTAAGGGGCCTAACATCTAGGTTATCTGTCCCTAACGGATGATCAAATGAAGCCTACAACTAAAACTAACTGCTCTCTTATAAACTAGAAGAGGAAATGGGTAACAAACAGGAGAAGAAAGTAAATAAAAGACAGGAGGAAAGGAAATGCCCTCAACCCTCGAATTATGAGAATTAAGGGAATAGGAAGGAAGGAGAACCATGAAAGGCAGAGAGGAAAGAAGAGAGGGCCCGCCTTAAAGGTAGGCGGTAGTTTTTGAGGATCCAATCAGCCTTCGGGCTGACTACCTAACAGACAGTACAGATTGTACATTGCCGACCCTCCAGTACCGTGCTACAGCCACGCGAGCCTCATCTGATATGATGAGTGGAGGCACGGCCCAGGTCACAGGGGGTAATTTGATCACTCAGCTCTACCAGTCATGCGCAATGCAAACCATTTACCCCTACAGTGGGTGAATGCGTAGCGTGTCGGTCTTCTAACCCCAAGATTGCAGGTTCGCCCCTGGCCGTGGTAAGTGATATTTGAAAGGCGGCAAAAAATACGACACGCATATCATACGATGTTGGCATGTCAAAGAACCCATTTGAATTCAGTAGGCCGTGTTCATAATGGAAAAATTAATCTCGGGAGTTTCCGCCAACACAAAGTTCCTCATTTCTCTACTAGAAAGCGCTATAGTGTTCAAGGATGTTAGATATCAAACCTTGACTTTCATAGCGATTCTAGGAACAACGAAATTCGACATGCAAGCTACCCTCCGGGTGTCAAATTACAAAGCTTGCACCCGGCCACCGAGGCCATACGATATTATTATTATACCCCTACAGCAATCGTCATCACTTCAGTGAGTCATGTAACAGTGTTGTCAGATCAGAATACACTATGGGAAATGTCTCGTTAATTGTCACGCTCCGGAGCACATCGCTCGCCCCTGAAATTGAAACTGGGTAAACTCGGCCTCGTGAGGGTGAACTGAGATCGACTCCAGGCAAATACGAAATGGTACATCACAATCGTCTCCGACCCTTACTAGGCTACACACTCTACTACAGCCATTACAATAACATAGGTTATCAGACACATTCCACACTCACAGCCAAGGCCACGATATCATAAAGCTCCTGAAGGAATCAACAACAACAACGCCACACAATACATTTAGAGTCATATTTATATTTTCATGAGTTTTCCGGAGATTTTGGCGTAGCCTATATATTATTATTGTGCACTCACATTTAGCTTTTAGATCGTGTTAAACAGATGACTGACGCGACCAGCACTCGAACCTCGAACTTTGGAATTTCGAGCCAAATAATTGTTAATATTACCATCAAATTCTTTAATTTTAAAAGGTCGTTTTGTGTGTTTTAGCGTAAATTAGCCAACAATGGAAGTGCTTATTGAAACTTCCATTGTTAGGTAATTATGATAACTAGAAATTTCGATCTTTCAGATTTTAACAACAACATTCATGGTTGCGTGTTACAGAGATGTGTGATATATTTCAATAATTATGGACATTTGAAGAAACTAAAAATATTGAGAAACTTTGAAAAGTTCTCCTAATTAGGTAGTTTTTTCTCTTACGTTACTGTTAGTTTAGAATTGGACGAAATCTATAATTTGTGATCTGATGACAGTGTAAACTAAGCGTATTGCTGATATGCATTCAGTTTAGAATTTATGAATATCTGAATTCGTAATTTTTTTTAACTATCCTCTCAGATATATATATTTTTGGACATTTTAATTATTTTATATCTACTCCCTATGGTGCACAGATTTTACCTCATAAGCGCCTGTAAGTGTACAAAACATCAGGCACACACAGTAGTGCCTGACGAAAACGTGCATAACTCACATTATTTCACGTTTTGAGAAATCATTGTGTCCATAATTATTAAAATATGATGTACATTTTTAATACAATAATTAAGACACGAGTATGTTTATAAAACGAGCGAAGCTAGTTTTATAATTTACATACGAGTGTCTTAATCACCGTTATAGGCGAGTTCTGTTTATGTTCGACGATAACTTTAACGATTTTATGTTCGAACATAAATATTCATAAATATCTATCGAGATTTCGCCAGTTTTATGTACTGAACAGAGCGCATGGGACGCAGAGAATACCTTGTATTTGACCATGGCCTCCTCGATTACCCCACTATGACACTAGCCACGCGGTAAAATTAAAAATAGAAGGCCGAGGAAGTCAGCACGGGTGCGATGATATCCTTACCTAATTGGTCACACAACTGTTTCTTGAGCTCTGATTGGTGGGAGAAACTGTATCATAATGAAAACTTGTACTATGATGAGCCTCATTATACAGTAGTAGAGTTTTCTGACATAATATTTACATTTCACCATGGCAGTTGCATTGTTACACCAGGGGTTTTCAAACTTCTTAGCACTGCTCATAGACTACTTCGCACAAAAGCAACGGATAAAAGATCTCCAGAATTTGCTTCTGTCGAATTATTGCAACTACTAGCTACACTACTAATAATAATAACACAATTTACTAATCTTAGAGCACATCCAAGTTCAACAACTTCTTGTAAAAATAAATTTAATGGCGTTACTTGTGTGATTGTAAATAGGGCTAACCACTTCCACTGAACACACACTAGAATTCACCTGTTCACTCATTGTCTTTGAACTGACTGCAAAGGCCTGGCAGTATTCAAGTCGACAATGACCGAAATAGAAGAATGTATTCTTGTAAGGAAGTGGCAATCACATTGTCAAGCGGCATATTGTCATTAGTGGTCTTATGAGGGTGGCGGATTAGAGGGTGCTGTGTGGGAAATACCACCTTTTCCTGCTGGCAGGATCTACTAGTCAGTTCTTCTGAAATAAGACGAGTTCATTAGTTTTGAATATCTTGCCACGATGGGTGGGTGGTTATCGTGTCGGACTGCCAATCCTCCGCTTGCAGGGTCGCTCCTGGCCGTGGTAATTGATTTTTGAAAGGCGACAAAAATCACGGCACGCACATCATATGTTGTTGGTATGTTAAAGAACCAATTTGAATTTAGTAGGCCGTGTTCATAATGGCAAAATTAATCTCGGGATTTTCCGCCAACACAAAAGTTCCTCCATTCTCTCCTAGAAAGAGTGTAAAAAAGCATAGATATCTAACCTCCTTGACTATCATAGCACTCCAAGGAACTAAAAAATTCGACTTGCAAGCTGCCCTCTGGGTGTCAAAAACAAAGCTTGCACATGGCACCCAAGGCCATACGATACTATTATTATTATTATTATTATTATTATTATTATTATTATTATTATTAGTCTTGAATGGTCATTGGAGCTTCCTGCCTATGATAGGTTCATGGATAGCAATATTAGGTAAACAATATGAAATATCAATATTTCAAACAATGCCCACTTTGAGGACCTATGATCTACACTACCAGGTCCCCTTAAAGTAGTCTAATGTTGTCATCTTTTGAACATTGCAGCATTTTTGTATTTGTCTGTTGGCACAGGCTAGAGCAAAAGGTGGCTTCATCTCAGCCCAACTCATGACTGTGGTTATAAGGAAGCTACTGAGGTGCCTGACCGCGTGTGTGTTGTGAAAGTTCTACGGTCAGTGCTGTTGTTCTGATTCGATGAGGAAAGCATTAGCAAACTACTTGCCTAGTACGCCTCATTTTGGATTTTAGTTTGCATTTTTTTGGTTTTTGTTTTCTTAGTTTCAGCCCACTTAACCTATGGTGGTAATTTCTGAAGATCCGACCAACCTCCAGGCTGACTACTTAATAATAATAATAACTAGCATTACCCGCCGCGACTTCGCCCGTGAATATTCTAGTTGTAAAGAGTACACTTGGCAAAATCTCAATCATGAATGCTATAACTGATTTATCCTTGGTATGAATAATCAGACTTTATCAATTCAGCTACTGGTGCAGTGGTTAGGGGTTTGTCATTCCTTCATAGGTATATCAGAGCGAAGTTAGTTTTCTGGGAATATCACAGACACTGTTAATTTAAGGGCCTTTAAATGTGGTTTTCGGAGATCCTTTATAGTCGGGTGAAAAAGACCTTTCGTACCACACTCACACGTGAAAATTGCGTGAAAAAATTCTAGAGTGCCCCTTGACCCCCTTAAGCGCATTATACTGTACAGTATGTATTGATGAATTTTACAGCTTAATTTTGTTCAGTGATAACCTTATAACCGTCTGGGAACTTTCACAGTAATGTAATAATTGGAATTGCATTGCGTCTTACAGAAATAGATGGACCTGTGAGATTCTGTTACCATGGTTACAGCGTTGCATTCTTTCATTATTTCATTGTAAATATACATGTTTGAAGGTATTTATTTAATTGTGAGGCATTTAAAGAGTAAGTGAGTGCGTTTCACTTACGCATTGGGTTATGCTGAACCTGTAGGTACCCCATATGTGTAGGTTGGTGTTAATGGGACCTTATTTTCGGTACAAAACTGGAATGGGACCTTAGCAGAATAATATAGGGAGGGATAACTCAGACAAGGTGAGCATTTCTACAGAGAAGGAATCTGTTGATATTTAGGTAATAGAAAGTCATTTTTGAAATCCTCTCTGGAGCGTGGCTCTCTATGGAAGTGAAACTTGGACTGTTGGCGCAGCAGAAAAGAAGATAATTGAAGCGTTTGAAATGTGGTGTTACAGGAGAATGATGAAGATCAGATGGGTAGATAGGGTTACAAATGAAAAGGTATTAAGACGAGTGGGAGAGGAGAGATGTTTCTGGCGACTGCTAATGAAGAGAAGAGATAGGTTGGTAGGACACGTATTAAGACACCCAGGAATAGCAAGCTTAGTTATGGATGGAAGGGTTGAGGGCAAGAATTGTAGAGGTAGACCGAGGTTAGAATATGTTTAACAGATGTCGGGTGCGTTAGCTATGTAGAGATGAAACGATTACCCCAGGACAGGGAGGTATGGAGGGCTGCATAAAACCAATCAAAAGACTGAGGACTCAAACAAAACACTGTCTGGTTGTGTTTTGTTTATAATTTTAGATTTTATTGTTAATTAATTACATTGTGGGGTTTGAAGCCATTTTTCAGTGTTGCCTTAGTAAACAAAAGTTTGGTGCTTTTCAGTCGGTCAACACGAATGTACCCAAAAAACACCATGAGATTAATAAATAAAATAAAATAAAAAATATTTTTAATCTCATATAATTTTTTTCTGGATTAGGGTATAACCCAAATCTTTTGGGTACATTCGTGTTGACCGACTGAAAAGCACCAAATGTTTGTTAATTAATTAGTTAATTATTATACTGTCACTCCCACTTAACCTTTGAGGTAAATAAAACATGTCTGAAACTTCTAAAAATCTCAAATTGCCGCAATTAAATCAAATGGATTTTAAGTCTCTTATTTGTATAGATAAACAATTACTGGTCGCAATCGTTAACGTCATATAAAGTGGATCCTTCCCCTCGGGCGGAAGTTATCCACCCCTTGCTGCAGCGTCCGGAAGTACATTACTAACAGGAAGTGGTTTACTGTGCCACGTCATCCTCCATGAGCGTGCACCCTCCATGTTATCACTCTCATTAAGAGAGTTCATTTACCGCCACTACAAGCGCTGGCTTACCTCCACTCCAGACAGGCAAATGCTGCGATAGTAAATACGTTGTAAACATAATAGTACATTATGCAACGAGCCTATAATGGCAATAATAATAATAATATCGTATGGCCTCGGCTGCCGGGTGCAAGTTTTGTTATTTGACACCCAGAGGGTAGCTTGCATGTCGAATTTCATTGTTCCTTAAATCACTATGAATGTCAAGGAGGTTAGATATCTAAGCTCCTTGATCACTATAGCGCTTTCTAGTAGAGAAATAAGGAACTTTGTGTTGACGGAAATTCCCGAGATTAATTTTGCCATTATGAAGACGGCCTACTGAATTCAAATGGGTTCTTTGACATGCCAACATCGTATGACAAGGCGACGTAATTTTTGCCGCCTTTAAAAAAAAATCACTTACCACGGCCAGGAGCGAACCTTCAAGCTTGGGGGTTAGTAGACCGACACGTTGACCACTCACCCACCGTGGCAAGCTATAATGGCAATAATCAGGACACGAGTATGTTTATAAAACGAGCGTAGCGAGTTTTATAATTTCCATACGAGTGTCTTGATTACCATTATAGGCGAGTTGCATACGACTGTTTATGTTCGACGATTATTATAACTATTTTATGTTCGAACATAAATATTCATAAATATCTGTCGAGATTTCACCAGTTTTATGTGCTGAACAGAGCGCATGGGACGCAGAGAATGCCTTGTATTTGACCATGACCTCCTGGAATACCTCACTATGGAAGTGGAAGTGAGCAGATGTGCGATGATATCCTCACCTAATTGGTCACACAACTGTTTCTAGAGCTCTGATTGGCGGGAGAAATTGTATCATAATGACAACTTGTACTATAGGGAGTCTCATTATAGTACAGTTTTCTGACATAATTTTTACATTTCGCCAGGGTCGAACATAAAAAACTCTGAGAAATTCACAGCGATGGGAAAAGTATCAAACGAATGTAATTGGTATGAATTCCTTTCAAAATTGAAATTACTTCTTAAAATGGAAGTACTAAAAATTACATTTTTGGGTGGGAGGGGGATTAGAATAAATCTTCTTCAGGAAATAGCAGAAATCTGTGCAGTGCATTCCAAAATAAGTCGTCTTTTAAATTGTCAGGGGCTTCGGTGGCGTAGTCAGTAGCATGTTGAACTGCTATGCCCATGATCGAAGCTTCAAACCCAGCCAAAGTCACCGAATTTTTAGAGCGTTAAAATCCTTCAGAATGCCTTCCTTCAAGCTGCAAAAGAGGCGGTATCACTACCATCTCGACAAATGGAGGTACCCGCTAGAGATATTCGCTCTCAGTTACGCCGACAAGTTCTGGCATTTTGGGAGAGTCAGTGGCTAGCTGACCCACTGCCCAGTAAACTGAGAGCGATCAAGGGAACTACTCGCGTGTGGCGGAGCTCTTTCCCGTCACGGAGAGAGTCCGTCATTTTGTGTAGGCTAAGGATAGGTCATACAAGATCCACCCACACGTACCTAATGAGAAGGGAAGACCCCACACTTTGTACCTGTGGAGCCATTTTCACCGTGGCCCACATTTTAACCGAGTGTGAGGATCTTGCTGACTTACGAAGAAACCTTGGTTTGCAGATGACTCTCAAACTTATATTAGCCGATGACGCGGTGGCTGCTGATCGCGTTATCCGCTTTATAAGAGAGAGTGGGTTAGGGCCAGCAATCTAAATTTTCCAGTGTAAATTGACTCAACGACTTGTTCGTTTTTGAATGATATTTTTTTGTTTTTCCGTATTTTTTGTTTATTCTTATAATAATAAATATTATTAATTTCTTGTTTTATTAATTTTAGGTCTCTTCAAATTTAGGTGTCTACATCTAAATTTTAAATTCAATTCCAAATTTGTATTCTTTAATCTGTGTTAAGAGGGGCAGATGACCTCATAGTTCCGCCCCTTAAAAAAACAATAACTAACTAACTAACTATGCCTTCCTTCGGAGGAGAAATAAAGCCGGCGGGCCCATGCCATAGATTTATGGCATGTAAAAGAACCTACCACTACAATTGGTAGTGTGTTGCGTCATTTGTAGGTTGTATTAGGTTAGAAACGCTCTGGCAAGTTCCTACGTTCGCCGCTAGTATTAGTAACAGTAGCATCTGATAACCAAAGTTGTAACTACTTGAATTTGAACTTGTTTGAAGCCCTCGGGCGTTCATTAAAATGCCCAGCTTTGGCCATTGGCTGCGATTCATAAAATCCAAACGGCTGGAAGAATTTCATTCAAACTTGGTAAGGACTTTCAATTACCACATCAAACCTCTTCCTTGCATTTCAAATTGTAATATGTGTCACCAACCTAACCTGCCACCGCGCGATATGTCTTACTCGGAAACAACCATCCTCTGTAGTAAGCTCACCTGCATTACTTTCAAAAATCTGATAAGATGTTGTTGTTGTTGCTTGAGTCTTCAGTCTTTTGACTGGTTTGATGTAGATCTCCATGCCTCCCTGTCCTGAGCTAATCGTTTCATCTCAACATAGCTACCACTCCCTACATCCGAGACAATCTGTTTAACATATTCTAACCTTGATCTACCTCGGTGTCCTACCAACCTATCTCTTCTCTTCAGTAGCAGACGTTAGAAACGTCTCTCCTCTCCCATTCAGCTTAATACCTCTTCATTTGTAACCCTATCTACTCATCTGATCTTTATCATTCTCCTGTAACACCACATTTCAAATGCTTCAATTCTCCTCTTTTCTGCTGCTCCAACAGTCCAAGTTTCACTTCCATAGAGTGGCACGCTCTAGACAAGGCTTTCAAAAATAACTTCCTAAGACCTAAATCTATATTCGATGTCAACAGATTGCTTTTCTGTAGAAATGCTTTCCTTGCCTGAGCCAACCAATATTTCGGCCAGGCCAATTTTTAAGTATTAAAATGAACTTTCCACGTAATTTATTCACTTAAGCGCAATGATACCTCGGATCAAAATGCAAGGCTTAATAAACTGGCTTAAAATTTAATTCAATTGGTTGATAAAGTTCAACCTTGCGGAGTGCGAATTTAAAAAAAAAATATATAAATATCTTCAGTCTTATTTAAGCGATTTAAGTGTTGTACCACTTGTCCTTAATATCTACGAATCTATCACAGCTATGAAACTGATATTGCGATAGAGGCCATTAAAATAGGATCATCTATAGGGGAAGGGTGGGCATAGTGGCCACGCTAACGGGAAAACATTGTTTTCAATTAGTTAAAATTGTTAAAAACAAACGAAAATTGGCCATACTCTAGCTTATTTAGTTATGTATCTTTAAACAAATCATTTTAACTATATCTTAGTTACTTTTTGAACAAAAAATGTTTTTTCAAACCTCTACCAAATGGCCACTTTGCCCTATGGGGAAGGGCAAAATGGCCACTAGGTGGCCACTATACCCGATATTAAAAAATAACACTGCAAATGCATTTAACAAAAATTTATGAGCATACCTTTTTACAGATTAAAGTATCATTTTATAAAACAAATTTCTAAATTTTTCTTGAGTACAATAAAAAATACAAAAGTTGAAATGCTTCAAAACATTTTATGGATATTGTGTTTAGCCTATTTTTGTTTAATTGCACATTTCACATATGAATTCATTGTCTTCCTCATCACACCCAGCACAATCCTCGTGTGCCTATTTCAGGCAACTAGAGCATCTGATCCACCCTTCATTGCTTTTGGACTTTGAATATAAGTCCTGGCAGTAAAGGCAATTTGTATCACTCTCGTCACTATCGGAGTTACTATCTCCTTTAGTAAAAAAAACACGTTTAGCCAGTTTTGATTTCCTTTCCTCCTGAATACCTTCTTTCTGTATCACCTCTTTATCACCTCAGCCCAGCGGGGCTCGATCCTGGAACCATCAGCATGTCACAATTCTGAAGGCCGGCGCTTAACTGACTGCGCTACTACCCTGCTCATGCAAGGAGATGTTTAAAACGTTCAATATGTATCCCATTTAAAAGCACAAACTTTGTTTGGTCTAGGCTTCATATAAATACTTGACTTAAAAAATATAATTTGTAGTGTCGGGCAAAGTGACCATGGCCGTGGCCACTTTGCCCTTTATTACGCCATTATGAAAATGTGACTCCGCAGGCCCGACCAGTTACACCAGCTCTTACTTTCAAACATGAATTTAAAGCTTAAATTACACTTGTTTCAGGTATTGCTGTCATCAATACCTACTAGAATCATATACCTAGTTATAATAGTTAATGCAGTACACTTACTTTACATCAGCAACTTGAAAAACAACAAAATTGATGACAACTTCTAAAAGCGTAATCTGATCAGCTTCAAGGCTGAACACAACAATAATGCCGGTCTAGTGGAGTAGTTGAGCCGCTTGCAGCCAGGTAGCAGCAACGTACAGGAGAAAAATAGCCCGTGGCCACTATGCCCACCCTTCCCCTACAACTTCAAATAACCTGATGACCACAAAAGCAACATGGCGTCCACGCAAATTTTAAATATTTAATTGGGCTTTCCTCACGACTTAAATCCTCCAAGCGGAATAAAACTTAGCAGTCATAAAAAATAAATAAGTAAATAAATTATGGGCAACAACACACTTACAAAGAAGATCTTTGATGTAGTAAACAGCTCAAGCAAGAAAACTAATTGGTATCATGAAATAGAGGAAGACTTAAGGCAGGTGGGGATTGACAGAGGAGTATTCAGAAACAACATTAAAAATACAACATTTCGAGCAACACAAAAGAGAACATTGTGGACAGAACAAAGGAAACAGAAGCACAGTGAAAGGATGAACTGATTTTGGGAGAAGAAGAGCAAGAAGAAGAAGAAGAAGAAGGGAGAGAAGTGAAAATTGTGTTATCATGAGATATTTAAGTTCAAATACTCTAAGGACTGAAGATGGTCTCCTGTCTATTGCAATATTGCTAAATTGGGCCGTTACCTATACCAAAGTGGTGTTATATTATTAATAATAATAATAATAATAATAATAATAATAATAATAATAATAATAATAATAATACGGTAATAATAATAATAATATCGTATGGCCTCGGGTGCCGGGTGCAATCTTTGTTAATTGACCCCCGGAGGGTAGCTTGCATGTCGAAATGTATCGTTCCTTGAAACGCTATGAAAGTCAAGGAGGTTAGATATCTAAGCTCCTTGACACTACAGCGCTTTCTAGTAGAGAAATTAGGAACTTTGTGTAGGCGGAAAATCCCGAGATTCGTTTTGCCACTATGAACACGGCCTTCTGAATTCAATTGGGTTCTTTAACATGATAACATCGTAAGACATGCGCATCGTGTTTTTTGTCGCATTCCAAAAATCACTCACCACGGCCAGGTGTGAACCTGCAAGCTTGGGGTTGGTAGTCCGACACGATAACAACTCACCCACCGTGGTGTGGTGTTGCAAATGAGTGAGTGAGAGAGTGACCGACCAATGTATTTGGTTCCGTTACTACGCATGGACCGGGAACCCCCCTTATCTCTCCTCATCGTCCACAATCCACATTCCTCTCAGGTTCACGGGGCTTGGACTCGAGCAGTACTGTACTATTTCTCGGCGTGGCTTCCGGTAGGAGACTTGTTAGCTCTGTATCAGGGAGTCGTTTCTTCCCCCTTTGGCTACAGTTCAGAATGCCTCTTCGCAATTAAGACATCTATGTGGAGTTCTTCTGAAATGACTGTCTGAATGCCGAATGACTTGTCGCCTCTATTACACGCATACGTCTTTTGTATCTAGTGTCTAATTGGTTGGTTGATTCCTCAGTTTAGGGGCTGCGACAACGCGGTAATGCAGCCCTGTATGCTTTGGGTGTGTGTAGAATCTGTCTGATAACCGGTGTTAATTGTGATGGCCGCATTAGTGTGTGTTATCTGTAATTCAGGTAAGGGATGCAGACATTCAATTTTCAAGTAGTTCCTACTTTTGCTACCAAACGCCACCGTCAACGACCAAATAATTCTGAACTTGGTTACTAGATACCACCGCAGTTGGCTCCTGGCGATGAACGTTGGAACCTAAGTGCCTTAGTCAAATCTAACCTATAATTTAGCTTCACACAAGTGCAATTAGTGAAAGGTTCTTTATCATCCAATAAATTAATGACATGGGCCCACCGGCTTTACTTTCCCGCAGAAGGAAGGCATACAGAGGAATTTTTAACGCTCTTAAAAAATCCGACGACTTCGGCCGGGTTTGATCCCGCGACCTTGGGCATAGCAGCTCAGCATGCTAACAACTACGCCACCGAAGCCGCCTGGTGTCTAATTCATTCAGTTTTTATGCGAATTTTGAAAATCACGTTTTCATATTTTCAATCTTATAGAGGAGGCGATCTATCTCAGCCAACAATAGCAGGTGTTGTGGTATGTCTCGAGTATTGACGACGTCACTCTTCGATTAGCCAATGAGGACACTCGAGACTAGCGGGGTCTATTATTGATTGCTTGCCTTTGATTGATGGCACGTCAGGTGAGGTTGGCCATTCGTCAGCGTCTTCTGGAAACAAGTGCCATTCTCATAAATCAATGTTTCTACCCTCTGGTTTATAGTTCTTCTTAATTTAGGGACTAGGGCCATTTTCGTCATCAGACCCGTGTATTTGTACACCTTTATTATTTGGATCAGACAGCGACCACAGCTCTGGGCCATCCGCGGACTCGGCAGATGAGTCAATGGTTTTCCATTCTCTACTCAAGGTGAATGCTACGATGGTTCTTAACTTATGTCCACTGACGCCTGCTTCCCTATCCTAACACATGTAGTAGTTGTTGTTTGAGTCTATAGTCTTTTGACTGGTTTGATGCAGCACTCCATGCCTCTCTGTCCAAAGCTAATCGTTTCATCTTTACATAGCTACCACATCTTACATATTCTAACCTTGGTCTACCCCTACATTTCTTGTCCTCGACCCTACCTTCCATTACTAAGCTTGCTATTCCTGGGTGTCTTAGTATGTGCCCTACCAACCTATCTCTTCTCTTCATTAGCAGTCGCCAGAAACATCTCTCCTCTCTCACTCGTCTTAATACCTCTTCGTTTGTAACCCTATCTACCCATCTGATCTTCATCATTCTCCTGTAACACCACTTTTCAAACGCTTCAATTCTCCACTTTCCTGCCGCTCCAACAGCCCGAGTTTCACTTCCATAGAGCACTACGCTCCAGATAAAGGCTTCCAGAAATGACTTCGTAATAGCTTAATCTATATTCGATGTCAACAGATTATGTTGATTATTTAGGGGCTTAGCAACATCATGGTCATGTAACCCCGTGTACTTGGGTGAGTGTAGAATTTGTCTGATAACCTGTGTCACTGTTATGTCTGTAGTAGTGTGTGTATTTGTAATTGAGGTAGGATTTGGGTAGGAAGCGGCCGTGGCCTTAAGTTAGGAACCATTTCGGTATTTGCCTGGAGTAGAAGTGGGAAACCACGGAAAACCACTTCAAGTATGGTTGAGGTGAGAATCAAGGTTGAGTGAACCCCATTGGTTGCAGCCTCACACCACAATTAAAATATCTTGGCATAGCCGGGAATCGAACCCGGACCTCCGTGGTGTGAGAGCAAAAACTTTGCAATGAGGTGGACTAGATAGATCGTTGTGTCTTCTCAATAGCATTCTCGGCTGTCACCGTGGCGGCCTAGGTTCAATTCCCGGCTATGCCAAGACATTATAATTGTGGTGTGAGGCCACACTCGATTCCCATCTTGCAAGTGATTTCCCCTCTGGAATATTCCAGGCAAATGTCGGGATGGTTCCTAACGTAAGGCCACGGCCACCTCCTTCCCAATCTGAATTACAAATACACACGCTAATAGCAAGTTTAATGTACCTAACTATAAGTCATCCCACAATTGGTATTGTGTCAAGGATATGTTTATCTTCTTGCATTTTTTCACATGATAGCGATCGCAAAGAGGTTGGTTGGTTGGTTCCTTAGTTTAGGGGCTGCGACAACGCGGTCATGTAGCCCCGTGTACTTTGGGTGTGTGTAGAGTCTGTCTTATAACCAGTGTTAATTGTGATGGAAAGTATTAATGTGTGTTATCTGTAATTCAGGTAAGGACTGCTGACGATCAATTTCAAGTAGTTCTTACTTTTGCTACCAAATGCTAGCGTCAAATACACCTAGCTGTGAACTTGGCTACTAGAAGCCACCATAACCGGCACCTGTCGACGAACGCTGGGACTTAATAGAGTGTTAATAAAATCTAACCTAGACATTAAGCTTCACACAATTGTAGTTAGTGGGAAGTTCTTTTACGTGCCATAAATCTATGACATGGGACCGCGGGCTGTATTTCGCCTCGGAAGGAAGGCATACCGAGGGATTTTTAACGCTCATAAAAAATCCGATGACTTCGGCGGGGTTTGAACCCTCAATCTTGGGCTTAGAAGCTCAGCATGCTACCAACTACGTCACCGAAGCCGCCCCATTCGAAGTTCTTGCAATTCTTCGGTTAAGGGCCAAATTTTCCTCTAAAAATTATCTAAAACTATTGTCTTAACCCTTTATTGGGAAAAACTACATTTTAATTTATTTTAAATATTTTAATTATTAATATATATATTTTAGTCGTTTACCCTCCAAGTTGGTGGAACCCACGGACTCAGCGAGGGAACTCACCACCACCGCCTCTACGGGCAGTGTCCTGGAGCGGGGAACATCGAATCGGAAGGTATACAACTGGTGTGGTGGGATTGGCACCTCGCCCAGGCGGCCTCACCTGCAAAGCGAACAGGGGCCTCATGAGAGAAGGTAAGGGATGGTTAGGACGGATAGGCAAGGAAGAGAGAAGGAGGCGGCCGTGGCCTTGAAGAAGGGACCATCCCGGCATTTGACCGAAGACGAAGTGTGAAACCACGGAAAACCACTTCGAGGATGGCTGAGGGGGAATCGAACCCCCTCTACTCATTTGGGCCACCCGAGGCTGAGTAGACCCCGGTCCAGTCCTCGTACCACTTTTCAAATTTCTTGGCAGAGCCGGGAATCGAACCCAGGACCTCCGGGGCGGCAGCTAACCATGCTGACCGCTACGCTACGGAGGCGAATATGTTCAATTTATGTTCTTATAGATTTGATTTTGATATTTTTAGCCTATTTTCAATTTTGAAAAAAAAAAAAAAAATAGGCTTATGAGATCACCTTTTGTCCGCGTGTGTGTGCGCGCGTGTGTGTGTGTGTGTGTGTGTGTGTGAGAGGTGTGTGTGTGTGTGTGTGTGTGTCCCTAATAAAATCTAAACGGCTGGGGCGATTTCAATGAAACTCGGTAAGTTCATAGCACTATTCCCGGCGACCTCGACCGTGCCCTTCAAATTTTGTTACGTCTCACCAATCCAACATGGCGGCTGTGCGAAATATTTCACTGACATTCTATATCTCCGAATCTGTTACAGATATCTTCATGCAATTTTGTACGGTGATAAAGGGTACTGATACAAGCTTACCTATGTACATTTCATAAACCTGTAAAGTACAAAACTAACATGGCGACCAAGCGAATTTGAGAAATATTTTAATAGACTTTTCTCGTGATTTAACTCTCTGAGCGCAGTGAAATGTGGTACAGTAAATGATTTTGCAGATTGTAATGCACTGCCATCTAATTTAATTCAATTGTTTACATAACCTCAAGATGGCGGCTGTGCGAAATTTTAAAATTAAGTTTTTATTCTTGTGTCGTAATCATGCGATCGAAATGAAAGTTTGAATAATGAAGCTAGGCAATAATTGTCCTTGAATGGTACATAACTCTATGGCCTATACATATAACAATCCTAAATGGCGTGCTTCCGAAATATTTAGACGGTTCTCAATATCTACGAATCTTTACAGCAACCAAACTGATTTTTTTAAATGTTCATAGAGACTATGAACATATGTTCACCTATAGGACTTTCAGTAACCTGGTGAGCACAAATCCAACATGGCGGCGACGCGAAGTATAAATATTTAAATGGACGTTTCTCGCGAATTAACTATCCGAGTGCCGTGAAACGTTGCACGTTAAATGCTTATTCAAATGTTGATCCACTGGCATGTAATTTATTTCAATTGTTTGCATAATCACAAGATGGCTGGTGTGCGTACTTTTAAAATCTCGTTTTTACTTCTTGTGATCTAATCATGCGATTGAAGTTTGAATACCACACGTACACACTAATGTTAATGTAATAGTACTGGCCTGTTTGCCATCTCTTGATCAATGCGGTACATTTGCATTTGTCTGTTGGCACAGGCTAGAGTAAAATGTGGCTTTTCACCGATGTCTCAGTCTCACTCATGGCTGTGATTATATGGAAGCTACTGAGGTATGGGTGGTGCTTAGTAATGACATTCAGGGCACAGTCAGCAACTGTGGATGCTGTGAAAGGTTCAACTCCTAGGGTTAGTACTGCTGTTCTGACTCAGTGAGGAAAGCAATGGCAAACTACCTCACTCCTCATCTTGCCTAGTATGCCTCAAAATAGCGCTGCCTTGGGTTTTTGTGGGTGTCTACCCACATAACCTAACGGTGGTGCTTTTTGAGGATCCAACCAGCCTTCGGGCTGACTACCTAACAGACAGACAAAAATAAAAATCCATCCTGGCGACCATATGAAATATTTAGACGGTTCTCAATATCTACGAATCTGTTACAGCAATCAAACTGAAATTTTGTATGTTGATAGAGGCAGTTAACATGAGTAGGATATATGAAAATAGGCTGAATAGTTCTTCACGGAACTACTTGTTACAAACTAATTTCAAATTGATTTTTACAATTATTTTTATAATTCTTGTATAGTTATGTTTATTAATTTAATTCTTATATTTCTTTTGTTATTGTATTTTTTTTATTATTATGAGTTTTATTTCTATATTTATATATTATTTTTACACTTAAATTGTTAATGTTTTTAGTTTTAATTTCTTTTAAATTTTATCCAACACACTACGTCAAGTAGATAGGCCTACGTATATAATATTTGATTTTTAGAAATACTAGCACTTTGGCATGAAAATTCTTCAAAATTTGGCTGAAAGATTCAACTATCAGCATCTTTGAAAGCCTAAACTGTTCTTATGACAGGTGGTTAATATAGAGACCACTATCCTATATAGTTCATTATGTTTAATATGACCATTTTACGCCAAGGGGTGAGCAAAATATATGGGACTTCTCGTATGAGGAACATGTGTAACGTTCGTAGCTATACAACAGATGGCAAATTGTGCCGAGGGGGATTTTTTAAAGTTTCATGTACAACTTCTTCTATAATTATATCCCTAATAGCAATAGTTATCCTTCATAATGCCGTGCTCAGCTTAAGCCCCGTGTTCGCCAACCAACGCCCTTATATTTGTGAACCTCTGAGGAAGGTAATAAAGACCACTGTCCTAAAATCCCAGATCTATTGAAGACATCAAAATCATGACATGACGTATGACGTAACAAAGCCACTTCATGTCTCATGCACGCCCACTGAGAGAATGTCACATTAACATGATTGTGTTTGCCCGGTGTCAGCTGCGTAATACAGTACATTGTGACCAACAAGTTTAGTGGAACAAGGTTCCATCTCACTATTATTCTCGTGTCAACATTACCGACATTTCCAAATACAGGTGGGGCAGCTTGAGCTTTAAACCTGACTGCAATTGTCATGGAAACGGAGTGACTAAGGTAGCAAATGTGAATACAGTAAACGTAGTCATAGAAGGCTTAGATAAGTGGGAGGAGACCTGTGCTTATTGAAAGAATTAACTCATCTTTAAATGCCAGTACCTTGTGATTATACAGGGTGTCTTTTATGTACCTTTGGAGAATGATAGGTCGTGTAGGGGACGGGTATAGAAGTAATTTGAGATAGGGGACTTGTGGTTGGAGCGGCCTCCTTAGCCCCTAAAATAAGGGTTGATTCAGGCCCTCCACCCTGTCAGTTGGGCAACCGACCCAAGCCTCTAGTACATTTCTCAATCCTTTAACTCTTGGCAAGATTCATTTCAAAATGTGGCGCTGGCGTAATGGATATCGATGCGGTGCAAAAGGCCGGTAGTCCCGGGTTCGGTTCCGGGCTTGGGCAAAATCTTTTTTATGTTATTTGTCGTATTGTAGTCACATGATACAGGCTGGTGCTACGTTGTAGTTTTGTAATTTTATTGCCTATTAAAGGAACTTTGTGACTAATTATGAAACTGCGGTAGTTTTAAGATCGTGCCTTCTAATAATTACCCTACGGCAAAAATTAAGCCTAGCCTTATTTTATCTTGCAAATCAACGTGATTTAAACGTAATAACGGGCTTAAACAATTTAATGCTACGAAGTGCACAAAGACCGGTTTAATTTACCACAGGTATCAAGCTTAAAAACCTTACACCTAAAATAACATTTTAAAAACAAAATTATTTTGCCTAAGCCCGGAATCGAACCCGGGACTACCAGCCTTTCGCACCGCAACGCTATCCATTACGCCAGAGCCGCATGCTGCATTAAATCTTGCCAAGAGTTGAAGGATTGAGAAAGGTAATAGAGGCTTGGGTCGGTTTCCTAACTTACAGGGTGGAGGGCCTGAATCAACCCTTATTTTAGGGGTTAAGGAGGCCGCTCCGACTCCAAGTTCCCTATCTTAAATTACTTCTATACCCGTCCCCTACACGACCTATCATTCTCCAAAGGTACATAAAAGACACCCTGTATATGAGACATATGTCTGGACCCGAGTGACCTCAGACTTATTACGATTATTATTGTTATTATTATTATTATTAGCCATGAGAGAAGAGGAAGATTATAGTTTTACTTGACCGTGAATCTTGTGATTATGAGCCACAGAACCTCCTTTTGACGTGGAATCCGAACCAAAGGACATGGCATTTCACATCGAAAATCTCACTTGCATTGACCAGGAATCGAACCCAGTCCACCTTGTTGAGAGACCAACAGCTTGACCGATGCGCCACCACGCCCCTAGACTTGACAGAGAAAAGATTGGGGATCACATGGAGAGTTTGTGATTAATAATGTGTTCCTAATTTTGTGCCCTGGCTAGCCGTGCCCTTTTAAGAAGTCCACTACGGCCACGAGGGCAGCTCCAACAAATCCAGAGATCGTAGGTTGGAATCCCGGTGCTCACAGACGCTATTCTGAGAGTTGTTTTACCTCATATTTTCCACACTCCCTCCAGGATAATGCCGGGATAGCACCTTATCTCAAGTTTCCGGACACCGACTCATCCCTGTTGCACACACTACTACAGTCAACACATGTATACAGGTCAACAGACAAGCTCATCACACACCCAACTAAACGGGGCTGCTGCTCAAGATGTTCCGAACCCCTGAAACGAATTACAATAACAATATTTATATTTCCATATCACTAGAATCCACTTATCCGTTCAGTACAACCAAACTACTAGAGGAGCAAGCAGATAATCGACAAAGTTACACTGTGTAAGAATGGCCACTGACGTGGTTGTACATTCGATGTTTGAGAAGTAAATATTAATATTTTAGATGCATACTTGAGAGATTTTAAACCTGAAATTTCAGGAGCTCAGTTGGTTGGTTCCTCAGTTTAGGGGCAGCAACAACGCGGTCATGTAGCCCCGTGTACTTTGGGTGTGTGTAGAATCTGTCTGATAACCGGTGTTAATTGTGATGGCTGTATTAGTGTGTGTTATCTGTTTTTAAATCAAGAAAGGACTGCGGTCATTTCATGTAGTTCCCACTTTTTCCACCCAACGCCACCGTCAACGACAACTAGTTCTGAACTTGGTTCCTAGATGCCACCGCTGTCGGCTCCTGATGACGAACGTTGGAACCTAAGAGCGTTAGTCAAATCTAACCTATAATTTTGCTTCACACAAGTGTAATTAGTGGAAGGTTCTTTTACATGCCATAAATCTATGACATGGGCCCGCCGGCCTTACTTCCCCTCCAAAGGTAGGCATATTGAGGGATTTTTAACGCTCTTGAAAAATCCGACGACTTCGGCGGGTTTTGAACCCGCAATCTTGGGCATAGAAGCTCAGCATGCTACTAACTACGCCACCGAAGGCTCTTTTTTAGTAGCTTCTGGAATGGGATGCTTGGTCACAAGGTGGCAACGCAAAGAGCAGTCTCTCCTCAATCCCCAACGGGCAGGGTGAGAACATGCGCCGGGTACCAGCAGATTGGTGTGTCAATGTTCATTCGAGTGCTAACCAGTATGGCAGCTGGGTGCGTGGCACTAGTGCTCCCTACAGGGCGACTAAAATGACGACGTCAAAGGGTGTTCAATATCAGTAGGCTAACGAAAATAGAGTATGGGCGCCTCTCCAAGCTTACGACTGTGAAAACGTCCTGAAATACCGTAGCACGAGGGTTTCACGGTTCGACACATTTATCAATGTCAGTGCTGACTATGTGGAAGCATAGACAAGGGTTTCCTTACATGGCACTGTGTTTTCACTTTGTGATACAATTTCCCTCTCAAATAAACTAACCAAACCTTAAATTATAAACTCCCGTTCTGTTTGGTAGATCTAACAACACAGCTTCCTTAACCCCTACGTGCTGTGGGGGGAGGGGGGGAGGAGTTACAGGATCTGACAGCACTGCTTGCTGGTGCGGTGTATTGCTACATCTGACAACAGGGCTTGCTTAGCTCCTACATGCTAGGTCAGACACTGCGCGCTAGTGCGATTTGTTGCTAGATCTGACAACACTGCGTGATGGTGCAGTGTGTTGCTAGATTTGACAACAGGGCTTGCTGGTGATAAGTTTGCTACATCAGGCAACAGGGCTTGCTGGCGGGGAGTGTTGTTACATGTGGCAACAGGGCTTGCTGGTGGGGAGTGTTGCTAAATGTGGCAACAGGGCTTGCTGATGAGGAGTTTTGCTACATCTGGCAACAGGGCTTGCTGGTGGGGAGTGTTGCTACATGTGGCAACAGGGCTTGCTGGTGGGGTGTGTTGCTACATCTACCAACAGGGCTTGCTGGCGGGCTGTGTTGCTGAATCTGGCAACAGGGCTTGCTGGTGGGAAGTTTGCTACATCTACTATCAGGGCTTGCTGGCGGGCTGTGTTGCTACATCTGGCAACAGGGCTTGCTGGTGGGGTGTGAACAAATTAGAGTATGCGATGAAACGATCGCCTTCTATGAATTCATGAATGGCTAATCCGGTAATCAGCGTGCGCGTCCTGGCTTCTTGTGGCGAATGTTTGATCAGCGGACAGCGAGCTGAGCTCGGGTACATTCAAATACAAAGAAAGGTGCACACTGCCTCGTGTGATGGTGGTGGCTTCTTATTAGGGGTGGAACGACGACATCCTCCCTGTCATCTTTGAAATATAATGGTTTTAGCTACTTGCAGTGGTAAATTAAAGACTATGTATGCTAACTTAAACTTCTCTACCATAATACTGCCTAAGACTTTGATCGTTGAGGACTGATGACCAAGATGTCCGAACTGCCTCACAACTTTATGTAAAATGTTGGTTGGTTGGTTCCTTAGTTTAGGGGTTGCGACAACGCGGTCATGTAGCCCCGTGTACTTTGGGTGTGTGTAGAATCTGTCTGATACCGGTGTTAATTGTGATGAGTGTATTAGTGTGTGAAACTGTTTTCTTAATTCAAGTATGGACTGCAACTTTGAATTTTTCAAATAGTTCCTACTTTTGCCACCAAACGCCACCGTCAACGACTACTAGGCCTAGTTCAGAACTTAGATACCAGACGCCACCGCAGCCGGCTCTTGGCAACGAACGTAGCAACCTAAGAGCGTTGTTTACATTCTTAACCTATACAATTTAGTTTCACACAGGTGTAATTAGTGGAAGGTTCTTTAACATGCCATAAATCTATGACATGGGACCGCCGCCTTTACTTCCGCTTTATTTATTTATTTATTTATTTATTTAGTTTGGATCATTTGCTATACGTGATACATGGATGTGAGTGGTGACTTTTTGGTGTTAAATTATGTAAGTTGGCTACACCGAAATTGGCGGCAATGTTGTTTTTTTAGTAACATACTGTATTTAAGGTGGTATTGACAATAGATGCGGCACGATTTTCTTGTCAGTAGTGACGCAGCAATTATTAGCGGTGTCTGTGGAAAAACTAAAGAACATTGCTGCAAATAAGGAACGATCGTTACAGAGTTCTACAGATTATTCTCTAAGCAAAGTTGGAAGAGAAAAACATCCTGGACTGGACGGGAATCTGTTCTGTTCCCTGTGACATTGTTTTACATATCTGGCACAAGGCGTTACCAAGTATCCGAGCGCCTAGTAATAAGTTAATTATTATACTTCTTTTCTTTGACTACTTTTTTGTACTTTTTAACCTGTTTCTTCTTAATTTTAATTTTCTTTTTTTGCATTTTGAATCACCTTGTTTTCACGTTTTGAGTTATTTTTGAATAATTTTTTATTGTCTTCTGTGATTTTGCCTAATTTTGTTTTCACTCTTTGAGCTATTTTTGAGTTACTTTGACTAATTTTGAATGTCACTTCTGATTTTGTCTTATTTTGTTTTCACTTTTTGAGCTAATCTTTGGCTAATTTTGACGAGTTTTGATAATTTTCTTTATTTTGAATAATTTTCCTTTCACGATTTGAGATATTTTTTACGATGACTAACTTTGATTATCTCTTGTGATTTTTTTGATTTTGACTAATTTTGTTTTCTTCGTTTGAGCTTTTTTTTACTAATTTTGATAATTTTTTGTGTTTTTTATTTTGACTAGTTTTTTCTTTATTGAGCTATTTTTGAGTTATTTTTGAATAATTTTGATTGTCTTCTGTGATTTTGCCTAATTTTGTTTTCACTTTTTGAGCTCTTTTACAATTTTTTGTCTAATTTTGATTGTCTTTTGTGATTTTGGTCTAATTTTGTTTTCACTCTTTGAGCTATTTTTGAGTTATTTTTGAATAATTTTGATTGTTTCTTGCGATTTTTTGGATTTTAATTAATATTGTTCTTTTTAAGCTGGTTTTGACTAATTTGGGATAATAATAATTTGTTTTTTGTTTTTGGAATTTGATTTTTTGTTTTTTTGTACTTTCTTATTATTATTATTATTATTGTTATTCTACAAACATGCACCTCCATTTTTATCTCCTATCTCTCCATCCCTCTGAAGTGCCAAAATAGCTGGGGATTCACCGCTCACCAGGGATGCTGCAACTTCGAGTTGATTCAGCATCTTTCGTGTTACTCATCATAAAACAGGAATGTCCAAATATTTTTGCCTGCACATTAAAGCATTATTTCACAAAATGATAACATTTCTGTCTGTCAAAACTTGTAATGTAAACACTAATATTCCGGATCAAGCAGCAGAATTCGATTTGAAGATTGGATCTCACGGGAGCTTACTTTTTGATCGTATGACGAGAGCACCAAATATCATTTAAACAGCCCCAGGTTGAGAAGTCCTGTAATAGAGTCTAGTATTATTAGGATAGGAGCTCACAATCCCAGCATTTTCCTGGATTCAATTTGGGGGAAACCCCGGTGAGAAACCTGACTCATTACGGTCACTATTAGTCGCGGTTCGAAGTTTCAAACTCGAGACTCCCAAGCTCCTGTTAGCAGTTGACATAGGCAACTTGACGAGCATGTCTGCACTGCAGTAACAAATTGCGAGGGGTATTTAAGACAAACATCGACAATACCACACTTTTCTCCCGGAAAATCCTTCACTCTTTCTTCAGGTTCTTTATTAATTACTGGGAAATTAGCTTGCCACTGTGGGTGAGTGGTTATCGTGTCGGATTACTAACCCCCCCAAGCTTGCAGGTTCGCTCCTGGCCGTGGTAAGTGATGTTTGAAAGGCGGCAAAAATTACGACACGCATGTCATACGATGTTGGCACGTTAAAGAACCCATTTGAATTCAGTAGGCCGTGTTCATAATGGAAAAATTAATTTCGGGATTTTCCGCTACACAAAGTTCCTCATTTCTCTACTAGAATGCGCTATAGTGTCAATGAGCTTACAGTAGATATCTAACCTCTTGACTTTCATAGAGCTTTCAAGGAACAACAAAATCCAACATGCAAGCTGCCCTCTGGGTGTCAAATAACAAAGCTGGCACTCGAGGCCATACGATATTATTATTATGATACTGGGAAAATTAGTTTAATATCGTGGTTTGATTTTATGTTCATTCATTTAGGGGCCGTGGGACTTCATGGTCATAGCTGTGTGCCCCATAACCTGTGACATTGTGGTGGCTGGCTGTAGTCAGTGGCATGACCTTTTCCTGGAGTAAAATTGGTAAATCATAAAGAAAACACTCTAGGGCAGAAATGGTGGGATTCAAAACCATCCCATCTCAATTTTGCCTCACAAGGCAGAGTAGATACTTTTACAACCCTAAGACGAGAATTATAATTCTTGACAGAGCGGAGAATCAAATCCCGTCCTCAAACAACTGAGCATTTGAGAGCGATGTCATAAGGAACACGTCACGTCAAGGAGCGGAGAGAGGCCCGGAAGTGAGTGGCAAAGCGGAAATGCCCAGGTTCACATTTGTTTGTACAGTTGGCAGTGATGTCACGGGTTTGAGTTTAATACAATATTCATGCTGACCTGTGGTATTGATCCGTGAGGGAGTCTGCTCTCCTTCATACAGCACAAGCCAACTTTCAGTGTCGCCATATTAACAATTGATATTTCAGCTTTCAGTCGGTCTACACACAATCACTGGATTATGTGAAAAATAACCTGAAATATATGATGTTGATGATAATTGTTGTTTTAAGGGACCTAACATCTAGGTTATAGGCCCCTGATGGTTTGGGTCGTAGTGGAAGATGAGAATATAATGCAAACTACAACTAATACTAACTACAGACTTACAAACTACAAGAAGAAATGGTAAACAAATAAAGAATAAGGCAAAACAAAAGTTTGGTGCTTTTCAGTCGGTCAACACGAATGCACCCAAAAAGAGCTGGGTTATGCCATAATCCTGAAATAAATTACATAAGATTAATAAATACACTAGAATGACCAGTTTCGATAGTCAAGCGATCATATTAAGATCCATTACACTTAGGCTATACCATCTATGTTTGAGAATACAGGTGAAAAATATTTACAATATGTACAATTATTTAGTTGCAGTGTTGGTAATGCAACTGTCGGTGTATGCTAAAATGTAGTATATCTAATGTTAGGTAAAATGCTAAAATGGTGATAAAAACCCAGAGTTTGTCTGTTTGGGGTGATTATATGGTTATACAAAATCAACTATGGTCATACTGTAATGATACAGGCTGATACTTAACCGGTTGTCTTCCTGACTGGAACTTCGAGTAGTTTCGTGTTCACTGTAGCACCAGTTTTGGTCTACTAACCCGGGTGTTAACTGGACGAAACTAACTTTTCCCTTCTCCCCCCTTTGTTCCTGGCTTCAAACCTCACAATGTTAAGAATAAAGGAAATAATGGAGGAAAAGAAATCCCCTCATATCTCTAAAATGAGATTTGAGGGACTTGGAAGGAAGGAGAGCCATGAAAGGCAGAGAGGAAATGGGGAAAGAGGAGAGGGTGCACCCCAGAGGCAGTGGAAAAAGAAAAAAACGGACCCAGCTCAGGAATCCCTCGGGGTTGCCAACTCCCGAACTCACCAGCCGTGAGCCGTTGAGGGTGTAGCACTATCCAGGGTGCACCAGAAGTGGTGGGGCTAAACACACCCTGCCTCCTTGAGGGCCTTGAGCAGAAGGCAGGAGATATGAAGAGAAAAGAAGAGGTCTGACCCCTCGAAGAATGAGAGTTCAGGAAAGATGAGGCCTCGGATCTAGGCCTCGGATACCCTAATACCGTCGGGGTCACCAAAGAACAAGAGTTGACCAAGGGAGGTCGAGAGGAAAGATGACAGAGAGGAGCCCGGCGCAAGTAAGTGGAGGCAATGCCGGACTCGGCTGGGGTCCCATGGTCGCCAACCCACGTTCTACTAGAAGTGATCCTATGGGGTGAGGAAATAAATTAGATTTGACTAAGATTTATTGTCTACATTGTTATAGATTTTTGAAGAAGAAAAAGAAGAATACTATGGGATGAAATGACTCGCTCGTCAAGCGAGCATCATCAGATCAAAATATACAACACAAATCGCTCTACAAGACACTACCAAACCTAGTGTCACCAACACACAGTCGGTAACCTCGAAAAACAAAATGCAAGTAAATGCAAGCTCTGTTATTTGACACCCAAAGGGTAGCTTGCATGTCGAATTTTGTTGTTCCTTGAAGCACTATGAAAGTCAAGGAAGTTAGATATCTAAGCTCCTTGAACACTATAGCGCTTTCAAGTAGAGAAATGAGGAACTTTGTGTTAGCGGAAACTCCCGAGATTAATTCTGCCATTATGAACACGGTCTACTGAATTCAAATGGGTTCTTTGACATGCCAACATCGTATGACATGGTGTCGTAATTTTTGTCGCCATTCAGAAATCACTTACCGCGGCGAGGAGCGAACCTGCAAGCTTGGAGTTAGTAGACCGACACGCTATCCACTCACCCGCCGTGGTAATTATTACTGAGAACTGTCAGCAATAGTCGGGCGGAAATAAAAACGAAATTTTAAAATTTCACTCAGCTGCCATCTTGTGGTTATGAAAATAATTTAAATGAATTAGATGTCAGTGGATTAAAATGTATATATGCATTTACCCCACCAAGTTTCACTGCGCTGATAAATATTAAGACATTAAGCCCAACCCGAAAAAAGAACTATATATTTGAATGTTGCAAAACTTAGAAATGACGATCCCTTCAACAAAAAGTGACAGTCAGTCTGAAAGACCAGACTTTGTTTCATGTTAAATGCTACAAATGCTGAAAAATGCTAGAAAGGCTGGAGGCTTCTCGCGTCGCTCGAAGCCAAAGACTCTTGACATGTTAGAAAATTATCTGCATAATACTTATCTTGCTTACCTTGTTTCAAATTACTCGCGAACGGCAAGTGCAAACCAAGGGCAAAGCAAGGTCAAGCGCGCGGGATGCCGTCACGCTCACCAGAGCGCGCGGGGACGTGCCCCTGCCATCCAGTCTAAAAACACTTATATTGGGCGGTGTATTGCAGATAGAGATAAGCTCTCGCGGACTTTTTTTTGTAGAACTTTTCATGCTGACCAATTCTTACGCTCATAGTATATTTATATTTTTAACGGTTTGCCCAGAGTAAGCTTAAGAAGCGCACGGACGCCAAGTTTGTTTTCGACCTTTTCACTGAAATCGTTACTGCTTGGCTTCCTTTGATTATACATAAATTATTTTCTACAGAATCTTTCCTCGAGATATCCTTTACAGAATGGTGAAAACCGCATCAAATTCCATCCAGTGGTTCTCGAGATTACCCGTGACATCCAAGAATCGGGGATTTTTGTCTTATACTAACGAAGTAGAGATTGTCGGGGAACACATGCACCAAGCGGTACTATGACGTCACACACCTCAGTGCATCTGTGTACATTTCGTCCCGTCACCGTAACGTAACGCCAGACCCCAGCGTAACGACGAAGTCACAAGATCATTTAAATTGATAAAATGCCACTGTCAAAGTGAGCAGAGAGTCGTCTCTGATTGGTTGCTGTGAATAGCCTCTGATGAGAAGGTAAATAAATACAAAGTTGGAAATTACAGGACATTCCGGAGTTAGGTTTAGTCGTGACTGCCAACTGAGTCAACGTTTGAATAATGAACGTACACAATAATCGTCATCAAATAGTACATAACTCTAAGGCCTAAAAGGTTTAAAACTCTCTATAGCGACGTAGATGGCATTGAGACAAGTAATTTGATATAGGATACTTAGGGTCGCAAGTGTCCCGAAATACCTTAAAAGAGAACCACAACTGTTAAACATATGACGTCATCAGGAGACGGCTCAACTCGAGCGGTCTGGCCCGTGCACTCTTACGCACACTAAACCATCCAAAGCAAATGTTGAATGTCATATCACTCTGGCTCCGTGTCTGCGTGTGTGACTTGAGCACGTGGGGTTCGAGGTTTGAATCCGGGGCCTATCCATCATCCTTTTTTGTTCTCTCTCTTCTCCCTTCAGTAGGAAGCAGATTGTTAATTGATATTAAGAACGCTTTGTATTACAAATGTGATCGGAAGCGTTCGGGAATTTTACAGTGGTTTCGATAGGATCGGGATAAATTAGTCATTCGACAAGAACGGCTGTACAAGATAACAACGGTTTGAGAGTTCTCAACCACACAGTTCAATACAGTACGTCAAATGAACCGCTTTACATTCCATGAGCTTGCAGACATGCACCTTTGTTATGGTGCTGCAAATTCGAACGAACTTGCTGCAAGGCGGCTGTACCAACAACGATTTCCCCAACGCGTTCTGCATTCTCACGTGACCTTCAGCCGTTTGTGGGATGTAATGTTTAACAGCAAGAAAGTTCGGTGATACATGCGCAAAAATAAAAGCGTTGCTTCCACTTGAATGGCGAAGAGAGAGAAAAATATGATGATGGAAAAGGCACGGAATTGAACCTCGAACCCCGCGCGCCCGAATCGCACACGCAGACACGGAGCCAGAGTGATATGACATTCAACGTTTGCTTTGGATGCTTTGGTGTGCGTAAGAGTGCACGGGCCAGACCGCTCGAGCTGAGCCGTCACCTGATGACGTCATATGATTAACAGTTGTGGTTCTCTTAATGTATTTCCGGACACTTGCGACCCTAAGTGTCCTATATCAAATTACTCGTCTCAGTGCCAAATACGTCGCTCCAGTGATTTTTAAGCGTTAATAAGAATCACCCTGTGTATTGTATAGAAATCGGATGGTTAAATCGCGAGACTAAACCACATGGGTAAGCGATGGCCATCCTGGACTAGGAGCAGTGTAATTATTGATGGCGGCGTTGTATTTGAGGGTGTAAAGGAAGACGTATCTGTGGTACCCCAGCTGAAGAAGGGACATAAAACCCCTAAAATTATTGTTAGAATAAGATTTCTGAATGGAGCCTGAGACCTCAGGGATGACGCTAACCACTACGTCTCAACAGCGTTGAGATCTTTCCCGTTATTAATTAATATTGTGTAAGGTGCTTTCAAAAAGTAATGAGCCGGAGGCTCGAATGCGCAGACCGGTGACGACATCGGCTAATCGTGGCATGTGTAACAGTAGTACAGTTCGCTAGACTCCAAATATTGCATCATCATGACCAGAAATTGCGTAATCCTGATGACGTCATGGGTCCTTAGAGCGAGCACGTGGTCCAGGTGGGATCAGGTGAATGGCTAATGGTTAGGATGACCACCATGCCTTGTGTTCGCATGGAGAGGACAGCAGAGGTCAGTTGTGTATCATGGTTATTAATTATTGATTGATTATTGAATTATACTTTGGTAATTGTTCAAGGAAGTGGAGAGAGTCTTGGGTGTCATAACTTTTGAATGAGAGTGTGCGACGAGGCGGTCGACATAGCCGGCTCGCTACCAGACATGTGGCAAGCATATGTTCCGTTTTTTATTGATCGCGCCGTGTGGGCGAGCCGTGAGACCAGCCAGCTCACTCTGCACATGTGATGCATGGTAGTTAAAGTTTTTTGCTCGCGCTCGCTAAATAAGTGAACTGATGTTGTAAAGCTGAACTCTGTTTAAGTAGAGCATATATCGCCAGAGCGTGGGAGTGGACTTGTGTTACTCCTTGTCGCTATGTTATGTCTGTTTTATTTAAATGATGTTAACGTTTTTTGTGTTCTGGCTTGCTTCATGATCTCAATTTGGTTACAGTGTTTTATATGTCATGTTTATCTTCAAGTGTGTGAAATGAATCTTGATCTGTTTGTTTTTAGATTCCTAGACGTCATTATTCAAGTGTGTAATTTTTAGTGCGAGAACGAGATTGGATGTCGGTTCCCAGAGCTTCATGTGAAATGTTTTAAAGAGCTTTTTGCTGCTTAAAGTTCATAGTATATAACACTGAGTTTTATATCATGATGCACTAGTTCACCATGTCTTTCTGCAACACTTTGCTACAGAAGTTGGAGCAGCTGAAGGAGCTGAAACTATACGCAGAGCGAGCGGGGTCGATGGGATTTCATTTGATAATATCCGCATCGAAAGGTGAACAAAATATCATCTTCCAAAGCTTAAACGCTTTGGAAAAACAACTTTTAGACCGTGAGATGATGGAAATTTTTCATCACCCGCAATACTGTGAGGAATTCTTTTTCAACGGGTTCACAACCAACATTTTGGATGTCGTCATACAGCGACTGAGAATATTCTCGTCAGAGGATGTGAGTCAGAGGATGGTGGATTTTTGGACTCATCCTCCTCCTCCCTCGTTCGATCCATCGTTAGCGGAGGAGGTTATGGCGGTGTTGGATCGCTCATTAGTGGAAGAAGAACATCATCGAGTGGAAGAAGAAGAAGAAGAAGAAGAAGAAGAAGAACAACAAGAACAAGAAGAAGAAGAAGAAGAAGAAGATGATGATGATGACGATGTTCAAATTTTAAATTAAATTCAATGGACGGTGGACAGTGGATTGAAATGTGCAGTGTAATTTTTTTTAAAATATATTTATTTGATCATTTGTGGTTTACATTAATTATATAAATATGAAATAGTGAAAAATGATATGATCTTCGTTCTTAAAGTGGTAAGTAGTTCTTTTTCCAACAAGCTGCGGAGAATTGAAGATGCTGTGTTGTTTGCAGAGTTGAAATATGCTGGTCTTGGGCACGGGTAAGTACAATCATTCTTTTCTTTCTTGCGTGTGTTGGTTTTAGTGAGCTGAAAAATATATATAGAGACACATTAATAATAATAATAATAATAATAATAATAATATTTTTGCGAGGAATTAAAAATAAACTTACACTGTTGTAATTAGAGTAAGCCTCCGTGGCTTAGGCGGCAGCACGCCGGCCTCTCACCGCTGGGTCCGTGGTTCAAATCCCGGTCACTCCATGTGAGATCTGTGCTGGACAAAACAGAGGCAGACAGGTTTTTCTCCGGGTACTCCGGTTTTCCCTGTCAAAATTTCATTCCAGCAACACTCTCCACTATCATTTCATTTCATCTGTCATTCATTTAATCATTGCCCCAGAGGAGTGCGTCAGGCCTCGGCAGCCGGCACAGTTCATATCCTCGCCGCTAGCTAGGGGCTTCATTCATTCCATTCCTGACCCGGTCGGAGACTGGAAGCAGGCTGTGGATTTTCATTTTCACACTGTTGTAATTAGAAGATATTTCTGTTGGGGATCCATGAGTTGTGAGTTGAATCGAATCCAAGCCAAGATACGAAGGCTCGGGTTCCTTTTCTACGTAGTACTTTGTCGACTAAGTAAATATTAGGATATTTTGTTCGTTGTAACTCTGCTTCATAAAACGCTCCGAATATCTGCAAATTTTTATTATCTTTTAAAAGATATGTTCGTGGATTAGTATTTTGAACTATATAAATTGTAAATAATTCCGTTGTCCAATTAGCCTCGTACCCCTTAGTGAAGTGTTTCTTGATTTTTGATATTCTTACAATGTCACCGATTTTATATTTTGGTTTTCTTAAAGTTTCATTATATTGTTTTGGCAATCTGGGTGGATTGTTTCTTTTTACATCAATAGGTTTCATGCCGATGCTGCGATGTATTTTGTGATTATACTTTACTAATAACTCAGGCAAAATATGTACCCATCGGTAAGAACCTCGTGTTGTGAATTCTTTCCACATCGATTCCTTAAGAGTTCGATTAAATCTTTCTACCACGCTCGCTTTAATGGAGCTCCCAGTGGAATAATGCTTTAGATTTTGTTTCTGAGACCATGTTTTGAATTCACTGTTATAAAATTCCGTTCCTCGATCGGTGTGAAAATAATTCGGCAATCTTTTACTTTGAGAATAAACAAATTTTAAGCTTTTTACAATCTCACTTCCTTTTTTGGTTTTAAGAGGAATTGCCCATGCATATTTCGAGTAAACGTCAATAATGGTTAATAAATATTTAAATCCATTATTCCATTTTGCAAGTTTGGACATGTCCACAAGGTCAGCTTCATGGAGGTCATCGATTCCTTTGCTAATAACATGACGTCTTTTAAACTTTTTTCTAAGCGGTGCGTGAAGTTCTTTTGCAATTTCTCGTCTGATTTCGTTCATAGTTATTTTCCAAACAATGTTTTATAACATACTGTGCATTGTTTTACAAACGTTTGAATTTTTATTCAATATATCCTGCATTTCTTAGTTCTTCTTCAATTGCAAAGATTTCGCTGTCGAGTCCTGTGTGACCTGCAGCTTTCGATGCAATTAATTTTTTAAGTCTTGATACCAATTTGTTTGGTTCATTCCAGTGAACGAATTCAATATTGTTTCCGCCTTCAAATTTCCAAATGGCTGGTGGCGCGATGTGTTTTTTTTGACCATATCCAGTATGCATCGTAGTATTTGCTTCTTCTTCATTTTCATCTGCTGTTTTTATAATTCTATCTATGTCTTCAGTGAGAAGGGGTTCAATTATATGTCTATACTTATATGATTGCGTTTCTCTTGGAGCTGCATTGCTTGTATAATTTCTTTTGTGCACGTTTGAAACATTTAATAATTTCAAATATGAACTTAAATCACTCCTATCTATTAGAGTGGGGTCTGGTACTTTCCTTTGAATCAATTCAAGTAGACCTTCTGTAATAGGAAATTTTTCACCACCAACTTTTATCCACTTTTTATCAAAGAAAACTCGTTCGCGCCCCAAGTATTGTTTATCATTTCTTATCGTTATACCATATGTTCTATCCACGTTTTGTTTAATGAACGGATCAAAGTAGCGGTTAAGTAGTGAAATTATTTTGATGCTATCTCCATCTTCTTCGTCTGAAGTAGCAGTGGATTCAGAATCATCATATTTTCCTTTTCTTTTTCGATTTTCTTTATTTTGAGTTGACGTATTAGCAATAGCTACAAGTTGATTTAATGAACTTGTTACTGGTTTAAAGTTAGTCTCTATATCTAATTCTTTTCGTCTAACATCATTTTGAAGTGAAAGATACTTGTCTTTAACATCTTTTTTTAAGCGAGAAAGTTTATCCTTTACTCGACTTTCAGCTTTAATCTTCGAGCTCTTCTCCATGACTAAACGGAAATTGTGGTTGTTTTACTTATTTATAGTATATTCAAAATCGATTTGAAGAGGAAGATCATCAGTTTTATGTTTTTTAGGGTCTCTAAGTCGAAACTGAATTTCATCTTGCTCTTCAACAACAATATCACTGCCATCCAGTTCAATCTCTTGACGTATATTTAAAATTGCATACACAATTGGAGATCTTGGTGAAACAAAAATTGGTTTTAATACGCCTTTGTAGGGAAGTTGGTACTGTATGTTATGATTATGAAGCGTGTATACTGGTGAATGGATTGATGGTGTGTTGGAGAATTTCAGAATAAATTTCGATAAGTTCTTTTTCTTTACTTCATCTTTTAATATACCATATTCTTCTTTGGATGCAGTAAAACGTTCGAGTGGTTCTTTGTTAACCAATTGCTCAATTTTTTCCAGTTCAGTTTTTAACTTGTTATATTCTTCTTTGGATTCAGCAGCATAACTTTCAAGATCTTCTTTTTTAACAATATTGAGATTGTTAGCAACACCCTCAATACGAGTTTGTAAATTGCTTAAAATTTCTTTTAGTTGATTAACTTCAGTTCGTGAAGCAGCATAGTGTTCTACAAACCGTTTATTTGCCACGTCTTGGTCGTTAACAGGAAACTCAACATTTGTTTGTTTTTGATGTTGTAGATTGTTTACAGTTTGTTTCAATTGATCAAATTCACGTCGGAAAGCGGCATATTGTTCAACAAACGTCTTATTTGCAACATCGTTATCGTATATGGGATTGTTTACGTGAGTAATTCGTTTACTCATCATATTTAAAGTTCCACCATCGTCTACGTTTAAAAAGTTTTGTTTATTAAATTTAGCGATTAAGTCTTCTAGATCTTTTCGAGAGGCAGCAAAGTTTTCTAAGTAATATTTGTTTATTGCATCTAACGAATCGATTGGTTGAGATATGTTTGTTATTCTTCTATTTAACATATCTACAGTTTCATCATCTCTGTTTATATTCAAAAGAGATTTTTTAATTTCATCGAGTTCATTTGTTACATGAGTTTTAAGAAAAGAATACGTTACCGCATCTTGATTTTGAATTGGATCTTTAACATTTCTTATTCTTTTGTTACCCAAGTCGAGAGTATCTTGATCATACGGAAAGTGATCTTCTGAAAATTCTCGCACTAAACCATGAATGAATTCTACTCGTTGTAACACTTCGGTTATTCGGGTCTCAAGATATTTTTTTATATTCGATGTATGTTGCTGCATTGCAATAAGGTTTACTGCATCATTTGCAGATGATGGTAAAGCTAAGCCCGCGAGACGTTTGTTTTGAAAGTCAAGTTCTTTTTTCTCTATTTTACAAATTGAAAAAATTAAACCTTTAAGGTCGTTCAAGTTTCGTTGTATGTCTTCTTTAGACTCGATTTTATTTAGCTCATTTAATAACTTCACTACATAACCTTTGTTGCATGCATCTTCAACATGTATTGGCGTTCCAACATTTTTTAACCGTTTGCCGTTAATACTTAGATGTCCGTCGCTTGTTGTTGTTGTTAGTTGATTTCCATATTCCACTAGCTTATCATCAACATATGATTTAGTTGCAATATCATGTCGTGAAGTCGGTCGTCCGATAGACACATTATTGGTTTTGTTAAACGATGTCATAGTTAAGTTGTTAATCACGCAAAAGCTATAACACGAATGGGCATTTACCTCTTTTTGAAGTCATATTTATAACTGAAAATAAACATCAAATCCATTGCGATATCGACCATTTTGTAAATCGCTATCTTTATCGATAACCAAAAAACCAAACTTAGAGTTTTGCCAACAATACGAACAAATATCAAAGAACTGTTCATAGCTCATATCTGTATTTACATGATCGTTATATACGTGACGCAAGTTTGTTCCGTCTTGTTTAAAAATAATTAAAAAATTAGCGTTATCTCTAATTAGATGTTTAGGTATACAAGAATATGTTTGACAAAGATAAAATACGTCAACGTTGTGATGACGACCTCTACTGAAATAATCTTTCATGTGTTGTTGTTTATTGCTGGCTACATCATCAAAAACAAATATAGAGTTTTTTCTAGCCATTTCTGGAGGCATTACTTCATCATTACCGGAAAAAAAATCACTTTTTATTTCTTTTATGGAGTCCAAAAACTTTTTTAATTCAACATATTTACTTTGAGCAAGTGATTTAGAATAAATATAAACGTTTTCAAAACGAACTCCATTTTTATGACACAATAAATTTAGCATTACGTTTGTTTTGCCACAGTTCGATGGACCGCAAATGATACATCGAATTGTGTTCGGTAGTAAAACACCATGCTTTCTTTTTTCACTTTTACTCTGGTTTTCAGCATTAGTAAATGAAATTACTGGTAGAGTGTTTGACTGCTTAACAAACTTCAACATGTCTACGTTTACGTCTGAGAATGCACACTGCACAAAAAATCACATCACATCAACATATATTGCTTCCACACGTATCATAACTTGTATTATATGGAATAATAGTAGGATTTTCAGGATTTAAATCAACGTTGCCGACGTAAAACCCTCTTAAATATGGACAATATGGCGCCCATTTTTCATGATCATTTAAAGGATTATCGTTTTCCCTCCAATTTTCAATTTCAATCTTACAGAATATACATTTCACCTTATCACCATGACCAGTATAATAAAATCCTGCTGATGCTAAACAAAATTCGTTTGGACATGGAAGAGGCCAATTTTGAAAAGTTTTAAGTCTTTCATATTCGCATTTCAATTCTATGCTAGGAGAAATATTGTTTACGTAGGGGCAAGAAAAAGCCCATTTCTTATGCTCTTCAAACGGATCATCATCTTCTTCCCAATAACTAAGTTGCAGATTACAGAAAGCACACCTAACCATATCCTTATATCCAAAATAGAAAAATCCTGCCGCTGCTAACCATGCAGTGTTCGTAAAACGGTCTGAAGACCAGGTCTTAAATGTTTTTAGCCGATCTCTTTCAGATTTTAAATTCATTTCTTTTTGACTCAATATCATTTGCATTAACTGTTTTTTGGAATACTTTACACAATTAAAATACTTCATGATGCTGGTTTACTTCACAAAGAAAAGATGTTCACCACACAAAGCTAAATGCGAACTGAGATGAATCAACAAAACACGTTGGCTAATATGCATGATTTGCATGTGTGTGTGTGTTGGGTTGGCCGAGCGGTCTAAGGCGTTAGACTTAAGATCTAATTTTCAGAAATTGAAAGCGAGGGTTCGAATCCCTCACCTGACAATATTATTATTTTATTTACATGTAGAGTGAGGAGGTAATTGATCATTAATAAGAACTTTAATATGAAATGGTACAAAAGACCTTTTCTTCTTTATTCATTTAGAATTACAATTAATACAATTTTATTTCTCTTGAAGTAATCTCATTCTTTTTTTTTAGTTGTCCAGATGAGTGTGGGTGTGTTGAGATGATCTTCTTCTTTTAGTTGTCCAGATGATTATTTTCTGTAGACAAAAAAATATACACTGTGTTAAAAAGCAAACTAAAAACAAAATATGTATAGCAGTCAACGACACTAGTAGATTTAAATTAATCACCTTTTATAGATAGCGATTACAATTGTCACATTTGCAGCGAAGATGAAACAGTTGAAATTTCCTCTTTAGATGATCTGGTAGATGTTCCCACTCTAGACGAATTCGTTGTGGTTCATATATAGTCAGTACGTTTATAGGAAAGTAGTTCCAATCAAACTTGTTAAAACCTCGAAGTCCACTGTTTCGAAACTTGTTTATTATCGAACACACGATTTTCATGATGCCATCAGAAGAATTTAACCAATGTTGAACAGCATTGACGTTGAATTTAGCACAACTATTGCTTCCCATTGCTAGAGATGGTAAATGTTTTGGACAATCTGTAGGTAAACGATGGCTATGCCTCAACATTAGGTCTGACATTCCATCAATCGTATTAAGATCGAATAATGAGTCTGGGGAAAGTGCTTTTAGTGCAAACAAAGAAAATTCCTGTGGCAAATTATATACAACTAAATAATCATATTTATTCTTAATAGACTCAAAAAAAGAAGAAAGAGTTTTTTCACAATATGCTGCAACCCATGTGATCACGGGGCTGAATGAAGGTATATTGCCGTTATTTAACATACAGTAAGCAAGTTCCAAACTGCCGTTTGGTAGCTTGCGAATGTCTGCAACTATTGGTTGCTTCTTATTCCACGTGCCAGCATCAGTAGAAGGAGAGTTTGTTGTTGTCAATTCCATGATTGCAACTAAAGTGAGAATACTTGTTTACTTGCTTGCTTATAACTTAGCAAATATTGGTTTAGATAATTACTTCATTCGTTAATGGTCTGTAAGATATTTGACGATCATGAATAAGAACACAATAAAGAGTTGTATCTTCAGGTATATTCTCACTCGTCTCGATTTCAATTCGCACATCGACTGAAGATGTCTTCACTGCTTCCACTTGTTCGAGACAATTAATTACAATAATCGGACAATGAGACTTAAATTCATCTCGTGAAACCAGAGTCTCTGAACGAACATCATCGATCTGATAATATACATTACGAAATTTAACAAACATGTCATATAACTCGCTGTAGTCATTTATGGCAATTTCAGAAGTTGGCATTTCATAGGGATAAAAAATTGAATTTAAAAAAACTCTTATAGATTTAATGTTACAATGGTCGAAATAGGAAGAGCATGTGTTTAGTAAATTTTTTCTAGTTTGAAAACCTAATAAAAATTGACGCGGTTTTTGAGTTTCAGAAGTTGTCATGACAGTCCAACTATATTTAGTTGTTCTAGGAAGAGAAGGCAAGACATGAACATCCCATGATCGAAAACCAACCTGAATGGGAATATTTTTCTGCATTAGTTTTAATCTTTTAATTTGTTCTTCGTCCGATAATAATAAAACGGGAATTTTTAGATAAACTTTAAATAACTTGACCTTAGAAAGATCGTTTTCGGTTGTCGATTGCAACGCACGTGCGTCACTTGACGATCGGAGAAGTATTACCTCATGCTTGCAGTTTAAAATCGGCTTTCTGTAATCCTCTGCTATTCCTAACAGGTTGCTTAAAGGAAGTATTATATGAAAACGTTTTGTGTTACTATCAACAATATTTGCTTCACTTGCTGGTGTTGTTAAAGAGGGAAAATAACCAGCATTTTGTAAAGCTGTATATTCGTTTTTTGAATATGATGCAAAGGTTTTTATAGAACTTGTTATACCTAGATGGCGTGTACGATCAATTTCTTTACCATTTAACGTGATGCGAATTTCGCTAAAAAGATTAGCCCCAAAATTTTGGTCAGGATGTGCTGTAGTAGAAGCAGCCGGATTTATGTTAGAAGTAATAATTTGACCTTCTAAGTGAAGAACACCTTCTGATAATAAAACTATGTTTTCTTCATTTTGAATCGGTATTCGAATTTCATCATTATTTTCGAATTTATTAGCTGAATAAGGTTGATAAACTCTTTCTTCTCGTCGCACAACTCTGTTGTCAACCTCTCTTTTATCTGTTATGTTAAACATGCTAAACATGTTAACAGCTTCAACTATAGATAGAAACTAAATAAGATTAACAATTACATATATATTTATATTGAAATTAAAGTACGCGATAGCCTAAAGACTGTAAGAAATGTTTGTTGTTACTCGATAACTGTTTCTTAGATTTCAAGGTGTGATGTCGTTGTTTGTTTTTTTTTACAAATTTTAGCTGATTGATTTATATTATTTTTTCGAATCAGAGACGACTTCTTTTTTTTCAAACTTTGAGTATTATATAGTATAACCATATTTGTGATTGTTTTCTAGTAAGCTTACTCAAGTAGAATGAAAACATAACAGTATTTCATTACTTTATATAGCAAGATATCGTGCTGGACGAATAATTAATTCTACAGTTAAATCTTCATCTTGCAAATCAATGAGCTGTTGAAGATGATCTTCAAGTTGCACAGATACATGTTGAATAACCTTGGTGTTCATAGGCAAAAAATTAATTGTTGTTGGTTGTACAACAATCGGGTAACCAGCAGGAACATGAGCTTTAAAATTATATAAAGAGTGTGTTGGTTTATGGTTCAAATAAGAACTCGTACCAAGCACAAGGTTGCAACATACTCGAATACTATTAACAGTGTTAATTTTAATCATATATTCAGAATGATGAGTTGTGTTTGCCTTGAACTTTCTATGAGAAAATCCCAACAAATCTGCAATAGAATCTGCAACACCAAAATCTATAGCAAACACTTTCGAATGTAGTTTACAATGATAAAAGACTTTATCATAATTAATATAAAATGGTGGGAATTTGTCTTTGTCACCTAATAAATGTTCAACTAATAATTCATTAATCTTTTCACTTAATTGTTTTAACGTATAGCTAGCATTGGGTATTATTAAATTCGCTCTATCCGCTTCGTTCAACTTTATAGCCAAAACGTTATTATTCTCGCTAATTGTTACTTCATTATCGATTCTATTTCGATCAATTTCAATTTCTCTTTTATTCTCTTTAGGGTAAACTTTCTTTTCAATACCTAAAGGCCCTGCTACACTGTTGGCTACAGTGAAATCAATATTAAACGGAGAAGACAAAACGAGGCGGTTGTCTCTTTTTCCATCTATATCCTCTTCCAAATACATTTTTGTTTTTTCTAAATGTTTTGGTATAAGTTTCGACAATGAGTGATAACTAAGTAAATCATCAAAAGTTGAGGCTAGATCTTCAAATTCATAAATACCCGGTGGTACCACTAAATCAATTGATAAAAAATTAGTAAAATGAATGCGAAATTTATTATTTCTGTTGGTAACATTTCGAATGGAATTAGATGTATACAATCCTGCAAGTCCTATTTCAAAAAACTCTGCTCCTACAAGATGAATCGGGTTCTCCAATGTAACATCAATCTTCGAGCCTTTACCTTCAAGAGTTATCCGTGTTTCGAAAGCCATCTTTGAAATGTTTAAAGACGGTCTGTGTTTCCCTTATTTATACAATACAAGAAGACTAAACATAAATGTCCACAAATCGAAGAAGTAATCGATTGATATGAATGAAAATTATATTGTAGATAGCAATTTTTAAGATATGTTAAAATTTCTAATGGTGGTCTTAAATTACCAATACTATCAAAATAATGCACATATTTACCACGTTTACTGAAAGCCACCCAATGTGAACCGGATTTATCCATCGGTTCAAGGTTAACAATACAGTTTTCATTTTTTCGAGGATATCTTGGTAACGTATCTCGCATAAAGACTCCTCTAAAATTTGGAATCTTTAATTGATGTGCGTATTTAGCTAAATCGAAATTACTTAATGCTTTATTTGGTATTTGGTTAATTATCTGTTGTATGCAGGAGGATTTAAATAAATGCCTTGACCTCCTTTTCCTTGCATTGCTTCTATCATTCGATTGTGTCTTTTCATTTCTTTTAGTTCTTCTTGAGCAGCTTTCGCCTTGTTTATAGCAGACGCCACCCCTGCTGCTCCGCCTGCTAGACCCCCCAAGCCCGACAAGGCTGCAAATATCGGAAGTAGGGGTAAAATACCACCTTGCTTTTTCGATGTTCTTCTTTTTTTAAATCTTTTCTTGTTTTTTTTTTATTATTTAAGTTTCGCTTACCTCCTCCAATCTTAGACTTAGCTTTCATGATGCCACCCACTGTTAGTGCAGCCGCTCTCTCTCCAAATGATGCGTCACGGGATTTTACACGAGACCAAGCTTTTGAAGCTAAAATTTCATCAGCCTCTCTTCTTTTGTTTGAATCTTTATGCTTTGGATCACCACGGCTCAATCGCTTTTCTAATTTTGTTCCTGGTCCACAATATTCATATCCCGGGATGTGTAATTCCACGGGTAAATTATCAATAGTTTTATTAAGTACACGACTGATTAATGATCCACTTCCTGTTCGTTTATATTGAGTGGTAGAGTTGCTCCTCTTACAACGCACCATTACTAAATGATATGTAATATAAAGTAATTATACATATATATATTTCCGGAAAATGGGAATGGTGGGGGGAGGTGGTTTTTTTTTTAAATAATACACACAAAATTTGGGTTATTATTTATTCTTTATTCATAAGCAAAGGAACACACAAAAAATTAGTATTATTAACAGCATAAAAGTGTGTGTGTGTGTGAAAGAAATAAAGTAAGTGAGATGAACTGCTTTAATCATTTTTTCAGAGAAAAATGACCAAACGGTAAAGTATCAATTCCGTTTTCAGTTATGTGTCCTTTATCTTCGTTTGATGAAATTGCCAACTTATTTTGCCGAACAGTAAATACAGAATGAGATTTTGAAATTATACAAACTTGAACTTTGTTGACTTTTTCTCTGTTATAAAGACACTTTCGATACTCATCAATATTCATACTTTTACCCACACTCTTCTTAATGCCTTTAGCCTTATACAAGCTATTCATTTCATCACACAATTTTATTGCATACATTTTGGGTCGTAACCCCACAAATTCTTCAACAATCCTTCCAGCATTTTCATCTTTCATTAAACCAATTTCACCTTTATTTTGTCTCACAATGCCAAAAGGATTGTTTGTTTCATAGTTTCCAGTATCAAACAAATTTGAATGCTGTTTCATGAACTCATAAATATCATAATAGAATATATACATAAAACTATCGGTGTCTGTGTATAACAACCTCACATTTGATTCAGGATTTGCTAAAATAACATTGTAATGAAAGTCATTCATTTTACATTTAGACAAATCTAATATAGATGCACCAACATATACTGGTTGATTGTGAAAAATCTTTAGTCTACTCATCTCGATGACCATACATTGTTCATCGAATATAATTCTATGTTTAAAATTAGCCTTAGCTATTAAAGACCTAGCACCACGAGCTCCATGCCATTTGGTGACCCATTTGATGTCCCTTAACTTCCTCACATTCATCAGTGAACGACCAAAAATTGCATTATTCATCAATTTATAAAAATTCTTTTCAAAATCATTTTTGGCATGTTTTCGTTTCTCTGTGTTCACATCAATATATGGTTTTAGCCATTGGCTCTGATTGAAATCAATTATTCTGTGAATACGATCTAATTTCATTCCTACTTGAATACATTGCTTTAACAATCTATAATGCAAAACATAACGTTCTTTATTATCTAGGGTAGCCATTAGCTTTGTCAACTTTTCGGGACATAGAGGGTAATCTGAATGTTTGTCATGTAACTCTTGAGGATAAGTCAAATCTACTTCCAAAATATATCCAATTTCTGAGGTATCATCAATAGTTAAAACATCAAAGCCTTCAACATTTGCAACCCATTTAAAGCCGACCGTTGGAAGATATTCCATCATCGCATATCCATATAAATTATTAACGTCAAAGTACATTATGTAGGAGTCTTGCTTTTTCTCATCATAAGTTTTCATATACTTATTATTAGCAATCGCATGTCGTGTTATACACTGAACATTTCCTCCTCGAATAGATCGTTCAAAAATGTGTAACATATCAATATCTTGAAGCAATTCAAGTTGAACATTGGTTATCTTTTTCATAGCACACCAAGACATAGATGGAGCAGTGTAAAAATGAGCTGCATCAATGACATAAGTTTCCATGCCATTCGATCTAAAATTTTCAAAGACATCCGCCAAAAGAAGTGTGTCAACTTTTAAATACAAATCGGCGTATTCTCCTAATGTTTGACAGGAAAACGTTTCCCACACCGATTGAGCAAACTCATACTCTTCATTCGATATTGTTTGATCATTAAGACTGCTATAAAACTTGGATATTTCAGGTAATTTAGTTTCGTTAAGTACATCCATACTCGTGACGTATTCATAGGGAAACACACCTTTTCTCGCAGTAAGTCGAAACTGTGCATCATCATTAAAATAACGTCGTGTTATTTGCTTTGAATCTTCACTTAACGAAGATGAACATTGATCTAGTGAACAGGACAAGAAATTATATGTATCGAAAAATCTTAACTGAATGAATCCATTCTTAGCCCGTACATACTTTGTAAACCCTTTATAACGTTCCATATTCACCGCTAACAAACTTATATTACCAGGATTATGTAACACCTCTCCATCACGTTTCTCGCAAATTTCTTTAATTATAAAATGTCCATCATACGCCGTTAGATTATGAAATGCTATAGGCAAAACCTTTGTTACTTTGTAATTTAAATTACAACTATTGTGTGCGCTTCCTCTATATTTTCCAGTTAAGTGACAATGATCGCGTACTTTGAGTTCATTAACTGCAATCGGTTTCTCGCAAATGTGACACATTTTACTTGACAAAAATAATCTTTCTTCATTTTCGGTCATCTTTATCATTGGCTTAACCGTTAAGTAATATGTTTGAAGTTTATCCACAATACTATAAAGTTCCTTTACAAACAATTCAATGCAATTATTTCCCCTAAAGAGCTTGAAACTGCACAATTCACTATCGAAATTACAATGAAGGTATAAAGAAATGCTGTAAGGAATATGTTTATGTGTTAAAGTAGAGTTATGATTGTCACTATTTGGAAAACAGGAGGAAATTGGAGACAAGACGCATTCAGTGTCTGCATATATTATAAATGGAACTGTATCTTTAACTCGGAATTCTGTAAAATTAACAAATCTTTGTTCATCAGTCGGCATTATGCTTTTTGCAACAGGAAACTGTTTACAGTCTGCAAAGTGAACATTTAACTCATCCTCAAGAAAATAATATGACAAACAACGTCTACATATATAAATCCTTCTCTGAGTGCTAGTGAGGCTTGAACGCACAAGGCGAGCAAGATTTCTAATTAAACAAAAGTGATAACTTTCACAATTTCCAATCTGCAACATCAATAAGTCTACACTCCTTTCATATACTTTATCTGATACATACAAAGGTACAATAGTAAAAGTTTTTTTTTCCTTTTACTTCGTTTGTTCCCATACATACCCAATTGTTTTCATCATATTGTGCTCCAAACACATTTACAGAAATATTGTTTTGGTTTTCAAACTTGTTTAAATATTTCATTTCCATCGGAATTGGAATACCATCTAAATTTAAAACATCTCTGTAATTAGGATAGGAAGAAAGATGATTCACGTTTCGAGTTTTTGGATACCAACCAGCAACCACACTCCACGCAAAACAAGCTTCCTTTGTATCATACAAATTTAGCACTGCATTTTTATTGACTATTACGTCAGGCAATCGACTAGTATTGGACATTCCTACTTGAAATCCAACATATTTATTTATATTAATTCTCAAACTATGAATTTTTTCTAAAGCCCACCCGGAACCATTTGCTTCAAATTCGCTCATTTTTGTCAATGTACCTTCAATGATATTCTTATTATAAAATTCATTTAAATCAGTATACTCGAAAACTACCTCATTTTTGATAGCAAAATATTTCGTTTCTGATCTGTCGCGAAGCACATATTGTGCACACAAAACTGAATTCACCTTTAAAGCTTGTACAGTTAACGCTTTCTTAACATACTTTGTAAACCAAATATTAGCATTCGCTAAAAATTCGCGAGGATCCAAAAACTCATTCTTAACATTTGATACTGCAAGTGTGTACACTCTAGAATTGAATGCCGTTTCAATTAACTCACAGCTCAAGAAAGATTCATCCTTTATTTGAATTGTAATTTCTTGGAAATTCACAGCTTGTTGCAATATGTGCTCACTAATAACTCTCCAACATTCAATCAACTCATCACTGTTCTCAATCAACTCGGTTTGAGTGTTTTCCCCGATTTGGTATGATACTGAAATAGCACCGTTTAGTTCACTTCGAAAATTAGAAACACTTTCAAATGCATCGTCCAATTGGTTTCTTATATTTTCACTGTTATTATGTATTACAATATCGACCTTTCTACGTTTGCTAGGAGGCGAGGTCATTGTTGGTGTTGTCTAAGCAATTGTCCAATTTGCACTAAAGTTAATACACCACCAACAGTTGGTGTACCATCGCTGATGTCTAAGCATACGTCCAATTTGCACTATTGTTAATACACCACCAGCAGTTGCTGTAACATCGGTTTACCATAAACCTATAATCTTTTAAAGTATATTCAAGCCATTGTGATAAATTACTGCCTGTAATCTCCAATGAACAATGAACAGCCTCAAAAGGAAATTCATCCTGAAGTTTACCAAGCAAATTGTTTCTATACACATTCAATTTTGTTACATCGTAACAAGTCATGGAAAATTCGATTTTGAAAACTTCATCAAATGTATTGTATCCGAAGAAACAAATAAAATGTTCATCTTCACATAATTCTTTCAATAGATATCTTAGAACTGTTTCTGTCACCTCTCGCTGACTATCATCTGATTTGCTAACATTGGTAACGTAGACTGAAAATGTTGAAATTCCACTCGAAGATGTCCATTTGTTAAAACAAGCTTCTTTCTCATTACGACTCACCTCGTTATCATCTTCTTCCGGTTGTTGAAAGCATACACGATGATACTCTATTAGCGGGTGCGATCGATGTTCAGTTCCACTCAGGAAATTAACAGTTTTCCACTTCATTATGCTGGTTGTTTTATTAGTTTTTTAGATAATCTGAAAAATTAAACAAATTAAGAAATAATTAGCAACTAAATATATCAATCGTTATATCAATCAATACATAAATATATATAATCCAATACTCACCAAAACATGTTGATGTGAGCGGTTCTTCAACCCAAAATACACCGTCATCAGTTTGCCTTCGAGTACTGTTTCAAAATGACTTGATGTGAGCGGTTCTTCACCCCCAAATACACCAGCATCAGTGTGCCTCCCATTGAGTTTAGTTCATCGATCTCGAATGCGCTTAATTTTGAAAATACTGCTGGTAGAAATACACTTGTTACTTCATCTTCAATGTTAATGTCCACCACTATTTTTCTTCCAAACCTCGTCTGTATGGGGCGAATAATTTGGACCACATATGGTAAATCAATGACTAGTTCTGCTAGTTTCTTTTTAGAATACTCAGTACAAGATGATAAGTTATTGAACTTCGTTAGAGCTTCCATCACACAATTTGTTCCTCGTCGTTGACTTTCTTTATTTCTTTCACACACACACACACTCTTCGCGCAAAAGTAGAAGTTAAACTCTTCCATGCACTCGTCCATTTATATATCCTTCACCCCCACCCACACTCCAGAAACCATATGCTGCAAACTAGCTTCTAACGCAAACATTTCTTTTTTCCACTATTGCTTAAAGAAGTCAAAGATTACATTCTTAGCCAATGACGTTAAAGGTCAACTCTGTCTCACGCGAACACCGCAGACGAGATCAATCACACTGCTGCACATGGTCAAACTTGCACGGGTGTCAAATGACGGTTAGCATCCTAAGCAAAAAACAATAACAGCTGCACACCACATGTGTGGATCGGAACCGCCTCTCCGCTCAGCCCACCCGACGCGGACAAAAAAAAACATAACAGCTGCACACCACATGTGTGGATTGTTGATAGTGGCACACATGCTCACACTCGCATGAGTGTCAGATGACGGTTAACATCCTAATAAACACCCCCCATGACGTCAACACCCATTAACTTTTTATCATCATCGCACAAACAAGCCAAAAGGTTAACCTCTTCCCACGCTAACACGTGCACTGCACATGCTCGCTCCTGGACCACGTGCTCGCTCTAAGGACCCATGACGTCATCCCATGACGTCATCAGGATTACGCAATTTCTGGTCATGATGATGCAATATTTGGAGTCTAGCGAACTGTACTACTTGTAACGAGGTGTGGTTCCGACCAGAGCGTGGAAGGTCACTGCCGGTCGCTATAAGGCACGCGTGCACGTTACGTAACGATACAAAGCGAGCAGCAGCATGTATCAATCGTCCAACCAAGACCAAGACAGTAGTCCATTCGACATGCTTCCTGGTGTGATTAAAGACTGTGGGGCACACATTGGGCACGCACTTTCCAAAAGTGCCGTCGTTCCTTCATGATGGTGTGCACACATCCGACGCTCAATCCTACCACGGCGGCTATGGCGTTCTCTGTCACTCGGCGGTCCTGGGTAATGAGTACATCAACCAGCTGGACGTTGTCATCGGTAATGCAGAGGGGTGCCCCAGACCGGGCATCATCGGCTAACGAGACCCGTCCTTCCCTGAAGCGCTTGTGCCTCGCCTTCACCCTTGCAAGGGACGTGGAGTGTTCGCCGTACACTTGTGACATTCGGCGAAGAATGTCCGTTCCCCCTACTCCTTCCGCTGTCAGAAACCGAACAACACCTCTTTGCTCTTCTGTTGACGCCTCCATGTAACTGTTTGCAATGCGACTGGCAGCGTTGGACGATTGATGCATGCTGCTGCTCTCTTTGTATCGTCACGTGTCGTGCACGCGTGGCCTCTAGCGACGGGCTGTGACCTTCCACGCTCTGGTCGGAACCACACCTCGTTACACACGCCACGATTAGCCGATGTCGTCACCGGTTTGCGCATTCAAGCCTCCGACTCGTTACTTTTTGAACGCACCTTTTAGCTTTCAATCGGTCAAGAGGAAATCGTTCCAGTTACTGGAATATATGGATAAAAACGAAATAAATTACACTGTTTAAGATTTGTATGATTTAACCGTCCGAGAGCAAACTTGGTGGGGTAAATACTTATATAAATTTAATCCACTGACATCTAATTCATTTCAATTATTTTCATAACCACAAAATGGCGGCCAAGCCAACATTTAAATGGACGTTTCTTGTGTTCTAATCATGCGATTGAAGTTTGTATATAACTCCTACACAATAATCTTGATGTAATAGTACATAACTCTAAAGCCTATATGTAAAAATCCAACGTGATGACCATCCGAAATATTTAGACGGTTCTCAATATCTAAGAATCAATTACAGAAATCAAACTGAAAATTTGTATGTTGATGGAGGGAATTAATATTAGTAGGATATATGAAAATATTCTATTTATTTCTTCACGAAACTACTTGTTCTGTAACGATATTGAAATAAAAATTAAATGTACTCACTAACTCTGAGATTTTCTGATGACATCGTCATCTTGGTCGACACGCCTGAGGATTTGAATAAGTTTTTGAATGGTATGGACTCCGTCATACGGAAAGAATTCATGATGAAAATTAATAAATGTAAAACAAAAATACTGGAATGCAGCCGAAATAAATCAGAAGCCTCTATGGACATCAAATTGGCAGGTGAAAAGATGAAAGAAGTAGGAGGCTTCTGTTACTTAGGAAGCAAAATAACCAGTGATGGACGAAGCAAAGAGGATATAAAAAATAAGTTGGCACAGGCAAGGAAAGCATTCTACAAAAAAGGAATTTGTTGGCATCGAATATAGATTTAGGTATTAGGAAGTCATTTTTGAAAGCCTTTGTCTAGAGCGTGGCGCTCTATGGAAGTGAAACTTGGACTATTGGTCCAGCAGAAAAGAGGAGAATTGAAGCATATGAAATGTGGTGTTACAGGAGAATGATGAAGATCAGATGGGTAGAGAGGATTACAAACGAAGAGGTATTGAGACGAGTGGGAGAGGAGAGATGTTTTTGGCGACTGCTAATAAAGAGAATAGATAAGTTAGTAGGACACATACTAAGACACCCAGGAATAGCAAGCTTAGTTATGGAAGGAAAGGTTGAGGACAAGAACTGTAGGGGTAGACCAAGGTTATAATATGTTAAACAGATTGCCTCGGATTTAGGGTGTGGTAGCTATGTACGGTAGAGATGAAACGATTAGCTCAGGACAGGGAGGCATGTAGAGTTTCATCAAACCAGTCAAAAGACTGAGACTCAAACAACAACAACTCACTAACAGAACGCACGATTGTGGAGAAGTAAAGGAAAGTAGTCTCACCAATGGGATATGAAAATACAACTTATTGAGTCAAGAAGTAGTGTCATTGCTGTTCACCTCCCTATTTTAAAGCAACAGCTACAAATTGCACATCAGTCTAATTATTCAATGTTCATTTTGGGAAATTTAAAATTCATTTTTGCTATAAAAATGATTCATTGCAATGTTAATTAAAGCACTGGTGCTGATTGCTTGATTGAATAAATGATGGACTGAATAAAACGTTCCTTTTAGTTGTGTTGAAGCACTGCTGGTGGCCGACCACTCACCGAGTCTGAGTCTCCCTGTAGGCTATAGCCTAATGTGATAGGGAATTGGCAGTCCCGCATGAATCCTGACACTTTTAAAAGCCATGGAGAACACTCTGTGAGGGCCCCTGAGACCACGCGAGTGGCTCGCGTCCAGGCAAAACATATATAAGGTGCGTTCAAAAAGTAACGCGCCGGAGGCTGTAATGCGCAAACCAGTGCCGACATCGGCTAATCGTGGCGTGTATAACGAGGTGTGGTTCCGACCAGAGCGTGGAAGGTCACAGCCCGTCGCTAGAGGGCACGCGTGCACGTTACGTGACGATACAAAGCGAGCAGCAGCATGCATCAATCGTCCAACGCTGCCAGTCGCATTGCAAACAGTGACACGGAGGCGTTAACCGAAGAGCAAAGAGGTGTTGTTCGGTTTCTGACAGCGGAAGGAATAGGGGGAACGGACATTCATAGCCGAATGTCAGAAGTGTACGGCGAACACTGCATGTCCCTTGCAAGGGTCAAGGCGTGGCACAAGCGTTTCAGGGAAGGACGGGTGTCGTTAGCCGATGATGCCCGGTCTGTGGCGCCCCCTGCATTACCGATGAGAACGTCCAGCTGGTTGATGCACTCATTACCCAAGACCGCCGAGTGACAGTGAAAGCCATAGCCGCTGTGGTCGCTCCACGACAATGCACGACCTCATACGGCCAACACAGTCGCGGCACTCCTGCAGTAATTCAAATGGGAGGTTTTGGGCCACCCTCCATACAGTCCAGACCTCTCTCCCTGTGATTAAGCCATGTTTGTTCCCCTGAAAAGGGCTCTTCGGGGCCAATGATTCACCTCGGACGCCGACGTCCAGCTGTACGTGCGGAACTGGTTCACATCGCATCCCAGGGACTTTTATGAGACAGCCATTCACCGTCTCGTGTCACAGTGGGACAAGTGCCTCAACAGCCAGGGCCAATACTTCTAACATACAGGTACTGGTTTCTGTAATTATGCCTCCGGCTCGTTACTTTTTGAACTCACCTTATATATATATATATTGCAGTAGACTATATTATCTAATTCTAGTAGTGAGCATTTTAATTGGGGCTTCCTGTAATGTTCACAACAAAAAATAAATACATTTAAACTAGCTGTGAAGCAACAGAGAAGTCTACCAGAACATAATGGAAAGAATCTCAGAGACTATGCGGAAGAGGAGGCTGGCATCTAAGGAGAATGCACAAACACAGATTAACCAAACAAATATTCGACTATCTCTGGAAGAAGAAGAAGAAGAAGAAGAAGAAGAAGACCACTTCAGCGTAGACTATGGAAGTTACGGAAGATTTAGAAAAGTTGAACATCACATAGTCTCAAATGCTAGATAGAAGTGCATTTAAGTGTAAAGTTAAAAATCTGGAAGGGTTCCTAGATGAAGGGAGACCTAAGAGAAGTGAACGAACTTGGACAGAAAATCAAAGGAAACACGTCAGTGAACACATTAAGGAATATTGGAGACAGAGGAAACTACATACAAAGGAAACGAAAAAGAAATAATGTTGTTGCGTGATCCTAAGTGGTCAATTCGCTTGAGAAAAAAATCTCTACTTAGTATAAAACAAAGTCCCCGATTCTTGGATGTCACGGGTAATCTCAGGAACCACTGGATGGATTTTGATGTGGGTTTCATCATTCTCTAAAGAATATCTCAAGGAAGGTTTATGAGGAAAATATTTTATTTATGATCAAAGGAAGCCGAGCAGTAACGATTTCAGTGAAGAAGACAAAAAAACTGGCGTCCGTGAGCTTTCTAAGCTTACGCTGTCTAAACCGTTATAAATATCAATATAATATGAGTGTAGGAATTGTTCAGCATGAAAGGTTCTACAAAAATGTCCACGAGAGCATATCTCTTTCTTCAATACAATGCTCACTATAAGTGTTTTTACGTTTTCATTTCTTCCAACCATCTCCATCAAATACTGAGGCAACAGTTTACGAGCTAGTTAGGGGCGAGCCTATCACCTCAGTTACAGCCTAGCCAGCGGGCCAGCCTATTATCCCAGATACAGCCAGCAGCAAATTGTCGAGTCGTTTTGAGATAAGACTTCAGAGAAGAGTGGTTGTGTTTGGAGTTTCCCTGCAAGTGCAACTCGGCTTTTCTTAATTTTTCCTGCGAATATTCGTTCCGCGAAATACACAGTCAAGTTAAGATTGGACGGAAGGGGGATTTGTGTTTCATGCACCTCGCCATTCTTAAATTACGTCTGGCAAGAATTCGTTGCTCATCTATATCCGTGATAATATAATTAATCGTCCAGCCAGTGATTTTAACCCATAATGCCGAGACATAAAACGGATATAGGACGAAGTTCTGTCTGTCTGTTAGGTAGTCAGCCCGAAGGCTGGTTGGATCCTCAAAAAGAACCGCCGTTACGTTATGTGAGTAGATACCCACAAAAACCCAAGGCAGCACTATTTTGAGGCGTTCTAGGCAAGAAGAGGAGTGAGGTAGTTTGAAGTTCATTGACATCAAAAAGAAAAGCGCTTATCACGTAATGCAATTAAAGTTTGGTGCTTTTCAGTCGGTCAACACGATTGTACCCAAATGAGATGGGTTATTCCCTAATCATGAAAAAGAATTTCATGAGATTAATAAATACACTCGGATGATCAGTTTCGATCGTCAAGCGATCATCATCAGATCTATTACCGGTACACAGGCTATAAAATCTATGTCTGAAAGTATGGGTGAAAATATTTACAATATGTACACTTATTTAGTTGCAGTATTAGTTGAGATGATGCAAGTCGTCAGTATTTGTTAGTTGTGGTCTATGTGATGTTTTGTTGAGATACTGGAAGTGGGGATTGACTCCGAAATTTGACTGTTTGGAGTGAATATGTGGTTTTGTAAATGGTCAATTCAGATTGTATTGTACAGGCTACTTATCTGGTTGAGTTTTGCGCGGTCCTGTTGAGAGCATCCTAAGTGTAGCGTAAATGGATCTGATGATGATTGGTGTATTCTTGGAATACACGGTACCAGAGATTATAATTTTCAATGCTTTTGCATTTTCTTTCCTTCCTCTTTGTCAAACACCAACAGTGATCTTCTGTTTTCTCTTAGGGGTTCAGGTCGCTTATATCTTTTATGAGTCTGTTCCAGATATATATTCTATGACCCACCTAGCGTCATATAGCAGCGAATAACTGAAGCTCTTCAACTCTTCCTCGTGCAAGAGGAATTCCTTCTCCATCTGGCCACCAGATCCTGTTACCATCGCCAGCTATTTTCTCCTGGAGCAAGAGGACTACGTCTACTCTTTTACTCACCATGCTGTGCTAGTATCATCTGTTATCAACTCTTTGAAGACCAGCTCAGCAAGAGAAGATCATTTTTTTGTTGTAACATTGGCAATGCTTATATGTTCTCCTTTTGTCTCCTACCCCCCACTCTTTTCCCCTTCCTTGGACCCTCCGTGCTCCGTTGAGCAGGTCTCACTTCTCAGTCGGCAGTTGACTTGATCAGTTAAAGCTCCTCTCGAGCTAGCCTCCTCAAACCAAGAGGCACACACTCTTCTACGCCATGTTGGCAAGGTAGTTGTCATCCAGGGAAACTTCGCCTTCAACATGAAATCAAGATAAGTACCATTTTAAAAGTTTTAACCTCATCTTCATGGTTTTAACTTCCACGTGCTTTTAATGATATTTTTATAGACAGTGTGAAATTATTTACTTTGGGGCAAAAATCATTCTTCGTGGGATTTGCCATGTTGAGCTTTTGCTTGTATAAGCCAACTTTACTAAAAAAGAGCTTTCTTAAGCTATTCAAATGAGAAATCCTCTCACTACGTGGGATATTACCTAATACCCGCTGTCTATAATTCATTAAGCTAGTTCCTCCGTTGGATTTTCTCAACCCCATTTTTCCACTAAGGTCGTTCTGGAACCTTCGAGATCTTGTACTCTATCTGCGAGTCTTGCCGTCAGGTATTTTTCACTCACTTGTGACAATAATATTTAAAATGAGGAATCTTCCTTACAAATTGTTGCAATAGCTAACTTTCTTCCACCGCTGGAACCACTGGAATGTTTTATGGTACATTTAATTGTAAATCACAACTTTTTCAAGAAATAGACTCTCACCTATATAGTGCAATCAGTTATTTCCATAATTGCAATAACTTTCTTTCTCATAAACTTTAGTGTTTCTATAGTGAACTTTGCATCCATCTTTATAGACTACAGTGATATCCAGTGCTTGTTCCACGTTTCTACCGCGTCGCGCTCGTCCGTTTACATTAAATACGGCCATGAACATTGATCCTATATCCCAATGATCTTTCCTCAACCTTCTACTAACCACCATTATTAATAAAATTGTAACTTTCCTATAAGGTGTCACTCTCGAAGTGCCCTTACAACTTTGCTAGTTTAACATTAATTAAATTCTGCATAATTGCTTGTGTGATACAAGTTTCAAATTCAAATTGTTCCTTTCCTATACTCAGGGAAAACAATTCTTTAAACTCTTGAGCGAGTCATGTTCAGGTTTCACGAAATGGAAACTGTCCCATTTGGCTAGTGATTCCTGCTCAAACTTGGGAAGTCTAGAACCTTCCTTTTAACTTTCTTCAGGTTTCACAGTAAGTGACCTGCCCTCTTTTGTATAATTCTCATATAGTAATTCTGTATAAATATAAGAAGTTGTAGGAACTTCTATCTTATTTTTCATGTTTTTATTATTGTTATTTTCGAAGTTGTCACTTTCTCTAGAACATTCTCTCAAGAATTTCTTAAGGTGCACTCTTTGTACTCCAATTCACGTTCAAACTTTAATTACTTCATTATTTATTTGTTTAAATCTTATAAAGATTTTAGAAACATGTAAGGTTTGAAACCTTGTAAATTGTCAATTGCCTGGAGCAAACGTTTAATGTTGAGAGGTCTGCGACCCCATTTGTTAAAAAGTTCAAATGAACTATGTTTGTCAAAATTATATTACATAATTGTTAATTTCCTCAAACTTCTTTGAATTGTTAAATAAATGAAGCGTTTCCTTTCGCTTTTTCATTTACGAATACAAAGTTTAGGCAAAATCCTGTCTTCCTTGACTCTCCTCACTCAATGACATTAAAATCATCAATAGGGCTTTCACCATTTGTTGCATTTGAGCAAGAACTCTTAATTTTCACCTCACTAAAGTTCTTTTTAGCTTTAATAGCTAATTCTAATTGGCCAGTAAGGCAAGTAAAGCTCGCTAAGCCAGCTACCTGCTTGTGGAGACCCTCTCCGAAAACTTATGGTCAGTTTTCTAAAAGATAAGTGTTTCGTTTTGTCTAAACTTTTAGCCGGCTCCTCGCTGAGTAAAAGCTTAGCCATTTTCCAATGCAACCATTGGTTCATTTACCAAGATTACTCCATAAGGCATAATCTTTTATCATTTTCCTTCTTAGAGACACTGGGTCGCCCTTACAGGAACTCCATAATTTTGGAAATTGGAAATACCAAACCTGAGTTAAATCATTGGCATTCTTCGAATTATTTTGTAAAACCGAATTTCTTTGAGAAGACATACGGTAAATTTGTTACTATCAGTCTCGCCAGACTATCACCCTTCCCTATAGTAGTCTTATTCGTGCTTGGGAGGAAATACACTAAAGCCTTTCTCTGGCAAACTGCCCAAGTCTTAGCTGCGGTTCCCGTCAGCTTCGACCAAGCTCGCACCTACTTTAGCTATCAGAGAGTTAATTTGCAGTTTCAACCGCTTCTAAGTGTGTTTAAAGTTAAACTTATTAATTTTGTGGGACTCTCCTCCTATTTTTCTATCCTTTTTCTCCAATCCAAAATCTTCTTCCTCTTCCTAATCATCTTCCCTTGGTGGGTGGGTTATTCCTCAGCTAATAAACTACCCAATGATCGCTTGACGATCGAAACTGATCATCCTAGTGTATTTATTAATCTCATGTATTTTTTTTTTTTTCAGGATTAGGGAATAACCCATATAATTTGGATACAATCGTGTTGACCGACTGAAAAGCACCAAACTTTTGTATACTCTAGCTCTTATGGCAAAAGCGTTGGCACGCCTAGCGAGTGTAGAGGGGCAGCTATGTACAGCACTCCACACGAGTAGTACAGCCCGCTGCCGGACTGAGTATCAGCAAGCTCCTCATCCGGACGGAATTTCGATCCGTCGCGCCATTATAATCTGCAACCTTTTACTATAATTCCCGTAAGAATAACAGAATTTGGATGAACAGTTTTTAACAAGATAAAGTAGGAGTTCTTCCCCTAAGGAGTGAGGGATCCGAAGATAGTAATTGATTTACATAACAATGCTGAGAACGGATTATAAATACTGCGACAATTTACTAATTGGAATTTTAGTTACGTACGGTATGGCTATGACAAAACAATTGAAATGACATGAAAGCTAACCTGAATCATCCGTTAGATACGGATCAAGTTTAATACCAAATATGGCAATATAATCTCCAAGGTCAGCCTAAGTCAGTGACAGGAAACAAATCATATGTCGCAGGGACATCTACACACATCCCAGTGAGTCACTTTGATCTCCAGAGGCGAAGAGAGTATCCGGAAATGACAAGTAATTTTGTTCTTATCATATGATACTACACATATTATTACAGGCGTAGATGAAAGATTCTTTTTACAAGTTGCTTTACGTCGCACCGACACAGAAAGGTCTTAAGGCGACGACGGGACAGGAAAGGGCTAGGGGTGGGAAGGGAGTGGCCGTGGCTTTAATTAAGGTACAGCCCCAGCATTTGTCTGGTGTGAAAATGGGAAACCACGGAAAACCATCTTCACGGTTGCCGACAGTGGGGTTCGAATCCACTATCTCCCGAATACTGTATACTGGCTGGACTTAAGCGACTGCAGATATCGAGCTCGGTATAGATAGATGAAAAAACTAAACAAAAATTCAGTGGCACAACTACAGACTGATGTGGGAAATTTGCGAAGTAGGAATATAAGAGCGGTTCTGGCGCAGGGGCTAATGGGCAAGATGGCCGCCGCGCGCAACCAGCCCTATGTTATTCTTATGGAGGGGTCATTCAGAGATGGCGCAGTGGCTAATGGGCAAAATGGCCGCCACGGCCTCAGACCGTGGATGACGTCACAGGGAGAGGTCGGCCGTTTTGTTGCTAAATGGAATATTTATTATTATTATTATTATTATTATTATTATTATTAGGTAATTATCAATTGATCATGTACAATCCTGACCAGCTTTATATTGTCCACCATTTGGTGTAGTGGCTAGCATTCTTAGCTGTTACTGCGAAGGCCCGGGTTCGATTCCTGGCTCTGCCAAGAAATTTAATTTCTGGTCTCACGAGTGGAACGGGGTACACTCAGTCTTGTAAGGCAAAAGTGAGAAAAGGCGGGTTTTAATTCATACCTCTGCCATTCAGCCTAACCCAACTTCATTTAACCTCACCTAACCTAACCTAACCTCACCTAACCTAACCTAACCTAACCAAATCTAACCTAACTTCAAAGTAAGAGCAAATATGAGAGCAAATGTGAGAGCACACATAATAAACTAAGTTATAATCTAACCTAACCTAACCTAAACCTCACCTAACCTAACCTAACCTCACCTAACCTAACCTAACCTAACCAAATCTAACCTAACTTCAAAGTAAGAGCAAATATGAGAGCAAATGTGAGAGCACACATAATAAACTAAGTTATAACCTAACCTAACCTAACCTAAACCTCACCTAACCTAACCTAACCTCACCTAACCTAACCTAACCTAACCAAATCTAACCTAACTTCAAAGTAAGAGCAAATATGAGAGCAAATGTGAGAGCACACATAATAAACTAAGTTATAACCTAACCTAACCTAACCTAAACCTCACCTAACCTAACCTAACCTCACCTAACCTAACCTAACCTAACCAAATCTAACCTAACTTCAAAGTAAGAGCAAATATGAGAGCAAATGTGAGAGCACACATAATAAACTAAGTTATAATCTAACCTAACCTAACCTAAACCTATCCTAACCTAACCTAACCAAACCTAACTTAAAAGTGCGAGCAAAACAAAATGAGAGCAAAAAGTGTGAGCAAAAAAGTGAGAGCAAATGTGAGAGCACAAATAATAAACTTAGTTATGACCTAACCACACCTAACCTAACCTAACATAACCTAACTTCAAAGTAAGAGCAAATATGAGAGCAAATGTGAGAGCACAAATAATAAACTTAGTTATGACCTAACCACACCTAACCTAACTTAACATAACCTAACTTCAAAGTGAGAGCAAATATGAGAGCAAAAACTAAGATCAAAAACTAAGATCAAAAAGTGAGAGCAAAAAGTGAGGGCAAAAAGTGTGAGCAAAATGTGAGAGCAAAAAAGGGGAAAAAAGCAAGAGCAAAAAAGTGTGAGCAAAAAGTGTGAGCAAAAAAGTAATAGCAAATGAGAGAGCACAAATAATAAACTTAGTTATAACCTAACCTAACCTAACCTAACCCACAGAAACTTCATTTAAAGATTTTAGATTTTGCATTTTAACAATTTACATTTTAACATTTTAGATTTTAGATTTTTTCATTTTATATTTTTTAGGTTTTACATTTTACATTTTTGATTTTTTGTATTTTGGATTTTAGTTTTTTAGATTTTACATTTTAAATTTAAGATTTTTTGATTTTAGATTTTACATTTTACATTTTTCCGAAAAGAGTAAACTACAAGGCCACATACCTAACCTCACCAAACCTAACTTTACCAAACCTAACTTAAGCTAATCCAAAGGCTAATGCACATACACAAAGTATATAAGGGCTCATGCAACTATCCTTATGCTAGTCTTATAGGCTACTGTACAACATGATCACTACCCCAACCGGGGTATTTTTTTTCTTTCATTTTGTTGTTTTCTCATTTGTCAATTTTCTAATTTCCCATTTTCAGTTTTTTTAATGTCAGTTTTAAGTTTTTTCAATTTCATAATATGGAAACATGGAATTTGCATTTTGTTGTTTACACATTAGTCAATTTTGCAATTTCCCATTTTCGTTTTTTTTTTAATGTCATTTTTAAGTTTTTCAATTTCATAATATGGAAACATGGATTTTGCATTTTGTTGTTTACACATTTATTAATTTCACAATTTCCCATGTACAGTTTTTTAAAATGTCAGTTTAAAGTTTTTCAATATTATGATATAGAAACATGGATTTTCCAATTTGTTGTTATACATTATTTGTCAATTTACCAAATTCCCATTTTACAGTTTTTAAAATTTCAGTTTAATGTTTTTTCTATTTTGTCAATATGGAAACATGGATTTTCCAATTTGTGTTTTACATGTTCATTTTGCATTAGGAGTGGAGAGAGGTGGGCAGTAATTAAAAATGTACAAGCAGTGTCCATACAATATTTTTTAATTTAAATACATGTACACTATTTATACATAATACATTTTTATATATATTCTTTTTTGTTATAAATTGTACAGTTGTTTTTATTTTGTTTTCTATTTATATTTATTTTTTGATTATGATTACCATTTTTTTGTAGTGTTATTGTTTTATTTCCTAAATTGTTTTATGTATTTGCTAGTTGCAGGCAGAAGATTTTGATATTCATAACTTAACTCGCTAAGCATGGTCAATGATTGAGTAATGACCGTAGGCATGTGTACCTATACCATCGGCATCAATCACTCTTTTATCATCACCAGGACACAAAGCAATTTTGTTTAGTCTTATAGATGATATGTCATGTTGTTTAGAAGCGAAAATGTTCATTGGTATTCTTTTTACATTGTTTTTCATGACACAATACTTATAATCTTGAAAGCTTATACAATTTTTGACAACACCTTTGCTAATACCTTTAATCTTTTTGATTTCTTTACCATTTATGTCTAAAGCGTACATTTTAGCTCTAAGTCCAACAAATGCTTTTATAATTTGTCCACAAGCCTCGTCTTTAAATTTCCCCAGCGTTTTCTTGTTTGATGTAGAGTAACATATGTGATTAGTAGGATAATCTGATGTGTCCAGGTGTTCTAGGAAATCCAACTTGTCTTGATATACATCTGGGGTGTTAACCAAATAAATGAACGAGTCGGTATCCATTCCATAATAGGGTAGCAGGACATCATAGTGGTGGGAATACATTAGAGTTTTTGAAATATCCAGTATACACATTCCAATATATATAGGCTTATTGAATACAATGTTACGTTTAGCCATGTGGAAAGCACCTAGGTTAGGACCATAAATTGTTCTGTCGATGAATGTTGGTTTAGCTATTAGCTTTTCTGCCTTTTTGCTGTCAGTCACAAGACGTATGTCTATTCTTTTACGGATATTTTCCATTGTTTTCCCAAAAATGGCATTGTTGAATAATTTGAACAGATTTTTCTCAAAATCATTTTTGGCTTGTTTTCGAAGGTTGTTATTAAAATCAACGTATGCCTTTAACCAAGGTCTTTGTTTAAACTTTAACACACGATGAATTTTTATCAATTTTATTCCATGATCTAAAGCCTGTTTTAATGCCATGTAGTGAACAACATATCGCCTTCGATTTCCAAGATGAGGAATTAGTTTTTTCAGAGACGAATCCTTAGGTTGTGTACACTCTGGTAGGGAAGGTAAATCGTTGTGTAGATCATGAAGGTCAGATGGGTAATCAACATCAACGTCTAGAATGTATCCCAAAAGATCGTCTTTCTTTAGTTTTTCTAGATCAACAGTATCTGGAGAAACCCACTGAAATCCACCATAAGGAAGGGAGTGGCACATAGCCCACCTGTATTGGTTGTTGGCATCATCATAGGTAATAAACTGCGATGGTTTCTCAGAATCATAGGTTTCCATGTATTTATTGTTAGCTTCAGCATACCGATGAGACACCTGGCATATGCCTCCACGTATTCCAGACTCGATTAAAAGAATCTGATCGTAATCCTGTAACAATTCCAGTTCAATGCCTGTGTAAAGGAGCATTGCCTCGAAACTTAAACCAGGCGAAGTAAAAAAGTGTGCAGCATCCACTCGGTGTGTTTCTAGTGTTTTGTTTCTAAACGTTTCAAAGCTGTCTGCAAGAAGGAGTACATCTGATGTTAGGTAGAGGTCACTATATTCCCCTAGAGTTTTAATGTTGAACTGATTCCAGACATTTTTGGCATGTTCATAGTCTTCTTGACTAACATCTTCTTGACTTAATTTGTTAAAGAATGCCTCTTTTGGAGGTAAACACGTTTCACTTAACATTTCCCATGAGTCAATGTAGTCATAACAAAATACCCCTTTACGAGTCATGAGCATTGCATTTTCTTTTCCAAAGTACTTGTCTGTTTCAGGGTATAATGTTAAGTTGGAAACTAAGATTTCCAAACTACTCGGCATTAACCGAAACGTATCCACAAACCTAAGCTTAACATTTCCTACATATTTGGTAAAGGAAATGTACTTTTCTTTGGAGTTAGCGATAACATCCACTCTCTCAGTAGTACACCCCAATTGCTTTACAATGAAATTTGCGTCGTAGCCACTCATATTATGTAGAAACACAGGAACGGAGTTTCGTGTTTTACACCTCAAATTACAGTTATTGTGAGCACTTCCACGGTATTCCCCTGTAATATGGCAGTGGTCTCGAACTTTCCAGTCCTGTTGGGTAAATAGTTTTTGACACAAATAACAGGTTTCAGAACATTGGAACTCTGCTTCTTGAGCCTGAGTTAAGGCCTTTGGAACATTTAAGCTGTAAAGGCGATCAATTTCATTAGCTATTGAGATCAAACAGTCCATAAACTTTTCTGCAGCGTCAGGCCCACGATAAATAACAGGTTGGCTTGAAAGATTTGTCTTTATGTGTTCCACAGCAGGTGAGGGTGTAACGTATATACCAAAGCTCATAGGAACATGACTCTGGTATGGCACTGTATAACTTGCCTCAGGATTAGGTAGACATGTTTGATAGGGTAAGAGTATACTATCAAAATCTGCATAGATAACGTAAGGTATTCTCAGCATTTTTTCAACATTTAAGAATTTGACAATGGGGTTTTTAATAGGCATTTCAACCCTAGCAATGTCATGCTGGACACACAAAGCTCTATGTTCTTTCATTTTTTCCATTCCTTGTTGTCCATATCGATTATCAAAGTGTGTAAAACACCGTTTACACGTATATATTTTATGTTCATAGCGGGTAATCTGATGTCTTACTAGTTTATCAAAATCTTTGATAAAGACGTAGTGGTTCTGGCCGGATGATGAACTTAGCAAAAGGAGGTCGCGATGGTCTTGCAGCTCTTGATCCACAACCTTCAGAGGGAACAATTTGTTGTCTTGTTCCAATCCAAATACATTAATGGATATATCGTTGGCTTTTTCAAATTTGGGAATGTCAGCTAGTAATGTAGGAAATGATATTACAGAAAAATCATACTTGTTTTCCAGGTCCTTGTATTTACTAATGCGTTGAGCATCCTTTTTAACCAGTTTTGCTAAAATGGCATACATAAAACACTTTTCATCATTCAAATTTTCAGGATTAATGCAGGCTTTTCTTGCTTTTATAGCTGCTGGTAGGCCTAATGGAATATATGTGCTGCCACGCAAGGGATTGTCCTTATTTATTTTCAATCGTACTCCTTCCACTGCTAACAAAGCCCAATTACTGTCTTTTAGCTCAGATTCATCCATTTCCGTAGTTAACTTTGTAAATTGTGTTTCCAAGAAACTACTCAAGTCTGTTTCCAAAAATAGGGCCTGATTTCGTGTTTTAAAAGCACGATCTGTAATGTCATTGGTAGATGTATGAATGAATCTACATTCAGCCACAAGATTAACTTTTATCGACTTGTGCATTGCTAGTTCTTTCTGCATAGCTTGTATTATTTTCTGTTTGGACTCTTTAAGGTATGAATTTAAATCCTTGCACGTATCGCAACGAATGAAATAGGATTTAAGTCGTCCTTGAAAAGATGTCTCATATTCAATAAGTCCATTTTTGTCAGGGACCAATGACTGTAGGTAATGTTTTGTAGGCTCAGATTTTTGTCTTTTAGCTGCCGACACAACATTACAACATTCTTCATGACGACGTCCATTGTAGGCATTGTTGAATTTATTGCCACACGTTTTACACTCATGAAATTCACCACACGATACTTCATGTCGCTTCCTATGATAGTCTCGAAGAAAAGTCTTTCCACACTCTTTACACATATAGCTAGGAATGACTTCTTCCATTATGAATGTTGATTTCTGCAAACAGCTGCTTACTGCGTATCACAAGGCTAGAGGTTGGTCGTTGAAACGGTCTTTCACGATGTGAACACCGTGAGAGGTAGTAGTCAACTGGTGATATTCTTGTAAATGGTCCTCTAATATACCCCTATTCTAGACCAACAGCTCTTTACAGCGTATGACAAGGCTGTATACTGGATAGTGAGACGGTCTTTCACGATGTGAACACTGTAACAAGTAGTAGTCAACTGATTATATACTTGCTAAGGGTTCTCTAATATACAATAGTCAAGGCCAACAGCTACTTACTGAGTAGTACAAGGCTGTACAATAGTTGTTTTGACAGTCTTTCACGATGTGGTCACTGTGAATGGTGGTAGTCAACTGATGATATTCTTGATAAGGGTCCTCTAATGTACCCCTGGTTAAGGGTAACAGCTGCTCACTGCTTATGACAAGGCTAAAGACTGGTTGCTTCAACGGTCTTTCACAATGTAAACACTGTGACAGGTAGTAGTCAACTGAAAATATTCTTATGGCCCACTCAAGGTTATCAGGTACTTACTGCATATCAAAAGGCTGTACACTCATGTGTGTTAGGCACGCTTTCTTGCTAAGGACCCCAATATTCCATACACAAGGCTATACATGTTAGTTCTAAACACTTAGTGGTTAATTGTATATTCAATTTTTGTACAAAACTTTTACAAGCACGTTTCTTATGAGGTTAAACTTTGTTAAATAGCTGCATGCGACACGCAAAGTATGTTTCCGCTATCTAGCGGTGACTATGAGAACTACTTGAACGACCAGCATGCTACCTAGCGCTCCATTTCAACACTCGCTCACTGAACGAACAGCATGCTATCTAGCGGTCGATATCAATACTCACTCAACTACCAGCCTGCTACCTATCGGTCAATATAACAACTCACTCAACTACCAGCATGCTACATGGATTTTTTGGTCAGTTTTTTGTTGGCTTTTTTGTTGGCTTTTGTTGGCTTTTGTTGGCTTTTGTTGGCTTTTTTGTTGGCTTTTGTTGGCTTTTGTATTAGCTCTTTCATATTTGCTCTTGCTTGTGGGGGCTTATTTGGTCTTGGAAAGTATGTCAGTCCTTTTTTATGGCTGCAAAATGCTTACAGCTATGTTTGTAAGCAGCAACAACAACAACAACACACAAAATTCCAAAAAAAATCCAAAGTACTCTAAGGTTTATCAATGACTCTCAACTCTTACACTTACCTCTATCCCATGCATAGTCAAAAAATTAGTGTATTTTTCAAATTTTATTTGTACCCGACTGTACATGTTAAAATGGGTGAAGCAGAATCGGCCTTACTCCACTACTGTACAGTTTTAGTCCTAGAGACTTTAAATTTATTTTGTTGGTAAAGGGATTCAGGGCCATTTATTTATGTCAAACAAACTTTTTTGTAAACTTCCTAGTTTCCAAAATATAGGATTTTCAAAATTGAACTTTTTTCAAAAAACTCAAAAAATAAAAAAGTTTTATTATAAAAAATAAAGGACATAGGGACCATTCTTTTATGCCCATAGAACACTTTTTAGAATGTTTGGTTTTATGAAAAATCGCCTACTTTCCAAATTAAACTTTTTTCATTTTCGTCATACAGACCTGGGACTTGGTTTGCATGTATAGGGGATAGGGACCTTTTATTTATGTCAAACAAACTTTTTTGTAAAATTCCTAGCTTCCAAAATAGTGACCATTTTTCAAAATTCATTTTGTTTTGTCCTAGAGACCTGAGACTTGGTACAGGGATAGAGGGGGTAAAGACCATTGATTTATGTGAAACAAACTGTTTTGTAGATATCCTAATTTTTGAAATATTGCCCATTTTTAAAATTTTATTTTTGTTGACCTGGAGACCTGAGACTTGGTATGGGTATAGAGGGGGTAAAGACCATTGATTTACGTCAGACAAACGTTTTTGTGAAATTTCTAATTTTGGAAATATAGCCTATTATTAAAATTTATTTTTGTTGTTCTAGAGACCTGAGACTTGGTTTACAGGTAGAGGGTGTAAAGACCACTGATTTACGTCAGACAAACGTTTTTGTAAATTTCCTAATTTTGGAAATATAAGCCCATTTTCAAATTTTTATGTTTGTTGTCCTAGAGACCTGGGACTTGGTACGACGGTAGAGGGGGACAAAGGCCATTCGTTTATGTCAAACAAACGTTTTTGTAAACTTTTTAATTTTTGGAAATATAACCCATTTCGGAAATATGTTTTGGAAAATTTGAAAAATACACTATTTTTGGACTGAGAGTGGTATAGAGGTAGGTGTTGGAGTTAACATATGTCTTTTCAGGATTTTTAGATTAATGACATAGCCTACTTTCCAAATATTTTTTGAAAAATTTGAAAAATACACTAATTTTTTGACTATGCATGGGATAGAGGTAAGTGTAAGAGTTGAGAGTCATTGATAAACCTTAGAGTACATTGGTTTTTTTTTTTGGAATTTTGTGTATTGTTGTTGTTGTTGCTGCTTACAAACATGGCTGTAAGCATTTTGCAGCCATAAAAAAGGACTGACATACTTTCCAAGACCAAATAAGCCCCCACAAGCAAGAGCAAATATGAAAGAGCTAATACAAAAGCCAACAAAAGCCAACAAAAAAGCCAACAAAAGCCAACAAAAGCCAACAAAGGCCAACAAAAAAGCCAACAAAAAACTGACCAAAAAATCCATGTAGCATGCTGGTAGTTGAGTGAGTTGTTATATTGACCGATAGGTAGCAGGCTGGTAGTTGAGTGAGTATTGATACCGACCGCTAGATAGCATGCTGTTCGTTCAGTGAGCGAGTGTTGAAATGGAACGCTAGGTAGCATGCTGGTCGTTCAAGTAGTTCTCATAGTCACCGCTAGATAGCGGAAACATACTTTGCGTGTCGCATGCAGCTATTTAACAAAGTTTTACCTCATAAAAAACGTGCTTGTATAAGTTTTGTACAAAAATTGAATATACAATTAACCACTAAGTGTTTAGAACTAACATGTATAGCCTTGTGTATGGAATATTGGGGTCCTTAGCAAGAAAGCGTGCCTAACACACATGAGTGTACAGCCTTTTGATATGCAGTAAGTACCTGATAACCTTGAGTGGGCCATAAGAATATTTTCAGTTGACTACTACCTGTCACAGTGTTTACATTGTGAAAGACCGTTGAAGCAACCAGTCTTTAGCCTTGTCATAAGCAGTGAGCAGCTGTTACCCTTAACCAGGGGTACATTAGAGGACCCTTATCAAGAATATCATCAGTTGACTACCACCATTCACAGTGACCACATCGTGAAAGACTGTCAAAACAACTATTGTACAGCCTTGTACTACTCAGTAAGTAGCTGTTGGCCTTGACTATTGTATATTAGAGAACCCTTAGCAAGTATATAATCAGTTGACTACTACTTGTTACAGTGTTCACATCGTGAAAGACCGTCTCACTATCCAGTATACAGCCTTGTCATACGCTGTAAAGAGCTGTTGGTCTAGAATAGGGGTATATTAGAGGACCATTTACAAGAATATCACCAGTTGACTACTACCTCTCACGGTGTTCACATCGTGAAAGACCGTTTCAACGACCAACCTCTAGCCTTGTGATACGCAGTAAGCAGCTGTTTGCAGAAATCAACATTCATAATGGAAGAAGTCATTCCTAGCTATATGTGTAAAGAGTGTGGAAAGACTTTTCTTCGAGACTATCATAGGAAGCGACATGAAGTATCGTGTGGTGAATTTCATGAGTGTAAAACGTGTGGCAATAAATTCAACAATGCCTACAATGGACGTCGTCATGAAGAATGTTGTAATGTTGTGTCGGCAGCTAAAAGACAAAAATCTGAGCCTACAAAACATTACCTACAGTCATTGGTCCCTGACGAAAATGGACTTATTGAATATGAGACATCTTTTCAAGGACGACTTAAATCCTATTTCATTCGTTGCGATACGTGCAAGGATTTAAATTCATACCTTAAAGAGTCCAAACAGAAAATAATACAAGCTATGCAGAAAGAACTAGCAATGCACAAGTCGATAAAAGTTAATCTTGTGGCTGAATGTAGATTCATTCATACATCTACCAATGACATTACAGATCGTGCTTTTAAAACACGAAATCAGGCCCTATTTTTGGAAACAGACTTGAGTAGTTTCTTGGAAACACAATTTACAAAGTTAACTACGGAAATGGAAGAATCTGAGCTAAAAGACAGTAATTGGGCTTTGTTAGCAGTGGAAGGAGTACGATTGAAAATAAATAAGTACAATCCCTTGCGTGGCAGCACATATATTCCATTACCAGCAGCTATAAAAGCAAGAAAAACCTGCATTAATCCTGAAAATTTGAATGATGAAAAGTGTTTTATGTATGCCATTTTAGCAAAACTGGTTAAAAAGGATGCTCAACGCATTAGTAAATACAAGGACCTGGAAAACAAGTATGATTTTTCTGTAATCATTTCCTACATTACTAGCTGACATTCCCAAATTTGAAAAAGCCAACGATATATCCATTAATGTATTTGGATTGGAACAAGACAACAAATTGTTCCCTCTGAAGGTTGTGGATCAAGAGCTGCAAGACCATCGCGACCTCCTTTTGCTAAGTTCATCATCCGGCCAGAACCACTACGTCTTTATCAAAGATTTTGATAAACTAGTAAGACATCAGATTACCCGCTATGAACATAAAATATATACGTGTAAACGGTGTTTTACACACTTTGATAATCGATATGGACAACAAGGAATGGAAAAAATGAAAGAACATAGAGCTTTGTGTGTCCAGCATGACATTGCTAGGGTTGAAATGCCTATTAAAAACCCCATTGTCAAATTCTTAAATGTTGAAAAAATGCTGAGAATACCTTACGTTATCTATGCAGATTTTGAAAGAATACTCTTACCCTATCAAACATGTCTACCTAATCCTTAGGCAAGTTGTACAGTGCCATACCAGAGCCATGTGCCTATGAGCTTTGGTATATACGTTAAACCCTCACCTGCTGTGGAACAAATAAAGACAAATCTTTCAAGCCAACCTGTTATTTATCGTGGGCCTGACGCTGCAGAAAAGTTTATGGACTGTTTGATCTCAATAGCTAATGAAATTGATCGCCTTTACAGCTTAAATGTTCCAAAGGCCTTAACTCAGGCTCAAGAAGCAGAGTTCCAATGTTCTGAAACCTGTTATTTGTGTCAAAAACCATTTACCCAACAGGACTGGAAAGTTCGAGACCACTGCCATATTACAGGGGAATACCGTGGAAGTGCTCACAATAACTGTAATTTGAGGTGTAAAACACGAAACTCCGTTCCTGTGTTTCTACATAATATGAGTGACTACGACGCAAATTTCATTGTAAAGCAATTGGGATGTACTACTGAGAGAGTGGATGTTATCGCTAACTCCAAAGAAAAGTACATTTCCTTTACCAAATATGTAGGAAATGTTAGGCTTAGATTTGTGGATACGTTTCGGTTAATGCCGAGTAGTTTGGAAAACTTAGTTTCCAACTTAACATTATACCCTGAAACAGACAAGTACTTTGGAAAAGAAAATGCAATGCTCATGACTCGTAAAGGGGTATTTTGTTATGACTACATTGACTCATGGGAAAAGTTAAGTGAAACGTGTTTACCTCCAAAAGAGGCATTCTTTAACAAATTAAGTCAAGAAGATGTTAGTCAAGAAGACTATGAACATGCCAAAAATGTCTGAATCAGTTCAACATTAAAACTCTAGGGGAATATAGTGACCTCTACCTAACATCAGATGTACTCCTTCTTGCAGACAGCTTTGAAACGTTTAGAAACAAAACACTAGAAACACACCGAGTGGATGCTGCACACTTTTTTACTTCGCCTGGTTTAAGTTTCGAGGCAATGCTCCTTTACACAGGCATTGAACTGGAATTGCTACAGGATTACGATCAGATTCTTTTAATCGAGTCTGGAATACGTGGAGGCATATGCCAGGTGTCTCATCGGTATGCTGAAGCTAACAATAAATACATGGAAACCTATGATTCTGAGAAACCATCGCAGTTTATTACCAATGATGATGCCAACAACCAATACGGGTGGGCTATGTGCCACTCCCTTCCTTATGGTGGATTTCAGTGGGTTTCTCCAGATACTGTTGATCTAGAAAAACTAAAGAAAGACGATCCTTTGGGATACATTCTAGACGTTGATGTTGATTACCCATCTGACCTTCATGATCTACACAACGATTTACCTTCCCTACCAGAGTGTACACAACCTAAGGATTCGTCTCTGAAAAAACTAATTCCTCATCTTGGAAATCGAAGGCGATATGTTGTTCACTACATGGCATTAAAACAGGCTTTAGATCATGGAATAAAATTGATAAAAATTCATCGTGTGTTAAAGTTTAAACAAAGACCTTGGTTAAAGGCATACGTTGATTTTAATAACAACCTTCGAAAACAAGCCAAAAATGATTTTGAGAAAAATCTGTTCAAATTATTCAACAATGCCATTTTTGGGAAAACAATGGAAAATATCCGTAAAAGAATAGACATACGTCTTGTGACTGACAGCAAAAAGGCAGAAAAGCTAATAGCTAAACCAACATTCATCGACAGAACAATTTATGGTCCTAACCTAGGTGCTTTCCACATGGCTAAACGTAACATTGTATTCAATAAGCCTATATATATTGGTATGTGTATACTGGATATTTCAAAAACTCTAATGTATTCCCACCACTATGATGTCCTGCTACCCTATTATGGAATGGATACCGACTCGTTCATTTATTTGGTTAACACCCCAGATGTATATCAAGACAAGTTGGATTTCCTAGAACACCTGGACACATCAGATTATCCTACTAATCACATATGTTACTCTACATCAAACAAGAAAACGCTGGGGAAATTTAAAGACGAGGCTTGTGGACAAATTATAAAAGCATTTGTTGGACTTAGAGCTAAAATGTACGCTTTAGACATAAATGGTAAAGAAATCAAAAAGATTAAAGGTATTAGCAAAGGTGTTGTCAAAAATTGTATAAGCTTTCAAGATTATAAGTATTGTGTCATGAAAAACAATGTAAAAAGAATACCAATGAACATTTTCGCTTCTAAACAACATGACATATCATCTATAAGACTAAACAAAATTGCTTTGTGTCCTGGTGATGATAAAAGAGTGATTGATGCTGATGGTATAGGTACACATGCCTATGGTCATTACTCAATCATTGACCATGCTTAGCGAGTTAAGTTATGAATATCAAAATCTTCTGCCTGCAACTAGCAAATACATAAAACAATTTAGGAAATAAAACAATAACACTACAAAAAAATGGTAATCATAATCAAAAAATAAATATAAATAGAAAACAAAATAAAAACAACTGTACAATTTATAACAAAAAAGAATATATATATAAAATGTATTATGTGTAAATAGTGTACATGTATTTAAATTAAAAAAATATTGTATGGACACTGCTTGTACATTTTTAATTACTACCCACCTCTCTCCACTCCTAATGCAAAATGAACATGTAAAACACAAATTGGAAAATCCATGTTTCCATATTGACAAAATAGAAAAAACATTAAACTGAAATTTTAAAAACTGTAAAATGGGAATTTGGTAAATTGACAAATAATGTATAACAACAAATTGGAAAATCCATGTTTCTATATCATAATATTGAAAAACTTTAAACTGACATTTTAAAAAACTGTACATGGGAAATTGTGAAATTAATAAATGTGTAAACAACAAAATGCAAAATCCATGTTTCCATATTATGAAATTGAAAAACTTAAAACTGACATTAAAAAAAAACGAAAATGGGAAATTGCAAAATTGACTAATGTGTAAACAACAAAATGCAAATTCCATGTTTCCATATTATGAAATTGAAAAAACTTAAAACTGACATTAAAAAAAACTGAAAATGGGAAATTAGAAAATTGACAAATGAGAAAACAACAAAATGAAAGAAAAAAAATACCCCGGTTGGGGTAGTGATCATGTTGTACAGTAGCCTATAAGACTAGCATAAGGATAGTTGCAAGAGCCCTTATATACTTTGTGTATGTGCATTAGCCTTTGGATTAGCTTAAGTTAGGTTTGGTAAAGTTAGGTTTGGTGAGGTTAGGTATGTGACCTTGTAGTTTACTCTTTTCGGAAAAATGTAAAATGTAAAATCTAAAATCAAAAAATCTTAAATTTAAAATGTAAAATCTAAAAAAACTAAAATCTAAAATACAAAAATCAAAAATGTAAAATGTAAAACCTAAAAAATATAAAATGAAAAAATCTAAAATCTAAAATGTTAAAATGTAAAATGTTAAAATGCAAAATCTAAAATCTTTAAATGAAGTTTCTGTGGGTTAGGTTAGGTTAGGTTAGGTTATGAAAATGAAAATCCACAGCCTGCTTCCAGTCTCCGACCGGGTCAGGAATGGAATGAATGAAGCCGCCTATCTAGCGGCGAGGATTTAAACTGTGCCGGCTGCCGAGGCCTGACGCACTCCTCTGGGGCAATGATTAAATGAATGATAGATGAAATGAAATGATAGTGGAGAGTATTGCTGGAATGAAATTTTGACAGGGAAAACCGGAGTACCCGGAGAAAAACCTGTCTGCCTCCGTTCTGTCCAGCACAGATCTCACATGGAGTGACCGGGATTTGAACCACGGACTCAGCGGTGAGAGGCCGGCGTGCTGCCGCATAAGCCACGGAGGCTCTGAGGTTAGGTTATAACTAAGTTTATTATTTGTGCTCCCTCATTTGCTCTTACTTTTTTGCTCACACTTTTTGCTCACACTTTTTGCCCTCACTTTTTGCTCTCACATTTTGCTCACACTTTTTGCTCTCACTTTTTGATCTTAGTTTTTGATCTTAGTTTTTGCTCTCATATTTGCTCTCACTTTGAAGTTAGGTTATGTTAGGTTAGGTTAGGTGTGGTTAGGTCATAACTAAGTTTATTATTTGTGCTCTCACATTTGCTCTCATATTTGCTCTTACTTTGAAGTTAGGTTAGATTTGGTTAGGTTAGGTTAGGTTAGGTGAGGTTAGGTTAGGTTAGGTGAGGTTTAGGTTAGGTTAGGTTAGGTTATAACTTAGTTTATTATGTGTGCTCTCACATTTGCTCTCATATTTGCTCTTACTTTGAAGTTAGGTTAGATTTGGTTAGGTTAGGTTAGGTTAGGTGAGGTTAGGTTAGGTTAGGTGAGGTTTAGGTTAGGTTAGGTTAGGTTATAACTTAGTTTATTATGTGTGCTCTCACATTTGCTCTCATATTTGCTCTTACTTTGAAGTTAGGTTAGATTTGGTAAGGTTAGGTTAGGTTAGGTGAGGTTAGGTTAGGTTAGGTGAGGTTTAGGTTAGGTTAGGTTAGATTATAACTTAGTTTATTATTTGTGCTCTCACATTTGCTCTCATATTTGCTCTTACTTTGAAGTTAGGTTAGATTTGGTTAGGTTAGGTTAGGTTAGGTTAGGTGAGGTTAGGTTAGGTTAGGTGAGGTTTAGGTTAGGTTAGGTTAGGTTATAACTTAGTTTATTATGTGTGCTCTCACATTTGCTCTCATATTTGCTCTTACTTTGAAGTTAGGTTAGATTTGGTTAGGTTAGGTTAGGTTAGGTGAGGTTAGGTTAGGTTAGGTGAGGTTTAGGTTAGGTTAGGTTAGGTTATAACTTAGTTTATTATGTGTGCTCTCACATTTGCTCTCATATTTGCTCTTACTTTGAAGTTAGGTTAGATTTGGTTAGGTTAGGTTAGGTTAGGTGAGGTTAGGTTAGGTTAGGTGAGGTTTAGGTTAGGTTAGGTTAGATTATAACTTAGTTTATTATGTGTGCTCTCACATTTGCTCTCATATTTGCTCTTACTTTGAAGTTAGGTTAGATTTGGTTAGGTTAGGTTAGGTTAGGTGAGGTTAGGTTAGGTTAGGTGAGGTTAAATGAAGTTGGGTTAGGCTGAATGGCAGAGGTATGAATTAAAACCCGCCTTTTCTCACTTTTGCCTTACAAGACTGAGTGTACCCCGTTCCACTCGTGAGACCAGAAATTAAATTTCTTGGCAGAGCCAGGAATCGAACCCGGGCCTTCGCAGTAACAGCTAAGAATGCTAGCCACTACACCAAGTGGTGGACAATATAAAGCTGGTCAGGATTGTACATGATCAATTGATAATTATCTAATAATAATAATAATAATAATAATAATAATAATAATAATAAATATTCCATTTAGCAACTAAACGGCCGACCTCTCCCTGTGACGTCATTCACGGTCTCAGGGCGTGGCGGCCATTTTGCCCATTAGCCACTGCGCCAGCTCTGAATGACCCCTCCATAAGAATAACATAGGGCTGGTTGCGCGCGGCGGCCATCTTGCCCATTAGCCCCTGCGCCAGAACCGCTCTATTATTCCTACTATTCTTTATAATATTTCTCAAAACAATCATTATCCATTTCATAATGAGCCTTAGCGGTTTATTTTACACAAAACTACAAGCTTCTCATTCGGCACAATTCTCGTAATTTAACTGCATGAAAGTTCTGTTACGCACATTATTGCAGGTGAGTAGATAATAATATCAAGGGTTTCTCAAAAACATAGAGTAGCGTGAATGGGAAGTTGTCATACCACGCCGCATGCTTCAGCAGTTTCTCTCGCAGTCCAATCCACACTTTTATCCTGATTATTGGTCTTCATATAATTGTAGACGTTACAAACTATCTGCCATTCTCTACGCCTTAAAATTTCCCCGGGTTTACGTTTCGCAAACGGAACATCAGCCATATCTTTACCGGGTGGGTTAGCCGTGGTCGTTACGGCATGACTGCTGGCAGTCGCTCACATCCGGGAGGCGAGGAGGTTCGAATCCTCCCGCCGACAACCTTGAAGATGGTCTTCTGTGGTTTCCCATCTTCCTTCCAGGCAAATGCCGGGGTTGGTCCCTAACTATAGGCCACAGCCGCTACCTTCAACTCCTCGACCTTGCATTCCAACTTTCCTCCCCAACGGTAATTGTAGCTCACCCATTGGGTGACCGTCTCGAAGAAGCTACAAAACTGGCGAGCCGAACATGTCCTCGGACACTCCCGGCACTAAAAGCCATACGCTAAAAAAAAAGCCATATCTTTAATGCAACTTACTTATACCTAAATCACAATTATTTTTATAATGCACAAAATGATCCTTACACTCCAACACTGTTTCAAATATCTTGGAGAGATCTGGACTCGTGCGTTCAGTGGAGCGCTAAGACACGTAGGCTACTACAGCGCGCGCGCTGCTCCATCCAGCGCGCAGACACTGCTGTCACATACATTACAAAATCATGTTGCATATCAAGAATGTAAGAATTACATATCATTCCTGAATGCTGAGGATCATGTACTCTCCATCCATGACCATTAACCTATTAAATAACATAGCGAAAATCCAGTTTTAAAGACTTCGAAGTCATCAATTCTGGGGGAGTCCGCTAAATGTAAAAGCCCATAAGAGCTCGTAGTACACTCTTTACTCTGGACGCACAATAGGGCAACACTGAAAAATTGCTTTTATAACTATTCACGGGCGAAGCCGGGGCGGGTTGATAGTAAATAAATAAAAATTGTTTAAATGGCCTTGCCTCAAGTTCTGTACACCCCTGAATATTGGCCAAAGGTTCCCCCCTCCCTAAGTTGTGCTCGTAATGTTGGACAGACTGCGCGGGAGAAGACATTAGTCCTGCCATTCTGCTGATGCTATCTCGTTCATCTTGAGGCCACCTCTCTCTCCCCTGGTCCAATCACTCACTGTCCCGACTCCCCTCAAATGAACCTGTGTTCAGCGCCTCCAATACTACCTGCGTCATTAGTCGACAAACAGCGTCCTTCATTACTAGCAGGACCTGAGATGACGACCACGGGACCCCAGCTTTTCCTCTCTTGTCTCCCATCGCGATATTGGAACAACACCTTCAACAATTAGAATAACCCCTGGCACTACAGCTCTTGAAGGTCCAAGGCCTACCAAGCGACCGCTGCCCAGCCATTTGGCCTGCAGATAATGGGGTGACGCGTGATCAGCACATCGGGTCCCCTCGGCCGTTAAACTTGGTTTTCGTGATCCAGGCACTGCCTCACTGTCACACAGCTCCTCAATTGTCCTCACGAGGCTGAGTGCACCCCGTTCCAGCCATCACGTCAATTTCTAAAATCCCTGATGAGCCTGGAATCGAATCCGGGGCCTCCGGGTGAGAGACAGGCGTGCTACCAAAAACCACGGGGTTTTAAATTTAAATGCATATTATTCTACAATAACACAGGTTATCAATCGGATGCCACGCCCACACATCCAACTACACGTAACTAGATGACCTTGATGTCACAATGTGAACAAGTGAATTATTTAATTAATTTTATTTATTTATTTAATTGTGGACTGGCTGCGTAGCTCAACGGTAACGAGGTTCGAATCCTGGTGCACTCAGCTGGCATTTGAGGGTGCGCAAATGCGAGGGAGCCGGGTTAGTAGATTTACTGGCACGTTTAAGATCCCCCTTCGGGGCAAAATTCCGGCACCCTGGCGTCTCTAAAAGCCACAGTAGTTAAAAGGGACTTAAAACGAATAACCTTATTATTATTATGATTATTATTATTATTATTATTATTATTATTATTATTATTATTATTATTATTATTATTATTATTATTATTATTATAGCTTGCCACGGTGGGTGAGTGGATAGCGTGTCGGTCTACTAACCCCAAGATTGCAGGTCACTCCTGGCCGTGGTAAGTTATTTTTGAAAGGCGGCAAAAATACAACACGCATGTCATACGATGTTGGCATGTTAAAGAACCCATTTGAATTCAGTGGGCCGTGTTCATAATGGCAAAATTAATCTCGGGAGTTTCCGCCAACACAGAGTTCCTCATTTCTGTACTAGAATCCGCTATAGTGTTCAAGGAGCTAACCTCCTTGACTTTCATAGTGATTCAAAAAACAACGAAATTCGACATGCAAGCTACCCTCTGGGTGTCAAATTACAAAGCTTGCACCCGGCATCCGAGGCCATACGATATTATTATTATTATTATTATTATTATTATTATTATTATTATTATTATTATTATTATTATTATTATTATTATATTTAATTGTTCGCTTAGTCCTTGGGTTATCGTCATCATAGCCTACACGCCAGACGATTGTCCAGCCCCGTGGCAAAATGGTAAGCGCACTAGGCTTTGGTCCAAAGTGTTCCGGGTTCGATTCCCGGCCTAGCCATCAGGGATTTTAATCTCCTGAGGTTAATTCCCGTGGCTCGGGAACTGGGTGTATGTGCCGTCTTCATCATCACATCATCCTCATTACGACGCGCAGGTCGCCCATGGGAGTCAACTGGGAAGACCTGCACTCGGCTTCTTCGGAGGACACACGATCATCATCAACCAGAGGATTTGAATGAGTTTTAAAATGACATGGATTTTGTTTTGAGGAAAAATGAACATAGGTGAATGAACCAAGAATTATAAGGTGCGTTCAAAAAGTAACGAGCCGGAGGCTGTAATGCGCCAATCGGTGACGACATCGTCTAATCGTGGCGTGTGTAACGAGGTGTGGTTTCAACCACCAGAGCGTGGAAGGTCACAGCCCGTCGCTAGAGGGCACGCGTGCACGTCACGTGACGATACAAAGCGAGCATCAGCATGCAACAATCTTCCAACGCTGCCAGTCACATTGCCAACAGTGACATGGAGGCGTCAACCGAAGAGCAAAGAGGTGTTGTTCGGTTTCTGACAGCGAAAGGAGTAGAGGGAACGGGCATTCATCGCCGAATGTCACAAGTGTACGGCGAACACTGCATGTGCCTTGCAAGGGTCAAGGCGTGGCACAAGCGCTCCAGGGAAGGACGGGTGTCATTAGCCGATGATGACCGGTCTGGGGCACCCTCCTGCATTACCGATGACAACGTCCAGCTGGTTGATGCACTCATTACCCAGCACCGCCAAGTGACAGTGAACGCCATAGCTGCCGTGGTCGGATTGAGCGTCGAAAGTGAGCACGCCTTCATGAAGGAACGACTGCACTTGCGCAAAGTGTGTGCCCAATGGGTGCCCCACAGTCTTCAACCACACCAGGAAGCATGTCGAATGTCCTACTGTCTTGGTCTTGGCTGGACGATTGATGCATGCTGCTGCTTGCTTTGTATCGTCTTGTGACGTGCACGCGTGCCCTCTAGCGACGGGCTGTGACCTACCACGCTCTGGTTGGAACCACACCACGTTACACACGCCACGATTAGCCGATGTCATCACCGGTTTGCACATTCCAGCCTCCGGCTCATTACTTTTTGGACGCAACTTATATATACAGAATGGTCCCAGGTAGATTAACCAACCAGATAATGAAATCCTTGTGACCAGGACAACCATAGCTCGCTGGTATAAGGAGGTGAAGAAGGGCCTGGAAGAAATGGCAACATCTGAAGATGAAATCAGCAACAGGGAAGCATACAAAGCCAAAATGAAGAATTTCACGGGGTTTAAGAGTCATCCTACATCCCGGATCCAGGCACCATGGACTGAACAAAGGAGGGGAATGCAGATCGATAGAATGGAGGAGTACTGGGAAAAAATAAATATCAAGAAACTGAAATCAAATTAACGTGGTCCACAGTCGGCCTAAACGACAGAAGAAGAAGAAGAAATGTAAAACAAATATATTGGAATGCAGCCAAAATAAATCAGAAATCAAATTGGCACGTGAACAGCTACTTAGGAAGCAAAATAACCAGTGATGGACGAAGCAAAGAGGATATAAAAAGGTAGGTTAGCACAGGCAAGGAAAGCATTTCTACAGAAAAGGAATCTATTGACATCAAGCATAGATTTAGGTATTAGGAAGTCATTTTTGACAGCCTTTGTCTGGAGCGTGGCGCTCTATGGAAGTGAAACTTGGACTATTGCTGCAGCAGAGAGGAGAATTGCAGCCTTTGAAATGTGGTGTTACAGGAGGATGATGAAGATCAGATGGGTAGATAGGGTTACAAACGAAGAGGCATTAAGACGAGTGGGAGAGAAGAGATGCTTCTGGCGACTGCTAATGAAGAGAAGAGATAGATTGGTAGGATACTTACTAAGCCACTCAGGAATAGCAAGCTTAGTTATGGAAGGAAGGGTCGAGGACAAGAACTGTAGGGGTAGACCAATAGTACAATATGTTTAACAGATTGCCTCGGATATAGGGTGTGGTAACTATGTAGAGATGAAACGTTAGCTCAGGACAGGGAGGCATGGAGAGCTGCATGAAAACCAGTCAAAATACTGAAGACTCTGGGTTTGTATCTTGGGAGCGTTATTTGGTTTATAGTGGGTGGCTGGTTCCTGGAGTTAAAATTTATGACAGCCATGGGAATAGCCAGCTCCTTCCAGAATTGCGTCATAACTTATTCGTGCTCGGGAAGTAGAGTGTGGGCGAAGCGTTAAAAGCTGGTTTATGTTCCATACCGGCTTCTCCCGTGTCCTTCTGTTAGAAATCTTTTTCCTCATGTCAAGTCCTCATGTCTCACTAGCCAATGAAAGAAGAGAGTGTTTATTTTGTAATTTAGGTTATTGAAGTGCTATTGGATACATATTATTTCCTGTTTCTCCTTCTGGTGCATACAAAGCTTTGTGAGTAGGCCACAAACAACAGTCCATGTGAAAAGTGTGGGTTACCACACACTTGTACGGATTGTCCCCGTGCTTTGTTGATGGTCATCGCAAATGCGAGTCCCATTGGAAGCTGTGAACCTTTGGAAACATTTAAACTACCACTAAACTACGGCAAAAACCTAGAAGAATTGCTGAGTTTTAATTCACCGGCCGTGAAAGCCAATATACCATCTTTTTGGAAGCCTTCATAGGGAGGTTCAGGCTGCTTGAGCTTTTAGTTCTCGCAGTCAAGGAGTGCAGTTGCTCTCTATATAAAGGAATGTAGCGCGCAGTTCGATACTCCTGTGGGGGTCCGGGCGGGTACACCAAGAGCCCGCCGAAGAGCCAGCTTGGTGTCCTAGGCGAAACCCCACACAAGACACGGCACAAACCTAGAAGAATTGCTGAGTTTTAATTCACCGGCCGTGAAAGCCAATATACCATCTTTTTGGTAGCCTTCATGGGAGGTTCAGGCTGCTTGAGCTTTTAGTTCTCGCAGTCAAGGAGTGCAGTTGCACTCTGTATAAAGGGAGGTAGCGCGTAGTTTCCGTGGGATCCCACCTTGATTAGCCGATTAGCTGGGAAACTGCTACCGGCACGGTAGCTATTATTTAGTTGGAGACTGGGCTTTCAGTTTATTATAGCCGAATAGAGAGAAGAACTAGCCGTGACTTCTCAGTGCCAGCCCTAACGGGCGGCCGCGACCATACGCGTCACTGGCTCAGCGGCTACTCCAGTCTCGCCGAGCATTGTTGGACAAGGAGGCCAGCATTGTTTTGGCGCACTGGTTTAAAGGGCAGGGCGGCAGTTAGGTATTATTGGCAGGAATATTGGGTTGTTCATTGCTTCGCCGGACTGGTCTGGGAGGGTGCAGAGGCTTGAGTGGAAGCGGTAGGCTCCAGGTCGTTCCCCGGAAGGGGGACCACTTCTTCTGAGTGCATATATACCACGACGCTGCCGTTTTCCGCTGGGCCTTCCTTCGTCGCATCATAACCGCTTGGCAGCTGAACCACGGGACGACGGCTGGGCATATCCCAAGGTCTGGACCATAATCTGCGCGCCGGCGGCCTTCGGGCGCATCGAGAAATTAATCAGGGTCACACTAGTGACCACGTAATTTTCTGCCCATCACCGAGGAGACGCCTGGTGGTTGGCTGCTTGTTGCGGGCACTTCGAAAGTCGCGCTCGCGGCGCGCCTGATACCGGAACCGAAATCCTGCATTAAATACACATAACTACCGGCTGAAACAGCAATCGCTACCTGCCAAGGAGACACCTTGCTAAAACTGTAGCCTGTAGCGACCTGTTTTCACCACCGGCAGTTATTTTATTTTTCTTTTATTCCACTTAAGTGTTTGAATTTAAACTTTACACAGTTAGGTTACAACACAACAATACATTCTTCCCCCTCGGGGGGAAACACTCGAGATATAAGCCTTAATAGACCAACATCTAATTCATAATAACGTCTTCCACTCTCTACAAAACAACAATCACCTAATTATTCACAATGGTAAATACACGGCAATCGCAATCCATCATGAGCACACCAAGCACTAGCGAACCAATAATATCTCTCCCGGCACAGCCCTCATCCAACACTAATCAACCCATTGTTGCAACCGAGCAACAAACTACTTCCATTCCAGCACAGGCATATACTACAATAGCTACAAACACCAACTCCAGTGGTAACACAGCACCTACAACCTCAAACCAACCTATCTCCGACATAGCAGTCGCCTCCACTTCTAGCGCACTAACTGCATCTACACCTAGAATCAGCACCACAAATCTAGCGTCTATGCCCTCAACTTCAGGCTCAAACACTACAAATCTAGCGTCTATGCCCTCAACCTCAAACTCTAACGCAGCTCCAACCAGACTCCCTCCAATTAACATCCGAACATCCAAAAAGTGGAGGGACCTACGTCAAATGCTAGACGCTGTAACTACCGATCGCAGATACGACTTAAAGCCCACTCCAGACGGTGCCACACTCATTCTCACCAATCTGACAGATCACGACAAAGTAATAGAACACCTCAAAGGAGCTAGGATAAATTACTTTACCCATCCAATAGCCAAGCGTCCCACAAGGCAAGTCGTCATCCGCGGACTTCCACATGACACCACAATAGGGGAAATAACCGAGGACCTCACCTCAAAAAATTTTACAGTCCAATTCATTAAGCAACTAACCAAATTCAACCCTCGTAGTACCAATCCTAACAAGGTCACAACAATGCCACTGTTTCTAATCACTTATCAACTCACTCCCAATAATGCAAATCTCCATAACCTAGACTACTTAATCTGCCAACGCATTAAAATTGAAGACTACAGGGACTCCTCAAGAGCCACAGTAACACAGTGCTTTAACTGTCAACAATTCGGCCACTCCAGGGGATACTGTTCACTACCCCCTAAATGCGTCAAATGTGCAGGCCCTCACAAGCCCTCTGAATGTCCAATAACTCCAAACGAACCTAGACATTGCGCCAACTGTCAAGGGGACCACGTAGCATCCTCAAGAAGCTGCCCCAAATTCAAACAAGCTTTAGCTAACAAGTTATCCACGAGGCCCGAACCCAGACAGTTGGAAAGACGCAATCTTCATCCAAAAATAGAACGCAGCCATTTTTTACCCGAACCTCAATCGCCCACTACCCACAATAGGTTCCAAGCCTTATCAGAAGAAGAAGTAGAACAAGAAGAAGACTTCCCTCCATTCGAAGCCAACAATCCCACTACCAACAATCACAGGCAAAAAAATGCGCCTAGACGGCCAGCCCAAAATCGCAAACGCACAGCATTCAACCAATACGATTACAGCTCTGACACCTCGGTGGATCACAGCAAAACAAATCCACAGAGAGCCAGACGCCGCCTCGACAACACACAAATAGGCTCTTCTTTGCTTCGCCCATCACATACAAATCACAGCGACGATTTCGTCCCAGAATCCAGTGCCCCTCCTCTTCAACCCTCATATGCAAGAACAAATAACAACCATACCCAAAGGGTCGTTAACCATTCAAACACTGCTTCACAAAACCCAATAATTAATCCACCCTTAAACCCAACTCCAAGTAATGACCGTAACAGTGGCTCCGCAACTTCAAATATACCATTCTTTAACCGTATGAACATACCAGAAACCCTTCCAGAAACAGTCAAACTCATCATTCGCAACCTTCAAACCGCACTAAATAGCCTCGTAGAATACCTCTTCAAAGGCATTCAACAATTAAGTAATAGCCTCACTCAATTAACTAACACCATGGGAAATCAACAACTACAATGCGTCTAAAACATCTTCGATTATGCGCCTGGAACGCAGATGGAGCGTACTTCCGATATAAAAAAATTGAACTTACTCACTTCCTAAAAGAACACAACATCGACATTTTATTAATTCAGGAAACAAAATTAAATAACGAGACCCGCTTTAACATACCTAATTACAGAATCTACAGAAACGATCGTCCCGACCCAGGAGGAGGCACTCTTATAGCAATAAAAAATAACATACCTCACTATGAAGACGAACTACAACCACTGATACACATGGAGGCCACCGCCATAATTATAACAATTAACAACACCTCTTATCGCATAATTTCAGCCTACAACCCTCCACAAAAACGCATCCTAGATCACGATCTCGACATTGTTCTGGCCCATCCCAAGACTATTGTATTTGGCGACCTTAATTCCAAACACTCAAATTGGCACAGCATAGCTACCAATAATAACGGTAGACATTTACTAAAACATAGCCTAAACAAACCCTATTTCATCACCGCCCCAACTGAACCTACGCACTACTGCTTCAGAAATGGAAGACTCAGTGGTGACGTATTGGATATCGCCCTTATAAAAAACATCCCACATAATACACAACTTGATGTAATACATTCTCTCTCTTCAGATCACCTACCAGTCATTCTTGATGTAGGAACTAAACTACCATACTTAAATAGTCACAAAATTATAAACCCCAAAAGAATCAATTTCGCTAAGTATAAAGAACAACTCGACATATTATTCCCCCAAGAACTTCCAATTATATCTAACACAGCGCAACTAGATGAACATTTAAAATTATTCACTGAAACCCTAATTACTGCCACCAAAATCAGCACAGTACCCCTAAATCAAACGCCATACTCCATTCCTGATAACATCAAACAACTAATACAAGAGAAAAACAATGCAAATAAAATTTTCAAAAGAACTCTTACCATCCAAGCAAAAATAGAGTACAACAGACTCCATGCAAAAGTCAAAAAAGAACTAAATAAATACTCCAACGAACGTTGGACAAAAAAACTACAAAGCATCAATGCTGACAATACTAACCTCAACCTATGGAAAACAACTAAAATATTAACCAGGCAAAACACCACTATCCCCCCTCTTCATAGAAACAGACAAATAATTACGAGCACCAAAGATAAAGCCGAACTTCTAGCCGAAACGCTAGAACAACACTTTCAGCCAAACAATAACCTGCGTGATGTCAATTATGAAAATTACACCAATATTAATGTACAAAATTTCCTACATACTCCTAACACCACCGAATCACCTCTTATCTCCAACAATCTCATCGCCAACCTAATTAAAAAAATGCCAGACAAGGCCCCAGGAGACGACGACATACATTCAGTAATGCTTAAAAACCTAACAGCCAAAGCATTCGCACATCTTGCACTCATACTAAATTCAATAATTAAATTAGAATATTTCCCACAACAATGGAAAATGGCTAAAATTATAGTCTTCCCCAAAGCAGGCAAAAATCGAAGAGATCCTGAAAACTACAGACCAATAAGCCTTTTAAGCATCATATCAAAACTATTTGAAAAAATACTGTACAAACAAATAATCACCCAAGTTAATGATCGCCTCATCAGGCAACAATTTGGATTCAGAACCGGACACTCCACCACTCACCAGCTGTTGCGAGTCACTGAATACATAACGCATGGTTACAACCATAATCAGGGCACGTTAGCACTATTCCTTGACTACCAACAAGCCTTCGACAGGGTAATTCACAGCATATTAATACATAAACTCATAAACTTCAACATCCCAGCCACTTATATTAAATTAATAAATCAATACCTTTCAAATCGTAAATTCTATATCAGCATCAATAACATTAAATCATCAGTCAGACAAATACAGGCGGGCGTGCCCCAAGGCAGCATTATTGGCCCGATCCTGTTCTTAATCTATATCAATGACATCCCACAACCGCTCAACACCATGACTGCTATCTTCGCGGATGATACGGCCATTATGGCCAAATCTAGAGATCCAGAAATAGCTACGAGAGACCTGCAAAACCACATAACGCAGTTAGAACCATGGCTAGTACAAAATAAAATTCAAGTCAACCTTGCTAAAACCAAAGCCGTCCATTTCACATGGAGACACAGACAACCTAACCTTCCGCTACAATTATTCAATACAGACATCACATTCACAAATAATTATAAATACCTAGGAATAACACTGGATCCTAAATTAATTCTCCAAAGACATACAGTCAATACAGTACATAAAGCTAAAACACAAATCAAAACACTCTACCCACTAGTTCACCCGTCGTCACACCTGTCCAGTAAAAATGTCACCTTAATCTATAAAGTGCTTATACGACCCATACTCACGTATGCGTATCCCGCTATAGGTTTCCAATCAATCACTAATCTCAAGAAACTTCACACAGTTCAAAACTGGCTATTAAGACTTGCCACCAAACCTAAAAAAGATGAACGACGCAAATCTACGCACTTCATCCATACAAAAACAAAAACCCAATACCTACTCGATCATCTTACTCAATTAACCACTAAATTTTACCAGAAAACTGCCACACATCCTAACGACCTCATTAGACAACTAGGTACATACCAAGTAGACCCACTACAACGTATTAAACGCAGACCGAAGTACATCCTCATCATACGAGGACTACTAGAAAACCCAGACATCTAACCCACAAACATTATTAACCAATTTAAAACAAACATTCAAACCTACTTAACTTGGATAAATCATCCAAGCCAACTCATTACTAGATTCATTCACAACTCCCTACCACTTACAAAGCCCTGAACTCCGAAGGAACCAACTAAAATTAATACCAGAGCAGTATGTCGTCCCTGCTCGGGGGAAGGCCACGGCCGACTCCGCCCGGGATGGTGCGACATGCGTTCTGCGCTAACATCATTACCATTCAAGGAACCAACAATTTATTACTACATCATTACCACGGAGAAGGGCCGATATTTTTGCACACCCGCCGAGACCCATTTATTTAACTATTCACTTCTTTTTCAAATTCTTAAATTTTTTAACTTCTCAATATTTAAATTTAAATTTCTTAATCTACACCTTTTAAGTATTTAATAATTCAATCTCCTTATTTTAAGCCCTCCCTTTCCCTGGCACTCTTGACCTCAACACTATACACTTCCTGCCTAGCGGGCCTGCCCTTGGGGGGCCGTCGGCCGCGGCGGACTCCTTCCCGGGTGCGACCTACGGGCGGTAAATTATAGGTTCACAAGACTGCACTGGAGCGTATTACGAGACTCGAACTCAGTACACACTAGGAGGCACAGTTATATTGACCAACCCCAATGTTCGGCATATATTACACTGGCCTCCACACCTCAAAATATTTCCAAAATCATCACATTACACAATTAATAATTCTAATTTAACTTAATTATTCATAATACAGCTTTATTTTAACATAGAAACACTATTAAACTCCATTCAGCACACAGCCAATCAGAGCACAGCAACAGCCAATCAGAGCACAGCACTTCTGAATTCGAACTCCCCGCTCCAGTGACAGTCTTGTCACATTACTAGTAGCAATTTAATGCTACAAAGCGATACCAAACCTTCTTCAGGTCTAGTTCATTTACTCTCCAAAATTACTACCTAACTTTACCTTCTAAAGGTCTGTACATTTCCTTAATTTCAAGAAGCTGCTGCACAGCTTAAAACCTATTACACACACCGCAATATCACATACATTTTAACCATGGCGAGCGTAGCGAATAACTTATAACAACTTCAGCATCGGCAGGAGTGTGCACCGGCCCACAATGGCCAACAGGCACATCCTGCTCCGAACCTAAGCTGGAACGGATCTACTACTCTCTATTTCATCTTGCACTGCCCCTAATAATTGATTAATTACTCCTGTATTTAGTCAATTAAAACAACAATATTTTTTATCCTAGCAAAACTCACGTCATTCACTGAAAATACTCTGGCCAAAAGTCACTCATTAGACTAAAGCCAGAGGTAGTGTCCAGATCTAATAGTATTATTATCATACTCACACTTCATACCAACAAACTAGAGTGAAAGGAGCCCGGTTCACGGGCACCAGACTCTTAATTTTTCACCCTGCATTGCACCTTTCAGGTGCTCTGCTATCACAGTCTGAGAGTAGTAGTTCGTTACTCCTGTGGGGGTCCGGGCGGGGACACCAAGAGCCCGCCGATGAGCCAGCTTGGTGTCCTAGGCGAAACCCCGGACAAGACACGGCACAGACCTAGAAGAATTGCTGAGTTTTGCGAATTAGGCCTACACTCAATTTTTGTAACGTAATATGAGCCACATTTTGTAAAATGGATTTACTAATTCAGAAATCATCGCTGGTTTGCACAACAGCTGACCAAAGTGCATTTGCTAAAATGACACACGCGCCATTTATTGTAAATAGGATTTTTAAATTCAGAAACTTACGCGGGCGTGCGTAACATTGACCAAAGTACATTTTGTCAAAACGATTAACGTGCCAAAACTCAATTGAACCAGTCGGAGCTGAATAGTATTAAGTTAGTTTTCCTTTCTTTTCAGGAGACAGATAAAACGTAATTTACTGCTCTGAACTTATTAAACGCACTATATTAGTCATCTAGGTTGTGAAGCAACTATTCAGGTTATATTTGTGTCAGCATTATTTTATATTTTTATAATCGTTTCGGTCTTCTATGTACCACGTTATTTCAACTGCCTTTTCCCTCTTTCTTTCACATTGGCCCAGTATTCGCGCATTCTCCTTCGGTGAGCTTCCTTCCGTTCTTCGGTCCTCTTCTTGCCGGTTTTCAATATGGGTTTTGGCTGAAAACTCTGTATCTTCCCAAGTTTCTTCTTCAAAGAGTCACGTTCCAAGATGTCCTCATGTGATATCCCCAGTTCTTGTAGTTTTTTTTTTCCACCTCTGTAAACCAGATCCCTTTGATTTTCTTTCCCACAAAGTAGGCACAGATTTGATTGGACAATCTTCCAGAGTTCATTCCTGTTAAATGGCCATTAAAGGAGAGTCTCCTTTTGCGAATGGTGTCCCTTTATTTTCTACACATGTAGATAAAGTTCATCGTTGTGTCGGGTTCTATACTCTCCTCGTTCCTTGACTGGACCCAAGATCTTTCTCAGAATCTTCCTCTCTTTGGTTTCGAGTTGTTCTGCCAGACATTCTGATGCATATAACGCCTCCGGGCGAATAACGGTAACGTAGTGCCTCAGTTTGGCCTTGAAGGACATTGATCGTGTTTTGTAAATGTCTTTGGTTAAATGGTAAGCCATTTCCATTTTGTTAATCCATGCCACGAAAGCTTCCTTTTCACGAACTATATATATTATATTAATTTTAATTTAATTAACATACTTCTCTAATCAATTTTGCAAACGTAACTTAATGCCTTTCAGCTCCGTGGTCAGTTTAGTGCGACATAAAGCCATGCGGAATGAATATTTCACATGATATTTTGTTGTAAAATGGATTTGTAACGTAAAAACCACCAAAATCCTGTACAAATGTAATTTATAATAGCACTGTAACACGCGGGAATCTTGCAGTGTGGCCAACATTAAGTACGGAATACGGCGCTGAAAGACAGCAAGTTATTGACTTAATGATTTTCTCCTCTGATGGCACTTCATGTACCAGTGATTTCTGGCTTAAACCCACAAAACAAATTGCTTTCTGATTGATGGATTTTGCCTCGCCAGTGAGCTTCCGTGCTTTTTCTCCTGCAGAAAATGTTTTGTGTAGCTGAAGGCTGACTTAATTCTTTCCTACGCTGTTCCAAGGCCCTTGGGTAAATACTTCAGAATACTAATTCTTAAGAGAATGACCATTATTGACTTAGTGCTTTTCAGCTCCGTCCGATTCTATTGTTAAAACGACGCACTCGCCACCTATTGTGGAATAAATTTATTAATTTAGAATCCTTATCGGGCGTGCGCACAATAACTCACCAAAGTTTCATGGCAATCCGATGAATGGTATATGATCGCATACGGGACAAACACACATACAAACTATGACGGAACATTCATTTTTAGCTTATTTTCAATTTTGAAAAAATAGGCTTATGAGATCACCTTTTGTCTGTGTGTCTGAGTGTGCGTGTGTGTGTGTGTGTGTGTGTGAGGTGTGTGTGTGTGTGTGTGTGTGTCCCTAATAACTTCTGTACGGCTCGAGCGATTTCAATGAAACTCGGTAAGTTCATAGTACTACTCCGGGCGACCCCGACCGTGCCCTTCAAATGTTGTTACGTCTCACCAATCCAACTTGGCGGCTGTGCGAAATATTTCACCAGCATTCAATATCACCGAAACTATTCCCGATATCACCCTGGAATTTTTTACGGTGATAAAGAGACCTTCTAGAAGTTTACTTATGTGACTTTCAAAAATCTGGTAACTACAATACCAACATGGCGTCCAAGCGAAATTGCGACTTTTAAATAGACGTTTATCGCGATTTAAACAACCAAACTCAATTAAATTTGGTACAGTATAAGTTTATACACATTCTAATGCACCGACATCAAACGTCGTTCAATTGTTTACATAACCACAAGATGGCGGATGTGCGAAATATTTCACCGGCATTCTATATATCTGAAACTATTAGCGGTATCGCCGTGAAATTTTGTAAGGAGATAAAGGGCACTACTGGAAGTGCATCTATAAGACTTTCAAACTACAAAACGAACATGGCGGCCAAGCGAATTAAACATTTTAATAGCCCTTTCTCGCGATTTAATGATCCAAACGCAATGAAATCTGATACAGGAAATGTTTATACACATTGTAATGCACTGGTATCAAATTTAGTTCAATTGTCTACATAACCTCAAAATGGCGGCTGTGCGCATTTTAATTTATATTTTTATTTCGTGTGTCGTAATCATTCGATCGAAGTGAAAGTTTGAATAATGAACCTACGCAATAATTTTCCTTTAATGGTACATGACTCACTATAGCCTATACATATAAGAATCCAACATGGCGACCATCGGAAATATTTAGACGGTTCTCAATATCTACGAATCTTTTACAGCAATCAAACTGAAATTCTTTATGTTCATAGAGGCTATGAACATAAATTCTTCTGTAGGACTTTCAATAACCTGGTGATCACAAATCCAACATGGCGGCGACGCGAAGTATAAATATTCACATGGTCGTTTCTCGCAATTTAACCGTCCGAGTGCAGTGACACTTGGTACAGTAAATCCTTATACAAATGTTAATCCACTGGCACCTAATTTTTTTAATTGTTTTCATAACCACAAGATGGCAGCTGTGCGAAATTTTAAAATCTCGTTTTTTACTTCTTGTGTCCTAATCATGCGATTGAAGTTTGAATACCACACGAACACAATAATCTTCATGTAACAGTACATTACTCTAGGAGCTACATATATTAAATCCATCATGGCGACCATCTGCAATATTTAGTCGGTTCTCAATATCTACGAATCTATTACAGCAATCAAACTGAAATATTGTATGTTGATAGAGGCAATTAATATAAGTAGGATATATGAAAATAGGCTGTATAGTTCTTCACGGAACTACTTGTTATATATAGAGGCATACTGAGGGATTTTTAATGCTCTTAAAAATCCGACGACACGACTTCGGCCGGATTTGAACCCGCGATCTTGGGCATTGAAGCTCAGCATGCTACAACTACGCCACCGAAGCCGCCTATATATATAAGTGTATTGTGCCCGTTAAACTGGGATGTCGGGGGACTGCAGACACTTTTCTCGACAGAATGGCCAACTGATGATTTCCTTTGAAATATAAGCCAAAACACAGCCTTCCAGACCAAATAGTCTGTGAGATATGCTGTTTATAAAACCTTGAAAGATTTTTTAAATAAAAATTAGGGTTACAATAACATAATAAAAAGAAATTAAAATTATTAGATATTGGACTAGTCGCCTCCGTAGCGTAGCGGTCAGCATGGTTAGCTGCCGCCCCGGAGGTCCTGGGTTCGATTCCCGGCTCTGCCACGAAATTTGAAAAGTGGTACTGTACCCAACTGTCATCATGTGGAACATGTGTTCGTATCCCAGCTAACTCACGGTCTTTCGAGGTATGGGACGTTCCTGCCCACCATACAACCACATTCTCAGGAATTGAGTCTACCAGGTAACTACTCTACATGAAAGAAACAACATATTCCTAAATAAAACATTTACTGATCTAAAGTCATGGCTATACAACAAAATACAAACACAGGATAATTTACATTTAATTTCCCACAATGCAAATCAGGGTTATTTTGTGAGTCTCTTCTTAATTAGTGCTACACTGCACTCAAATCTATTTCTAGCATCCTATCATTGATACTTTCAGACCTCTACGAGTCTCCATAGTGTTCTTTATGTGGCACAATTTTACATAACAGGAGTATCACAACACAAAAGTCACATATCACATTAAATGACATTAATTCTGTAATAATAAAACATTAATCCGTTCCTTACGGGCATTTACTTTCATTAGCATAAATTCATTATTCTATGCCTTAATTAACAAATGTTGTTGTGTCGTGTGAATCGTCTTCCTCCTTCCCATCAATATGAAACGCTAAAAAGTGGTACGTTTCCCTTCCAAAACACATGGATAGAAATGTTTATAGTTTCACCATACAACGATTTTCTGGGTCTGGTCGAAATTATTATCGTTACAAACGTGTCATGTTCTTAGAAATCATCTACCCGTCTGCATAAATTAGCGTGAACTGGCAAAAATGCACTTTAAAAGAAGATGCCTATAATTTATTTGGTTCAGCGTTCCTCCTCAGAGAATAACTGGGCCAAATATTATCCGATTTCAATGATCCGACAATGTATGTGTGTTGAAACACATCATTTAATTCAATTGGCATCATCATAACAATCATATCTTAATTACATTTCGAAATATCGAGATTCTTCAATGTCCCACTATGCTTTCAAAATTATAGGGATCCGGCCGAGCGACCTCCTCTTCCCCTAACAGGCAATAAAATTAGTTCCAGCTGGCCGCGCAAGATGGCCGCTTGTCTCAGTGGGCTACTCTCACACCCCTCTCATCTGCTAGCAAGGTCATCTTTGTTTACAATTGCAGTACAGTGGAGTGACCCAGAGTATTGTCTCAAGTAATTGAGTCATTCTGATTATTTAACACCTATAATTATAGTGTATTGGGCTCAACTCAGCTCCTTAATTAACATTCATGGCTGGGGATGGATTCTGTAAAAGCCTTGCCGTTCTATGGTGAATACTAGTGGCTTTGGACGCGCATCGTAATGAGAATACAAGATTCTCACCAGCAGCTGTCTCAATAATATAAGGAAATCTGCGTTTCCTAAACGACGAACTTTGATTCTTACCTCTCAGGGCAAATCAACCAATACATGTGCTCACGGGGTCTCGAAGAACATCCCTTTGGCAATTATTCCTGCAAGCGATGGATACAGACAGGCTCTGTCCGATTCGCTGCGAATAAT